>OX465088.1:40952571-41552571 GCA_949987675.1 Chymomyza fuscimana | reverse complement strand
ATGCGTTGTAGCTACATGCATCTATGTGTAAAAAATGAACAAAATCGGACAAATACAACAGAAGTTATAGTCAAAAATGTGCAAATTTCACCACCCTTGCCTATAAACTGCGTCAATATTTGACTCTACGCAATTATGGCTACAAGTGACCTAGAATCACAATTTTTGGTGAGCTCATTCATGTGGCTCTAATGAACAAATCCACATCCAAATTTTATCGATGCGGTCCCCCCACCCCCCGCAATCGATTTACCGTGTTTTCTCCCACACCCCTCAACATATCAACTTGAAACTTGCCCAATATAATTAAAATAACTTCTTTGACGTAACTTTCGATTTTCATCAAAATCGGTACAAATTTAGGGAACTTATGAAATAAATATCGATTTTCACCAAAAAAAAATAAATTCCAATTGGAAAGTTCTTAGATGGAATACGCAGGAAAAATTTTTTTGACACAAAAGGTACAGGGTATTCCACTGTCGGGCACCGCCTCGACTGTACCACATTTTTTTTTTGTAAATTATCGTGAAAGCTCATAAAATAGAAAATATCAACTTTGATTGCCAATAACTTAAAAAACACTAATTACAATTTAATAATTTTTTTTGCACCAGATACTTTAATATGTGTAAAATCATATTAAATTGTCATTTTGTCCAAATTTTGACTTTCTTCTGGGGGACTTTTGGCCAAAATCGGGCCCATTGTGCAATGGCATGAAAATTATGGAAATAAAGAATTGTACGTGGTATATAATAGTCTGGATGATGCCCTTAGTAAGGAAATTTTTTTATAATTTTTGTAGTAGGAAGTAGACACTCTGTAAATGCATATGATCTGTTAACATACAGCGTCTGCTGATGTTAACTCGCTTCTTATGTTAATTAATTCTAAGCTAGGCAAGTTTATGTATACTTTGACCGAGAGAGAGCATTCGGTGTTAAGTGTTGGCACAGCTAAAACGTTTACGGAACAAATGAATAAATACATTTAAAAGTTAATTACGCATTCAGTGTTTTAATCAAAGATCGTTCACCTACCACACTTTCAAAAATTAATTTTATACATTTTAAATTTATATAGATTTTTTTTTTTATAAAGGCAAGTTTTTATCATGCCTCAGAATTTTAAAGAAATTTAATGTCTTATAAGAATCGCGGATATATCCTTTAACTTTTATCAGTTTTCTAAATAAATACTAGTTTTGGTTATACTTTTAGAATTAAGGAATATTTTTTAAAATTAAAATCTTAATATTAGAACAAAAATTTGTTTGAGTGTATAATTTAATTTAAGTTAATTTTTGGTTATAGATAGTTATATTGATATAAAATTAAAAAAAAACAAAATTATAAGTACCACATAAAAATGATCCAACATCATAAATTTATCTATTTCATTCCCTTCTCAACGATTTCTTTTTTCTATATAAAATAAAGCAATTAATATTGTATTTAAATTAAGCATCATATTTCTGTACATAGTCAACATGCTCTCTGTTAGTGTAGTAAATAAATGTGAGGATACACTGATATATTTGTATATGTGGTATATGCAAAAATCTACAGCGATATCTTATACAATTTATCATACAACTGTCGTGCGTTGAAGCTCTTGCTCTATCTGGTTCACTCTCACTCACACAGCCATATATACATATACACAGATATCTCAGGATCTGGTTATTCCCTGCTCTATGGAATGGCCCACTTGCGGGTTTCCGTTACTGCCGCCGCTACACACACTTGTACATACAAACAAACAGACACACTCTCACACACACAGACTCATACTCATTCATACTTGTATTTGCTTACAATAATGATGCAGTGACTAGCAGCTACTTGCCAGACGGGTTCTATCTGAGACTGGGCCTGGTCCTGGGCTATGACCCATTATTCCACTTATACAACTTGGAAGGCATTCACTCAAATGCTCGTCTTCGTCATAGTGGTTGGGTCCTTGCAGCGTGCTGGGATTTGTTGCAACTAAGTGAAAGTGTATGACGAAGTAGGTGTGTGTGTGTGTGTGTGTGAGTTTGTGTTGGCCTAATGGCGGCACATCCGTTGCAAGTAAATGCCATTTGTCGAAATAAATTTCCGTTTTATTTAAATCCACATGCAAACACACCAACACACCAACACACACACACACACACAGGCATACAAACAAACACTCACACACATGCACACAAACACAGTGGGTCGCCAAACGAGGCTTAAGTGTATATTTTATTATTATTTGGACGGCTTGATGACATTTGTCGCTAGTGGCAAAACCGGATGTCCGTCTATGCGTGCGCCAGTCGGCCATGTTTCTTTGTGTGCGTGTCTGTTTGAGAGTGTGTGCGTGTGTGCGTGTGTTTGTCTGTTGACTTTTGATTGCCGCATTGCGTATGTTCATTTGTATTTTGAAGCTGCCCCACGCCGTCGCACCTCCCCTTGCCACCACAACTTGACACCAGCTGCACGCTTAGCTTTTCGTCAGCTGCGAATCATTTAGCAATGTTAAATGTTTAACCATATCCGCCACCCCCCCAACAACCATCTATTATGGCATAAACATTATGCAAAATGTTTGTTTGCCTATGTGTTGCATATACATATGTATTTACTATTTTGAAGAGAGCTTAAATTTTTGGAGTGATTTTGTCTGAGTGGGGGAATTGAGTAAAGTTTTGTAGGTAAAGAGCTTTAGACTAAAGCACTTTGCCAGCTGAAACGAAGGTTTGAAGTAGTTGAAAAGGAGTGAACATAATACCTTTTATTTTGAAACTATTATTAAGAAGTTTAGTATTTTATTTAGTTTATACTGTTTCTGTTCTCAGGATCATTAAAATTTTGCATTATTAAATATATTAATATTTAATGATATATTAATTAATTGTACTTTATTTTATTGAAAGATTATTAGGTTCCACATTTTGGTTCTATCACTAAAATTTAATGAATGGTAAAAAATCTCATCAAAAAGTTCATTATGACAATTTTATTTCGTTTTTTCGTATTTCACAAATTTGGAACTATTTGATAAAAATAAAAGTTGATATCTATCTCAAAACATTTTTAAATGAAATTCCGACTGTTTTGCGAACTATCGATTAACCTTTTTTTTATTGTTTCAAGACTCTTAAGCAAACATAAATATTTTTATTTCTTTTAATCGTAATAACTAAAATCGTCTTTAAATTTGTACATTTTATTTACAGAAAGGTTTTTTTTAAATCTTTCAAAAACGAGATGCACAAATTCAAACCTCTTGAGCTTCATTGGGAAAAAAACTCATAAAAATAAAACTACTCTGCGCAAAGTTTTGGCGACCTAAACCCAAAGATCCTAGGGCTTTAAGAACTTTGAAATACACAATAAAAGATATTCAAATTAAATTTTTATTTTCAATTTATTTATAAATTAATATGAATATCAATTTTATTAATATTTTAGTATTGCATAATATCATAAACTTTACGCCAAAAAAATAGGACTTAATCAGCCACCAAAATGAATTTTTCTTGTGGTTTGAAAACGAATGTTTTGTTGCAAGAGGAATTAAAACGAATCACCAAAATAGGTTTAAAAAAGCACTTATTTTATACTGAAATAATTTTTTAAATATTCTTTCATATTCTTAGACTATATTTATGCCAACTTTAAGCTAGATATTCATTAACAATTATTTTTAATTATTTTTTTTAGCTCAACCCAAAAAATAGCACCTACAGGCAAAACGAATTTTTAATTTTTGGTGTAAAGATGTCATACACGAACACATGACGATGAGTGCGACAGGGTTCCCGCATTATACAAAGGAAATTTCCCTTGTAACAAAAATAGCTAAGTCGTGTTTAATTTTAATAAATATTGTTGCTAAAGTAATATATTTGTGTAATTTTATTTAAAAGATGGAATAATAAAGAACTAGCAATATTTTTATGAAAATGAAATGTAAACAACATATAGTAATAAAAGGTGCAAAAGCTGCGGCAACCATGTCAGCTGTTTTGTATCAAACAAAAATAATTTTGCGCCAACACAACAGTAGAATTTATCGAAATAATTAGGGAAATTTACGAATTTATCGAAAATAAAAAGGGAAATATCGACAAAAAAATTCGTTTTCCGGAGCACGCAAAAACGATTGCGAATAAAATGGTTCGTTTTATTTTTTGCGTTTTACGGAGCACGGCTGAATATCATAACTTTCATGCTGCAAAATAAAACTGAAAATTTTATTTTTTTTAATAAATTAAAAATATTAATCTATTTTTTTTTTAGATAGTCCTTTTAAAGTTATGATAAGTGGTTTGCGAATTCATCGAAAATACTTCTTTGCTTTAATTTTTTTTTTAAACCCATAACTTTTATTTGAGACCCCTGATCCCAATTAAAATTAGCACCTAGATATCAGACCAAGTTTTTGCTTGAAACTTGGCACAGATTTGTCACTAAGCATATTATGCGCTAAAAATTTATTTTGAAAAATTTAGCAGAAATGGATAATTTTAATTTTCTAATAGCTGTTACAGAATCACAATTTCTGTAGATATAGGTATTAAAAATATTGACTTTTGGAAAAGAACCCCTATACTATTAACACAACAACCAAAAAAAAAATATTCTTTTTAGATTTCCATAGGTTTTACAATATCAACATAATTTTTAAACTTTTTCTAGTACTTCTGAAATTATTTAGATTAAGGAATTTAAACAGTACTAGTAATAGAAATATATTTTTTTTATTCT
This sequence comes from Chymomyza fuscimana, assembly GCA_949987675.1. Lineage (NCBI taxonomy): Eukaryota > Metazoa > Arthropoda > Insecta > Diptera > Drosophilidae > Chymomyza > Chymomyza fuscimana. Next base: position 41,547,826 of record OX465088.1, on the reverse strand, counting down.
TTTTAAAATTAAATATTCTTCTGTATTAGGGCTGCTATATGCCTTGTACTCAGTCAGGAATCGCGCTGCACCAAAATTTAAAGCCCCTCAAAATGTGTTCCCGGTTGCACCCCATTTACGTACAAAATTTAATTTTTCCCATTTTTAAGCACAATTCAGAAATTTCTCCTTCAATTAGTTTTTGTGTTCCATAATCGAATAACCTTAAATGAAAATCTTTAAAAAATCTTTGCATATTTTTTGTGACATACGTTTTACAATTCTGTTTTGTTTATCGACTAGACGCCCACGCTTTATCCATTTTGTTGTCCTTAAACTGTCAATTCTGTCTCTACTTCCCTTCCTTTGTTTTGCTTGATTGTCCGGTTTTCAACATATTCATTTGCATATATGAAAATGCCAAAAACATGCACGAAAAATTGAATTGAACTTGTGCTGTCCGTTTGCATGTCCGGTTTTCCCAGAATCCCCCCTAGACTCTCTTCCTAAAACTCAGTCTATACTCATATGTGGATTTGTTTATACCAATCTCTGTGTGTGTGTGTGTGTGTGTCTATCAGTCTCAGTTGGCATTGGATTCTGTCTGCAATATTCCGGTTTTGTTTTACGGTCATGCTGATGCCGGAGTGGACACTTTGGACACTTTATAGGGTAGAAGGTTGTAGAAGTTTTCATTGCCTTGCCTTGTCAGTCCGTCGTTCGTTGATGAAAAACCCTTCTTTGACATTTAACTTAAATGTTTTGTTATTATTACTATGCATGTAGTCGTGCTATTATTATTATTATTATTATTACTTTTATTGCTGCTTTTGTGTAGGCCATATGCTGCGAATAGCTTCTTATTCTTTTTTTTATTTTTTATTATTTGTATGTGTTTTTTGCCATTTGGCCTTTCTGCAGGAAAACTACGTTGGATCCAAATGTCTTCATCACTGGGCCAAATTGCTGTTAGTTGTTCTTGATGCTTAAATTTTAAATGAGCAGCACATTTAATTTTAATGTGCGCCTGCCAAATGGTCAAGGAGCAGTCTTGATTCCAAGTGTGTTTGTGTGTCGTCCACTAAGGGAAAACTTTAAATCAATAGTTTAAATTACGTATACGCAGCTTGGGCAAGGTATTTCACAAAATGGGCTCTCTTTGCGGTTTGTAGTGCAGGGTAGAAGACGTAAAAGAGTGTCCTTAAGGTTGGAAAGCTAGCCTTCTAGTATATGGACCATATGCACGAGAAGGCAAAATATATTTTATTTCTCAATGCCTCTTCAGGACATTACAGATTTCTGATTTCATACCCAGAAGATTATTTTATCAAAATTTTATAAAGAGCTGAGCTCTAGTATCTATGTTGTAGCTTTTAAGCACGAGGAATTCGAAATTCATTTTTTAAAACTATGACATTCTTATTCAAGAATGATTTTGAATCGAAGAAAACTTTTTGCGGGGCTGAAAAAAAAAAAATTATTTCTAATACTTCCACAAATTTAATTTTTAAGAAAAATCAGCATCAGCAAATAAGTAAATTAAAAAGTTATTGTTTGTAGATAAATAGGTACTTATTACGTTTACAACCGATTTGATCAATTTGGCTCTGTCCTTAAATACATAGGGCAGGATTGATCCATTGCACTATGGGCCAAGATTTTCATATTTTGGCCAAAACCCTCTCATTTCCATAATAATTTTTTTAGAGTGATGAAATTTTACACACGTGTTCGTAAAGGATTTAACTATTTTTTTGGGAAGTTTGCGTCTCCTCAGATTTTTTTAAAATATAGATAATCTAGACCAAAATTGGAAAAAATTGTAACCTTATTAAAAAAAAAAAACTGTTAATTGCAATTGGATCATATTTCATACAGATATAAATATGAACTCCCACATACATTGAAGAAATAGCCTATACCCAAAATATTGAATGGCTTTGGAGTTATAGCCCCAAACGGTTTCAGCTTTCCAAGCCAATTACAAAAAGACGACACCACCAATCAATCTGTTTTTTATTATATATTATGTTAGTATTATAGTTATAATTTTTTTGGCATGATCTTTTAACTTCCGAAAAAAAAAAAATATATAAAAATTCATATATAAATTTTTACGTTTTTTCGTCAAAATTGATAATTTTTACATTTTTTGATTTACATCTTTGTAAGTATGCTATAAATTGTCAATTTTTTTTACATTTTAGTACAACTTTTGAAAAAATGGTTATTAAAGCATTATTTCCTGAGGGAAAATTTTTAAAATTTCAACTTTTAGATACAAAATTCAATTTACGAAAATCGTGAAGAATTACATATTCTTGCAAAATATATAAATAAATTTATTACATTTTTTTTTTGCTCAAATATCGAGTGGTAGTCGGAGGTACCCTTAAAGCCAATTACCCAAATGATAAAAAACCCAACAAAATCTTTATAACTACTCGAATATATTTAAAACCAAAAACTTTTTCAGCAAAATTTTTTTTTTTTTTTCTGAAGTAATATTTATAAATAATAAAGTGAATGAAGATTTCGTAGCTACATGTATCATAGTAAATGCAGTTTTTTTTATTTTGTAAATTATCGTGAAAGCTCATAAAATACAAAATATCAACTTTGATTGCCAATAACTTAAAAACCACTAATTATAATTTAACAATTTTTTTTGCACAGGATACCTTAATATGTGTAAAATCATATTAAATTATCGTTTTGTCAAAATTTTAACTTTCTTCTGGGGGACTTTTGGCCAAAATCTGGCTACTCGGGCCCATTGTGCTCTGTTCCTAGCAGCTAAAAAGATTCGTATGTAGACTCTTTTAAACTAAAATTATATATTTGGCCGTGCTACGAAAAACGAATCCAAGTATTCGAAAACGAATAAAACTTGTTCGTTTTCGTTTTTAGTTTTCCGGAGCAGGGCTGAATAATTTTAATACTTTGCATGATTTTCATTATCCTGACCCACGAAACAGTTTTTCACTTTTTACTTCAAAAGCAAGACACAACTGAGATCTTCATCTTTTTTACTGCCCATCCATCGGAAGAATTTAAAAACAAATATGTGTCCCTTTTTGTCTAAAAAAATTCTATTTATAAATATTTTTAAGAAAAAGCTACTGGAATTATAGTCAATGTATATATATGAGGGTGGCGTCAAGGTTGGCCGGCTGGTTGTCAATTATGGCCAGTAGCGCTTGAAATGTCCCAAAAAGTTATTGGGTGGGCCATCTGTTGGTTTATTTGTTTAACACTCATAATGCGGAACATACACGTCCAAAGTAGATGCTCTTCGTCATATGTTGAAAAAGTTGATAACTATTCAAAGTGGTACAGGAAAAAAATATAGTTGAGGCCAGTGTCCAATTTTGTTGGAAAATTTACGAATAAAATGTAATTAACAAACAAGCCAGCAGATGGCCTACCCTACATAATGTAGTTGCATTTTCCTAAAACGACATTCTTTACAAGAAATTTTTCAATATAACGTTTTTTTTTCCAGTACACTATGATCTTCTTATAACGAATTTCTGTATAACGCGTTATCTTATAACGAAACAATTTTCTGCTCCCGTACAGAGTCTCGACTGTGTATTTTGTGTATGCCTTTAAAGGCTTTAGGATTGCATCTCGTGATAGATCTTCACTCTTAATCCTTATCCCTTGCTCGTAACATTTAAGCAATAAAATAATGTATTAACAACACAGAGTATATTATAGTGACTACATTTGATCTAAGGTATAAAACAGTCCACTAAGCTGATATTAGTAATTTTTCGTGTTTTGCACCTCCATAAATTATTTAAACTATCCATACACCTACAAACGCTCATTTCCCCAAATGCTCATAAAGAACAAGCTTAAAACTTGACAACCCGTACTCAAAACTAAGCACTAAAATGGTCAAGTAGTTTTCCGAGTGTCTCTCTTAGGGGACACCTTTATAATTGATACGTATACGCCAAGTGTGCCATAGATTAATGTCTAATACATAAATTATAGATAGAAGGTACACTTTAAGTTATTCGCTCTCGTAATTGCTTAAAGAAATTTGTGCTCATTTGACGTCATGCACTTAAAATAATGAGCGCTTAATTTAACACATTTTTCCGAGTAACTTGAAAAGCAGGCAGCATTAAAACTCAAGCGAAACAAAAAATAGCTAGAGAGCTGGAACAAAAAAAAGAAGAAAATAAGAGAGGGAACATAAAGCAGAGAGGAACTTGGCCAGATAAGCGCAATCATTACGCTCGATTAAACGCTAGACGCGAATGGGATGTGATGAGCTGTTGCCTGTGCCGGGGATTTCTGTGCAGGGCGGGGTGTGGGCCTGCTTTGCTGATATTGGATTGAGTTCGGGCCTTTGGTCGCTTTTGGTGATTGATTTGAAATTGGTTAGCGTTGATTTCACGCAATCTGTGCACAGCTCATCCGCCCGGGGTTCTTTTTTTTTCGCCTCCTCCCTTTACATTTCGCTGCAAATAATTACAAAAAGCCTGTGTGTCTGTAATTGTCTGTGCGTGGTATGGTCTGTGTGTGCCGGGTTTTTGGGTATATGATGGGTTAGCTCTTTTTATTATCATCATTGTTGTAGTTGTTGTTGCTGTTGTTGCTGTGTCCATTGCCATGTCCAACGCGCATAAGCGTTGTTTAATTGGGCGTATTTGATTTGCGGACTGTCATAAAAGGCAACGCTCTAAATCATGCGTGATTGCGGATGACTACCTCTGCACTCCTGCTCTCGTGGGCGCCTGCCACATCCTCTCCTCGTTGTCTGCTGCAGTTGATGGTCAGATAACTGTTGATTATCAAGAGGTTGCTGTTCCTGTCATTGTTTGTTGATGATGATTTGGAGCAGTGTGTGCACGCGTATGATTGTAAATTGCAAATGGTGAGATTGTATAGATGTGCTTTAAAAGCACTAGCATTGGTGGAATAACATATGAAAAGGTAGCCCAGATAAAAGCGTTGAAGATAACATGGATAACAATTCATCCATTAAAGTAAATTAAGACAATAGATATATTTAAGTGCTATGCTGCGTAGAAAAAATAGTTGAAGAACGCGTACATTAAAATAATGAGTTCAAATGTAATAGGAGGTGAACATTAAAATGGGAGGCGGGAATCAAAAGAACAATAGTTTATATTGATTACTATAGCACCCGACAGCAACGAACGTTAGTTTGTTGTGGGTTCAGCAAACAGTTTTTATGTACAGATAGGACCTAGCTCCTCTAGGTTGTGAAGGAAATAATTTCCCAGGTGCTTTTCCTGCGTCTACATAGAGCTTCACATGAACAGAAGAAGTGCTCTACTGATTCTACCTCTTCCTCGTCTTTGCAGCTTTTGCAAAAGTCATTACTCGGAGCATTCATTTTGGTAGCATGTGCTCCGACTAGCCAGTAACCGACCGGTGATCGCTCTGACAACTGCCGAACACTGTGAGCGATTGAGTTTACAGAGCCTGGCAGAACGTTTTGGGTCGATTTTGGACCATGTTTGGCGGCTGATTCTACAGTGTGATGTGTTGTTTCACATCCTTTGCGCCTGAGAACTAAATTTTTCCGTTGTATGTATCTTGAAAGTAGCCATTGGCATACGAATATCCTCCTTATCTGGAAGGTGGGTAGTGATCGTGCCATGTCTGGCTAATTCATCAGCTATTTCGGTGCCTGGTATATTTTGGTGCCCTGGCACGCAAATGAGGCTTATAACAAACTGCTGTGCCATCTCTTGAATAGAGCTGTTGAATGTCAACGAGTTGGAAGGCAACGCTCGTGATGACTTTATAGCTGCCTGGCTATCGGAGTATATATTAATTTCACCGGCTTCCAGGCCGATATTGCGTAAGCAGATTAAAGCCTCATTTATGGCTAGGATCTCCGCCTGAAAAACGCTGCAGTGGTCCGGTAGTCGAAAAGGCTGCCAAATGTTTAATTGCTCTGAGAATACCCCGCCCCCAACCTGGTTGTTGAGCTTGGATCCATCTGTGAAGAAATTTATGTGGTCGCTTTGGCCTGGTTGGTTTTCGATCCACGATTCCCTAGAGGGGATGGTGCTGGTAAATAGCGTTGAGGAATGCTCTAAAGGTATACAATAATCTATGTCTGACACGTTTGTGTCTTCCTTTAAGATGGACGAGTGCCCATATCTTAAAACTGCCCAGCAATTGGCATCGTTGAGGCGCCTCGTTGTTAAGGTGGTCGTTTTTTTTGCCATTAAAAGGATGGGAGATATATTAGTGATGGCATTAAGCGCTTTACTAGAGGTATCTCTAAGGGCACCTGTGATGCATAGTTGTGCCGTTCGTTGTACCTTGTTTAGTACTTTAAACTTTGATTTAATGTTTAGGGCTGGCCGCCAGGTAGATACCCCATATAAAAGTATTGGTCTTACTATGGCTGTGTAAATCCATCTAACTATTTGAGGGGACATACCCCTTTTGAGTCCTATTGTCCTCTCTGCGATATTTAGATTCCAGCTTAATTTCTTATCTAGCACAAGCCCCAAGTATCTTGCACTATTATTGAAAGACAAGACGGAATCGTTTATTCTAGGAGGGGAAAGATTTGGGATCTTATACTTTCTCGAGACGAGAATAAGTTCAGTTTTTTCCGGGTTAACACTTAAACCGCTTTCAAGTGCCCAGAGTGACCGTTCCCTAAGTTTTACGGTGATGCGGTCACAAAGGGATTGTGGGAATTTTCCATTCAGCATAATAACAACATCGTTCGCATATATCATAGTATATCATAGTAAATATGGTCTGACCTTCAACCTTGTGACATAACCTTGAACATATCATAAAAAAATCCCACAATTTTTTTATTCGAGACCGGCTATCCGACGATGTTTTTTATATGTTCTTGGGTCCGCTGAATCCAAATCCAATGGCAAAAAAATTCCAGCTTATCAAGTTACTGTTTTTTGAGCTTATTTAAACGAAAAGTTCACACCACTTTTTTTGGCGGCCCGAACTATACGACTCACCGATTTGAAAAATACGGCTCTTGTAACCATTTTTATTACTAAGATTTCGTCTTAAAACCTTTTACTTGCAAAAAAAGTCTGGTGCAGGAATTTCTAGGATATTCGGCTCTAATGTTGTTTGTCCTTTAAAATCCGTCGTTCGTTTGAACATACTACAAGGATGCTTTAGATTTGGCCAGAAATTATTTTATTCTTTTTTGAACTAATATTAAAATTATGTAAGTTAATTTGAATTTCTTTTTGACCTTTAAGATGAAACACACTGTCTTTTGGAAGGAGAGATGAAGTTGCGGGTGTCCACTCTTTTTTTAATATGATGAAACTTTTTTTTTTTATATTCTCTAAAAGATATTTAAAGCATAAAGTGTTTTAATTAAGTTAAGACAGAAGTTTAATTTTAATTATTTCTCTTATTGTTAAAATCATTAACTTTTATTAGTACTAGGTTTAAAAGCATTAAAGTTTATTTGTTAAAGTTAATAAAAAATAAGACTTGGCTTAGAGCCAATAAAGTTTATCTATAGATTCATATGGCACTAATAAACAAACATTCGTGACATTTTCTAAAAAAAAAAGCAGGCAGGTTATGCCACTGCACAATGGGCCCGCGTAGCCAGATTTTGGCCAAAAGTCCCCCAGCAGAAAGTCAAAATTTGGACAAAAATTACAATTTAATATGATTATACACATATTAAGGTATCCTGTAAATAAAAATTATTAAATTATAATTAGTAATTTTTAAGTAATTGGCAATCAAAGTTGACATTTTTATTTTTATGCGCTTTCGCGATAATTTACAGAAAAAAAAACCTGCATATACCATGATACATGTAGCTACGAAATCTTCATTCACTTTATTATTTATAAATCTTACTTCAGAGAAAAAATAAAATTGAGCTTAAAAACTTTTTGGTTTTAAATATATTCAAGTAGTTATAAAGATTTTGTTGGTTTTTTACATTTGGCTACTTTGCTTTAAGAGTACCTCCGACTACCCACTCGATATTTGATCGAAAACATTTTTATAAATTACTTCACATGTTTTTTTTTTCGAAAATTAAAAGAGCATGCCAAAAAAATTGTAACTTTTAAAAACCAGACTGATTGGTGTTGCCGTCTTTTTGTAATTGGCTTGGAAAGCTGAAACTATATGGGACTATAAATCTGGGCACACAGTGCACTGTCGGAACCCATCCCGACTGACCCCAATGTCGATTTGTTTATAATGCAACACTTTTTCATGCTTCTTATATACTTCCATACTATACATGTTACCCAAATCCAACTGATTATTTCTTGAATTTATGTAATAACAATTACAAAACATATTGACAGTATAACTAACCAATTAACACAATTTTTAAAACGTTTTGCCACAACAGAGCACGTTCTATTTATTTATGAGAAATATATAAAATTAAAAGCCTACAAAGCTATTCAATTTGTTATATGTTGGTATTGTTGTTAATTATTTTATTAATTCATTGCACAATTATGCAATTTGTTTTTTTGAGTATTGTGTCTTTGTCGCTTCAGATTGGGCTAATTGAAGCGTAAACATTTTAATGCAACATGCAAATTGTCAATGAACAATGCGTCTGTTGGGTCTTCCAACTAAAGTCATTAAAAAATAATTATTAATATAGATATATAAAAAAAACAAAAATGTTTCTCAATTTATCAGTATTTGACACAATCTCTGTCAGGAAGCATAAGATGCAGTGGCGTAGTAAGCTTTTTGCAATGGGGGCCTAGAGCACTGAGAATTTTTTTGGGAAAAAAAATAAGTAGTTGAATAAAATTAATAACTTGCGAAGATTTTTATATAAAAATATATATATATATTAGGGTGGGTCAATTTTTTTCGGTATAAGGGCTCACTCGGATTTTGATTCTTTGGGTAATTCTAAGCAAATTTGCCCAAGAAACTATGGGTCTAAAATGAATTTCGAGTCGCCCACTTTTTCAAAATTTTTGAAGAAAAAAAACCGAAAAAAATCAAAAACCAACACTAAAGCGCCCTCTGGCGGCACCCAAAATTGAAAATAGATGTCAAAAATGAATTCCTCGACCCCAAAAACCCCCTAATTCACATTTGGCTAGAGAAAAAATATCGATTTTTGGCCTTTTCAATGAATTTCTAAGTCGATTTTTGAATATGTCGAAAAAAACCTATTTTGAAAAAGTGGGCGACTCGAAATTCATTTTAGACCCATAGTTTCTTGGGCAAATTTGCTTAGAATTATCCAAAGAATCAAAATCCGAGTGAGCCCCATAAGGTTTTTTCGGCCCCATACAAATTGACCCGCCCTAATATATATATATATATTTAGTTCTAGGACAAGTATACATAGCACTTAGGACACTGTTTTGTTTCAGATTTGAAACTTCTTGAATATAATGAATGAATACAAATTTCTTGTATTTTAAAAAATATCAAAATTAGACAATTTTTTAAATTAAAATTATTTTTTTTTTTTAATATGCTACTTTTTTTGTTGACTCATCCATTCGAAGTTGAAGCAAAAATTTATCAAGTGCAAATACATAGATTTATGTTTTAGTCATCGCACATAAATAAAAAAATGTTTTAGTCTTGTTAAAATTTCAGAAATTAGTAAAAAAAATATATTTTACTTCAAATAAAAATAAAAAGTTTTAGATACTTAAGGGGAGTTTCTTTCCAATTTGGTCGAGAAAATCGATTTTTTTTTTTTACAAAAAATTAAAGCTACTTATGGTGGAATATGTGTACGAAAGGATTTTTCGATGGGATCGATATTTATAGAAATAGAGCGTCTTGAACGCACCTAAGTTGCGCGCGCTGAGGGTCTTTCAAGATACTTTAAATGTTTTTTTCTCGGAACCATGTTTTTCATCCGCATTTCAAGCACAGCTCTATAGATCTATTATTACGATTCCCTTCATTTAAAGCATGTTTGAAAGGATATAATTTTTTGTATGGCTTATACTAACAATATACATGAAAAAGTGTTAAATTGTTATTTTTAGGCAAGGTCAAATCACTAAAGAAGTAAAAAAAAAATTTTTTTTTCGTACGTCCACATTTCAGTTAATTTTTCCTCAAACGTCATTCTGAATTAGTATAAGCCATAGAGAATTTCATTAATTTCAATAAACAAAAAACATGTTTCAATTCAGTTCCCAACAAGAGGCTGCAGAATTGAAATTCGGGGACAATGTTCTGCGTGCAGAGGCAGACAAGAGCCGCCATTTTGAATTTCGTCGAGATAAAAATGTTAAATTATTGTACAATAAAAAACGCATTTAACAATCAAAACAGGAAGCTTGAATGTCTTTTCGTTATGCCACAAATAATTCCCAAACTTCGCCTTCTTTTTGGAATTCTTGAAAGAACCTCCCCTTAATAAAGTTTGCTGAATTAGAACTTCTAAGTCTAACTTCTTTTATAAACGATAATTTTTGAAGGCTACGAAGCATTAAGCATATTGTCTACTTCTGCAACTGCTTCTACTTTCAGTTTAATCGACGAACGATATGCTTTGTGTAACTTTTTTTAGTACTATACAAATTTTTAGAGCTTGTAGGTATTTCTAGTCGTACTTCTAGTACTACTTCAACTTGCAGTCGAATCGACGAACGATACGCTTTGTGTAACTTTTTTTTCTCAAAGCACCTCTTTTAACAAAATTTAGTTACTCTCTAAGCTTTCATCTTTCTTATTAGAGAGAAGTGCAAATAATGCAATAATGCTTTAAAGTTTTAATATGTATATAAATACAAATACATACTGAGCATTTAATTCAATTTAAGTCCCCTAAAACCCCCACTTTTGACGCCACTGGCCATATAGATAGCGACACTGCAACAACATATCAGTTTTACATACATATGTATACACACACGAGTATATTATAAACATATGCAACAATATTTAAATTAATAATGCGCACATAATGAACATCAACCAAAACCAGGATTTAACAAAAATTTTAAACAGATATTAAAAAAAAATAAAAAATTGTATAAAAATATGTTAAACTCTATTTGCGCGCCATTTACAATTGTAATTTTCGCGGTCCATAGATTTTGGTTTTTTCATTTCTATTTTTTTTTTTTAATACTGATTACACTTCCGTTTTAAACGTGCTGGCATTAATGAATTAATTGTTCCAACGGATATTTCAAACATTTTAGATTTGTGGCTTTTAATTTCCTGCAAAATATGTAATCTGTATTTGCAGTAGAGAACAGACCAGACCAGACCCGACCAGACCAGACCAGACCAGACCAGGGCTAGCTTACAAATTAAATAACTGCCAACAAAAATCAAATGAAATTATTTTAAATGTAAACATTTTGCGGTTTTTTTGGTCTGACTTTAAAATGCAAACAGACACAGTAACAACAATAACAATGACAACAACAATAACAGCAACAACCACTAAAATGTTGTGACAATAGCAAAATGGTTGCCAAATGAGTGACGTGATCTGTGGCCAAGTTTTATTCTATAGCTTTGTGTATATGTGTGTGTGTGCGTATCTGTGTGTTGTGTTGGTGTGTTGGTGTGTTTGTGAGTTGGTTTAGTGGTTAAATTAGCCTAAGTGCACTCTATGTATTTTACGATTTTAACTAACTGAAATTATAAATTCAGTTAAAAGCAAAATAATAAAATTATGCTAACACTAAAATACCCTGCACAAAGTAAATTTTTGCTAAAAAAGTCTTTTTAAAATTATGCACATAAAACTCGAAATTTAATGCTCAACACAGCTTAAGTTTTATATACACTGCAGTTTCTGATTTTACTGAAAATAATTTTTTAAATTTTACTGCGGAGTCAGATAACGAGTTGGGCCCTACACCTCTCTATTAAAGACCAATACGCAGCATGCAAAATTTACGAACGGAATAAAAAACTTTATATAAAAAAAAAGTTACGAAAAATTCAGATTAAATATTTTTGACAAGTGGACGCAGACAACAAAACAAAAGAGTGTTGTATTAAATTTTAAAAATGCTTAACGTTAGATGGCGCCACTACTTCGATAGGTGTGGTGGTTCCATCTGAAATAATATGCAATAATTTCCATATGGAAATTTTCGAACTGCATATGGGTTATTTTTTAACTTGGTCATTGACATACATTTTTTTCTTTTTAGTATGGCCGTATTTTAATGTTTAATTCTTTGCCGCTAGGCTTAACATTATAATGAGTTTGTCACTAGATGGCGCAAGAAATGTTTTTGCCATTTTGTGTTCACAAGAAAATTTTATATTTCTAAATAAATAGCTCAAAATTGTTGTTTATGAAAATTGTTATTTTTCGCGATACTTTGAAGCATTTATTGTGTATAATAATTAATTGATATACCTTTCTTATACTATAAGGTATTAAAATAGGTAAAACCGAAAACGTTAAGAATTAATAAATCTAAATAATAATATATTAAATAAAGCTGTTCACTGCCGCTGGTTGTTAAAAAAGCTAGGTTTTCTATATTTTTAATAATGTGTTAACTAAATAAATAAATAAATATTATAAATTGATAAAAATTCACTTTTTTTGCAATATTAAAAAAAAGATGGCGTACGTTAAAGTCGGGCGAGGACGACTTTGGGATACCATGTACAACTGCTTGCAATAAAATCCGGTAAATTGCTTAAGAACACCAAAAGACATTTGATTGCCAAATTAGATTATGATACCTTCATAAACAACCAAAAACAGACGAATTTTTAATCAAAAACTTTTTTTCGACCGATCGGCCCTATGGGAGCTATATGATATAATCAACCGATTTTGATCAAATTTGGTACAGTGTTGAACATCTCTAAAAAACTTCTTAATGCCAAATTTGGTTACAATATCTTCACAAACAAACGAAACACAACAAATTTTGTAGAAAAAGCGTTTTTTTTGACCGATTAGTCCTATGGGTGCTATATGATATAGTCAATCGATTTTGATCAAATTTGGTACAGTGTTGAAGATCTCTAAAACACATTTGAATGTAAAATTTGGTTACAATTAGGGTATTCACGCTTTGTGTTGAGTTGAGGAGTTGAAAAGTTGAGGAAAAAGTCCGCAGGCCAAAGCGTGAACAGCCCTGTTGAGTTTCATGAGATGAGTTGTTGAGTTTTCTTCTTCTTTCCAGAGTTTGTTTACATTTGTAAATTGGTACAATTGACATTAAAATTAAAAAACTTGAATTAAAAATGCCGAGTCAAAGCATAAAATCTATTTCAATGAAACCTGCAGCTAAAGTAGTTATGTATTACATGGATTTTCATTATTTTTCTGCAGCGAAAATGAAATAATTGCAGAAAAACCGTAGTTGAGTTTGTGCTTGTTCTTCCATGTGTTTGTTTACATTTGTAAATTGGTACAAATTGCATTAAAATTAAAAAACTTGAATTAAAAATGCAGAGTAAGAACATAAAATCTACTTTAATAGAACCTGTAGCTAAAGTAGCTATGGATTACAAAGATTTTTATTATTTTATTGCTGCAAAAACGAAACAATCGTAGAAAAACCGTATTTGAGTTTGTGCTGCTTCTTCCCGTCGTTTGTTTACTTTTATAAATTGCTGCAAATAATCATTAAAATAAAAATGCCAAGACTGAGCGTAAAGTCTACTTTGATTGAAACTGTTGCTAAAGTGGCTTGGGCTGAAATTAATTTTATTAAAGGTTCGTCTGCTAAAACAAATTCATTGCAGAAATACTTAGTTTTTGTTTATTACTAGGGGGTTGCGGGAGGACATGAATGCTATAATACTCTCGCGGCAGGGCGACCACTTCCACATCCCTAAGTCAATTGACTGGCGCCAGAACGTGCTCAGTTCCTTCGGCGACAAGCGTGTTGTTCAAATGCTGAGGGTAACTCCCCAACAGTTCCATCATATATTAAGCCTATTACATCTATTTTTACTCTTTTATTTGCGTAAACTCCAACAACAAGTAATCATGTCTAATTCAATTAATTTCGCACAAAAAAGGCGCAACCGATTGTTACTTGCGTTAATGCAATTTGATTATTTTAAATTTGGCGCTTACTTTTTTCCAACGAGTATACGGTAACTCGTTGCTTTTCATACCACGAAATGGCTAAAAAATGGCAAATGCATTAGTGCTGAAAAGGCTGCGAATTACCACATTGTGCAACACTTTCTCAAAAACTCAACAGGAAAATGTAGACTAGGGTCTGGGTTGAGGAAAAGTTGAGTTGAAAATCGAAACGCAGGGTTGATTTACATCATGTATTTGTTTTTGTAAAAGTCCTCAACTTTTCAACTCCTCAACTCAACACAAAGCGTGAATACCCTAAATATCTTCACAAACAAACGAAACACAACAAATTTTGTACAAAAATCGTTTTTTAGACCGATCTGCCTTATGGGAGCTATACGATATAGTCAACCGATTTTGATCAAATTTAGTACAGTGCTTGGGAACTCTAAAAAACTATTAAGTGCCAAATTTGGTTACGATATCTTCATAGGTCCTCTGAAACACCCCTATGGGAGCTATATAATATAACCCCGATATCAAAAAAACACAATAAACTTGTCTCCCCTGACATAATAGCGCATCTACCATACAGTGCAGGGTATACAAATTTGGTGCACTATTGTGTATATCTTCTGAGGTTTTTTAGACAGTTTTCCATCCTTATCTCGGTAGAATAGGTTACCTAGCAAAATTTGTAACGTGACTAAGGCTAATAATCAGCTTCCAGGTCTAAAAGGTCTAAAAAAATATTTTCAGAAATACTTAGGGGCTCATAGAGACTGCTTCAAGAGGCTGATCAAAGAATTTCAAAAAGTTTAAGTCTATGTAACTGACTTGATGCATGGCAATAATGTATAACACCCTCGATCATATGGATATAGCACGACGCCAGGAGCGGGTCCTGGATTTTGTCTTAGGGCGTTTTTCACTTCGAAATTTATATATATCAGAGTTCGAAAAAAGTGTCAACCCATATTTTTAAATTGGGAGGGAGGGGAAGGAGAGGGGAGAAGGTCCGGATCCGAAACCCCCCGTGGATCTGGCACTTCACGACGCTGTATAGCCTGTTTAGACAGTCGATTTCTTTAAGACTTGAGTCACGGATCGATCTATACAATAGGACACCTGCATATTTGTTACTGATCCCCCGACTATTTACATTTTTAATTGTGATATAAATAGAGTTTAATAAAATTTTATTGTGAACACAAACAGACAAAAACTTGCTTGCACCATCTACTGACAAAATCAATGTAATGTAACATTCATCTGGCGAAAAAGAATCAAATATTAATATACGGCCACACTATAAAGAAACAAAAATGAAGACGCTCATTGGCACGGCAGTCGTAAAAGCGTTGCAAAAATCGATATTGCGATGAAATCATTTTGTAAAGGTAATACATTCATCTGATCTAGAATTTCCCAGGCATCAAGAAAATAAAATTTTTATTCATTTCGCATGAATAGTTTAGTTGCTACAGCCGCTCAAAGTGGAGTTTATTTTCAACTTTTAAAAAAATCGTAATTTTTGGAAAAAAAGTGCATGTTTAAGATTGTTTTGTAAAAAAACTACGCAAAAAATCACTATTTTCTTGGTTTATATAAAAGTGTACATGATATTTAAACATAAAACAAAAAAAAAATGACTTCATATCTTTTCTGGTTTTTTCTATACTTCCGTTTACCTTAACCACTGTAATTGGACCTTTTTTTCAACTTTGGAAGAAAATATTTTATATTATGAATTTTTATGTTTTTTTGATTTAACGTAAATACGTTTGTTATCAATTTATTTACCCACTCTATAAAGTTTATATCCCAATTTATGCACTTTTTGGCTGTAAGGCCACTAGAAGTGCAGAAACCCAACTGCAAAAAATGTTACCGCAGGTAGAAGAAGAAGAACACGCAGTAGATACATCCTTAAATTAAATTGAAAGATTTTTGCTTATATTTGTACTTGATAATAAAAAACACCTACATGTGAACGTCGCGACGTTGATCAACTCGCCAAAACTGATCAACTGATAAAATATTATCAACCAGATTATCACAGTGACTTAGATAGCTTAAGAGTTTAGAAAGAGAAGTCCTATGACCCATACAAAATTTGTTTTCTTTTTTTGAAAATTTACATTTATTATAAAACACCATAATTGCGGTTAATATGATAGAAATAAAAATCCTGTAACAAAAGCTTTTAAGCCTTAAGCCAATAAGCCTTTTCGCACTAAAAGTGTAAAGAGTATTTAAAAAAAAAAACTAAATGCAAAACTTAGTTATGAATTCTTCTAAATTCAAGATGAATTTTCTTTTAGAACATTGCAAACTTAGCATAAATTGTTGTCAAAGAAGTTTAGCTTATCTTTGGTCCGGGAGAGCATAAGAGCATGAGACTGGGCAGAGTGCCCAACCAGGGAAGAGCTAAGAATTTGGCTAGCCCTGGTAAACGCTTGTTTGTTTGCCATGTGCAGCCCACAAAACATATTTCCGTTTCATTTACTGGCCAAAAAAAAAAAAAATTGTATAAAACATAACAAAAACAAAAACAACTACATGAACAACAACAATGGCGGCAGGAATGCATGTTGCAACTGTAAAATGCTGACGAACCAAACTCCATAAACTTGGCGACCCAAGTAAAAATGGCTGCTAACCTATTTGGCAGCAATTTCATCGAACCAAAAATTTGCTCGACCACAAAAATTTTCAACTTTCCCACTTTCTTTTGCTCGCTTTTTACTCTTCTATTTGATTCTTTACTTGTTTTGCTTGTCAACGTTTGCATCTTGTTGTTGTTAGTTTTTGCTTGTTTATACTCTTTACTCAGAGAGTATTTAAAAGGGTACATTAGTTTCGTCCGAGTGTATGCAACAGGGAGAACATAACAAATTGATCAGCAGCAATATTGACTGTCTGTCTCTCTATATAAAAATTCATAGCTTGAAAACATAAAAAGCTGGCAAAAATCAAATTTTACAAAAAAAAATCCAAAGCAGATACATTTTTTTTTGCCAATATTGTACAAATTTAAACGCTACAAACTACTTAAAAATCAATTTAATAATGTGAATATCAAAGTATGCAGACTCATGTGAGCCCTTTAAATAAAAATATATCGATACTTTTGTCGTCGCACTGTGGTCCCAGATTGTCATATTTTGGCCAAAAATCTAGCTTTTCCATAATAATTTTCTTAGAGTGATGAAATTTTACACTCGTGTTTGTAAAGGATTGAACTATTTTTCTGGAAAGTTTGATCCTTCTCAGATTTTTTTAAGGTATAGATAATCTAGACCAAAATTGGAAAAAATTAAAAAAAAAATTAAAAAATGTTTAACTAAATTAAAAAAAAAAACTGTTAATTGGAATTGGACCATATTTCACATAGAGGTAGATATGAGCTCCACATACATTGAAAAAAAAACCTATACCCAAAATATTGAATGGCTTTGGTGTTATAGCCCCAAATAGTTTCAGCTTTCCAAGCCAATTACAAAAAGAAGACACCACCAATCAATAAAGTTTTTAAAAGTTATAATTTTTTTAAAAGAAGTTTGGAATTAAATTATTTTTTACTATAAAGGAAATATTCATAATTTAAACAAATTATAAACGTAGTGATTCATAAAGAATTTCCAATGCTCTCTGTTTCGCGCCATTGCTCGTAGATTTCCCAGTCTCTCGGTTGAGCGTCCTGCGCCAGATCATTTTAGGTCTGCCTCTGGATCTATTGCCTTCCACTACAGAACTGCATGCGGTACCTAATCATAGTCTTTGCGCAGCGTGTAACCCAATCAATCCTATTTTTCAGTACTGGTAATGAACCATGTCTCAAAACCATATTATAACACCGACATTATTACAATTTTTCTTCCAAGATACTCGAATTTGTGAACGTTTTCAATGCGCAAGTCGTCGATGGAATAAAATATAATAAAAGAATAATTCAATAATTATTTTTTTTAAATGAGTACACTACACATTTTGAAATAAAAAAATAATAGGATTAAAAACAAAAGTTTTTCAAAAATAGTAGTAAGTAAAGTATTTTTTTTTTAATTTAGTATATAAGATAAAAAATGGTGGAATTATAAAAAAAATGTATTTTTCATTAATTTTTTATTTTATTGTAAAATTCAAATACGGTATTTTTATCAACTCATATCGTATTAACAATTAAAAATATGAACTATTTAAGAAAATTTCCATGTAAATCAAAAATGCTTTAAAAAATCAAAATCGAATAAGCAGGGTATATTAAAGTCGGCATATCTCGAGCGTAACGATCACACTTGTTTCTTTTTTTTTTTGCGGATGCTTTTCTTGTTAGCTAGGCTAACAACAAAACAAAAAAAAAACTTGGTAGGAAAACTGCAGTTGGGCCGTTGCAGCTACTTCATTTGCTGGCTTACTTGTAAGTTGGTTTGTGGAGCGGTGAGAGAGGTAAGCGCGGTTGTAGGCAACGCATCGTTAGGAGTGACGCCAGAAAACCTAAAGGATTCCAGCAGGCTTTACTTTTTGGCACTGAGCCGCGCTGCTAGCGCTCTCTTTTACGCTTTCTGGCACACACACACACAGGCGCGACAAGATGAACAGTATTTTAGGCAAAGGTCCTTGCTGTGTGTAAATTTAAGCACGTATGTGTGTGTGTGCTGCTGTTCACATACATATGCACACAATGTATATATATCCATATATACATTACTGTTTTGGGTTCGGCAAGATAACTGCGGAGACTTCTATTTTTTGCGTCCTATAGTATGTTCATTGACCGCATTTTTTCCATTTATCTGTCGCCCTTTCCCTAGCTGTTTTGGTAGGCAGGTTTTTCCATTTTTTTTTTTTCTTTTTTTTTGATTTTCATGTTTTCTGGGCAAGCGGAAGCATGAAAATGCATTGGCAAAAATATGGCCAGCTTCCTATTGATTTTGTTCGCATAAAGTTCAATGAGTTTTTGGTCGAAAAAACTTGCTAAGTGAATGAATGAGTTAGCTAGCGTTTAATGAAGCCAACGAGCTAGAAAAAGAGTTCAATATTTATTAAATGGCGGCTAGTGGTAAAAAAAATCATGAAAAAAGTGTTGCATACTTTTCTGGGTTACATGGGTTACAAAAGGGGGACGCTTTTTAATAACTAAAATTCTATATATATCAAACTGTTTAACAATTATTCAAAAAAATATGCGGAACTTTTTGAAGAACCCTGAACCAGCAATTACCATAATACAGTAAAAATAGGGTTTGAGCAGGAAAAAATTGCATGCTGGAATTTCTCTTGCTTAATGTATTAAGGACCATCCAAAAAGCCTAAAACCAAAAAGGTGACCTCCTATGGGTTTTCCGTTATTTTAACATATGTTTGAGCCCATTTATACCGATTTCTATAAGTCGTACACAAAAACTTTTAAGGCAAAAAATGTTCAAAATTTTATTCGTAATGGAAGGTATACCCAGAAGTTCATATTTTAGGCGGTAGAGGGCGCCAAAGCTACTACAATGCAGTTTTTCGTATTTTTACCCACCTCCTTGCCTTTTTTTTGCGTTAGATGTGCATGAAAAAATTGTTTATCTCAAAAAAGTACACAAGACTAGTTTTTGAATCATGTAAGGAAAAACTGGATTTTCATGCGAGATGTTTACTTCTAAAACTACATTTACAAACGACCACGCAACACGACTCGAGTATTTATAAATAAAAATAAAATTAATAAAAATAAGATGTTTAAACTAAACAACAAACATTTTTTATTGAAACTTATTCTTCAACCAGTTGTGACTTATAAGCAGTTACTACAACTAAAATTTGTTTATTGCAACTTATTCTTAGACCAGTTGTGACTTATAAGCATTTGTGACTCAAAATTATTTAAAAAAAACTTACTTAGTTTGTGCTGGTAACATGGAGTCCAACTTATTTGCTGTCAGACTCTGAGCAGTCACAAAAATAGAGGCCTTAACAAAATAAGCAACAATAATTTTTTGAAGGGCATATAATGCAAGCATAAGTAAGAGTAACCACCAAAGAGGCATTTTTTTATTGTCGTATCAATTTGACTTATTTTTGCAAAAAAAAATATGTTTAAATCTTACATTAAATTTAAATACTCAATCAAAATCTTGATTAAGCTATATGAGTAGGTATTCTATGCGAAGACTCAATTCCAGCATTTTCTATCTATCATCATCATCATCAATTCTTATATCTACCACTGTAGCATAGGGCCTCCCTCTTCTATCTATCCTTAATCTTTATTTATGTAGGCAGTATGGGCAAATATCATAAAAGCAAGTTAAGAGGATGACCAACCCAGACGACATTCCACTGTATGCCAACGCTCAAGCCTAAAGCCTTCTTCAAATCTCAAGCTTAATCCTGGCTTATATGCGTAGTTAGAGTTAAGAGTAAGACATAGCCAGATATTCTACTGTATGCGAAAACTCAAAAAATAAAGACTTTAAGGATATCTTTGGGAATTATTTGTGGCGTAATGAAAAGACATACAAACTTCCTGTTTTGATTGTTAAATGCGATTTTTATTGTACAATAATTGGACATTTTTATCTCGACGAAATTCAAAATGGCTGCTGAAAAATGGCGGTCTGCCTCTGCACGTAGAACATTGTCCCCGAATTTCAGTTCTCCAGCCTCTTGTAGTGAACTGAAATAAAAAATGTTTTTTGTTTATTGAAATTTATTAGAATGAGTTTTGACGAAAAATTATCTGAAATGTGGACGTTAAAAAAAATATTTTTTTTTTCACTTGTTTGTGATTTGACCTTGCTTAAAAATAACAATTTAACAATTTTTCATGTATAATATAATATATTTCATACAAAAAATTATATACTTTCAAACATGCTTTAAATGAAGGGAATCGGAACAATAGATCAAGACCTTTGCTTGAAATCCTGATGAAAAATATGGTTCCGAGAAAAACGAGTTTAAAGTTTTTAGAAAGTCCCTCAGCGCGCGCGACTAAGGTGCGTTCAAGATGCTTTATTTCTATAAATGTCGATCGCATCGAAAAATCCTTTCATACACATAATCTACAAACATGTAGCTTTCATTTTTAGTAAAAAAAAACAAAATCGATTTTCTCTAACAAATTTTAAAGAACCTCCACTTAAGAAGACGACCAACTCAGACGAAACTGTACCATAGATAAAGTTTCAAACCAAATATTATCTTGTTATCTATAATCAGATTCTGTGCTTATGTAGGCATTCTCCTTATGCATTATAAGCGGAAGTTATGAGGACGACCTTTCCTAACAACATTCTACTATATGCCAAGACTTACTCCAAGAATTTTCTTTCAAGTATTTTTTTTCTCAATTTGAGGAGATGAACAACCTAGACGACATTCTGTCACATGCAACGAAAAATAATACTTTCTATTGATTTCTTTTACCCCATTCTAAAACAAACGGAAGATATGGATAAAAGTTTTATTTCTCGTCGTATGTGACAGAAAGTCGTCTAGGTTGGTCACCGCCTCAAATTGAGTAAAAATACTTAAAGAAAATGGTAGGAGTAAGTCTCAACCTCAGACAAAGTATCAAGCCCAACATTATGCTTTAATGCTCAGTTTTAAGCATCTAAGGATCATAAATGGCAGTTGAAGATGACCAACTGGGAAGACAAATTTTTCGCAAACTTTTCGCCAATTTTTTCTCAATCCTCAATCTTGACAAATAAGGGCGGTATGAGTCAGCTTTCAAAGAATTTATCAAAAAATTAGTGCCAACTTTTAAGTCAGTTCTTTTTAGGGTAAAAATAACTTTGGTACAGTTCCTGGTTGGTTAGGTTTGTCGTTGCTAACTTTTACCTGAGCATTACTCATTATCAAGTATTCAAGCCAAAGAATTTGCTGTTAATTGCATTTAATTTGAAATAAATAACAAAAGGGGAAAAACTTTTACTGCAGTTAGAAAACTTATTTTCAAAAAAAAAAATGAAAAACAAACAACTTTAATGAAACTCTTCCTATATGTAGCATGTTTTTGTGTATGTGTAAATTGCTTGACACTTCAGTGACAATTAGGGGCTAACCCTAAAATGAAACTTTCTTGTCTTTGCTAACCCAACACCTTGGCTTGCTAATCCAATGCCAAACGGCTTAGGCACAAATTTCAAATTAATCGAGCTGGTCTTTGGGAGCAACCACACCGGTACCAGCTAATACGAAATTTTCACATCGAAAACGAAAGTCAAAGCCATAGATACTGTCACATTTCCATTGTAGATGATTGCCGGCATAGATATGCTATGACAGAGAGTCACTCAAATATGTAAATTAGCTTTTGAAACTTGCAGGTAAAGTAGTCGAGGCCAGGCTAGGAGCAACGTTGTCTTCAAAACCCAGATCTACACTCACAGGCATCCACTCAGTCGCATACATATTAGAAGCCATCAGTTGTGGGTGTCCTATGCCTACTGTGCACGTATTTAGGTTAATGAATAGGCAAACTTTCGACAACCTCAATGTGCAAACTTTTCCCCTGGAAAAACTCGACTTGAAAGATGGCGGCGACGATGCCGACGACGTTATTTTTTAAACGCTGCATTGGCATACGGCAAAGGTAAATGCAATTCAACAGGCCGGCATACGATAAAGACCCCAAAAATGATACCAACCAGTACAACGTCTGCCATAACTATGTCTATGACTATGAAGATGACTATGAATATGACTACGACGTGGGCATTATCAAGTGAAATATGTAAAAATTTGAAACTTGTGTTTGACTTTTGGCTTTCTTATGCAGGCGACGCCAACAACGTCAACCAAACTTGGCCAGCCTCCCAAACTTTACTTGTTTGAATATTTCATAATTTCCTAAGACTTTGTGTGTATACTAAGTGAGGTTATGTTAGTTTTGTCATCAAGTTGACAATGTGCAGGAGCAGGAAGCTAAGAATTGGGCACTTTATTGCACAATTCTCAAAAAACTATAACATTTTTTAGAACCAAACCGGTTAAGGATATCTGAAAGCTTCGAATCGAACAAAATATTTTGGGTTGGTACACTCAGAAAAAAAGGAAAATATTATTTTAAGTTTGATTTAGCTCAAAACAAGATTGTTTCACTCCAGAATTTATAAGTATTGAGTCTAAAAGAGTAAGAAATGTTTTTTGAGAACACTCTTCAAGCATTTCTCGCCGAACCGAACCAGCTAAGAAACATCTGACTCTTATTGATTTGCACTTTCCTACCATTCACTACAGCCCATCATAATGGGTTAATTTGTTCTCCGTGCAGGATTTCGTTCCGATTTCGCTCCTAAATTATGAGGAATTATTTTCTCTATCGCTCCGCTCGCTCTTAAAATTATTGCCTTTTTCCACAGACAAATTTTTTGTGTCTTACGCCAACAGTCCAGAAAAATCGCCACGTAACGAAAAAAATACAAAAAAATTTTATTTAATTCCTTTTTTTGTGTATAGTTTTAAATAAATAAGATAATTTGCTAAAAATTGCATGAGAAAAAAATAAGACGAAAAAAATTAGTTGGGGGTCCACAGTACTTTTGTTTTAATTACCATCACAAGAGAACTTTAAAAAGCTTTCATTGATTCCCCGTTCATAATTTTACTGCACAAAGTAGAAGAAAGTTCTCCTCTTTTTCAGGATCGCTCTATTTGCTCCGCTCGTTTCTAACGATAGTTATATAACAATCCGTTCGTTATAGATCTATCCGCAGTTTCCAGATTCATATTAGTATTTTAACCTAATAAGCAATTATTCGATAGTTGGCGCATTTTTACTAAGAATACTATGTTGCAAAAAAGATATAGATGGGTTAAAAAATTCAAAAAAGTATTTCCAAGACCCTTTATGTAGAAATAGCCAAAAATCACACTTTTTGTAAGTGTGCTAAAATTTCTAACTTTCTAGCTGGAGGTAGAAAATATAGGCCTGTTCTGAATGCCGACTC
Organism: Chymomyza fuscimana; assembly: GCA_949987675.1. Classification (NCBI taxonomy): domain Eukaryota; kingdom Metazoa; phylum Arthropoda; class Insecta; order Diptera; family Drosophilidae; genus Chymomyza; species Chymomyza fuscimana. The sequence continues at coordinate 41,523,907 of OX465088.1, read as the reverse complement.
GGATTCCAACTTATCGATTGAACTATGCAGACGCTTGTATAGTTTCTTTCAAAGACCACTGTACAAACTTTCCGAGAAGTCTAACTATTAGGAAAAACTGCATTGTGAAGTCGATGGGTCGGAACAAGAATCTAGGAATCTAATAAACCCAAAATATTGTATATAGTATAGGATTTTTCAATAAAAAATCCATTTTAACGAACCAGGCCCTTTACATTCTCCAAATACTTTTTGACAAATACTTTTTGGGCGAAAATGGCAGCTGGGTATCCAGAGTGTATATTTTTTTAAAGTTAACGCTTCAGTTCGGTTCAGGCCTGAATTAGTCGTGAAATCATGCCTGAATTTTCAGTACCAGCCATGAATCTACGCATTCATTTGAATTTAACACATGCATGTCCAAGGCTTTCAGGCCTGAACCTTAGCCGTAACAATCAGCTATGAATTTAGTGCTGATTGACTTTGAAAAGTCATGCCTAAAATAAGTGGTGCATTTTTTTAAAAAATCGTGCATGAATTCAGTGCTGATGTGATTTTGAAAGTCAGGTCTGAAATCAGGAATAAATTTTTAAAAAAATCTGACTTGAATTCAGTAATGATTTTTTATAACAATCAGGTCTGAAATCCCAGGTGAATTTTTTAAAAATCGGTCATGAATTCAGTTCTGATTTATTTATAAATGACAGATCTGAAATCCACTGGAATAAATTTCTTTTGTCAAAAGAAAAGGATAGATAGAGAGAAATTTTCTATTTGTCCTTGTTTCTCTTACAAAGCCATGAGCATTCGGTTCCTTTTCATGCCTCAATACAGGTCTGAAATTTTGAGGCCTGAACGACCGAATTGCAGGGATTTTATTTAAAATATTGGATTTGGAAATATAAGAAATGTTTAAAATCATGCATATCGAGAAATCGTTTTTTAATAAAAATATTTTCAAATCGTTATTTCAGTCGGCGATATGGTAAAGCGATTTGTAATTCTTATATGAACAATTTATGGATCGTGGGACTTGTGGCTCGAACTCATTCTGTATATATTAGATTTAGTATCCTTTCCTTGTATTATGTTCTAATTATAATAGCCTTTTTAATTTTTTTTTGAACGGTTTATTCCTTTTGTCATGTATACTATCCCAAGTCATCTTGACTTGCCTCTTCGAGCATCCATGACCAATCCTGTATTATGAGGCACCTATTTGGTCATTGCTGCTCTTTTGGTTTTTTTTTTCTAATATATGTAATGTTTAAATTTTATTCTTATTATCTTTTTTCCTCGTTTATTTTTAAATATTTCTTTTAAACTTTTCTTATAATTTAAGGCCAACTGCACTTTGTTGTACCCCATTTAAAATAAAATAAAATAAAATAAAATAAAATAAAATAAAATAAAATAAAATAAAATAAAATAAAATAAATAATATATCTAATGTAAAAGAAAATATTTTTGGAATAGGCTCAATTAGGAAAAACTAAAGGAAGAGAAACTAAAGGCAACTGTCTTTGAGTAGTTAGTGTATAAACAATTTGTCACTGACAAAACTTGAATTTTCTTTTGCCTTTACAAGTATATTTTTTTGGAGAGGACGTTTGGTCTACTGGTGGGTGAGTTAAGTAAAAAGCTCTAAGCCTATTAAGGACATCAAACAAACATTTTGCAAAATTAAATGGCATGCAAAGCAAGCACATGTCATGGCTGGTGGCAACCCTGCCAACGAGCAGCGCCAGGGTTGCACTTGGGGGCATTTGAGTGCTGGTTAGGGTTGTTGCAGCTACGCAAGTTGTATGGCAAAGCCTGGACATGGCGTCTTCTGCTTTTACTCGTTCTACTTGTCATCATCATCATCGTCGCTGTTGCTTTGTGTAACTTTGCACAAAATATTTCAGATATTATGTCACACTTAAGGGACGTCGCTGTCGCACATGCCGCCGCCATTTTATGACCGCACACACACGTACCCACACATGCACATAAAAAAGGGTTGACTGGGATTTGTGTTTGCCACAACTGGCTATGGCTTACTTTGCAAGAAAATGTTAAACATTTTAAAATATTTATGAGCTATTAACACTTGCTGCTAACCCGCCCCCGAACATCCCCACCAGTGTTGCCAATGCTGACATGCAAAAACTTCTTCTCCAGTCAAATCTATTAAATTTTTCTACCCTATTATGTTTTATACCATGACTAACTTTTGCGTATACCTAAACTGGCTTAAATATCAACTGCTGTGGTCATTTTCCACTTGTTATTTATAGGCCTGAATTCTATGGCATTTGTTGAGTTGGTTGAAATTTGTGGTTAAGACGCCTTTGGGCCAAAACTTTTAGAGCTTCATTCAATTTGAAGGAAACTCGTTAAATTTTCTTGATAATTTGTCAAACATTGAGAGTTAATGACGTATTTTATGTGCAGAGGCTTGATGAATGACGCAACAGACACTAAAGTTTCTTAAAATAATTGCTCTTTCATTTTGCGGACTTATTGGAATTTCTATTTTTTAATATTGTAGTATTTAATGGAAAATGTGGCATGTTGTGTAGAAAATTGGGAATTTGCTATTTATAAAAATAATAGTTGTGTTTTGTGAAAGATCTTTTTTCTTTGAGAAATTCATTTTTAAATCAAGTAAACTAAAGTATTTTGATAAAAAGGTTTTTGGTTTTTAATTCTTTGTGAGAAAGTAGCGTACACTTTTTCAGAAAGTTCTAGTTATTTTGAAATTTCAACAAAATGCTCAATAATCCTAATAATATTATTATTATTAAATAATCTTTAAAGAACATTTGATAACTGGGCCTGGGCGTCATTAAAGAAGGTCTTAAGATTTTCCGAACGAAATTCGATTACACTAGCTTACACGAAAAATTAACCTTCGTATAAAAGTGTTTTAAGGGTAATTTTGGGTCGAGAGGCATTCATTTTTTTTCTTAAGACCCGTTTTCAAGATTTTTTCGAAAAAATGCTTTTGGGTCCTGTTTTTAGTTATTCGTGAATATCTCGTGAACAAAATGTTTCCAAATATTGTTAAATGTTGTTTTTTAGGTCAAAAGGTATAGAAGTGGCGGTTTCGGTGATATACGATATGTGACGATTGAGTCAAAAAACAAATTCGTGAAGACGTAAATGAACGCAAACGAAAAACTTTGAGTTTTTTCGAGCAAAAGTGTGATTGAGTGAAAATTGGAACTTTCGTTCATGGTTCCATAGCATCTACAGTTTTTACACGATCTTGTAAATTTTAGGCTCGAAATGTTCGAAAAAGAATTCTCTTTCAGCTGAAAGCAGACTGAAAATTAGTCCTTTTGAAAATTGGTTCAAAATCTCCCTTTTTTTGACTTTGGTTACTTGTAACTTCAATAATTTTGACTCAATCTTCACACGTAGTGAGTCGGCTCTTGTCCAAGGTTCGATTCTAAGTCGACACAAATTTTTTTTGCTCTTTACAATGAGCTATATAATTTTTTTTTTAGATCCCATTTTGAATATAATTTACTATATAATGATACTAGTGAATTATAATTTAGTGCTTTTGATATAATTTTTTTGAAAAACTTTTTCGACCATAATTTTTTTGTTTACAATTTTTTTATTTAATATTTTAGTATTTTGTGTATAGTTTTTAATGAAAAAAAATATTTTGCATAAAAAGATAAATGATGCCTTAAATTTTTTTATAGTATTTTTTATACAATATTTAAAAATATTTTTAAACACTTTTTAATTAATAATTTTTTTTTGCTTAAACGTTAAATGAGCCATTATATGTATGCCTAGAAAATGGATAAGCGGCAGGAACTTGTTTCTTCAGAGGGGCCTCATGACAAACTATTTTTTTAAATATATGAAATGAGCTTGCATTTTTTTTAAATTAAAAAAAATAAGTAGAAGCCAAAGATTTTATCGGAAAGCGCCATTCTAGGCCATACTTCAAATTAAAGTCTTCTAGAATGTTTTTATCATAATGGTCTGAGCAACAATCGGGTTTATTTTGAAAAGGCTTAAAATGCGAATAGCCTAGCGTTTAAAGATTTAAATAAAGATATGATTGTTTATTCTCCCACTAAAAGTAAATCCACTTCCAAATGAGTGACTTTCCGCAGGACAACCATGTTTCAATCTGCTTCTCCTGACCTGTCCATCTAATTCTTTAATTCTTTAATTCACTTTTATACACTTTGAAAGCAGCTGTCTAGTTCTTGGAAGGGGGTGCACATACTCTTTTTGAGAGCATTCGCCTAAATGATCAGGGTATGGATATTCTAGGTATATCAGGTCTTTCAAAGCATGGTAGGAATGCGTTACGTTTTTCATTGGGAAATTAATTCAGTGGTCCGGGATCCCTCATTCAAGAGCGTTTTGAAAGTTTTAGGGAATATTAACAATACATATCATATGTGAGCTGCTTATTAGAAGGCGGTTCAAGGAGTTTGTGAACCAGTTAACCATAACTCTTAATTTTTAAAGAAAGGTCACGAAAAATATTTACCATATAAGAATTCAAAATTATAAATTCTTTTTAAATTGTTTGTCACGTTTTTACTAAAACCAAATCCACACAACCTTCCTTTGAATGATACAGTTTTTTCGGATGAAATGTTCCCGTACATGGTAAGGGTGCAGTGCATGTCTACCACATATCCTATAAATCATCTTGGGCCCAAGAACTATTGCACAATTTTGAAGCATTTGGAATTAATTATATCAGGTGTCCATATTTTTATAATATGGTAGACTTCAATAGTCTGGGACATTATTGTAGTTGCTCAATCAATAATCATAGACCACAATTGTGACGATTAAACCTTATTTAATTTATAATAAAGTCATCTATTCTAATTATCCTATTGCTCAATGGTCGGAAATGCCAATATTTTTGTCATAAACAATAAAATTAAAGGTGAACTCCTGGAAAAAAAAAAAAAAAATTAATAAATTTCGAAGAAATATTTCAATAAGTTCTGCTCTGTGAATCAACAATTTTTGGGAGGAGGCCAACATGGGTACTAAGGATATATGGTAAGAATCATATATAACGCTTGAAAGTTTTTTGCACTCATTTTAAAGTTGCAAGAAATTGCTAGCGAAATAATTTGAAAATTATGAAAAATATTTTTAATTTTTTTGATAAAGGCAGATACGCATCAATGCAAAAACGCCTGAAAGAAAACAAAGCTTCATATAAAAAAAACACTTTCAACATTCTTAGGGCAAGGAATTTTAGTCTTGGTACGCAGTTGCAGTGCTGCCCAATTCTTAAGCAATGGACATGTAGATGGCGCCAGCAGCAACACCAGCAATTTTGTCTTAGTTTGATCTGTATGTGCAACAAGTTATTTGGCTAGCAACAATGATGTCGGATAGGCGAAGAATATGCAAAACTTTACAAAATAGCAAAAAAAAATGCTTTTGAAACATTTGTTTTGTTACACCAAAAGATTGGCCAACTTTGCCTTACTTGGAATTGCCAACCTAAACAAGGTATTGATAAACTCTGAGGACATTTGAAAATTTTCAGTAAATGCTGCCGGATTCTGTACCATGGCTTTGAACTGAAAAATTGCCGTAAATAATTGAATTGCAATATTAATTGGTTTCAAAATACGTACGTCTCTGCAAAATCTTCCATACTCAACACTTCGTATTAACCCTCTAATGCCCAATAGTGTCTTGGGGCACTTATTGTATTTTTGCAAATAATTAAAAAGTTTATCATGTGCATTTTTTTTGGAATTTCCTAATAAACACACTAACTATGTCATAAAAGATTTGAAAGCTCCTTAAAGCTTTTAAAGGTACTTTTTTTTTTATAAACATGTGTTTTTTTTTGCGGTGGCGAGTTGTCAGCAAAAATGTTTTTTTAAAATACCATAACAAAAAATAAGATCAGAATCTTTTAATACCAATAAAGCTGTTCATAAACATATAAATAATTAAAATCAAAGTCTAAAAATTTCGTAAGCGACTTATTTTTGAATTAAATCCTTAAGGACCTTTTTCAGATTTTCTCACATTACAGGTAAAAGAACAATTCTACATAAATTTAAAGGTCATTTTTGTATTTAGGAGCCGAAACAAATATAGTAGTTTCAAAATAGGCATTGGAGGGTTAAGCATGGGTTCACCCACATTGGTACTTAGTTTTTTCTTGCGAAAAAAATCGCAAGTAATGTTTGTTGTTGACAAATTTTTGAACAAACAGCTGATTTTTATATTTACTTTTTGTTTGTTGTTGCTGGCGCCATCTAAAGGGTCATCAATCTTGAGGTTTTTTTTAAAATAAAAAAAAATTTAGCGGTGTGATATCACATGATCTTGGTGGCCAATTCACCGGTCCGGAGTGTGAAATTTATTGTTCACCGATTTGGTTCCACAATATGTCAATTGTTTCACGGGCTGTGTGGCAAGTAGCGCCGTCTTGTTGAAACCAAATGTCGTCGAGCAAATAGTTCGTTATCATGGTTTGATGGTTACGGTCTGATGATTCCACCGGCCCATAAACTACGCGCTGGACGAGGTCTATTTGGTTGAGTGTCATCCAATAATGAATATTGGTTCTCAAATTTGTTGATGGTATGGCGAATAGTCGTCTCAGTAGGTCGATTATGGCGACCATAAAATGGCCTGAGCGCGCGAAACACATTCTTTACAGAACGCGAATTTTCGTAATATAATTGTACGATTTGTAAACGTTGATCGGGTGTAAGTTTTTCCATGATGAAATGGCAATGAAAACTGAATGAAAAACTCATGGCAATTTGACAGTACTCACGCGTGGCTTATAAAAAAAAAAAGTACATATTGAAAAGAAAAACCTCAAGATTGATGACCCTTTATTATTAGTTGCGCCATCTACATGTCGATTGCCCAGATATGTTTAGTTTTTTTCTTTCAGGGCATTTTAAGAGGCTGCGCATTGGGCTTGAATAGTTAATGATTTTTGTCCTTAGTTTCGGCCAAATAGTTGCAGTTATTATGTCAAAAATCGTGTTTCCCGCCCACTGTGCAATGAGATTATATTTTGGTTTTTTGGCAATTTTTTGCATTATTTTTTTTTATTTTTTAAACAAATAAATAACTAAGTTCTTTAAAAGGAAGGTTTGTTGGCTTATAAATTACTTCTGTTAAGTTTTAATTCAACAAATTTCCATACCGTACCCGTCCCAATAAGATATTATTTCAAATACTTTGTAGCTACTATATACAATTTAAATTTAAACAGTCCTCTTGCCCAACACAATAAACCCCATAAGTTATACGGTTTTATAACCCTGTTCTTTTTCCGAGTCACCACAATACTGTAAACATATTTATTGAATGGGTTGTCCAAGCTGGGGCTGTCGACTGTCTCCATACAGAAATCACAGCAATGAAATCACAAACATTACTTTAGAATCAAACCAATTGTTGGGTAGTATTTACAGCTGTCTTGGCGTATGCCAAGAACTTGGCTTTTGAATTTTTTTTATATGCTGACATTTGATTATCGACACGCTTCTTGCACAAGTTACACACATGCTCCAAGACCCGCATATTACACTGGTAACTGGATAAAAAGTGCCCAGGCAAGGAAAAATCTAGTTCCGGCAAAGAAGTCCTCCTTGGAGCCTGTGAACAAAAGCAAAGTAAATGTCTGGCTTGTACAATAGAGAGGGAGAGAAAAAAAATGAAGAAAAATAAAAAGAAAATACACGATGCCAAACATTTTGTATAGGAAATATATTCTGCTGGTCGAGGAGCTCTGCCTCGGCTACTGCCGTTTGACAGTCATTTCCAATAACTTCATTTTTCCGTATTTGAGCAGAGATTGTGTTGCAGATTGGATGCAACAGCAACAACAATAAGCGCGGTCAACTGGCAGCTAGATAAGCAAAGGCAGAGCAGCTCCCAAGCATGTGACCATGTCATGTGCCTCATGCAACAACAAATGACTACCCCCAATGCATTGATAAGAAAAAATGAGGTCGTGTGTGTTGGGGTATGTCTTTGTGTTTGTACACGGCGTATACGTAATATTTGTCTCGTTACTCGAACATTTTCTTCGCATAGTTTTGTAATTTTTTGTTTTCTTTATTAAGTTTGTGCGCCTTTCAAACTGTCAAAATGGCTGCTTAAAAGTTTTGCTAACTTTTTGTCAATTAAAATTCTTGATATAGTATGTTTTGCTATATACAATAAATAATAAAATATTATTTGGTGCATTGAACTGCAGAGTTTGAATTTGCTTTGTGAGCCTGTTTTTTTGTTAACAATATTTAACAATAACATTTCCAAATGAATGCATCTTAAATACCTTAAAATATCGTTATTCTTGCACAAAATAAATTAATATAAAATTTTTCATTAAAATTTCCACAATTTTTGATGCACTTTTTTCCCCATCTAATCAATCTGTCTAACAATCCACTTAATTTCGATTACCATATTTGATAACTTGATTGAATTTTGAAAAATTTTTAATTGGAAAATTCGGTTTGTTAACGATAACAAATGCACATATTTTGCATTTCAACTATGAGCCAAGTTAAGGCTTATTAGCCAGTACATTCCTGTTGACGATTTTGTTTGTCTGTGTCGTTTTTGTTGTTGTTGCTCATACTAATTGCGTTGAACTCATTTTGCAACATTTGCCAAGTTAAAACAAACAAATGCCCCAAAACAGCTTCTGTTTAAATCTTACACCCGCACCCACATCCATGTCTCTTCCTCAACCGCCAACACTAGCTTTCCCTAAGCTCATGCCAAACTCATATTTAGAGTTGTTCCAGAAATCTCTGAACTCTTTTGTTTCAAATTGAGTTGCAAATTCTTGGAAATAAATGTCAAAACTTTATACAAAAAAAAAATTGCCATTTTTGAAACTTTTTTTTATATGAAGTTTTGACATTTTGTGCGAAAAAAGACAGTATAATATTTGCTTTATCGCAAATATTAATAGTTGCACTTAACCGATTTTGATAATATTCGGCCTTGCTCCGGAAAACGAATCCACACATTTTAATCGGATTTGTTTTAAAACCGAATGTTTGGTGCTTCCAATTTCAACACAACAAATTTTTTATGTGGTTTGTAACCGAATGTTCTATAGCAAGAGAAACTAAAAGGAATTGGTAAAATAGAGTTAAAACTGTAAGCATATTAAGCTGAAATAATTTTTTAAATATTATAAGCTTAATAGTTTTAATTGTAAATATTTTTAATTATTTTTTTTTTCTGCTTCAAACTAAAAAATTGCAAGGACAACTTAAATCGAATTTTTATATGGTTCATGTCTCGCATAAAAATCTTTTAATCTCATGCATAAAAAAAATGTCCCTTGTAATAGAAATAGCATAGTCGTTGTTAGCGCGCAAATTGACATGCAATCCGCCGCAGTGGCAACCACCAATTAAGTGGCAACCAATCAACTATACGACACATCGATTGTAAGCATATCGATACAGCGCAAGATTCGACATCGATAACGAAGCCGGCTTTGCCTCGAGTTAAGCGAAATAAAGACATAAAGGAATGGCTGCTGCTGCGGATAGGCGCGTGTTTGCGCAAGTTTTTTAGTTTTCTCTTTTTCTTTTTTCTCAACCATTACATATTCTCATTCATTTTGTACATAAAATTACATAAAACTACATACCTACTAATTAACTTCCGTAATAAATAAACAAATAAATATCACAAATAGTCGTGTATAATTTCCCCTTCTACTATTTTGCATTACAACCCTTGGTGGGTCAATGCTTCCATCACAATGCCTCTCCAAACCGCCCGATCCTGTGCTTTCATTCATCTTATAGAGATCGCCCTCAACTGCGTCCAGCCAGCGGCTTTTAGAGCGCTCTCTCGCTCTGGGTCCGTATTGCCGACCTTTTAAAATTTTCTCTTGGGCGCTGTCATTGCTCATTCGCAGGACATGCCCAAGCCATCTTAGGCGTTGCGATTTTATGTAGCGTATAATTATTTCGTGGTTAGCCAGCTCTTCAAGCTCTGAATTGTACCTCCCTCCTTCTATACACTTCTCCTTCGAACGTTGCTAGCTGCTTAAAATCGGTGGAACGTAGGGTCCAGACCTCGCATCCGTACGTTTATACTGGCCGGATTTGCGTTTTATACATACGCATCTTCGTGCTTCTAGATATAAGTTTTGAGCGAAATAGTTTTATATGCGAGAAGTAGCATTTATTTGCAGCAAATATTCTATCTCTTATCGCACTTGCTGAGTCGCCAGTATTTGAGAATAGCACTCCGAGGTATTTAAAACTTTGCACCGATTCGAATGAGAAACTTCCGATGTTAAATGTTAATTTCCCCAAAAGGTATAAACCTGTGCTAATAATGCGCAAGGGAAATATGAGTCGATGGCGACTGCAAAAAATTTGGATTTGGAAGCACGCAAAAACGAATCCGAATAAAATGGTTCGTTTTGGATTTTTCGCCGATTGTATATGGCTTTACATTTTTTTTCAATCATTTAAAAATAAATTAGAAATTTTTTCCAAAAATTTGGAAAGAAGCAAGAAAAATTTTATATAAACGTATAAATTGCGAAATATGTATGACAAACAAAAATATTTATATTTTTTATTTAAGAAATTTGATTTTTAAGTACTTTTGTATAAATGGTGAAAATAATTGAAATCGGCTTAATACTGTTCGAGTTTGTAAACTTGTTTATTTGATCAGCATTTAAGACCGCATTTTGTACAGCAAAATTTCGTCAATGTTTTTTTTTTTAGCTACATAAATAAACAAATTTGAGGATACTTTTTATTGTAAACTAGTGGATCAAAGGAGTCCTAACAGAAATCTAAAGCAGAGTATACTATTTATTCTTCAAATGCTTTAATTTTAGATTATAGTGCATAAGGTAATAAAAAGTAATATAGATTTGACGCAATTGCAATTTCTTTTCTTGATAAATAGACAGAGTACCCAGTCCTTAACACTATTTTTAGTGGAGCACACTAATAAATCATTAAAAAATGCGATATCCCAAATGGGATTTTTTTTTTATACGAAGTTTTGCGTTTCCGCGCGAAATATTTCGTGCTGCGTATAGGCCTTTAACCACAATATTCAGAGCTTCAAAACCAAAACTCGTTAGAGAACTCGCTAAGGCAAATGCTTATCTTAATAACAAGTTCACTAAATTAAGTGGGATTTTCGACCAAAAGTTTAACCGGAATAGTCCTAAAAGTATTTTAAGTACAAGAAAAGAAAAAACTTAAAATTTTGTGAAAGAAATTTATAAATGATTTTTATTGGAGAATCGAAAAAAATGTTTTTCATGTAAAGGCCCATACGCAGAAAGAAATTTTCGCACGGAATGGGAATAAATGGGAAATGGGATATCCCAAATGGGATTTTTTTTTTTATATGAAGTTTTGTCATTCCGTGCGAAAATTTTCGAACTGCGTTTGGGCTTTAATGACAAAACGAAAATTTTTTTTTCTTGTGTAGGCCTATACGCAGAACGCAAAAAAATTTCGCACGGAACGACAAAACCATATAAAAAAAAAAATCCTGGGATATCCCACGAAAAAAAAAGAAAAATAATATTTTTACCATTGCTCCACTCAATCCACTTGTTTTCTATTTACACCTTATAAGAAATAGCTTAAAGACAAAATAAGAAGAATGAAATGGAATTATTTAACGAAAATTCTATAAAATCTTATTTAATAAAAAATCTCAATGAAGGAACTAAAAGACCAACACCATAAATTTAAGGAATTTTATGAAACTTACCTCTACACTATATATAATGCACATCAATTTAAAAGCACCCTGAATGCCAAAGTTGTTTTGGCTATAAACTGTTTTTATATAAATATTTAAAAAAAATTAAATATATTAATTTTCTGATTTCTTTTAACAAACTATAACTTAAAAAAATTTTTTTTTAAATTGTTTTGGTAATAAACCATTTTTATCGGAACTTTAGTCATAATTAAAGAAAAAGTAAGCAATAAGTTCTTTGCATGAAGCCCTAAGGCCTTAAGTTTAAAAACTTAAATTTTCTGAAAATTTTTTTTTAGCTGTGAGGCATAACTTTTCAAAATCATTGGAAACAGACACTTTGCTCACTGAAGTCAGAATTTCTGACTAATAAGCATAAAACAGAGACAGATTTTACGAGGAATGGAAAAATATTTCAATAAATCCAGTAAAAAATTGTATTTTTAATGGCAAAGTCAAAATACACCAAATCCACCAAAATAAATTCAGAGAGCTTAAGATTAAAGATTACGGATATTGTTATATGGTTAAAGTTATTTGAAAGCGATATTTGGCACACTACTCCGATTGTGTCATAATATTTGGCTGCATCTCTGGTTGGTTTTTGGGCCCTGCCTGTCTACAATTGCGTTAGCCATGGCCAAATTCATTTTCATTTTTGTTGCATGTGTTTGCATATCTCGCTAGATATTTCCCATTGACATGCATTTTGGCTTACAATACAAAGCCAGGCCAATGCAACTACATGCATCTACATATATACATATACCATATACATATGTATATACCTATTTATATGTGCATGAGTGTGTTGTGCGTTGCAGCCAAAGCTGCAAATAATATTTTCTGACATTCAATTCGACATTTGTTTTCTGGTCGCGCCCGTATTCTAAGCGTTCCTGCCACCGGATGTTGCATGCCAATATTTTCAGTTATTCTTTTAATACACTGTAAAATGGGGTATACTTAGTTTGAATAACATGTAAAGTGTCATAGGGAGAAGAAAGTATTTGTGAAGTTATAAAATAGGTGAAGTGCAGAGTCGTCAGAGGCATGCTCATTGGTTCAGCTGTTCGAACAATGGGATCAGGGAAATATTAAAAACTTTGGATTCTAGAGTTTACAAAAATGGGCCCATAATTTGTAAGCAGATGCTGTTTATTGAATTGAGACTATATATGCACCCCTTTCCATTCTATATTCTAGCAATATACAAAATCGTATGGGAAGATACAAATTTATTTCTTTAAGGCCCATACGCAGCATGCTAAAATTCCGCACGGAATGTCAAAACATCATATAAAAAAAAATTCCCTTTTTTGGGATTTTTCGCACGGAAGTACAAAACTTCATACAAAAAAAATACCACTATTGGGGGAAAGAATATATGAACATATGAAGTTTTGTCATTCCGTGCGAAATATTTCGAACTGCGTATAGGCCTTTAAGCGAAAATAATATTTTAAAAAAGAAATATTGACTTGAGTCCATATCTGGCCATCCCTTTCTTCGCACAAGAATTTCGCTTTTTTAATAAAACTATGGATAGAGCCCTGGACAAGTCGAAAATGAACAGAAATGGGTAAAAAAATAAAAAATTATAATCAAAAAATTTTATTTATTATTAAAGTTATTTTATTAAGTCTATAATTGCGCCCCTTGCCCCCTGGCATAATTTCGGGTTACCACCATGCTATTAAATCTTTTGAATATAATCTTGACAAATCTTATAGTCTATATCCTCTTGTTCGTAAGTACGGATATACAGGTATGGCTATATCGACTAGTCAGTTTGTCCTGATTAAGCATGTATATATGTTATGGGGTCTGCCATGCCTCCTTCTGCGTATTGCATATATGAAATTATTATAGCTTTGTACAGGGTACAAAAATGTTGAAATTTAGACCACCACGTCTTTCACCACGTGCCTCCTCCTTGGATCCACGGGAAGCGTTTTCGGATCCGGACCCCCCCCCCCCCCCCACAAAAAGTTGCAAAAATGGGTTGAAAGTCTTTTGCAAGCTCTGCTATATATACACTTCGAAGTGAAAAACCCACCCCAAGACCAAATCCCAGATCCGACACTGCTATGTATATACATACTATCCTAACTTGAGCCAGCAAATTAGGTAAGAAGCTTCATGTGAGCCTAATTAACAAAACTTTATCGGTCTTGTGTCGATTAGAGTTGATGAACTCAAAATTAAGGCGAACTCTAAAATAATAAAAATAATAATAAATTAAAATAAAACCCGAAGACAGTTCTCCAAACGCTTGTTCAGGGACCAGAATGATGGCTCGAACATCTTCTACCGTTCACATCTGAAGTATCGAAACTAATCCATTCCATTCTTTAGCATCAATTTTGGCTACTTACAACTTGGCAAGGATATTGTAAGAAGTCTTTTGAATTGAGCGTCAAGCCCCAAAATAAAATCGGTAAAAATTTCTGGAAATTATTTTAAAAATATCATATCATGAATAAAAAAAAAATATGCCATTAAAAGCTGTATAAGCTTGTAGGAAACCAGGCTTAAATATTAAAGACCCACTTAGAGTTTGTTAGAATTTTTTTTTTTTTTCGCCGACAGGTTATCTCGCAGCTGTTAGCCGCTTCTCGGAACAGGTATATCGAATTCGGTTTCACCCGATTTTACTTTTTTTTCCGACTGTTTTACATATATGCGCGCTTATGTTGTAGTTGGTGTCTGTGGCATGGTTGCGGGTGCTTCAGATAATTTATTTTGAGCATTGGCGGCTGCTGTGAGTATTTATGGGATTTGCGTGTGAAAACGCTCTCCACTTCTTGTTGTTGTTCAATTGTACAAAAATTTAAATGCAAAACGAGACCAAAATGTAATGCCGTGGTTTTTATTTTGACAGTTTAAAGTTTACCTACAGCAAGTTGAAAAGCATTTTGTGTACATTTCAAGGTTAAGTGTTGGTACAAACTCGTGCAAATTTTGTTAAAACATTTTCTGACGTCACAAAATTGATGGAGTGTTTTTTTGGTTATATGTACTTACTGCTGTTGTATTTTTGTTGACTTTTGTGTTTTGAGTTATAAGTTGCTTGGAGTGGTCTAAAGAGATTTATCGTTGGCATTCGACTAAGTTTTCTTTAATCTGGTGTCTGTTAATATTAGACATTTTTGATTGGTAAGCCTGTGATAAGAAAAATCTCTAGCAATAAAAAAAAATTGTGTTCAAACATAAACGATTCGTTATTAAAATTTGGATAAATAATTACAAAATTTGACAATTACTTCTTGTGACGAAAAAAGTATTTATGGTTGTTAATGGTTTGAAAATAAATATCTCTTAGATTTCAACAAAAAATCTTTGTGTGATTATTAAGAAACATTCAGTCTGATAATATGCGCTTTTCTTTTTATCTAGACCTAACTTTGAAAATTAGTAGAAAAAGAACATAGCTAGGCAAAGGTATCTCTTACTGCTATCAAGGGAAAGTACCTAATAGTAGTTTTTGCCGATCTTGAGCGAAAATAAATATACTTTAAAATCACTCCAATCGGATCGAAGAATTTATAATTTTCAAAATTATTTATATTTTTTTTATAATTAGCAAACGTGTCTATGTAAAAATATACCCCAAGTGGAAAAAGTCAAATTTTTTCAATTTTAAATGCCACAGCAAAAATTTTCAAATTTTTGTAATAAGCTCGGGAAATGTTTGTACACCTAATGCATTTGATAATAACAGCACGCATAACAATCGCACAAAATTTTTGCCTTATTCGGCTGCGCCTACCTTTGCAGTCCGTGCAGTCCAATTTAAATTGCAAATCTCATAATTTTTGATTGCATACCCGAAATTATGAAAACAAATGTGTTTCTATACTCAAACGTAACTTTTGTACAGTTTTTATACTCTGTACCTATAGGTACAAAGGGTATACTAGGTTTGTGCAATGTATGTAACGGACAGAAGGAGGCGTGGCAGACCCCAAGTCCTTTATACCAAAATGCTTATCATAACCTCGGGTAGCGATTGAGCCATGTCCGTCCGTCCGTCCGTCCGTCCGTATGAACGCCTAGATCTCAGAGACTATAAGAGCTAGAGACACGAAACTTTACCAGCTGGTGCGCATATTTCCTAAGCAGATGAAGTTTGTTGAATCATGTCAATATCTTCCCCCGTTCCCCCGCAGTAGAGTTTCGCGGTTTTTAGCCACACCGTTAAGTATTTTCACCTGAAATTTAACAGAGCGATGCGTTGTAGTTGCATGCATCTATGTGTAAAAAATGAACAAAATCGGACAAATACAACAGAAGTTATAGGCAAAAATGTGCAAATTTCACCTCCCCTTGCCAATAAACTGCGGCAATATTTGACTCTACGCAATTATGGCTACAAGTGACGTAGAATCACAATTTTTGGTAAGCTCATTCATGTGGCTCTAATAAACAAATCCACATCCAAATTTTATCGATGCGGTCCCCCCACCCCCCGCAATCCATTTACCGTGTTTTCTCCCACACCACTCAACATACCAACTTGAAACTTACCCCGTATACTTTTAATAAATTCTTTGTTGTAACATTCGATCAAAATGGGTAAAAATTTAGGGAACTTAAAGGTATAAATATCGATTTTTATCAAAAAAAAATAAATTCCAATTGGAAAGTTCTTAGATGGAATATGAAGGAAAAATTTGTTTGACACAAAAGGTACAGGGTATTCCACTGTCGGGCACCGCCTCGACTGTACCACATTTTTCTTATATAGGGGTGATCCACCAAAGCTTTCTTTCAGTCAGAATTTTAAGATATTATTGGAATCTAGGTGAAAGAGCTAAAACAAAAATAAACACGTTTTTTTAATCATTTTATGAATATCAAAGAAAAAAAAAAATAGTGTAGAAATGGGAAATAAGATTTATTTCCTTCACCCTGGGTAGAAGGTTCAACTTCCGGCGACACCTTATTAGAACCCATCATGAATGCATTCAGAGTATGCAACAGGGGAGGAAGTGCGTACTTTCACTGAGGTCAAAAAAAAGAAATATATGGCAGGTACATTATTTGAATATGGTGGGCAGTTTTCGGGTATAGCAGAGGCTCTTGAAAAGACCAGTTTCCTATGAGACTTTGGATAGAATTTAAATGGATTGTTTTCGGAGACTTGAAGCAACTACAAAGGGTCGCCGTTTTGCCAGACTACTACGGCTCTTGAAAAGAACAGTTTCCTATGAGACTTTAGATAGAATTTAAATGGATTGTTTTCGGAAACTTGAAGAGCTTCAGAAAAAAATAAGGGATTTTGTCTATTATCTTAAGACGTATCATTCTCATCCACAATTTGGATACATTCACTCAAAATTTAAGAAACCAAATGCCTTTTGCAACACTTCTTGAAACTTTATAGAAAAAGCTAGTATGCCATTAAATTGTCGAATTTAATTTAAGCTGCTAGAAAGTTATTAGGTTTATTATAAAAGCTTATATTGTAGCCTGTCAATGAGTTTGAGCATTTAATATTGACTTTGAGAAACTTTAGACTTGGTCACTGCATGTTTTTCATCAACACATTGTGCTACGAAATTAATTTAAACTTAAAACTCTGTTCGTCGTTGCCAGCAGCCTAAATTTAAACAAATGCTGCCAACTTGTCACAAAATTTATCATTCGCATGCTAATCGTTTACTTTAACATTTCTGTCTCTTGCTCCAGCCAATTCAACTTGAAACTTTAAAAAACAAATAGAAGAGATAAAATTCAGCACCCAGGGAGACTGAATCTGCTAAAAAGTCTGCTAAAAAGGCTTCAGTCATCCCTCGCACTTGACGTCTTTCGTCCGTCACTCATTCAGTTGCAAATCACGCAACATTGTAAACATTTGTAAAACAGCTTTAAAAAACAGAGCGGGCGAAAGCGACATTTTGTTGCCAGTTGAATGATGACACATCAATCACCAACAAGCACGTTTGTCATACGCATATGCAGCAACAGTAACAACAACAAAAGTAACAACAAAAAGCTACAGTAACAACATCCAATTCATTGAACAGCTACTTCTTATGCTTAACAAAGTTCAAAAAAAAAAAGGGAGTCCGTCGTAGCGGTCCACTGACAGTGTAATACCCTACACAAATTAAAAAAAAATATTTGCTAGATAATTTGTTTTGGTAAAAAAGACTTAAGAGAAAGATTTTAGGATACCCCCTACGCTAAGGCATTTTATTGTGAAAATATGACGATTTTCTTTTGCTGATTAGGCTCACATTGCTACATAGTGTATCTATGCAGCTTGAATTAAAGCCAAGTACATAATTTTGAAAATTTCCCAAATTAAGTAATTTTTTTTATATATATAAATTTTTATATATAATATTAATTTATATTTTTTTAAATATTTCATTTAAAAAACTAATGATCTCCCTTTGCACAAAATCTAGTATACCTTTAATCCAATACAATGTGCAGTGCATAAAAAGTTTAAGAAATCGCAGCGTTAAAGTTTCAATGTTTCGATTTTTCTTTAGAGTCCCTTTTTCTGCATTTTTCTTTTTTGGGTTTCGCTCTTATTTCCCTCAACAAGCTTTTCCCACTCTTTGAGGCAAAAGTTTTTCCCATTGCTTGCGTGCTTGCTTTTCCGAAAATGGATCGCAAGCATTCATTTACCTGCAACATTTTCTAATGACATCAAAAGCAGCAGCAGCGGCAGCATCATATCCCAGCATCATGCTCCCGCTCCACTTCACCCCTCCCATTAAAATTCCCGTCTCCTCTACTCTCTTAGCAACATTCAGCAATGGCTTCACACACACACACAACTGCAGTAAAATTTTGTTGCTTTTCGTGTGACATTAAGATTGATTAGTTTCAGTCACTGCCTTTAGCTCTCTTTCTCTTTGTTCCACAATGTTTCTCTTCTACGCATACTCTTTCTCCTCTTCTTTTTTTTCGCCCTCTCTGTTTTTGTGTCTCCTGTGGCAGTCAGCGAACTTTACAAATTTATGCGATTTTATGTTTGCTCGATGATGAAGCATACATTTTTATCTACTCTTTAGAGGGTCATGTTTGCATTATTAATACTTTGGAGACCCCTAAAAGTATGCTACATAAAATGTATACTATATTTTGTGAGCCTTTTTTTTATATTCTTAGTTCTTTTTTTGTGTATAAGCCTATACGTTTTGTCGCTCTGAGTTCTTTGCTTTTTCAGAACAACTCAAAATTCGCATTTTTTTTAAGTTGCTCAGCGAGTGGACATCCAAACTTGAGTCTGAAAAATACATTTCACAAGAACCAAACCACCATGCCAAATAATTAAAAGCAAGACAAAGCAAAAAGATCGACTTAGAAGACAGCCAAAGTGAACCACCCCAGATATTTTATTGTGTATGACTGGTACCAACGATTTCAATTTCCTTACTCAGCTCGGAAGAATATGAAATACTTCAAAAAAAAAATTTGTTTCAACTAGAACTCCAATCCGAGACGCAATTGCGCGACAAAAGTAATTTTTTTAAGAAATTTGGTAGAGAGAGAGAGAGAGTATATGAAAGAAAACAAAAAAAATGCTTTTGTAACGATTACACTAGTTTACAAATTTAAGGGTCATCGCGTGAATCTTCGTAAAAAAGAGTTTTATAGTGTAATTTTGGTTCGAAAAACATTTTTTTCTTAAGCACCGTTTTCGAGATTTTTTCGAAAAACATGATTTTTGGCACTTTTTTCAGTTATTCGTCAATATCTCGTGAATAAATAGCGATATGAAAGATGATTAGATCGAAAGGTATTGATGTGCACTTTACAGTGATATATGATATGTACAGATTAAGTAAAAATGATTGAAGTAACAAGCAACCAAAATCAAAAAAAACTGTAATTTTCGACCATTTTTCAAAATTACAAATTACAACAAAAAACAAATTTGTAAAAATTATGTTAAAAGAAAGAGAATTCTTTAACGAACATTTCGAGTTGAGATCTTCGAAATCGGATAGGAACTGTAGATTTTATGGAACCATGTACGTAAGTTCCAATCTGCACTCAATCACACGTATGTTCGAAAAAATATTTTCATCAACGTTTTTTATTAGCGTTCAGTTATGTCTTCACGAATTTGTATGCAGCTGTAGTCGTGATTTTTCGTTTATGGTTCTATTCGAAAAAATCTCGAAAAAGTAGCTTAAGAAAAAAAAATGGTTGCATTTTTCGTGTTTCTCGAACCAAAATTACCCCAAAAAAAGAGAGATTTTTACGAAGGTTTATTTTTCGTGTAAACAAGTGTTATGTACTGTCCTCAATATGGGTTCCAAGCTTCATATTACATGCTATCGAAATCAATCAAATCATGCACATACATAAGACCGCGAGAAGATGAGAACTTGTGAGAAACATATGGGTCATTCGTTGTCAAAACAGCCACCCCCTCCACACACTTTAATTTTTAAGATAAATCATAAATTTTGGGCTAAAAATTTTCGTCTTCTCGTCTACTTTTTAAAAATTTCAAAATGGCGTACATAAGATGGCCGCCGGAAACCTAAAAAATTATGCTTAGATCCTTAATTTTGTAATTTTGAAATTCTAACCGCAGATTCGTGATTAGCGACCCCGAAAACCCATATTTGCATACCCAACTCGTACTTTAAATACAAAAATGAAAAAACACAACTTACGTCCGCCATTTTGAAATTGTGAAACACTAATAAGGTACTTATAATCAGCTACCATAAAAGTGTCTGAATAGCATATAAAAGGGGCTGCTGAAAGTAAAGTTGAAAATAGTGATTCAATTATGGAGTTACTTTGCTTTGGCGGCAATTGTAGCTCCGCCATTTTGAAATGTAAAAAATCACCATGCGGCTTTAAAAAGTAGACACGAAAATTTTAAGCCCAAAAAAGAGGGCTTAAGGTGGTTTGACAGAGAATAACCCATATACAAATACGAATATTTTTCTTAAATCATCGATTTTTACTTCGTAGTTTCCATTTGAGTAAAATTTTTAAGATGTAAGATTTTTTTTAGTGCCGCGGATCCTCTAAATCGTTTCCACACCCTAAGCTTGTTAGACAGTCTTGGCTTTAAAAAAGAATTCCAGAGCGATACATATGTTCTTGCTACAAGTCACACATGTGAGCATATTTCAAGTTCGTAGCTCCATAATACATAGCTCATCTTTAGCTTTTACTCTTTTTTGTTGCAATTTTCTGTCATTTCAATTTTGTTGTTGCTCTATTTCTCCTTCTCGTTAAGTTGAATTTAATTTGTTGCTTATCGTTTACATAAATTTATGTCAGAATGCAAAATAGTTGAATAATTTGTTTTTAATAACTAAATAGCTGTTAAATGTGCTCAGCTGCAGCAAAAACAACATAAACAACAAATATTGCAACAAAAACAACAACAACAACAACGGGCAAAACAAGTGCACTTGAGTCATATACAAAACGCTCAATCATCATCGCAGCAGTCAACGTACATCAAGCAATAATATACTCCATAACAATAATCGCTCACACACATGCATATACAAATACAAACACAAACGCATGCACATAGATACAAACATACACATATGAAGCTTGTGTTTTAATTACTTCAAGCACATCATTAACTCAAGGGCCATACGTACATACACACTTATATACGATTCAAAGACACTAACTCATATAGTCTCAGCTATACACAGTGAGAAAAAGTCGGTGGCGTAGTAAATTATTGATTACTCAGAAAAAAGTGAAAGTTTTTGACTGCAGATTCATCATGAAATACTTGAAATGAGTACAGTTTGCATTTATTATAAAAGTAGGAGAAAAATTATTCTGAACAGGTATAAAATACGCCTAATCAATTAAAAATATAAAAAAAATATATTTTAAATTAAATCAGATTCCCAGCGAGGAGAGAGCAAAAAACAAATCTCTATAAAATCTTTCAATCTGAAAAATTTGTGTTTAATTAAGCTTCTCCTCAAATCGCATTAGGGTTGATTTTCATGTGAAAGACATATCCGGAACGCAGTCAAATTACTACTGGGTTAAAAAAAGTATATAAAAAAAAAAAAAAAATGAATCAAATTATAAGTTCACTTCTACATCCGTATTTCCTTAATATAGGAAATCATAAATAATTAAAGAAATCTGTCCAAAGATGCCAATCGAACGTGCTCCGGAAAACGAAAAATGAGAAAGAATAAATTTGGTTTGTTTTTGTTTTTGCATGCTCTCAATTTCACATTTATTGCCGTCGCTATCTACCCATGTATCCTTTACTCTTTCTTAGCACACATTGCTTTCGTTTAAAATTGACCACGACTAAGCTATTCTTATAAAAAGGGAAATTTTTTTGTATGCAAGACATGAACCATTTTTTATGCCAGATATGCACCACATATTCTTTTGGAGTTGTGAATGCTATTTTTTGTGTTGAACCAGAAAGAATAATTAAAAATAATTTCCAATGAATATCTAAACTCAAATATAATCTAAGAACATCAAAGAATATTTAAAAAAGGATTTTAGTTTAAAAACGCGCATCTCCACTAAATGCTTTTTGACTTAGCATGGAAAATGTTTAAAAAAATTGAGGAACTTCATCATGTGGTTAGTTTGTGATTTTTTTTTGCTCTATGATACGATTTTTCTAAAAATATTTTTTTTTGCATTAAGATATTTTGAAATAGTAAAATAAAAATGCATTAAACAATTAAGTCTTTTGTTAAAAAAAATTTATATTTTTAGGATTTCAAAAAAAATTGAAACAAAGTCAAAAATTTTTAAGTATTTTTTTTATTTTAAAAAAACGCATAAGAAAATTGTAATTAAAGATTGTGTCTAAAAAACAAACATTTTTAAATATTTTGTTTTTATTTAAAAAAACGCATTAGAAAATCGTAAGGTAATTAAATTAATTAAAGATTGTGTCTAAAAGACAAACATTTTTAAATATTTTGTTTTTATTTAAAAAAATGCATAAGAAAATCGTAAGGTTAAATTAATTAAAGATTGTGTCTGATTCACCAAAGTATTATTTTTTTCAAAATTAAAACGGGGTTTTTAAAAATAGAAACGAATAAAAAAAATATGTTTAACTTCATTTTATTTTCCTCTCATTTATGATGAGAGCGATGTAGTGCATGATACTGTCAAATATATAAGAACATTTTTCCTAAAATTATTGTGAAAAATATTTACTCTAATTAATTAATTAGAAAACAAAAAAAAAATGATTAGTTTTATCAAACGTTTAAAGATAACTTGTTTTTAATAACTTTGAATTTTTCTCTCACAAGAATAAGAGATCGGTGTAGTTAAAGGTTCGGTTATATACAAACAATTTTTTTTTTTTAAATTTTTAAAATAATAACTAAAAATTTGTTTATTTCTTTTTATTCTTAGGATGACAAAATATTTTATAAAGGCTTGAGTTTGTTTTTGTATTGAGTTCGAAAGATTTTTGAACAGGTAAGTAACAACTTAATGTTTTGTAAACTTTAAAGGGGTCTACGCAGCACGAAATATTTCGCACGGAATCGCAAAATTTCATATAAAAAAATAAAAACCCCTTTTGGGATATCCCATTTGGGATATTTTTTTTAATATGAAGTTTTGTCATTCCATGCGAAATATTTTATTTATTTTTTTCGATATAAAAAGGCGGAATTTGGCTAAAAAGGTTTTTAAAAAAACCTATAAAAAAAACCTATAAAACAATTCTTTTCTTTCTTTTCTCTTTCAGTACAATCAGGTATGATTTTTCTCTCTCTGTATACTTAAAATAATTTTCTAGTTTTGGTTGCCTGGCTGCAAAGTTCCATGTAACAAGAAACATTTGTTGCTTGGTTGTCTGTTTAATGTGTTGCAAAGAGTTACTTACGCATATTTAATAAGCAGACAACAACAACCAAAACAACAACCAAAACAACAACTATAACAACAATAAGAACAACTGTAACAACAACAATTTTATTGTTGCTTTATTTGTGCCAAAGTTATTAAGTTACATTCTACTTCACATCATGCTTGAAGTGTCTATAAAACAGTTGGCATGGCTGGCAAGTTGGAATAATAAGACGCTTCATATTTCTATTCATTCATGTACACATATAAGTATGCTGTAGTGTATGTGTATGTGAGAGGATGTGAGTGTGTGCGAGTGTACTATGTATTGAAGGAGTGTTTGTAGCATATAACCTGTAAGGGTATGCTGTAGTCTGCGAGCTGATGGGTGTGTAGCGGCTAAGTGGAGCACGCGCTTGTGATCCGGCTTTATGCGATAGGCAGTTAGGGGAGGTTCAAAAAAAGTTGCCACTGTGCTACCTACTCGCTGGTATATTCATTACTAATTTATTTTCGCGTGCAGGTTGTACCAAGTTCGAAAAAAAAAAAGGCGGGAAAGCATTAGGGAAAGTTTAAAAAAAAAGAACAGAAATCAAGTTATAACAAAAAAAGGTCCATGCTGCGCTTGTGTTGGTGCGTAGCTGAACAGGCTGTGCCGATGTCGTTGCAACAGCGACTGCCCACCCTACCATGATCACTAAATCCAGAAAAAAAATTAAAGTGATCCCTAAAACTGACCTAGAAGGTCTACCTCATGTGGCTACCGCGTCGCTGTATAGCTCCTAAATAAGAAAATTATAGATATTTCATATTTAATAATACAATTTATTATATAAAATTAATCCTAACATTGGCGAAAGAATAATTAATAAAAGGAACTCTAAACCCTAAATTTTTAATAACATTATAGATAAATGTAAAGTAATTTTTTTCTCTTTTTATGTTAAAAGTGCAAAAAAAAATAAAAAGGTGCTGAAATTTATAAATGGTTAATAAAAATAGTTATATATGTATAAGATAATGATTTTCACTGGTTTTAAACTTTAGATAAATGCATTAGAATGGTAAGCAGGAGGAAGGTGTGCGAAAAACTATGCACTGTACTGTGTTAAACTGTATTAGCACACAGCTGATATTACAAGAATATACATAAAAGAAACTAAAAATTCAAGTTCAAGGCCAAGTACCTTTGGAACGACTGGAATGGAACGTGGCATTGAACCAAAATAAGAGTCGGATAATCTAACGCTCAATAATTACATTTATTTAACTCTTTAAGAGAGCTTGCAAAAACAAAATATTAAGAACTTAAGAGTTCGACACTTACAGCATTCGTTGCGGCGACGTCCAACGACGAAAGATCGATCTCTCGCGCGGAGGCTGCTGGAAGAGAGGGGTTCGGGCGGTAGATTTGATGATTTATGCCCTTTATAATATAATGGCACTCATAATTTAGTTTTTTCACATATTTTTAAAACTGCTGTGGTAAAAGAAAACCATGCTAATTAATGCAAAAAAAAAATTAAAGCTTAAAACACATATGCCGACTTATAGCAGCAACAAAAAAAATTTGAACAACCAAAAAAAATCTATATATGGCAATTTTTTTCCCCTTTTCTTTCTTTTTTTTTCTTTTGCTTTGCACTTTTACCAAAAATTACATAATTTTATACTAATTTAAATAGCCGTAATTTATACCATATTTCATTACATCGATAAGTAGGTTTTAAGAAACTTTTTTTTTTTTTTGTTTTTTTTTCTTCTACTTTTTTTTTTTGTAGCCAATAGATTTTTCTTTCTTTTATATGTTATCTTTTATATGTTATGTTAACACATAACCACACAAAAAAAATTATATAGCGTATCGCAAAAAAAAAGAAAAGGCTTCAACCCGAAATTTGCCATGCTGCGTTAATAAAGAAGTTTTTATAAATAAATAAATATTAACTGGACAGCAGCCGCGCGTATGACCGTCGTTGAGTATACAAGCAGGGGAACTGCTGAGCTTAGGTTAGGCTAGCGGCGGCTCACTCCAATTGTTAGTACCACCACCAAACTTTATAAGAGAGACCATAAGAGCTTCACTGGATTAGGTGCATCCATTTGTTTGAGCTGAAGGGAGTATTTTTAATTGTAATACGCGGTGCATATGCGTAATAATTACAAGGCAGATATTAGGTGCCAAATCTATATGCAGAAAAAAAAGCAAATCAGCGAACGCGCTAAGTTTAGTGGCTAAGGCAATATTACCCTTTTTAAGGAATGGCACCACAGAAACAAATATGTTCCGATCTCCTGATGACGGCAGTTCGGTTTAAAACTTAATAAGCAAAAAAAAAAATATGGCGTATGGGATGATTAAGCTAGTATTAGCTGAGTTAGGTGCTGCAATTTTACCAATTAATTATGCGTTGTATTTATTAGGAGGAAAAAGACTTACTTTTTCAAGTTATGCCAAAAAAAAAAACCAATAAAGGCATCAAATGAAATTAATTTACTTTTGTTAAGGTATATTGGAGTGCGTTTATATACGTTTTTACTTAGACTTTTCACTTTTTTTTACTTTTTCTTAATTGCACTACCGGACAGGACGGAGGTCACCTTGTAAAAGAAATTAATCAAGGTTAAACTTAGCCAGCAAAGCCATCAGCGGCAAGTTAGAAGAAGAAGAAGCATTTCTTTGGAGAAATTAGAATTTAGAAATTTAATAACACTACTACACTAAGCTGCCCCTAGATGGCGAGAGTTCTACCAAATAAAATTTTAATGTAATTAAATAATTGGTATGAACTGAGAAATTTTATCAACTACTTATCTAAGGAAATTCCATAAATATCCCAAAAAAAACTAACTTAACACTTAGAATAATAAAAATATTGATTATTTTAGTTTACTACTAAAATATGCAACTAAACAAAATCTACTACTAAAACTAAAACCAAAAAGGAAAAATTTTTATTGCATACTTTTGGGCAGCAATATAAAATTTATTCAATTTAGTGCGACAAGCGACACTACATGTTCTCATATGATAGCACTTTAGACAGATTGTAACTTTATAAGCATTTGTGTAAGTTGCAATAAGCTTCAATTAGCAGTAACGATATATACTCATAATAAGCATGAAAAATCGATATAATCGGAATGTATTAAAATGAAATAATTATTGAAGTCAATTCTGCTAATTATGCAGAGCTTTAGTTCCTTTTTTTTATTCGATTATCAAGTCACATGGATACTGAGCCCTTTCCATTTTAGATGAATTGGGCTATTAGAGCATTCTAATGGTGCTGAAGTTATCGATATTATCGAAAGCCACCTATTGTTTGAAACTGATTAAAGTACAGTCCTTTAAAGATAGTTTAGGCCTCGCATGTGCCATGTGGCTTATTTTTAGCGATACTCATAATCTCTGGCGTGGTCTGGTTCCTTAGAACGTGTTTCTGCGATTGGAAGCTTAAAGACTCTGTATTGATGGACGGATGTTTGGACCATGAAACTGATACTTCCTTGCACACTTATAGGTAGTGAGCTGAGACAACATACTCCACTCTTTTGAATGCCTGCTGAGTCTGGTGTTCCCACTATGATGTCCAGTTGTAAATACAGGGTGTTTTTTAAGGTTATTTTTTTTGTCAGAAGATTAATTCAAAGCTGATTTGGGAAACTAGAGCCTAACTCAACCAACTAGGACAATTAAAAAGAATTTTCCTGAGCTGTATCCCGGGTCACAAGAATATTCCCGTTGGAACCACTAGTAGGGCCTGAACCTTATTGCGGCATTGGCAGACACACCACTAGACAGCTGCTAAAAGAAGAGAAAAGGTTCAGACGACAAATGGACTGGACCGGCACGCCTGGCTTACGGCAAGCCAAGCAACTCCTCGGTTCCTATATCATAAATAGGTTCAAGAAAATAACCCAGCTGGCCAAGAATTCCCTTAAAATACTAACTGGGTTACTGGAGGGACATTGCAGACTCAGGAAACACTGAGTACTATTGTTATCGTGAGCTCGTACACATGCAGGTTTTGTGCAATTGAGGAGGAAACCTCTCTACATATACTTGCAGAGTGTGACGCCCTTGCCAGAAGAAGAACATCCTTCCTCGGCGGGCATAGAGTATCGATACTTGACATCACCAGACTAGATCCATCTCAAACAATTACGTTTGTTGCAGATGTAGGGCTAGTTGAGGAGCTCTAGGGCTAGTAGGGAGCACAATAGATCCTACGGGTCGCAGTGCAGCATTACCCATTATTATTATTATTATTACTGTGAAGTAAGATGGTTGAATTTTGAATAGAATTGAATTTTTAAAAAAAAACGCTCGAAAAATCTTAAACTTAAATCAGAAGCTTTCATCTTTAAATTTTGATTTATTTCTTTTCTCCTAAGTGGAGCATAGAGCCTTTTGATTACATTCATCGGTTTGTCATTATAACTTGAAATTAGCAGCTCCAAATTCTCTGTGCTGGCTGCCGAAGCAGGAGGATTAGCCGGCTGTTGCTGGACACTACTTGGAGGAAAATTTCCGTTGTGGTTTGATTCCTTATTAATTTGACATCTTTAGAGAGATCAATGAGTGTTGGGCCGCCCCTAACCTGAAGAACAGGCGCCTACCCGGTTGCAATTCGACTCCCAAAAAGGCACCAGGATTTGATTTGTTGTGGATTGAGCTTAGCTTCGAGACTGCTCTTCGACCTTTGCGGTATGGGTGGCCTTACCAGTAGCTTTGCTACCGCCTGCATCGCTCTTAGATTCATTTCCCCTACTGAGCCCCCCTCACCACTTCAAGGTGCCAATTCGCGAGGTGTATCATCATCATCTTAAAATACTCAGAGTAAAATCTTTTGAATTTTAACAAGCAAGAAAATAATTTGTTTTTCATTTCTAGAGAGCAGTCGTCTTTGCCAGCGTTAACCAAAGTTATTTCATTCTAAAGCTTTATTAAACAACACTTAAAAGCTGAAAATATGATTTTAAATACCCCAGTCATATTATTTTTCAACTACACATTGCGTTTATTTAAACTTTTTTCATAATCTGACAAAAAATTAATTAATAAATGGTATCCAATGGCAAAGCAAATTACAATTTGAATCGCAGAGATTGCAATTACAAGTTGCAGCAACAAGAACAGCAACAAAATTCACTGCAACAATATTCCACAGACTGTGCCACAGAGCGCGTCATATGTTCATAAGTCCTGGGGCAAATTTTACTAACAATGGGTAGACTAAGGGTTGCATTGGGAGCAGTTCGACAATCGAAATGAACTTTTACGCTAAAATGAATTATTTGTTTAGCTAGCAAGAAAAAAAAATGCATACATATATACTATATATATATAAAACAATAATTTACACAGTGCAAAACCCATCAAACAAAGGAAAACAATATACTCGGTGTGCAACAGGGTGTTCATAATTTTTGCCCCAATTTGTGCTAAATTAACAATGAAAATAAGAAAACGAGAAAGTATTGCAGCTAATACAGTTGATGTGTGAATAAAAACTACGGTAGCCAAGTTATAAAAAGTTTAAGAATCTTTCAGAGACGAATTTTGAATACACTTGTAGCCTAAGATTGTATTTAATAAATATCAAGTTTAGTTTTTACTAAATGCTAGTATCGTCTTTAAAAAAATTAAGTTTGGTCTTAAAATAATATTATAGCAGCTAAGCACAGACAAACAAAAAAAAAAAAATGGATTTTAGGGTTCGAAGAAACCATAATTACCAATCATTCTTGAGCTCGCTGAACCCGAATTCAAGGTCCAAAAAGCCCCACCACTAGAGAGTTCTGACATAACCTAAAAAGAACATCATCAACTTTTTATCGAGCTTTTTGGGATAACTTATTCCGAAACCAAGCTACCAAATACACCGTAGCACATCGGTGCTCTGACTTAACCTAAAACAATCTCATAATTTCAGCTTTTTACAAAAAGTATGGTTCAGTGTTGGAAAGCTAAGGGTCATTTCCGAATTAATTTGCTGCTTAGAATCCGAAGCCGAGGTCAAAATTGGCCCAACACGTCTGTTTTTGGAGATATTTGAGGTTATGTAGCCGAAAAACGTAGTTTTTTCCTAGTTTTGAGGTTATGTACAGGGTGCATAGTTATTTTGAATTTGTAGACCTGTGTAATGAAAAATTTTTAAATTAATCACAGCCTATCCCTGCTCTATTTTTTCGAAGAATTTTTTGGCAGCAGTTTTTTAAATTTATTTGACGAGAAGTATATTTTACATACCAAACTATATACAGTATTTATTTAATAAATTTATCAGTTGCAACAAAACATATGGTACCAAGAATTTCATAGAAAATTTACTTACTTCCTAGGTTTTATTAAATTCCTATCCCAAATTAGACCAAATTAAATTGCTTCAATTAGGGCAGACTCGACTTAGTCATGAAAATTATCTTGAGCCCCCAAACAAATAGTTTAGCCTGTTAATCAAGCGCAGATATTTCATTAAAACACATATTGTCATTTAAGAACAGGTTGACCATATATGTTTGGGTCTTAGAAAAGGATGACACTATGTGTTCAACGGCAATAACTGCAATTGATTGAGAGGCTGACTAATCCAATTAAGAAATAAACATATTACAAGTCTTAATATTAAAGACACTCTTGAAACAACCAACAAAGATATAGGAAAACAATACTGAGATTCCGATGAGAATCAAAATTAGGTAATATAAGCTTAAGCTGATTAAACTTGTCTTAATTACTTTTTTAAACTTATCTTTTACTTTTACTTTGAAACATTTTGTTAAGCAAAAATAACACAAAATTAACTAAACTTTTATTTTTTGCGAGTAAGTGCTTGTTTAATAGATGATGTATATTGAATAGTTTGTACATAACTATTTCATGGCTCTAAGTCCTCTAGGAGGAGCCAAGATGCTTCCCAGGAAACCTCGTTGATCATTTTATAACAGGAATTTTTAAGTGTAGTAGGGAATAGATGAACATTAAAAGAGGTCAAACATTTAATCCTCTGTTTTGTTTCGCCTGAATCGGATAAAAATATAATCTTAAACTTAGCAAACGTATAAAAATATTTTAAAAAAAGTTCAAAAATTATGTTACATTTTTATAGTAAAAATCATGTATTTGGTATCTGCATAAAAAGCGGTTAATTGCATAAAAACGATTATTTGCATAAAAGCGGTTATTTGCATAAAAACGATTATCCTAATTCTGTTTTTACGCATAGATACGTTCCCAGAAAATACGCGTAAAAAAAATTAGCGTCAAAAAAGATACAGTATCTTTATAAAAGTAGGGGATTGGTTCTCCATTTAAAAATCCAACTAAAATAATATCAGTATATGAAAATCGCTTTTACATGGGAGTTAGGTTTTTTTATTCAAATTTAAATTTTATATTTAATTTTTTTATTTAAATAAAAAACGAAAAAATACAATAAAGAATATTAATTTCACAAAAAGAAAATTCATGCATTACCATTTATTGAAGCCAGGAAAATTTATAATTTTTTATGTTTTTAGATCTTAAATTTAACGAAATTGAAAGACGACGAAATTTCACATAATTTCATAAAATTAGCAGCGCAATTATTATTGTCACATTTAAAACCAAAGGAGTGATAATTCAAGAAAAAACATATTTAAAACTGTACAAATATCTATGGCAGTTGTTTTTTCTTTAAAGTGTTTTGTGTTTAAGTTGTTTTTTTTACTTAAAATAATTTGGTGGATTTTTTAAAATCGCGTAAAAAATTTAAGGGAATGATTTTTTTGAATCGCATTAAATCAAATTCGCGTAAAAAAAAATTCGCGCAAAAACAGAATTAGGTGTCTTTGCAT
Source organism: Chymomyza fuscimana (assembly GCA_949987675.1). NCBI lineage: Eukaryota > Metazoa > Arthropoda > Insecta > Diptera > Drosophilidae > Chymomyza > Chymomyza fuscimana. Next base: position 41,492,515 of record OX465088.1, on the reverse strand, counting down.
AAAAATGGTTGTTTGCATAAAAAACGGTTATTTGCATTAAAAGCGTTTTTTTGCATAAAAACGGTTATTTGCATAAAAAGGATTATTTGCATAAAAACGGTTATTTGCATAAAAACGGTTATTTGCTTTAAAAGCATTTATTTGCATAAAAAAGCGGTTATATGCATAACAATTAATTTATTTTGATTAATAAAGATTATTCGTATGATTCCGAACTCTCGATTTTTTTTTTATATTTTATGTGATTTTGACACGCTTTGGACATATGTTGAAAGGAATGTTTTATCAAAGGCATCGATTTCAACTTTGTTTTTGAAAAAGTTTGGATGAAAGCAATAAAAAAATGTGGCGGTGAACAATGGTGGTATTTCCAAAAATAGAGGGCCATCCATATTTCCATAGTAATATATTTGCATAAAAAACGGATATATAAAAAATAAATTTTGATTCAAATCAGTAGTTTGCATGATCCCGACTATAATGCGATTACTTTTAAATTTTTCTGGCGATTTTAAAGCTTTGGACATAATATGTAATGAAATGTTTTATTAAAAACTTTGTATTTGGAAAAGTTTAGTAGGTGTTCCAAAAATATTTGTTGAAAGGATTACCATTTAAGGCTGACATTTTAACATCACTTTAGTACTCGTATTTCACAACCGAAGTAAATTAAATAAATGGGGCCTAAAAAAACAGAATGCGTAGAAAACAGAATCTTAAACCTAAAAAATATTAATAATAATAAAAAAAAAGATGATATACGATCTTTGCTATGCAACAAACATATCCATTTTCAAAAACAAACTTAATACATAATTTATAGCTTTGTACCTTAAGGGTATAGCAACACAAATGAACCCACAAATCGAGTATACCCTCTCCAAGAGTATAAAACGAGCGCTTTAGAAAGAACTCTACCGTGCTGGGCGTAAACTAAAGAAGATTTAACAAATTTTATTTCTTGGTTTTAAATTGATTTAGCACCAAATGCTATAAAACTGAGGGGCGGGAAATGACGTAAAGTTGGCTCAAAATGGGCTAAAGGGAAAAGTGTCAAAAACAAACAATTTTTCACAACAAAAACAACAATAAGCTCTATAGCTAAGTGCAAAAGAAGGCCAAAATGTTGGATATTGTCACCTATCGAAAATAAGTCTACAAATTCCTTTATTGCTTTGAAAGTTTTTGGTTTTTGCGCTCTTAAATAAATCAAAAGTTTATTTTTGAGTGTGGTTACTTGGTTGCCATGTGTGTGTGTGCGTGTGTGAGTGTGTAAGAAGTCTTTTATGCGGCTTATTTGTTACATAATCAAATTGAGAGCAAAACCGCAAAACACACAAATAACTCACACACCCACACACACGCACATAGAAAATAAATACAAACATATTACGCATACGCAGTGTGGTCTGAGTTTATTTGAATTCTCTTCGTTTTGTTGTATTTTGTGAGGCACTGTGTCAGGGCTGCAACACAAAAATGATGAGACAATGCTAAATCCGAATAATTAGTGTATCTGTGTTTTATTCTCATTGCCTTATTTTGTTTCCGTTTTTTATGCTCGTTAGGTTATGAAGAGTATGTTTAGTTTGTGACTGGTTATGCAAACTACAATAAAAGGCATTATGGGGGTTTTGAGATATTATGATATTAAATTAAAAGAAAACAAGCTACGGCTTAAATATGCTTGCTTCAATAAATAGAGCAAAAATTGATTCCCTATCTGGTGTATTATTCATCCGAAATAACACCGACAAAAGTTTTCCAAGAAAGATTTTTTGAGAAATTTCTGATTCTTTTTGCTTTTTGGAACGTTGCTTTCAAACGTTTTGAGAGTTTGTCGATTTTTGCATAAAAATCGGTTAAAAATGAAAAAACTGTCATTTTTAATTTCCCCAATGAGGCCTTTAGTAATTTTCAACGAATCCCAGATCGTTTAAAAGTAAAAATCATTGTAAATATTATTGGCGAATAAGTTTTAATATCCCCAATAAGACAAAACTATTGTATAAATTAAATCGTAATTTGCAACAAATTCGACTATTTGCATACATGTCGGTTATAACTAAAAAATGGTCGGCAATTTTCGTAACGACTGTTTAATACCTCCAATTAGAAAGAGTTGTTGTCTATGTGACGAAGCATCTCTAGGTTGTGTTTCCAAGTAGCAGTAAGGATCTTTAGTAACTCTTTCTTGGTTTTGGGGGTTTTATCCTAACTACAGATTTAAAAAAAAAAATTTCCTGAAGTTCTCGTGAATTTCCTGACCAGTCGAGAATATCCACTTTTTTTTTAACTAAAAATTTTGTAGCTCTCCATCATGCATAAAAATAGTCTTTTCTGGTTTCGTAAACCATTTTCCATTTCCCCAGCTAGGTTTGCAAAACTTTATAATAAATTAAAAAATAAAAATAATAATTTACAATAATAATAATAATAAAGCAAGAAGCATATCTAAAAAGTAAGTTTGCAGCATGGATCTAATAATATGGCAAGGGACTGTAAAAAGGGCAATTTACATTGAACACGTTTGTTTGCATAAAAATCGATAATAAGTACAAGTTCTTTTCAAATTTTCTTAGCTAAAGATCTTTAACGTTATTTGCAATAAATTCGGCTGTTTGCATGAAAATCGATTACAAGCACAAATTTTTGTAGCAAAGATTTTGAATTTGCTTAAAAAAAAAGATTTTTTGCTTTATTTACAAAAATTGTAATTTGCAACAAGCTCGGTTGTTTGCATAAAAACCGGTAATAAGTAAAAAGTTATTGCCAATTTTTGTAGCGATAGTTTTTTAATTACCCAATAAGAATTCCTCATTGAAAACTTATGAATAGTAAATTGCAACAAATTCGATTGCTTGCATAAAAATCGGTTATAAGCAAAAAATCTTTATTAATTTATATAGAGATCGGCTTATAACTTTTCAATAAGAATTTCCCAGTAAAGACATATAAATGTCAATTTGCAACAAATTCGATTGCTTGCATAAATATCGGTTATAAGCAAAAATATTTGTCAATTTAGTTAGCGATCAATTTGTAACTTTTCAATAAGAATTTCCCATTAAAAGCATAAAATCGGTAATTTGCAACAAATTCGTTAGTTTACATAAAAGTTGATTATATGCAAAATATTTGTTAATTTGTGTAGCGAGCGGTTTTTAACTATTCATTAATAATTTCACCTAAAAAAATATAAACGATAATTTGCAAAAAACTCGATTATTTGCATAAAAATCGCTTATAAGCAAAAATTATTGTACATTTTTCGTAGCGATCGATTTTAAAACATAATTTAATTTCATTTAAAGACATGATAAATTGCAACTCGAATTTGCATAAATCGGTTATAAGCAAAAATTATATATAAGAATTTCCCAATAAAGACATAAAAATGGCAATTTGCAACAAATTCGATTGTTTGCCTAAAAATCGGCTATAAGCAAAAATTATTGTAATTTTTCGTAGGTAACTTTTTTAACTCTTCAGTAATAATTTCCCATTAAAAACATAAAAATGGTAATTTGCATTAAATGCTATAGTTTGCATAAAAGTCGATTATGAGCAAAATCTTTATTAATTTATGTAGCGAGCGATTTTTAACTATTCAATTATAATTTCACTTTAAAAAATATAAACGATAATTGGCAACAAACTCGATTGTTTGCATAAAAATCGGTTATAAGCAAAAATCTTGTGTAAATTTTCGTAGCGATTGGTTTTAAAACATAATTTTATTTTATTTAAAGACAAAAATGATAAATTGCAACGAATTCGAATTTGGATAAATTCGCTTATAAGAAAAAAATCTTTGTCAATTCAATAAGTTAACTCGATCCCTTACAAGTTTAGCGTCAAAATTGACATTCAGTGAACATAAGAGTTTGTATTCAAAGTTTCATGTTGTAGATTATGAAAATTGGTTCACCAAAGTGATTGGACGGATCATAAAGTTCGAATCCATCAAATATTTATTGGGCAAAGCTATGTGCAGAGTATGTCTACTTCGTTACCTTGAAAGTCATTAACTTTTCATGTTTGCTTGCCTTTTTTGATTTTTCTTGTCATAGCCAATGTTTTTTCATTGCTTTTGGCTTTCATTTGGCTTGTGTTCTACATTTGGTTAACCAAAAAGCGGGTCACACTAATAACTTGCTTTGTTTTTGCGCTACTCTCTACTTCTGGGCCTGTCTTTCTTCCACTTCCTTATCTCCTTCATTTTGCATTATGTCAATCATAATTTGACCCATTTGCTGGATTAGCATTGCATTGTTGAATGATTGAGGTTGTTGTTGGTTGTAGGCTTAACTTAATCAAGTGCTCGAGCTAAATTTTTACAACCTTGTGACCTTTTTGTTTTTATTTCATTTTTTTTTCGGTTTCTTAAACTTTTTGAACTGACTTGTTTTTGCTCCACCCCAAAGGCATCCCTTTTCATTAATTTATATGCTCATGAATATTAAAATATGTTTGACAACAAATTTTTGTACTTCCTCCAACTGACCCCTTATTGTTTGCTGTGTTGTTGGGCTTGTCAATGAAATACCAAGTAGCAAATGCCAAAATATCTTTAACAAAATACAAAATATGAGTTACTCATACCAAATGCTTTTGTGCCATTCTGACAGCTCCAAACAACTGTAACTATGTACTACAGTCTACTACAAAGCCAGAACTCATACAACAAGTTAAGTTTACAGAAAATGCAATTAAAATTGTAAAGCGATGCCAATGAACCCGCAACTTGGCTAACACAGATACACAGAGACAAAACGTTGAGATTGTGTGGGTACTACTTGTATTTGGAGTAGGATGGAAAAATTCCTGTGCTTGATTTATGAGTTTCAGTATTCTATATACACAACAAATGGCGGCAAAAGGCGTCAGCGTCTGAGTCGGCCAAAATTAAGCAAAGCGTAATACAATATACACAAAATATGCAGCAAAAATTTCATAAACCATACATAAAACTGACAGGACTTGGCACCATCTACAGCTACAGCCCCTCTTTTTGAGGCAAGTGAGGTGAGGCATTGGGGCATGAGGCATGAGGAAAAAAAATGCAGCTGCACGTCTTATAAACAGAAAATTATGAAAAGCTGCTTTTTAAGGCAGTTGTAGAACCAGGCGCTACCGATGGGAGGCGTCTCTGGCAGCGTGGGAGCGCGTAGTTGGTCTCTGGACGCTCCTCTTTTTGTTTGCTGAAAAATGACAGCGTAAAAGGCGGGCGAAAAAAAAATAAACCAAGAAAAGGCTCAGCAGTGCCAGACGGACTCATACAAAAAAAAGGCATTGCAAAATATATATTTATACACTGAGAGGAAAAGGGGTGTAGGTAAGTGCGAATAAAAACGGAATACTTTTTTTATCATATCACTAGAAAATTTAAAGACCAAAAATATTTTGAAACAAATTTTATGGGTAACAGCTAGAAGGAAACAAATGGGACTTTCAATCCCTCTGACTGTTCTTATAGTTTATATCTCGAACACCCAAAAAAAAATACAAGTATGAAATTTTTGAATACGCCTGCCTTGTGGTCTATTTCTTGACTTTTTTTTGAGGTGTACTACCAAACATTCCTAACCCAAGGCATACACTATACAACGTGTCGTACGACACGTCTGTTTATCGAGCTGTACGTTTTGCACCCAAACGATGCGGCAAAATGTGCAACCTAGTTTTAAAATAGTTTTAAATTTGTCGCATAAACGTTTGCGTCGGCAATTTCAGTTTTGACGAGACCGGTATGGTCAAACAATAATTCGATCATAAATAGGCCCATACTCAATACGACCGTCTGTACAATTGGCCAAAAAAATCCAAACTTTTTGATTTCTCATGCGACCGTCGTACGACTATATACGACGCGCTCGATAGACAGCCTCGCTGTACGACACGTTGTGTTGTGTATGCCTTGCTTAATGTTAAAGTGGGGGAAATTCGTCGTTTTTTTTCAGTGACAAAAAATTTTTTTTTTTTTTATTGAAAGTTGTGGTTTTCAGAGCATTCTATAAGCTACATTGTGTCAAAATTTCAAATCGATACGAAAATTTTCTGTCAGGTAGATTGATCTCCCAGCAAAAAATGTTAAATTCGTGATTTTCGATTTTGTTGGGGTGAATCCGGAAGTGTCCAAAAATTATAAAAACCGCCATAAAATTTCATCGCAAACATTTTATTTCTTTATTTTTGGTAAAAAAAAAGGGTGAAATGAATGAATGTGGAAAAAAAATAATTGTTGCCAAGTGAAATGGCATGAAAAATGTTTTTTTGTAAAAAGAGGGAAATCGTCGGAATGAGCACTCCTTTTGTCGATTTTCACTGCCTTCAGCATTTCCAACAAATCACCAGAGCTTGGAACCGACTTACGGGAATTCGTTTCGCTTCTTTTGTAAGTTCTCGTCATTTTGACACAAAAACAGTTGAAATCCGTGCTGAAATTATATTCAAAATAATTATTTGGCTCATTTCGACATCTCCTGATTCACCCAAAATCGAGCTTCCGGTTTCACACCAAATCGACTTTTTCGAAACGGAGTAGCGTCATTCTGGTGGCTTACAAAAATCAAAACGAATCCTTTAAATTTATTGAAGTATACAGTCTAAATAATTCTATGGATATTATTTACATTTTATTTTACTCAACAAAATATTGTAGTTTTAGCGACATAAAAACCTAAAATAAAACTTTCAAGGTAGGAATTTTTTTTAGAAAAAGTATACTAAACAGAAAAACACGAGTACTCGTGTCGGAGTATTATCGAAAACTAACTTCGGTCCTGACGCTTATTTGACACTTGGTTTCATACTCAAATGTCAACTTAGAAATTCGTTAAGGTGCGTTTCCGGATTCACGCCACTTCCGAATTCACCCCACTTGCCTCTACCTACAACGCAAATACTTTTATACCTGGTTTTATAAAAATTTTCTGATTCTAGTCTTTCTTTTCTAGTCGCATTAAATTTCTGACAGATAGTTCAAACTTAACAATTTTCGGATTTACAATCGGTTTCTCGACAACTACGGTTGTTTCAGTGCTGGCAGTACCTGAAAACGAATTCGAATATTTTATTCCTAATTTCCCCAAAACGAATTTTTTTCGTTTTTTTTTCTGAATCAACACAAAAATTCTCATGGCTTGCATAAATGGTTCGTGTCTTGCGTAAAAATATTTCCCTTGTTTAAACAATAGATTTGTTGTGGTAAATTTTGAGTCGAAAGGTGTAGAGCTGTGCTACGGAAGAGTACACACAAAAACGAAAACAAAAAAACAACAAGTTTGTTCTAACCAAAGACAAAAATTGAGATCCAATTTAATTCACCTCAAACTTTTGTTTTTTTAATATCCTTATCTTAATAGAATTTTTTTTCTTTGTGTACACATAATTTTCTTCATGAATATTAGATGAATGAATGCCGAGGCGCAGCAACGCCAACGTCGTCAACTGACTTCGTGGAAGGCTTAAGGCTTGGCGCTGAAATGAGCTGCGGCAGTTGACCGGCAGCAAGCAGCAGCCCTACGACTTGGCCAGCTTCAACTATTGCTCCAGCTCGAGGGCATGCGGTCGGCATAATAAATAATGACCGGCATTCCTTTGTTGTAATTGAAAATGTTGGTCATTCCGATGCTGAGCCTCCCACTAAGGCCAGTTGGCTAGCCATGTCTTAAAGCAAAAATGATTGCCATACTTTGCTGCAGTTTTGCCCTCAAACGCAGCTGCAACTGGGCCTTGGAGCTGCCGCTGGCCAAAACCCGGGTGTCACGTACTTTTTCAAAATTCAAAACAGCTCCCGGCCATTCACTCAGCTAGACTGCTGCAAGTGACGCTGATTGGTGGCTTAAACGGCAAACGACATCAGCTCGGGGTTCCCTCATTTTTTTTTTATTTCCTGGTCTACTGAACCTGGAGTTTGGGTCATCATGCATAATTATGTGCGCACTGCTTGCCGTTGCGAGTTCATGTTCGGACACACGCAAAAAATAATATAGGGGCAACATAAATGAATATTATGCCGGCAACACTTGTTCAGTTGGTCGGTTGTAAAAATGAAGAGGAAATTATGTTGACTACGTTTGGACGCCTTTTCGTAGGCTTTGATAAATAGCTTTTGGCTAAAAGCAAGTTTTGCCAGCTTTGTGCAACAATTTTCCATACTAAGCATTTTGCTTTGATTCGGTTATAAAAGAAGAAAAAGTTAAGAGAAAGGAAAGGATTTTTAGAGCACTTAAAAAAAATAAAATAACCAGAACAATTTTATTTCTCAATTTAAATTGCTTTTAAGGCAATACCAGTTACAGAGCACTATTACATATATATATTTTTTTTATATACTAAATTACGTACTTATCATTACTTTGGATAGCGATGAACCCATCATGTGCCTGCTAATGAGCAAGACATGCTTTCAATTTTTCTCTTTGTTTTTGATAATCGATATAAATTATGCCAAGAAGCTGTTGGCTGACAGACCCACCACTTGGTCTTTATGGTATTAACCTTTCCAAAGAAGTCGACTTTTCTCGACTCAGGTGTATTTTTAAGGATCCCAGTTTTATCCTTATTGCGATTAAGCATCACCAAACACCACTTCAAAATGTTTACTCGATAATCATTTTTTTTAAATTTTTAATAAAATAATAATTAAAAAAAATGTATCTATTTTTTGCAGACACTGAGTCTATATAATAAAAGAGAAACTAATTAATTTGTTGTATTCTATTACACTAGTTTACAAGGAAAATGAACCTTCGTAAAAAAGTGTCAAAAAGCAAACTGAAAATTTGTAATTTTGAAAAATTTTCTACTTTTCGACTTTGCTTGCTTGTAACTTCAATAATTTTTACTCAATCTGTTTATATCGTATATCTCCGGAAAGACTCATCATATGTTTCGATATAATTGTCTTAGATGACTTGTACACGAGATATTGACGAATAACTTAAAACAAAAAGTGATATTATTCAAATTTTCGACGTCGTTTAAAAATACTATACAAAAAAGTTAAATAAAAATTATCCTTTAAAAAAAAATTAAAATATTATCGTTTTCAAATCAGTATGTTGCAGTAATATTAAAAAAATGAAAATTAAAAAAAAAAAATGTTCGTTTAAATTTTCGTTTGAAGAACAAATATTAAAATATTTTTGTTTTTAAGCTATGTTAAAAAATGTTTTTTTCTAAACAAATAGTTTAAATTTTTATTTTAATATCTTCATTATTTTTTTTTTAATAAAATAATTTTTATTTAATTTGAACTTAATTTTTTTTTTTTTGTTATTTTTATATTTTAACAAACGATTTGAAGACGAAAATATTTTTTAATTTTTTTAAACGAAAATATTTAAATTAATTTTTTTGAATTGGATGAAAACAATTTAATATTTAAAATTACATTTTTTTTTTAAATTTTCTTAGTTTTTAGTAAAAAATTTATTTATTTTTATTTAAATTTGATTTTATATTTTATTTGTATTTTAAAATAAACGATTTGAAAACGAAAATATTTGAATTTTTATAAACGAAAATATATAAATAATATTTTTGAATTGTATGAAAATAATTAAAAAAAAAAACCATTTAATATTTAAATATAATTTTTTTTTTAAATTTTCTTAGTTTTTAGTAAAAAATTTATTTATTTTTATTTAAATTTGATTTTTTTTTTTTTTTTTTTATATTTTAACATAAACAATTTGAAAACGAAAATATTTGAATTTTTATAAACAAAAATATTTAAAATATGGGTATTTCCAGGATTGCAGTACGCGACATTCGTAAGCCTTTAAAGTGCAAAAAAGTAAAGAAAAAAGAAAATTTTGTTTTTCTTGTGTTTATTTTTTGATACTCTTTTTGTAGCTGTATATGTAGTGTAAAAGATAGTGTCAGTTAATTTATCGTTTCCAATATATTGACAATAAACCTGCGATTTAGTACGCGACAAAAATAGAAGTCGTTTTACGACTGCATCTACAAAAATGTAAAAATCTTCGAAATAATACAAAATTTTTAAAAGCAATTAATTTTTAACTAATGTGAAATATTGTAGCTTTCTTTTACACTTTATTTTGTTAAAATGTATTTGCTAGTTTTTTTTTTATAAGCTTAAGTCTGATTAAGTACGTGACAATTCAGTATGCGACATATTTTTCCACCTCTTTAGTTTTATGAATTTCTTCAAGTAATTTTTAAAAATTCTTGTATTTACATTAATAATAAGAAAATATAAATGTTTATGTGTACAAAAAGTGATAATTCAAGAGAAGTGTAAAACGGAAAAAGTAAATGAGAAACCTTAACAAATTAGACTGAAAATCACTCAAAAATAGTAAAAACAAGAAAAACCTAAATATCTTCAGTTTTCAGGCCAATTATTTATGCAAATAAATAAGAAAAGCTTTAAAATCAATGTCTTATCAAATTTAACCCATTTTTGACTTACAATGTTGAAAAAAATCCCTCTTTTCTTAACATTGTATTTTTTGACCCTGGTTGACATTTCTGTTTGCATTTTTTTTTTTAAATTTTCTTAGTTTTTAGTAAAAAATTTATTTACATGTAAATAAAAGAAAAAAAGTATAAATAAATTTCCGTTGAAAAAAAAAATATTAAAATATTTCCTTTGTCAATTTTTAATAATGTAATAATTAATTAAAATAAATTAAATTAAAAAAATAATTAAATCTGCAATATGACATTTTTTTTAATTTCTTTATATTGTCTAAATATAAATAAAACGTTTTGGTGCAGCATGGATAAAAAAATATAATTTTTTTTTTATTTGTAATATTTATAAAATTAAAATTTTATCGTTTTTCACATTGTTGCACTTAATTGATTTAATAAATATTTTATTTTTATTTACTTTTAAGTAATTGACATATTTAAAAAATATTTTATTGCTAAAAAAAAGTTTTTTTAAAGAACCTTAACTTAACAAAAAAAAAAAAATTTTTAATAAATTTCAGAAGATTAGTCACAATAAATACAAGTAATATAACAAATATTTTGACTTAATGCTTAAAATGTAAATATTATAGTTGTAAAGCTGTAAAGGCTAAACTCTATGTTTTTTAATTAGTTATTAAATGAACATTTATAATATTAGGGTAAATAAATAAATAAATAAGTAAATACACGTAATGTTTTGATTTTCGTTTGTAGCCTTAACTGCTTTATGTTAACTTTTATAGGAAAGCTCAATTTATTTAAATTTAATTTAAAAAAAAATAATTTAATTATTATTATTAAAGCTATAATTAATTTTTTGAAAAATTTACTTAAAAAAAAAATCAAAATAATTGTCAATGATTATATGTATACCTTAAAGTTGGCATAAATATAATATAAGAATATCAAAATATATTAAAAAAATTATTTAAGTATAAAATAAGTGCATTTTTAAATCTATTTTGGCGATTCGTTTTAATTCCTCTGGCAACAAAACATTTGTTTTCAACACCACATCGTTTTGGTGGAATTGGTAGCACCAAACATTCGTTTTCAAAACGAATTCGACTAAATTGTTCGGATTTAATAATTTAATTAACTAGTCTTTTTAAAAGCTGCCTACTTTAAAAGCTTTTATATTAAATACAAACACATAAATGATTGAATACAACAAATATCAGACCCTAACAATCATTTCCACCCTAGTGTTTCTCAGAAACCAAAGATCGTATTTTTTGACTCCAACAACAATTTTGACAGCAAACAAATTCCTACAAAAACATTAAAGGCCAACCCTTTCTGACCTATCCAACTGCCTTTATTGATTACGCTCAAATACTCCACCCTCTAGCTGGCTGTCATTAAACCCCTTTTTCGCTAAACATCCTAGACACTCTGCAGCAAAATTCCTGATGTCCTTGACCAAAATCTCATCTGAAGTTGTCTCGCAGCAGAATCAAATAAACCATGGCTAATTGTGTTTGTAATCAAGTAAATGGCGGAAATTTGGCTTTTACGAGGCCTTATGCCCTCGCTCGAATATAATATTTGTGACCTGAAAGAAAGAAAAGAAAAAAAAAAAAAAACATTATTTAGTGTACATAACCTCACTTAACCTGCCGGCTGCTACTGAAGCTGCTTCCATTTCCCCAACACGTGGAGCGTGTAATTAATGACAATGAGAAAAAATTTACATCCCACCCTTAAAGTGGAGGCTCCATTGTTGTTGTTGTTGGTTGCTGTTGGAGCTGCTGTCAACGTCTTGCAGTTGGACGCTTTGTCATCATTTCATTACCGTGCAGAAAACAGCCAAGTTACCTTGAATGAGAGTACCCGCTGGGGGCTGGACCATTTGATAATTTGTCTTTCAGGTGCGCCTTGAAATTTGTCAACAAACTTGTGATACTTTATGGGATCCTACGCTATGGTACTCCTCTACCCACTGCTGCTCCCCTTATCTATTGTTTATTTTTGCTTGTGCTACTTTTTGGCCTTGGCGCAGCAAAGTAGCAGCGCATCTATTAGAGTGATAAAAATGTGTTACAGACATGGTATGGTGCTCGATAGTGCTATACCCTGTAATCACTTTTCCCAAGAGATATTAAGTTCTGCATAGGTTGAAATGGAAATTCTTGTAGATACAATGCCTTAGTCGCTTTTTAATAGTTGTAGCTGATGGGATGATTATTTTTATTATGGGGCCAAAAGTACTTTTCCCATAAGTTTTATAAATTTAAGTCGATTGAGCTGTTATCTCAAAGGTTTTTAAAATATTTCTAGCTCATTTTTTTAATACATAAGCTGAGGCGTCTTGTCGTAATGATGGTAAATCAATTGGGAAAGATCAATATTTTTTTTTCTTTATAAGAATTGCATACAACAAAAAACTCGTATTCACATTGGATAGCAACGTCCAGAAACTCGTTTTAGAAGATGAACACTACAAACAAAAAATACAGTCTTTAATTAAGATTTGTAGCCTTCTTGATCTTTGGTCTCAAGGCTTATACGCAGAATCCCATTTGGGATATCCCATTCGGGATTTTTTTTTTTTTATATGGTTTTGTCATTCCGTGCGAAATTTTTTTTGCAGTCTGCGTATAAGTCTTCTTGAAGTAGGATTACAATTTTTGAATTAAGAAAAATAAAATTCAACAATGTATCTAATGAGCAAATTCATAAAGACCTAGGTATTCCATACGTTAAAGACGAAATACGAAGACTAAGCACTAGTTACGTGGAAAGGCTACATAATCATTCGAAATAAATATAAGTAAAAAAAAAAAAAAAAATTAAGATTTTTAAAATGATTAAAATGTAACGAAAAATGTCAAAATATAGTGTAAGGTGGGGCAAATCCGACCTAGTAATTGGTCTTATTTGACATGGGATCAACTCGTCCGATATACCAAATTAAAGCTAACGCTAAAGCTAACCATTTTTCAAAAAAGTGAATTTTTGTCATTTTCAAATATTGGGGTAAACTCGACCGCCTATTTTTTTTTGGCTGATTAAGCACCGATATGATTCAAATTTAATGATTTTTCGATTATAAATCCAAAGAGCATGTTATTGTGCTACAAAACTAATTGTATTTATTTGAAAAAATCTTTATGTTTAGAACATATAAATCGAAATAAAAGATGAATGAATATCAATAAAGGATGATTGGATTGAATAGCTAAGTAACAAATCAGCGTTATTTGATTTACTGTCCAAATACTGTAGCTTGCTGGTTTATTTTTGGTTCGAGCTGGACGTCTGGTTGGCCCCACCATTTACAGGTCGGATTAGCCCCACTGTGTCATTTTTAATAACGACGCGAATAAAGAAAATTATACGAAATTTGCCACTTAACGTTTTTTTTCAATCACTTTATTTAACAAGAAAAAATGCGTAATCAATATTCACAAAAATTAAATTGAAAATCGTAAAAATATACTTCTGGTCGTTTGAGCATCTAAATGTAGACTGACGGACAACTGTCATGCTACCAATTTGATTATTTTTAATTCTCTACACGACCACAATAATATGAGCTCACTCAGTACAGTGGGAGGTCGGGTTTACCCACACTCTCGGGCTTACCTTACCTTACCCTATTTTTAAATTGCAAAAACCAAAAAATAAATATTTTATTTAAAATTAATTAATACTTTCTAGTTATAGTATAAGTAAATAAATCATATTTTAATTAAGGCTAAAAATCTGAAATCTCTAAAAAAATTTAAATTTTCATCATTCTTATAAAGTTAAATCGAATTTTTATCTTATTTTAAAATTTTAAAAATCAGACTTCAACATTATTAATTATTAAAAAAAAATTATAAAAAAAATATAAAAACAGATTTTAGACATATATCAATTTTATCTTTAAAATTTTCTTGTTTGAAAATCAATCCAATCTAGAAATAGTAACAATTTTTCTAAATCCTAAGTTAAGATTTCGTATAATTTTTAGGATTCTTTTTGGGCTTAAGTTTAAAGATTCTTTTTTAAAAATATTTTTACGCTGTATTCGAAGGTTTTCCGAACAGCTTTCTCATTTTACGATATCAAAGTTATCGGATGTTTTAGTTGTTTTAAGGGATGTCAGTGGCGGATCCACGGGGGGTTTTCCGGTCCGGACCCCTAACCAAAAGTTGGAAAAATTGGTTGAAAGTCTTTTGCGAGCTCTGATATATACACTTCTTAGTCAAGAACCCCCTTAAGACCAAATCCTATATCCGCACCTGAGGGATGAAGTTAATAGAATTTTTCACATTTTATCATAACTTTTGATTTATTCCAAATATTCGGAGATATTATATTTTAAATACATGGCCGCTAATAACTTTTGGTGATTTTTTAAAAACTCGCAATTTTTTTTTTGCAAATTTATTAGATGTGAAAAATATTCGAATATTTAGCTATATAGTTTTATAGATATTTTTTGTTCTATATTTTTTAAGGACTTTCTTATTTAAATTGAGCTGAATTTTTTATTTAAGGTTCATAATTTTTCTGTCCAACTCACGGTCTGTCACGCCTCTTCTGCAGCCCATACAATAAATTGGATATATTCATAATCCCCTTGAAGCTCTGGGTGCAGTGTATAAAAATAGTAGTCAGCCAGCATTTGTAGCAGGTTTGACTTGCTCTTTGCTTTGGTAACGACAACAAATAAGTCCGGCCGGGTCCGTGTCATGACTCAGCACAGCTGTGGGCACTTAATAGCTTCAATGGCTCTAAGATTGCTAGAGATAGTTGAATTATTAGAGACATTTTAAATGCCAAGTGTAGAGAGAGAGAGAGGAGAGCAAGCAGAGGCATAAAAATGTGGTGCCCAAAATTTGATTTGATTAGCCACTAAACCACTGGAGATACTGCAGCAGGAGCACTCAAGCTGTGGCAGTCAGCTGTCCGGAACAATATGGCCGGCAGTCAGTCAGTCCGTCCGTCCAGTCGTCAGTCAGCTAGGCAGCTCACTCGCTCGCTCTTACTGTACTGAGCGTGACAAAGCGTTGGGGCTACTAATAACAGTAATTTATGGCCCGCACATTAATACAAGGCCTTGGAACCGCAACGGAATGGAAGTCAGCCTCTCAGCTGCAACCGCTGCCACAGCCTAAGGCAGGTTATCAGGGGGCTGCGAGAAGCTCAAGGCGTAAGACAAAGATGTGGGGTTTGCTGGTACCCAAACCGCTCCATATAACGCGCTGGATCATTAAATTATGCCCAAAGTCGTTTTGTGGCAATAAATGGCAATGGTTTTTTATGTGGCGTCACAATCAAAGTATGTGTGGGGCACTGTGTGGAGCAGTGTGGCAACCTGCGGTCTGACTTTGTTTTTCGCGCTCCAAAGGGTTTTGCATAATAAACTGCGCCATAGCCCCACAGTGTTTGGGGGTTTGGGGGTGTGTACGGTGTCTGTAGCTCGTTAAAGTTGTTCAAATTGTTGTTGACGAGTGTAGTAAAGATTTGGAGATGTAAATGCTTCAAGTCTTATCAGAGAACTGTTTAAGAACCCTAACAGCACTTGAAAACGCGTAAAAATCATTTATCAGAATTTATGTACTTATTGTTGATTTTTGGGGTTAATGCTTAAGTATTGTACTGGCCATTAGAAGCGTCCAGACCATGGCCAAAGGTAGAAATTTGAGGCACTTAGCTGCCTTTTATGCGGTCAGGTAAGCTTTAAGTTCTGGTGTAAGGATGCTTTGAAGCTTGTGGTTGATAGATTTTTTACGGTTGTGGACTTTTTGTGTTTGAAATGTGTTTTTAGTTGTAAGTGCTCTTAAAGCTAAAGCAGGAGAGCACTAAAAAAAAATTAGCCGACACCATTGTAGACCAGTTTCAGCATGATATGCCAAAACTATTTAGCCTTGGAAATCTATTTTGAAAGCTTTTGACCAGAACATTCATTACTTGGTTTCCGTTGATAGTTTTCGGATAAACCATTGATAAACCACACAGCCACAAATAAAACTCGACTTTCCGGCTTGTAGGTCAGATCATGTTTACTATAGATTTTTTTCTCGCTGAATTTTAAAATACCTATCTATCTATTTGGGCATTAAAACCGGTTGTCGGTCTTGGCTGCGGCAATTATTCCTCGCCAGCGCACAGTGGGAGAAATGGCTGATTTAGCGGCGATTAATTAATAACTTCTGAAAAAATGTTGCTATTTTTGTTCGGATAATTTTATTTTGTAGATAAATATGCCACAAATCAAAATTAATATAGAAATAATTTTTAGTTTTTTTTTAAATATTTATTTTTATTTTTTTTAAATTTCTGTTAAAATTGTTACCTGGCCGGTTTCGCCCGAATCTAAGACATTGTTTCACAAATTTTCATAAAATTTATTCTTTAAAAATGTTTAAGAAATGTATAAATACATCTTCATAAAATTTGGTATGAATCGGACAACTACATAATTTCAAAATAGAGACCTGAAATCCCTTTTGCCCGCGTATGCACTTGTTAGAGAAATGGTCAATCTAGCAGAAATTTATTTATAGCTTTTAAAAAAAAAATTTTTTTTCTGAAAAAATAAATTTATTTTATAGATTAATATTATACAAATAAAGACTAATATAAAATTAATGTTTTTTTTAAAAAACCATTTTATTTATTTAGTTTTTTTTGTTTCCACATTTTCATCTCTACTCTGTATCTGATGAGGAATAATCTGATAATGCTTCCTCCACATCTTTATTTAAAATAAGACTAATAACGTCTTTATCTAGCAGTTCGTCTTTTTTGGAAGAGGGAACTGAACCTTTTGATAGCAAGTCCATGTAAACCTTTTTTGTATAGCCGCCATCAATATATAAAGCTAAGGCTTCCTCTGCAGTGTATTTGATGGGTTTGCTTAGAATCGGAGTGAATTGCTAATTTAAGTTTTTGGGGCAAACTTTCATCTGAGTTTAATAACGATACCATCCTAGATGCATTTCGCTTGCCAGAATTATACAAGCTGATACTGGCCGCAGATACGAGCTCATCGCACGGAATGTCTTTAGCGATGTCAGAAACTTTATTTTTTTGTGTTTTTTCTTGAGACACTGCAAAATCAATTTCGGGTCGTCCAGCATTTGAGCTTAGGTCAAAAAGAATTCTCACGAATTCGATGGTTCTCTTTCCATTTCAACGCCAATTTTTTGGTGAAATTTTTTAATACACTACATACACTACTTCCATATTTGGTTTTGTCAATTATATTTTCATAGATATAAGTCTGCACCGCAAAAAGTTTTTTGGAAACGTCATTTTCCATATACCATACTGAAAAAAGTAGTCTCTTGGACACTGACATTATAGCTAAAAAAATTAATTAAAAAATAAGTTGCGAAAAGTAGCAGCTAATTTTGGACATTTTAACAACAGAAAATATTGAACTATTTTTTAAAAAAGGATTGATACCGAACCCGGCCGAACCTCAAAAGTTCAGCTCTACGAAAGATTAGTTTATTAGTAAACATTATACTTCTTACTAGTACTACAATCAACATAGAATTTTGGGACGAAACACAATCACAGGCCACAAACACTTATTTTTTTAATAAATACATACCTTTAACTTTATTTATTAACAAAAAGTATAATTGAAATGTAATATATACAAAATCTATAAGCAATTGCAGCCACTAGTCGAAATTGGCGGGAAAGCAGTTGGCTGCAGCTAGTGGAACATATGTTGTGTTTGAAGCTTTGCAGCTGTGCGAATATTGGGAGAAAAAGAAAACAAAAAGTTTTTTTGGCCTATCAGATATATTAGTAATCGAGTACAAAACGATATTTGAGCCAATTTTTATTTTGAAATTTGAATAAAACGGAGCTAGATTGGCCATTTCTCCCACTGTGCAGCGGCTCCTATCTTGAGCCTGTCGGCGCCAATTGGTGATCCCAAAGCTACGAAGATCCTCCATGGCCTTGTCTGTCCATCGCAGAGGCGGGCGTCCCTGTTTTCGATTGTCACCGTAAAGCTCATACAGCTCGTGGTGCATTCGAATACGGAAATCACCATCAACATTTGTTGGTCCAAAGATTCGACGAAGAATTTTTCCCTCAGCGCCACAAAGAAGCACGGGTATTCAGACCTAGGTTTCATAAAACCCCAGATAATTAGAATTCCGATTTAGCTGATTCCGTTCAAGAGCGAAAAATTACATGAAATTAAGAAAAAATGTAATAAAAAAATTTCAATACATCCAGCCTTAAAAAAAATTGGTTTCTACAGAATTAGCTTCGTTCATCAATCCCCAATCCTGTTGATTTTATCAATAATTTTATTTAAAATATTAACTTTAATTATGAGATTTATATCATTGTGAAAACAAATACGCAACAGCGCCATCTGGCGATAAGTACTTGCTTGCGCCATCCAGCGGTCATGCTAAACAATAAATAATGACGTGGACGAAGCACAGTGGCACAGAAGCTAAAAAAGCGTTCCAAAAATAAGATCTGCTGCAGCAATTAAGATATTTTCATGTAAATAAATTGTATTTTTTTGTTTAACACCATTTTATATTTTAGCTAATAAATTTAAAATTACAATAGTTTTTACTATAATAAATTAACTTTACGGCTTTTTATTAATATGAGGAAGCAAAATAGAATATGTAATCAACTGTTTGTAAAAAATGTACTTGACCATGAAAAAAAAACAATTTTTTTATTAAAAATAGTCAATTAAAATTAAAATGAAAATTTCAAGCGAACCAAAATTCTAAAGTTGAAATTTTTTGATCGATTTATACAAAAATTGTTCACATGCAATTAAAATAAAAAAAAATTAAAAACAACAGAAAATGGAAACAGTCGCAAACGCAGTACGCGTTATATAAAATATTAATCTCATCTATTTACCTATTTATACAATTAAGTGCCAAATAACTCATTAAAAATACCAAATTAAATTGATATGTGCATAATTAAGTTGTTTATGTGTTTTTATTAAAAAGTACGTAGACTTATGGATTTTTGCTTCATTAAACATTTGTCAACTAAGTCCTGCAAATATATTTTATAAAATGCATAAATTTAAATGCGCATTTAAGCTTACAAAAAAATTATAATAAAATGCCATACAATGTTATAAAATGAAATTTAAAAAACAAAAACAAGCATGTAAATGTATATAAATACTATATAAATGTAAAAACAACTCAGCACGTGGCTTTGGCATGCAAATTAAAATATATTAAATAAAACGCTAAAATAAATTCAAAAATATTAGTAAATATACAACAACATAACTGAACAATTAAAATCGAAAAGCATGCGGGTAGAATTTAATTTATAAACTATTTTGCGAATCAATTGAATAAAATTTAATAAATGAATGCAACTGATAAGGCTTTGTTAAATAATTAAAATATGAACAGAAAATTAATTCCAGATATAGCATAGAAAACTTGTTTTTTTAGAACTATGCATCATTTTGATTTCAAAAAATGAAGTATTGTTAAAGGTTTCTAGGTCAACTTAATTTTTAAAATAAATTTTAGTAAGGGATCATTCATAAACCGCGTGACGCTGCAGGTGGGAGGGGGACCTGGAGAAGCATCACGAGACACAAAAATCATATGGAAAAACTTCAAAAATATTACATTACTGTGTCACAAGGGGGAGGGGGAGGGGTCTATTTTGGCGAAAATCAGCGTCACGTAATTTAAAGCTAGTTGAGAGGGACTCAGGGACTAAAATATTTGGTAGCATAAAACTCTGACAGTAGATGCGTCTCAGTTCCTAACGCTTGAAGAGCCTTCGGTATTTTGATGTTTCTAACCAAATCTTTTTAAAACTCTTTTTTTCTTAGCTGACCAAAAGATAAACAGGATTTAGACCATAATACATATATACAGAATCTCTCTAGAGCTTAACTTCTGCAAAGACGTATTAGACATCGATGTAATAAAATTGAAGTATAAATCACATATAGGAGCCAGCCTTTATAGTGCGCTCCATGGTTCAAGGGAAATTTAAATTCAATTTATATTTTTAATTTATAAAATAAAAAAGTTTTGGCAATAATGAAAATTTTGTTAATGATTATCTTTGAAAAGATGACGCTGAAGATCAACTTTAGCAAGATCATCATCATCTGATGACGCTGTTAATCATCTTAAGTAGTAGCAGCTTCAGCTAATGACGCTGTTGATCATCTTTAGTAATATCTTCTTCAGATGATGTCGCTGTTGATCATCTTTAGTAATATCATCATTATCTGATGTTGCAGATGATCATCTTTAGTAACATCATCGTCTTCATCTCGTTTGTTGTTAATTGTGCGCATGTTAATGAAAGTTAAATGAAGTTGAATTGAAGTTTTGAAATTATAGGCCGATATTCTTTTATCTTTCGTTCTTTCTAAAAAAGTTTTCTTGTTAAACAGATGAAATAAAAGTTGAAAGTTAATTTTCGGGATTTTATTTTAAGCTCAACAAATAAGATTTATTTTTAAATTTAAAAAAACAAAAATAAAAAAAAATATTTTTACGTGTATTTCATGATTTTTGTTTTAAATAATGTACGAGTTACGATCCATCACCTTCAAATCTTGGTGGAATGGCTCACACTGCTCCTAAATTTTGAGTCATGAGTAAAGAAGAATACCTTAGCTCTTTTCTAAGCAAATTTTATTCGTGCAGTCTTTATACTAACTGGTCTAAAGTTTTTCTGGATAATTCAATTAAAAAAAAGAACTGTTTTTAGACTTACCTTTATTTGAACAGGTGTCCCAGGCACAGGAAATGCAAGTTTTAAATTATAGTTTTGCAAAGAAAATATATGTATTGATGAGTTTCAATTTAAAAACTATCGTTTCAGTAGATTGCCTATTTGTCGTTTTAGTCACTTATGTATTGTACTAAAGGGTCATCAATCATGAGGTTTTTTTTTCAATAAGATTTTTTTGATAAACCACGCGGTAGTACTTTCAAGTTGCCTTTGTGTTTTTAATTCAGTTTTCATTGCCATTTCATCATGGAAAAACTAACACCCGTACAACGTTTACAAATCGTACAATTAAATTACGAAAATTCGCGTTCTGTAAAGAATGTTTTTCGCGCACTTAGGCCATTTTAGGCCCGAGATCTCGACGACATTTGGTTTCAACAAGAAGGCGCTACTTGCCACACAGCCCGTGAAACAATGGACATATTGAGGAACCAATTTGGTGAACAATTAATTCACGCTCCGTACCGGTGAATTGGCCACCAAGATCGTGTGATATCAAACCGTTAGACTTGTTCCTTTGGGGCTACGTGAAGTCTAAAGTGTTTGTGTATAATTCAGCTACGATTGAAGCATTAGAGGCCAACATTATCCGTGCTATTCGCGAGATACCGCCGATTATGCTCGAACGCGTCATCGAAAATTGGAATCTCCGCTTGGACGAGCTACGGCGCAGTTGCGGCCAACATTTGAAAGGGATTATTTTTAAAAAGTGAATGGCAAGAACGGTTCTTACTATTGATAATAAAGATTTTCCGATTCATTTTAAGTTTTTGTGTTTATTTTTTAATTTAAAAAAAAAAAAAACACTCAAGATTGATGACCCTTTATATGTGCTGATTTATTTTCTTGTCCCTCGACTTTGTCCTTACCTCATATCTTACAGACTCTACATATTTTATTTCATTTACTTTAAATTTCGTTTCTTGTCTCCTTTTGACCCCAAAAACCTGTCCGAAAATTGAAACCCTATCGCTGGAATCTATCGAATCTTGTCCCTTTGCCTCAATTGCTTACTTTAAGTTCGTAAATTGACACTTGTGACAGGTTCTCCTTCAACTGCTTGGCTGCTTTAGTGCTAACTTTTATGCCAACACTCACATATAAACATTTAACGTATTTTAGCAACAAAAATTTCTGTGTCAATTTCCGGTACCTTTCCTCTGTCTGTTTCAATTCATTGAGCGATTTCGTTGTAAACGCCTCCCAACCCCCATTTTCATACGCCCAGTTACAATTCGCCTAATTGAAGTCTTTTCACGCATTCAATACACAAAAGCAGCAGCTACATCATTATCCAAACACACAGATACACACACACACACACACACATTCATGCAGATAGGCGCACTCATCTATAGACATATATCTAGTAGTGCACTAATACTAGCGCAGCAAAGTAATATTTGACGCTGATGTAGATAAATGTGTAGACTTCGTGTTTCAATTAAAGTGATTGAAGTGAGAGCGTGCTAAGTTAGTGAACCAGTTTCTTGAAAATGTTCCGGATTTCAAATGAAGAAAAAAAAATTTGATGAGGTAAACGTGGAATCTTCCAAGTTTCGCGTTTTTGAAAGTGTCGAATTTTATGCAACTGGTATAAATAGATTAAAGGTTTAACTTCTTTGAGTTTTTTACAAAAAACTAGAATTCTATTTAATCAAGAAAAATTGTTTTGTGCGGCAAATATTTTATTTCTTTTATCATGAAAAAAATTTCTTTTCATGTTTGATTTTTGGCAAAATTTTCTAATATTTATACTAGCAAAAAGTTTAGTATTTAATACTGGGTTAAAACAAAGTAGTTGTAAGATATCTAAACCAAAGTATCCAGTTGCTTCAGTATCCTCCGGCAAATCTAATAAAATATCTGTGAATTTTTAAAAAAGTAAGAACCGAAAAGGCTGGTATATTTTTTAGAGCACAATAAATTTATCTAAGTGAAAATCTCGTTTTGATTCTTTTATATAATTCTATAATTCCTGTTTTGCTTTCGAGAAATATGTAGAAGAATTGCTAGATATTATTATTATTTCTTTCATCATCATCTGATGACGCTGTTAATCATCTTTAGTAATATCATCTTCATCTGTTGACGCCAATGATCATCTTTACTAAGATCATCATTATCTGTTGTTGCAGATGATCATCTTTATTAACATCATCATCATCATCAACTCGTTTGTTGTTACTTTCGCAGCCCAGTATATCTGCTCTTCATAAAAAAGCAATACAAACTTATTGTGTTTGAAGAATTTAAATAGCTTAGATAAGTATCGTGACCATATTTACATATTTTTTAAAGATGCCAAATTTTGAAAGACTTTTCCTCAAGTTTATTTGTTTATTTTGAAAGCACTCTTGCGTAGAGCGCCTTTTGTTCTTATGAACTGGATATTTACGTCAAAGGAATCACAATGCAGCTCACTCTTGGAACAAAAGAGTTGTCAGCCATGTTTTGCGTAGTAACAATAAAATAGATATCAAAGAGAAACACTTGGTTGAAGGAAATCTGAGAGAATCTAAAGAATAATCTAATAAATGCAATTCAATGTGAATACCTTTATGTTTATGGATGGACTTATTAGGGGTACCCCTAAGTAAAATTTTTTTTGCAACTGTTTTAACTTTTTTTTTATGGAAAATATTATTAAAAAAACGGCTACTATATAATAAGAAATGGCTTAATTTTGAATTTTATCTACACTGATATAAAGAGTTAAAATTTAAAGTTAAAGTTTTTTGCGTTCTAGATTTTAATTAATAAATTAAGTTCAAAAGATCTTAAAACACGACTAAATTTTACTATACATCTAAAAGCGCATTTTTGTTAAATATCAAAAAAAAAAAATCTATATTAGCGTAATAAGATTTCTATTTAATAGAAGATTATTTCAGTATTTTTCTAATCCTATTTTGAAATTGTAAAAAATCCGAAAATCATAATATGAGAATTTTTCTAGTCTTATTGCAATCAATAATAATAAAAGAAAAAGATAGCAATCTTTAAAATTCTTATATATACGACTTTTTTGGTCTCAAAAGCAGTCCTTCCATGCTAGAAATTAAAAAATGTTCTTCTTAGAATTAACCGCAGATAAAACCAAAAGATTAGGTAAAATTTTCCAGATTTACTTCTATTAGTAAATTTTCTTACATTTCAATAGGATTAGATTAATATTACATTATAACGAGTCGAAGGCCCCAGTAGCTAGGGCTCGTTAAATTAATATTAAGTTTAGTATTAAATACTAGATTTAATTTGTTAAAATAAAAATAAAAAAAATATTACATTATAAATTTATAAACTTAAAAGATGATGAAAGATTTATTTGAAGATTTTAAATCATTCCTTCCGGGCTAGACATTAAAATAAGTTCTGCTAGAACTAGCCATAGATAAAACGAAAAAATAAGGTAAAATTTTCAAGATATACATCTAATAGGCAATTTTCTTACATTTCGATAGAATTAATCTATAATATTGCATTATAAATTTAAAAAACTTAAAGATGATGAAAGATTTATTTGAAGATTTTAAAGCTGGTCTTCCATGCAAGACATTAAAAAAAGTTCTTCTTTTAGAAGAGATAAAACAAAAAATAAGGTAATATTTTCAAGATATTTTTCGAATAGTGAATTTTTTTACATTTCGATAGAATTAGTCTATAATATTACATTATAAATTTATAAATTAAAGAGATGATGAAAGATTTATTTGAAGATTTGAAAGCAATCCTTCCTTGCTAGACATTAAAAAATGTTCTACTAGAACTAGCCATAGAGAAAACGAAAAAATAAGGTAAAATTTTCAAAATTTACTTTTAATAGTAAAAATAAACTTAAGAGAAGCTGAAAGATTTGTTTGAAGATTTTTATTGTGTTAATTCAAAATTGTTTAAAATCTGAAATTAAGATTTTGGCCATGATTTATTATAATCGGTGTATATATTCGAGTATAAAAGCTTCTTACAAAAAAAAAATAATTAATAACTTATTAGCCCTAGACACTAACTATGATAAAGTGAACTTATAGAAAAAATTTTATTTTTATCAGTTCTAATATTTACTTTTTTTTTGCCCAAGAAAATCTCTATTAATTCAAGACAGTAGGTCCCTGTTCTCTTCAAACAGTTATTAATGGATATCCCCATGTTCCGGCCAGGGGCAACTGACAGAAATAGTCAGTCAGGGAAATTATTATTCTAATATTTACTTAAAGAATTTTCGTACAGCAAATAAGAGCTTCTCGACTTCTCGAAATCCTCTGCCAAATACCAGCGTCAAGCTGTCAGAAGTTGCTTTGAGTCCACTTAAGATCATAGGAATCATTCTCAGAAATTTATTTAACGTTCGCTTAAATTACAAAAAATGTAGAATTAGATTTAGACTATAGATTTCATGGATGTTTTTGAAGAAGTCTTAAGTATCCTCGCATTTTTAGGGAATTCCAACAGGTCCCAAAGCTCTCTCTAAAACATTAATCACTTATTATCTATTTGACTTTGACTTTATAGCGACCCCAAAAAATATGAAAAACATAGTCGGACATCAGGACTCGAAAATTATTCTTTATGGGATTTTTTAGGTTATGTTACAAAAATAAATCAATTTTAAAGTTTTAGCAGAAGTCGTAAGTATACTCTGAGGGAGTTCCCTCCGGTCCCAAAGTTCTCTCAATTATCATTTTTACGACTTTGGCTTTGAATAATGCGACCTCAAAACATATAAAAAACATATTTGGACTTCAGGACTCGAAATAGATTCTTTACGGAGTTTTGAAGGTTATGTTATCAGACAGCTATACAAAAATAAATTAATTTTCAGTTTAAGAGGCCAGAACATGTGCTCTATATAATTTTAGGGATTATTTTTTTAGGATTATTTTTCCACATAATCACAAAAACCACATAAATCGAGGTATTTGGAAGGTTATCTCAGAAATCCGACGTGCCAAGTTCCTGCAACAGCAGAATAATATTCGAAGACCTCAAAACTTGTAAAAAACAACGCCGTACGAACGGTCTCGAAAAAAAAGTTGTAAGGTTTTTAGGTAAGGGTACAACATAGACACATTGGATCAATTCTGCTTGCGTATTCGGATTCAGGACGTCGAAAAACATAAGAAAACGTTTATCTCATGCCCAGATCATGATACTTTTTTTTTGTGTGAGGGTCACTCTTGACGGTCCTGTTCTTACTATAACTAGATATCTTTTCGCAATAGACTGCTTCAACGAATAAAGTGCCGCCAACTTGTCGACTAATTGCGCCAGAGCTGCCAACTCAAGTAAAGTAAACAAACATTTTGTTGAACTTCTATAGATGGATTTGAAATTCGTAACGGTCCCTTGTGTATCTGTAGGCACACACATAGGCACACAATGTGTGTATAAATGTGTGTTTGTGTGTGTGTGTGTGTATGACATGGTGCAAATCGTTTTGAGCTGACGAAAACTTTCATCGCGCTGCTGTCAACACCTTTTAAACTTTCATGGGGCATGCGACAAATGACATAGCTACAGACTTGGCTTTTGTCATAGTTAAGGTCGTTGTGCGAAATTAATAAGGCAGGCGGCGGCTCAGATCAATCTAAATTTGCTCAGCTCAGAAACTTGTCGCCATCGCCCCCCATCCCCATCCGCACTCTCTTCATCTCTTATCTATGCGTAGCTCTATCTGTCTTAATAGTTGTCGGAAATAGTTGGCAAGCTGCCGTGTCTTGGTAAAGTGCGAAGTTTGACGCGTTTTGCATTTGCATTTTGCGCAAAAAGTTTAGCGTCTGTCAGACCTTATAAAGCTCTATAGCTGGCTCTTTCTAGCAATTACCAAAACTGTCGCTTTCTCGCTTGCTTCATTAGTTCGGTTTGCTTTTTAAATATCCCATTGATGTGCTTAGGCCTATCAATCAATAGCTTATAAATTTTATCTACACTTAAGCAGAGAGCGCGACATAAAAACTGTCCTAATAAGTTTTTTGTCTTGTCTTTTTATTTGGAAACTTTGTAGCTCACTCTCTTTTAGCTTTTACCTTTCACCTTGTTTGGGCTGTCGAAAGTTGTGTAATAAATGGCCAGCTCTACAACTTTTGGCGGCAAGTAAAAGTCAGCTTCACTACACATGTTACTCTCAGACATTGTCTTGTTATCAGTTGGTTGCTAAGTAAAAAAAAAAAATACTTCAACAAACTTGTAGTTCTTGTCCTTGTTGTCCTTTTGTATCATTAATTAAGCCACTTATCAGACTTTAACTTCAGCTTTAACTTTACCTTCTCTTTGAGTTTAAGTTTGAATGCTAAGTGTGGCAAATATTTGCGAAAGTTGCCAAGCAATTCTTATGCTAACTCTATAATATTATGGCTGGTTCTTTTTAAAATATTCCTAAGTACATTCTTAAGTTGTCTTAAGGCCCATACGCAGTCCGAAAATTTTCGCACGGAACTACAAAACTTCATATAAAAAAAAATCCCAACTGGGAAATTTCGTGCGAAATTTTTGAAACTGCGTATGGGCCTTTAAGAGTAACTAAATAGGCATACAAATTTCGAGGCTGGAAAATCTGTTTATTAGAAGTTTTAAATGTACAAAATAAAAAATAATTTAAGAATAATTTCCTTTTTTATATAAATTCCTGAGCAACTACGAATTTTTATTTCCATCAGTCGATTTTACAATACAGTTCATGCAGTCAACCACTGTGGCTAGCTCGATTTTTAAACCTAAATGTTATTCATTTAAACTTGTGCATTATTATAAAAATATTAAAACATTTTTGTAAAAATTAAATATTAAAAAAGAATTAAAAAAAATATTTCTACAAATCCTATTCGTTTTTAAAAAAATTATATTTTTTTTTAATTAGTTATTTTATTTTAAGAAATTAAATCTATTATTTAATACTAAACTTAATATTAATTTAACGAGCACTAGCTAGCTAAAGTTTTAGCTTGCACTGAAAAAAATAATTACCTATAATATTTAAATATATTTTGCCAGATATGCTTTATCAAAGTAAAGTTTACGCAGATATGCGTTTATCGATAACTCGATAAATAATCGGAATTTGGCAAACGTACTGAATTTTGGCAATTATCTCTATAACAGATCGACTTGAAAAGTTATTCGCTTCACTTATTTTCGAAATAAGGTTCAGTGATAGATTAACAAATGATGGCGTACATTATAGTCGGGCGTGTACGACTTTGGAATACCCTGTACCACCATTTTGCAATTAAATCCGATATGTTGCTTAAGAACTCCGAAAGATATTTTATTTGCCAAATTTGCTTACGAAATTTTCATAAACAAACAAAAAACAGTCGAATTTTGCTACAAACACGTTTTTTTGACCGCTTGGTCTTATGGTTTGTCATCAACCGATTTTAATCAAATTTGGCAAAGTACTTGGAAACTCTGAACTACCGAATGCCAAATTTGGTTACGTTTTTTAGACCGATCTGTCCTATGGTAGCTATAAGATATAGTCAACCGATTTTAAGCCAACTTGGTACAGTGATTCTTCTTCTTGCTATCCTCTTCTCCCAGTGGAGCATAGGGCTACTAGTACAGTGATTGGGACCTCTAAAAAAAAGATTTCGGCTTGCACAAACTTAATGTACCTTTATACCATAAGGTACAGGCCATAAAAATGTGGGAATCAATTTTGAGGATGCATGAAATATATTGCTCTTCTCATAAAAATTTTGTATATAGTGAAGTGTTTGGTTCAAAGTTCAGTTTGAAACGCAATAGTATCTGGATATCCGAATATTAACCGGTTCGTTTTAAAACTGCTTGACAGCCGTCTTAAAGTACAAAAATTTATAGAGTAATTTATCGTCATCGCTTTTCTCACATGAAACTTTGTAAGATGGCGAGGAATCTGATAACAAAGCTTTAATTTTGTATTTTGGTTTAAATTACATATTTTTAAAAGCATTATCTTTTTATCTTTTTTTATTACTCTAGGATAAGTGAAACATATTCATTAAAGTTTGT
This sequence comes from Chymomyza fuscimana, assembly GCA_949987675.1. Taxonomy (NCBI): domain Eukaryota; kingdom Metazoa; phylum Arthropoda; class Insecta; order Diptera; family Drosophilidae; genus Chymomyza; species Chymomyza fuscimana. The sequence goes on along the minus strand of OX465088.1, from coordinate 41,463,340 downwards.
TAACATTCAAGCAAAAAGTGATTTTTTGGTTAAGTTAAATACTAGTTTAAAAAAAAAAGTTATTAATACAAAATATTTTGTGGTGTTAAAACTATAACCAGAAAAATTGTTTGTTTTAAATGTGGTGGGGTGCCTAAGGAGATCAGAGGGAGGATATCTATTGAAAAAATAGGCTCTTATACTGCCCATGCCGTTGCAGGAATCCTGAAAGTGGTCGATAGATGCTTGGTGGCCACAAAATGAGTAGATGCTGGTTGGTAAATCTGGTATGCCCTATAAGCAGCCTAATGAATAGGCTGTCGTATCTCCGGCGTGAGTTGGGATCCAGCTGTATATTCTTGCACGACTTGCTAATGGAGGTATATCGGTGATTGAAATCGTTCCAGGCAGATATTTTTGTATTGTGGAGGTAACCATTAATATGGTTTTTTTACGTCCGTTGCTGGTGGGGGTAAATAGGTGACAGGGAGAGGTGCCCATATGTCGCAGCTTTTTAATATTTTATAATTCAAGACAAACCCCACTTTTATTTATTGTTGCGTAACGCCATGCTCAGTTTTGCGCTTATCTTGTTATCGATAAGAACGATGGCTATTATTTTTTTATATTGTAACGACCTCTGGTTTTGTCCATTTAATATATATTATGCCCCTTCGTGGCGATATGCTCACCCAGATATTAATCCTGGTAGAAAAACTTGGCGTGGCTCGTTCACGGAACGTATAAACTGCGACGCGGTCGCACCCGGTGCGCTACTATTTACATATATCCTTATATTCTTATTTTGCAACAGTTCTATATTTTATATTACACGTCTTTAAATTTGCGGCACTGACTCTAATAGTTTTTACTTTTATTCACTGACCAAGACCCTTCGCGTTGCACTAACTCGCTAAGACTACTCTTATTTTACTGCCGATCCGCCTTATATTGGCCTCGATACTGAAATTCCCTCCCAAACCTATACTAATTAATCCTAAACGGAACTCCGCTTATCGACTTATTTATCCTAATAGAAAAGAAAGAGTCCACGTGCCCAACACTATCCCTATCACCTACTCTACACTTACACCTATGCACTAATACCATTAAACTACGCCATAATACAAAACAAAAATTAGCGTGCCAAGCTTAAAGGCCGCTTTACCTTAACTAGTATTGGTGAGAGTAGGCGCGCTTTCACCGCTACTCTCACCAAGCAGCCCAAGCAGTTTACCTATTGCCCTATTGGAAAAATAGGAACACTGTCGTGACGAGGCAATTTGCCTCCTTAGTTAGTTAACTAACTAAAAGCTTTTTCAAAATGTTGTCTTCTTTTTTTTGACGCATTATGTTGTACAAAGGTAACGTCACGCCAAAATGGAGGTGCCCATACATATTCAAACTATAGTAATTAAAATTAGTGTACTTTGAGATGTCTTCTAAGTATGAAAAATTTCTTATTCACTTATGTACCTTTTGAACAACTTTCAGATTTATATTTGTGCTTATTATCTTGTCTGTCCATGACTTAATTGTCTTTGTCTCAAATTTTTTAAGTTTCTTGATTCGATTATTCTCAGCAGGCGTCAAAAGGCGTCATTATTGTTAAAAGTATGATAAGCTGCTGATAAATTGCTTAATGGACAAATCAGTATCGTATTCCAGCTACAGCAAATGGTATTCGCTTAAATAGTTTAAGCTTGCTTATTAAAAAAAAAACTTGACTATTCCTACAGCTAGACAGACATAAAAAAAAAAATCCGTGACGCACCTTTGTCTTGCTCCAATTTTATGTCTTGACTTTCAACTGCTTATTGCTGTTACCTTACAAACATGCACCCTATCAGCTCTGTCTGTCTCAATTGCCTTTGCCTTTGCCTTGCTTTCTGTTTTTATAAGAATTTTTATCTTTTATTTCAAACATTTGCATGCGAAACGCGTTAAATGAAAACTACAACGTCAACTGCGCTGCAACTGCGCTGCGTTGAGTGAGTGACTGTCTCCATTTCAGTGGCCATAATGCTTTTCTCAGTTTACAGTCCACATCTTCGCCTCTTGCATCATCTTCGTCTTCTTCTTCAAGCTTTTTCATCTGCTGGCAGCTCTTCTTCATCTTCCGCTGCTTCTTCTACTTCTTCTTCTTGTTGCTGTCGTTGGTGTCATTATTACCGTTGCTGCTGCCATCATATGTCAAGTGTCGCCGTCATTTGTGTCCTTGTTGTTGTTGTTGTTGGTACAGCAAACCATAATTGAGGCAACGTTTTTCCGCAGTTGCATTTAAAGTCTTTGTGTGTTTGCTTTATTTCATACATTTTATACAAAAAAGTAAAGTTTTCCTCACATTATAATATCGTGGTTGCAGTTGCAATGTGGCAACACTTTGCGCCATGTTGCAACTTGTCGCTGATGTGGTTTGCTCTGCAGCTGTTATTGCCTTGATAAGAAGGCCGCATGTACTTTGGTCTTCTACTTCTTGTTTGTTTGTGTGTGTGTAGCCGTGTTGTTGGATTGTTGTGTGTGTGTTTTAGGGTGTGTCAGTGTGTTTGTGTCAGCGCGGTTTCTGTGGTCGGTTTGACTTTTGTTGCATATCTGACGGTGCCACGCAACGAATGCAATCAGCTAGTTGACATAACTTTTAAAATCATATAAAGTTTAAGATTATGCTAAATAAGAAATCATAAAAGTTCTACAAGTCACCTCATATAAGCTTGAAAAAGCTTCGTTTATTCTAGATTCTTAGCTCTTGTCATATTGTAATACTATGTATATATAGCTTTGAAAATATTTTCTCTCTTTGCTCTCAATGCTCTCAATTATGGGTAATAGTGCCAGATCGGTTTAGTAAAAACCTAAAAAAAATTGGCATGCTATAGCCAGGCCTTTTGGAAATAACCTTTCTTTTTATTTTTTTTTTTGCGATACTCACTCTACTATTGTTCTCTTTACCTATGGCATGTTCACAAACTCGTCATCGTTAAAAAGAGAACCTTAACTTTTAATAACTTTAGATTTTTATGGGGAGGTTCTTTCAAATTTGTCCGAAAAGAAGGTGAAGTTTGGGAATTATTTGTGGCATGATGAAAAAACATACAAATTTCCTATATTGATTATTAAATGCGATTTTTATTGTACAATAATTGGACATTTTTATCTCGACCAAATTCAAAATGGCGGCTCTTGTCTGCCTCTGCACACAGAACATTGTTCCCGAATTTCAGTTCTCCTGCCTCTTGTAGAGAACTGAAATGAAAAATGTTTTTTGTTTATTGAAATTCATGAAATTCTCTACTAAATCAGTATGAGTTTTAACGAAAAATTAACTGAATTGTGAACGTTGGGAAATTTTTTATTTTTTTTTTTACTTTTTTTGTGATTTGAGCTTGCTTAAAAATAAAAATTAAATAATTGTTCATGTATATTGTTAATATAAGCCATACAAAAAATGATGTACTTTCAAACATGCTTTAAATGAAGGGAATCGGAACAATAGATCAAGACCTGCGCTTGAAATAAATTTAAAATAAATTAAAAAATTAAATTAAAAATTAAACATACTTGCAAAAATAAAAAATAATTTAATAAAATAAATGAAACAAAAACAGAATATCTTTATTTGTTTAAGAGGTAAGTAAAAAGTCGATCCATCATTTTTTTTTATCGATAACTTGATAAATACAAGTGATTTTGAAAAGTGTAAACGCGGTAAATATAAAATGTTGCGTCGAAAATAAAAGAAGTAAGTCACTTTTTAAGTAGATCTCTTCGATTACATATGAAATAAAGATATTAATACCGTGACCGCTTCTCAAAATACTCAAGATCAAAGCTAACAAAAATTTATATTGCAAATAAAATATTTGCAGTGCCTTGAAAATTCTTAACATATTTTCCCTCATTTTTGAGCTATAAAATTTAAAAAAAACAAGAACAAAAACAAATAAAAAGCTCTGTGCCTTGAAAACTCTTAGAATATTTTCCCTCATTTTTGAGCTTTAAAATTTGAAAAAAGAAGAACAAAAACAAAGAAAAAGCTCTGTGCCTCAAAAACTCTTAGAATATTTTCCCTCATTTTTGATCTTTAAATTTAAAGAAAAAAATAACAAAAACAAATAAAAAGCTCTGTGCTTTGAAAATTCTTAGAATATTTTCCCTCATTTTTGAGCTTAGGAAAAACATATAAAAACAAATAAAAACTTATAAAAAGCATAAAAGTAGATGCCCCTTGGTATGAATCGAAACCTGCATACAAACTTTGGCACACTTACTCATAAGCCAAGGCAAAGACTAAAAGGACTGCAGCCACCAAACTTTTCCGTAAATTAAAACTTTTGTATATATTTAAATTAGACGTTCCATATCCCACACTAAGTTATGTATAATGTGTGTTTTTTATTCAAAGTTTTATCTTTCATTCAAAAAAAAAAAAAAAAAATGTGGCTTGTAAGTAAAAAGTCTAACTTAATCTTCAGATAACGATAAATTTTTTCAGAGCTTCAAAAACTCTCTTATTTTTAACTTTTAAATAAAAAAAGAGTATTTGAGAAACATTAAAACAAATCGTTTTAAATAACTGTAATGTTCGTGTGTACTTCTTATTAGTTCTTTATTCTATATCTTCTTCTTACATTTCTATCTTCCTCTTCCACTTATTCTTATCGATGTTCTCGATCAACATCGATCATAATATCGTGTAAAGTTACAAGTTACAATAAAAGTTACATCGATTACTTATTGATATTACATCGATATCTAACACGCTCCCAAATAGCTGTGTATTATACGTTTCCGTTTAACATTTTAGTTTTACATTTCAGTTTTGCATTTCAGTCTTAAATTACATTTCAATTGTAAATTTCAATTTTCATTTTTGCTCTGTTATATATACTCTCCCCTCCTTTCGAGGTCTAAGTACTCTCTTTGGAGTTTCATTAATATTTTGATTTGCCTGAGACGGAACCTCCACATTGATTTCAGAATTGTTATGTAGATGAGCCTTGTCCACAGGTGCGTCTGTTTCATTTTCTTCATTAGAACTAGTGGAATTTGACTTGACAATTTGATCTGTATGTCTTTTTATAAGGCGGTTGTTGTGTGTGAGTGTGCATAGGTACGTTCGAGTGCCCAATTTATTATTGATTGTTGCTGGTGACCAACTAGCTTTGTTTGGGTCCCTGTAATCTCTTATATAGACTTTTTGACCATTGCTAAACTCTATATTTCTGTTACCTTTAAAGTTAATAGCGCTTTTGTTTTGGCTCTCAAGTATGATGTCTCTAATATTTGGTGGTTTTAGAAAGTCTAGTCTTGTTTTGACATTACGCTTGAGAAAAATCTTAGTTGGTGTTTCAGCTGTGGTACAGTGCTTTGTATTTCTATATTGAGCTAAGAATCGATTCACAATTGTCTCTAAGTCTTCCCTTGGACTAGTTTTGAGCGAAGAATAAATTGATTTTTTTAATGTTTTAATAAAATTTTCGGCTTGGCCGTTGGTCGACGGATGCCCAGGTGCAGTAAGAATGTGTTTAACACCATTTCTTTGCACGAATTGCTTAAACTCGTCTGAGCAAAACTGTCTACCATTATCACTTACAATTGTGTCTACCAATCCATAACGACAAAACAATTCTCTTAGTTTCGTTATAACGAATTGAGATGTAATATTTTTTGTTATAAATACTTCAGTCCATTTGGAATAAGAGTCTACTACTACAAATAAGTGGTAGTTTTTGATCGGCCCTGCGAAGTCAACATGAATTCTTTTCCAGACAGTTGTCTCGGGTTCCCATGATATAAGCGGACTCTTTTCTGGACTTCTTTGAATTTCCTGACATGGAGCACATGCTCCAACTAAATCTTCAATATCTTTGTCTAATGCAGGCCACCAAATATATGATCTGGCAAGAGACTTTGTCTTTACAATTCCAAGATGTGACATGTGTAGGTAACTGAGAATCTCAGCTTGCATGATTTTAGGTATGACGGTCCTATATCCCCATAAGATGCACCCATACTCAACAGAGAGTTCAGTTTCTTTGCTCTTATATGGCTTAAATTCGTCTCCTTTTAATTGTGCTAAACAACCTTTTTCAATCGCATCTAACACTTTGGCTAAAATTGAATCACGTCTAGTTTGGATCGCTAAGTTTTTGAAGTTAAGCTGAAGATAATTATTATTGCTTATAAGATTTATGTAATTACAATCTTGATTTGAAATTTGTTCTTCTACCATCTGAGGCATTCTTGATAAGTGATCTGCTTCGTTGGATGTTCCTTTAACATACTCAACCTTATAATTGAATCCTGACAGTGTTAGTGCCCATCTTTGGATTCTAGCAGACGCCATGAGTGGCAACCCTTTATTTTCACCAAAAATCGTGAGAAGAGGTTTGTGGTCGGTTTTCAAAGTGAATTTTTGCCCTAGGAGATATTGTTTTAATTTTGTTATAGAGAATATAATAGCTAACGCTTCCTTCTCTATAGTGCTATAGTTCCTTTCACTGGCCTGTAATGCCCTTGAAACAAAGGCTATGGGCCTAAGCTCGTTGTTTTGGAACTTGTGTGATAAAATCCCAGCTACTGCTGTATTGCATGCATCTGTAGTGAGAACAATTTCCTGATTTGGATTAAAGTGAACTAAAACATTGTCAGAAATTATATCATTTTGAATTATTTCATACGCCTGTTGGCATTCTTCTGTCCATTTGAATTTTTTATCTTTTCTAAGTAGTTCATAAAGTGGATGCATTTTTCTTGCGAATTGATTTATGAATTTCGAATAATAATTAACCATACCGGTGAATGCTCTGACCTCAGAGATGTTGGTAGGTATTGGAGCTCTTGTAATACAAGATGTTCTTTCATAATTCTTTTTTAGACCATTTTCGTCTATAGTAAAACCTAAATATGAGATTTGCTTTTTGAAGAACTGGCATTTATTCTTATTAAGTTTCAAACCAGCTACATCTAATTTGCTTAAAACAGTCTTTAGATTAATCAAGTGAGATTTCATGTCTTTTCCTGTTACTGTTATGTCGTCTTGGTATACTACAACTTGAGGAATTCCTCTTAACAGGTTTTCTATTGTTTTTTGAAAAATTGCTGCTGCTGTTTTGACCCCAAATGGTAATCTTTTGACTTTTAGAACACCTATGTGCGTGCTCCAAGTGCACATTAATTGCGACTCTTCGTCTAGCAACAACTGGTTATACGCTTGTGAAAGATCAAGCTTGGTAAATAACTTGCCTCCTTCGAGTGACGCGAAAATCTCGTCTATTCTTGGCAAAGGGTATTTAAAATCTATTAGATATTTATTAATGGTTACTTTATAATCAGCACAAACTCTGATGTCGCCATCGGGCTTCAATATTGGTACTAGCGGTGTACCCCACTCTGAGCTGTCAACAAACTCTAACATGCCTTGCCTGACTAAATCTCTTAACTTTTTTTCAATTTTACTTTTCCATATTAATGGCAATGGTCTCGGTTTAATAAAAACTGGCTTTGCTTCACTGCATAACATTAAAGATATTTTATCTCCTGTGTATGCTCCTAGATCACTTTTAAAAATGTTTGCATATTCTTGCTTAATTTGCTCTATTAGAATATCATCATTTGGCATTGCACAAATAGTATTTACTTGTTTTAAGTCAAAGTTAAATGCTCTTAAAAAGCTTCTGCCTAACAATGGCTGACTGTTTGCTTTGGCAACAACAACACTCATTTTTTTGGATACACTACGGTACGTAACTATGGTCTCACACTCACCCACAATATTTATGCGATCGCCGTTATAGGAGATGTATGGTACATTACACCGTTTCAGTTGTGGCATATTCATTTTGTTGTATAAGCTCAAAGGTATAATGACACAAGGCGCACCCGTGTCACAAGCTGCATCAACTTTAGTACCTTGTATGTTGACTGTGAGTGTGTACAGTTCTGTGGAGTTTCCGGCTGAGGCATCACCTATATTATAAATATACTCATTACTAATGTTATCTACAGATATTTTGGAAATATAATTGATATTCTTATACTTATCCGGCTTGCTCTTGCAAACGGATGCTAAGTGACCTCCTTTTTTGCATTTGTGGCATATGCTATTCTTGTATTTACAAGCTGCGGATTCGTGATTGCGCCATCCACAATGTTTGCATGGTTGCCTCTTGTTGCCTTTTTTCTCCACGCTTTCAAAGGTTCCTTTACTCGAACGCCTAATGAAGTTAACGTCTTCATCGATTTCTACGTTTGTTGCTCTTCTCGTGGTAATTTTGGTTTCCATAATTAAAGCCTTTTTTAGGGCTTGTTCCATAGTGAGTGTCTCATCTTCCTCACAAAGCCTTTCAAATATTTGAGCCGGTAGGCCCACTACAAATTTATCCATAACGAAAGCGTCTAAATGTCCACCAAATTTGCAATTCATTGCCAATTGCTTGACGCGCGCATACCAAGCTGCAACAGATTCCTCCGTTTTCATCGTAGCTTGCTGGAATACCCTGCGTTCATGAAAGACTATGATAGGGGGCGTAAATTGCGTTTGTAGAGTGCTACAAAGCTCTTCATATGTTCGCGCTGACGGCAGATCGGGGCTGCACAGGTTATGTAGGATGTTATAAGCTTCGTCTCCCACCGATCTCAATAATATGGCCTTGCATATATTGTTATCCGTACATCCCATTTGTGCCAAGTGGATGTCCAAGCGTTCTTTCCACATTTGCCATGATGATTGTCTTGGCACAAACTCGGGCATTTCCGAGCGCATATACATACATGCTGTCGGATTTGCAGCTTCACTTTTTATTTCGTTTTGGTTCATTATTTAATGATGTTAAAACCGTTTTAAATATATATTATATATAGTGAGTACATTCAGTTGTGTATTTACACTTTTTCATAAATTTTATGTTGCTGATGGCTTTGAATTTTCTGGATTTTTCCTCGTCGCCAATGTAATGTTCGTGTGTACTTCTTATTAGTTCTTTATTCTATATCTTCTTCTTACATTTCTATCTTCCTCTTCCACTTATTCTTATCGATGTTCTCGATCAACATCGATCATAATATCGTGTAAAGTTACAAGTTACAATAAAAGTTACATCGATTACTTATTGATATTACATCGATATCTAACAATAACTATTTTTTTTTTAAATTCTAAGCTTGTCCATGAAAAATGTACCTAAATATTCAGATATCGATATCACAATAATAACACATGTCTACAAGGATTTGAGATATTTGAGGTTATGTACCCGAAAAACAGCGTAACTTCGAATAGCCATAACTTTGCGAAAAAATCGCAATTGATCTCTTGAACTCTTAATTAAAGGGTAAGAGTGGTACTAAATGATGTAACTGGAGAGACAGACCACAAAAATTTTTTGCACCCTGTGTATAACCTCAAAAGTAGGAAAAAACGCCGTATTTCGGGTACATAACCTCGAATAACTCAAAATCCTGACGTAATGGGACAATTCTGACCCCGGATACGGATGCTACGCTGCAAATTACTTCGGAAATGACCATTAGCTTTCCAACAACTAATCCATGTTGATCTGTGTAATCTGCATATTTTGGTAGACTTATTAAATTTTTTTATTTATTTTTAATTTTTATTTTTTTTTTAAATATTTTGTTAATATTATAATATATTTTTTTGCTCAAAAGCATTCTAAGAATTTTTGTAGCATTCTTGAGCAAAATTTTATTGGTATTTTTCAAAAAAAAATTTACTAGCATTATATTGAAAAATACACATGCAGTGACGTCACGCAACACTTTTTGAAATTGATCTAGACAGTGTCTAGTGTCTAGTAGACACCTTGACGTTTATTTTCCTTTATATCAATGGAGAGCCAGCAATTATTTAGTTTCCGTCAATTTGCGAATGGCCGGGTTTTCATTCATCAGCTGACTTCACTAGAGGTGCCCAATTTACAGGGTTGCCAAAAAACTCAACAAAAAAAGGTTGTATTCCAATTGAAGCATCTATTTGTAAAGCTCGCATTCGTTTTTGGAAAACATTTTCATATTTTTAATATATATGTGGCTCCATTGCGTTTGACTGATTAAGGGTTTTATTTAGAATAAGAAGCTTAGAGTGAAATGTTAGAAAAATCGTCACCTCATGAAATGAGGTATGCATGCCTGAGAGTATCCAGTAGACCACAAAAAACAGTATTAAACAGGCATCTCTTATAAAGCTGAGTTTGTAGAGTATTGGCCTCAAAACTTAAAGTCGGCTGGAGTTCTAGGTTTAAGTTTCTGTCGAGACCAACTTTTTTATTTTTTAGGGTCAAACAAGCAGTTTTTGTTTTATTGTTTTTATATTTTTTCGGTTTCGGCGTGCATAGAATTTAGGTTTAAAATACTCTTAAAATGATTGTGTTTGATTAAAAAAAAGTCTACGTTTTTCTCTTTTCAATAAAAAAAATAAAATGCTTTTATTAAAAATTGCTAGAATAACATTTTGTTACACCGTGCTGCATAGTTGCAAGTAACATTTTTTCAGTTTACGTATTTCTAAGGTGAGTAAAAATTCATAATTCTATTGCTTTTGCGTTTTTTTTTTCAGAATTTTTTCTCTGCAGCTGCAACACAATTTTTGCGTACAAATAGTTTGCCTCAGGGCAATCGCTTGTCTGGGTCTGTGTGAGTGCAACATTTACCTTTTTAAATTGAAAATAAATTAGAATCTAGACATGAATTTTGCACCGATTTGTGTGTTGTTAAATGATAACATGGCTGCAAGTGTGTGCGTGTGCGTGTGTGTGTGTGAGCCTGATGTGCAAGTATTTTGTTGACAATTCCATTGACACACTCTGCGGCACCGCACACACACGCACACTCATGCCTTTGGGGCAACAACATGTGTTGTGTGTTACATTTCTATTTATGGCTCCAAGAGCTAACAGTAGTCTGTCAAACAGCTTATGCCCCCAAAATCCCCGCACCCCCCCCGTCGGCCAGACACCATTTTGCATGTGAATAGAAAATGGGGTGAAAAATGTAAAAAAAAAAGAACCCAAACGAACGCACTGAAAAGAAAAGAGAGCGAGAGAAGAAAATATGAAATGTTCATTACAGTTGACAAATATTTGCACTAGCTGAAGTTGTTGCTTTTTGATTTTTTCCTGTATTTTATGCCCATTTTTGTATTGCGCCCCCCTTTATTTATTATAGTGTAGTTGTTGGCGCTGCCAAAGGCCCCCTCCGCAACCCCCACCCACACAGCCCTCAACAGCCTGCTTTGATGCTATGTGTATTATTGCTGCATGTTTGATTAAACGCATTTGTTGCTTTTTGACGCTGTTTGTTTATATAAACTGTGCGCCCGTTTTTCCATTTTTGCCGTTTTCCGGGTTAAAAAACGTAAAAGAAAACAAAGCGGATAAAGCGGAAAAATCAAACTAAAGCAGCTTTGATGCATTGAGCTGTAAAGTGTAAATTGAAAGTGATGCGCATTTGGAACGGATTTCAATTTTAGCATATTTCATAAACACTCAAAAAAAAAAAAAAATAAATAAAAAATAAAGCCTTTAACAGCAGCTTCAATTCTTATACGATTTAAACGAGCCAAACTTTGTTATTTACGAGGAATACTTTATTGTCAATTTTAAAGAGCTTAACATTGTGGCGACTTTAAAAAAGTAACTACAGACTGCTGCTACATAACTTTTGATACACTGTACTTTGTGTAAAAGGGTATATTAGGTTTGTGAAAAATGTAAGTAATACCTAGAAGGAAACAAGTAAGACCCCACAATCATTGCATCGAAAATGATCGGAACTACAATAAAAGTTGCATCTTATGTTTCACTTTCATGATATTGAACCTCTTAAACAGCCAGGGCGGTCACCAGCCGTGAGATACCCTGCAAACATTTTTCCTAAAAAAATTGTTACATGTCCGTTTATAGGCTTATTTAATGAAAATATAGGGTGGGCCATCTGTTGGTTTGATGCAGTCAGGCTGACATTTTGCGTCCTAGCAAAAAAAATTTTTTTTTTAAAACGATTTTAAAGTAAAGGTTCATCAATCTTGAGGTTTTCTTTTTGTAAAATAATAAAAAAAAAAATTTCGAATGAATCGGAAAATCTTTATTATCAATAGAAAGAACCGTTCTTGCCATTCAATTTCGTCGCTGGACGAGGTCTATTTGGTCGAGTGTCATCCAATAATCAATATTGGGTCTCAACTTTGTTGATGGTATGGCGAATAGGGGTCTCAGTAGGTCGATTATGGCGAGCATAAAATGGCCTAAGCGCGCGAAAAACATTCTTTACAGAACGCGAATTTTCGTAATATAATTGTACGATTTGTAAACGTTGTTCGGGTGTAAGTTTTTCCATGATGAAATGGCAATGAAAACTAATTAAAAAACACATGGCAACTTGACAGTATTGGTGACCCTTTATTTCAATTCGTCAAGTTTCTTGAAAAAAGTATTCACAGATGTTCATATTCTCGCTTTCCAGCAAATCATTTCTTTTGAAGCAAATCGGTTTTTTACCACACCAATAATTAAAGTATGGAAAAAGTTAATAGTCACAGGGCACCTGACACACGGAAAATATAGTGAACCAATTGCGTTAAGTCGGCGCGTTACCTTGGTAAAAAATATCTTGCTCTCTATCATATGCATACCTTTGGCTTTTAATCAGGATCGATCACCGCTTCGTAGAATATTTCGCTATTGGTTTTTTCAGCAAATCGATATGAACTATGCAACTGATATAGGGTGTACTATCTGTTGGTTTGTTTGTTAATGGCAAAATAGGGCAAATGTATATACCAAATGCCCAAATGGTCTCCGCGACTGGCTCTAGAGGCTCATATGCGAACATTGTAATTTGAAATGACATTTTTTTGACGAAAACTCATCTGGCTGTTCTCCCATCCATTGAACGAATAAGCGCCGCTGATTTGAATTTTTAATTTGAATCTTGTAAACTTTTGACGCCATATTTATTAAAAAAAAAAAAAAAAAAAAAAAAAAAATATTCTCAAATAGTAGACAAAGGAAATCATATATATATTGAATCTTGTAAGCGTGTAAATTCAGATCCGCATGAAAAATTCGAAGCAAAGTGGTTCTAGCAAGGCGTTGATGTTCCTCGTCCACACTGGCCTCATCTAATTTTTTTTCACTTATCGACCATTTTCATAGTACCTCTGTACCATTCCTACGCGTTTTTATAAACTTGAACTTCACATATGTCGAAGAGCATTCACTTTGTACGGATATGTTCCGAATTATGAGTGTTTAACAACTAAACCAACAGATTACCCACCCTATACTTGCGCTAATTGCGGGGTATATTGTAAAATAATTGTGTGGAGAAAACTGTGACCTTTAGGATCTAATGCGCTTGCTACTAGCCCTAGAGCCCGTAGGCTAGTCCAATTCTAGAGATATTCTAGTCTGGTGACAACGTGCATCAAGATTCTATGAGCGTCCAATAGAGTTGCCCTTCTTCGGCAAAAGCGTTACACTCTATAAGTTTAGGATGGATTCCTCACTTGTCTCACGGCATCTGCGTGTGTTACAATCTATGATGTCCATCTTGCTTGGGAGCTTCCTGAGCCTGCAGTGTGCCGCAATTAACACAGTTAGTGTACTAAAGCAATTCTCTTCTATTCGCGGCGTAGCTTAGGGGTTCTTAGCTTAGAGGATCCAGAATTTGGTCATGGAAGGTGTTTTTTACTTCGAAGCGTCAAGCGTTCAGAACTCGCAAAAAACTGTCAACCCATTTTTCCAACTTTTGGGGGGGAGGGCGCTTGGACTCGAAAACCTCGCAGTGGATTCGCCACTGGTTGAAGCCCTATTGACCGTTTCTAGGCAGTTCATCAGCTATTTTCTTACCGGGAATGTTTTTATGCCTCGAATGAATAGTAAGGGGAAATATGAAAGGTTTCCATTGCTCCACATGGTTTAGTTTGGTTCTAGTTTCCTGAGCCAGTTTCGAGTTTCTATTCAAGTCAGTCATCGGAATTATCACAGCCTGACAGTATAGAGTGGACTTAAGAAAAAGACAAAAATTCTTTGTTTATTAGGCTCACATAATTCTACAAAACTTAACAAATTGGCTGGCATTAGGTTTTTATACATATTAATCAAAAACAGTAGAATATTGATCAAGTCTGTAGGCGAGTTTGACTTAAATTTTTTCGCATATCTCTTAAATATTGAGTTTTTAAACGAGTGTAAGGATTTTTTTCAGCATATTATTTAAATAAAAAATTCTGGCTGGACGATTTTATAGTGTAGTTGTAGACCTCAGAATTCTGCTTCTTGAGAAAATGACATAAGCTGTAAAATTTCAGCTGCGTTGGGAATCTTATCAAAAGATTTGGTGTCTCTAGATTTTATAATCACAGAGATCTAGACGTATGGACGGACGACCGGACGCGGGAACATGGCACAATCACTTGCCAAAGTGTTGCTAAGCCAAGCTCAAATTATTGCCATTTTTGTTTTGTGTTTTATTTACTTAAGTGTTGTTTTTGGCATTGTCTTTACAAAGTATTTTTTAAATGTCTTGGCAACAACAATGCAAGAGCATTTTTTGAGCCTCTCTCTTAGAATTTAAAGCTTTGCTGTTTCTGTTTCTTTGTTGCTGCTTTAATTGTTTTGCTCTCACCGCAGATCAGTGCTGCAATAACTCTTGTAAGCGGCGGTTGGTCTGAGTAGTGCGGAAAAGTGAGTGCAAGAATTTATTGAAACGAAAATAAAATATTTTAAATTGAATGTTTGTTGGAATGTCGTTTGTCACAACGCCTAAGGCACATTAGCTACTGATATGTCTTACAAATCAATAAATCAATATGCAAAAAATGTAATTTAATTAATTATGTTACATATGTTGGCATTGAGGACGAGGACCTATAGAAAAAAGAAATTGTGATGTGAATACATTAAGTGCAGGAGAAGGTAAGTTTTTAACGTTCTCTATTCTATAATTTTTGTTAGCTGCTTTAAAATTTCATTTAGTCTGCCTTATTGTCTTTGCCATAAAGATTTTTTCAGCTTGAGTTGAAGATGTTAGGTTTCTATCTTATTTTATAGTAATACCATGATCATAGAAATGTGAGGATGTCATGGTTTGAAGTTGCGAAGTGCACGGGTAATGCACGCCATTTTAAAATTTTGTGTTTCTAGTTATTTTGACCGATATTGAGTCTATGCTGATCATTTGGTTATAGCTCAAGCCATATACAATGGGATTGGTTATACAAGTTAAGCTGTTAATCAAACAGGTTGTACAACAGATTGCAACGTGTTTGGGATCGTTGGATACAACTTTGTTTGTTTATACGACGAATCAAAATGATTTTAATTTTCGATAGCCTATTAACACTGCAAAAATTTTAAAGCAATTTTCAGAGGAAGAGATGATTCCAATTCCGGGTAATAGTGCCAGGTGAGTATTGCCAAAGATGATTTTACCTTCTGGGGACAAATTTTGTTGTGGTAATTTTTTTTTTTTATATAGTCGTATTTATTTACATATTTCGTCTTAAAGTCTTAAATTTTTGCCTATTAGTTAGTTTAACATAAAAAGCCCCATGTGGGACTCCAACGACATAACCTCAAAAAACCCCATAAAACGAGCAATTTTGGAGCTTATCTCAAAGAACCGACGTGCTGCCCTTTTTTGACCTCGGAATTTGAACACTGACTACAAAAACAACACTGCATGAAAATTCGTAAAAAAAATTTTTTTTTTAGGTTAGGATTCTGATTGTTTTTTATGTAAAACTTTTCATTAGGGTGCAATATTTTTTTAATAAAAAGTAAAAATATAACACTAACTCAAATAAATAACCATACAAACAAAATTGGACCCGTATGGCCATTTCTGAATGTAGGTTCGGATTAGGTTGGACACATTTATAAAAAAAAAAAATGTATTTTCAAAGATGCATTTTTCATGAATACCGGATAGCTGTGACCAAAGAAATAATTTGATTTAGTTGGCTTTGAAACAAAAAATTTTTTGAGGTTTTTACTATAATTACCAAGGACTGACTGCTATGATTGATACCCTATTGTAAACTGTGGAAATTTAAAAAAAAAATTTTTTTTATTGCGTTCGATGTATTTTTTTTTTTGCGCAATTTTTATTTTTCTATTAATTGAGGTGTCGCCATAGCAGTATTCTTACTTTCCAGCTGAATTTTCCGTGTTTTCGTAATGTTCGAAATATAGAAATCCATTTAAGCGACAAATTCAAGAACAAAATCATATTAAGTATCCGAATTTGGAGCGAAGTGAAGAAATTTAAAACTTCGACATAAAAATTCACGTTTCTATATAAATAGGTTAACATTTTTTTAATTTTGTAAGCATGTTTTTTTGCGTTATATTCTTTACATTTTTTCGACTACATTTTTCGCGGTTCCTTGAAGCATCTATCATAGAATGGAGAGATGAACATAATAAATCGGATGCTTCGTTCTCTGGTTATGAACGACTTTGTTCTATGTTAACACATATTGTCAACTTATAATAAATTGGTTAGATGTAACCGATTTCCTTTAGAGAGCGTCCCAATAGACCCCGGTATCAAATCATATTGTTAGTGTATTGTGTGTAGTTTTTTTTGTTGTTTTGATTGTTTTCAAGAAACTTAAGCTTCAAATGCATAGTTGTAATTTTTAATAAACTTGCAACGACAAGGCGCATAATGCACTCAACTTTGCTACGAGTAGAACTCAAAAAAAATACTATGTATAATACAAAAAAAAAAACGCAACAGAAACAACAACTGAAAAACAAGAAAAGCCTGAAAAGAAGTTTTCTTTCAATATAACTTCAAAGTTGTATTTGCATGACTTAGGCGAAACTTTTTGTACTCACTGTTTTGTGTTTGTTATTATTTTTGTTATTTTTGCATCACTGGCCCTTTTCTTTGGTAAATAAACATTTTTCAATGCATAAATGTATAGTAAAAATAAAAAGTCTGAAAAACTAAAGAAAAATGTTTATATAAATATTCAAGTTTTATATTGCCATCACTTTCATTTGAAGAGTCTGTTTCGCTCGCACTGTTATTTTCAACTTTATTTTACAAGTATTTTTGGCTGTTGTTAATTTTCACTTTTGGTGTGCAAAATTTTATACATAGTTCTGTTTGGTAAATAAAAACTTTTTCTTGGCAATTGAATATCAAGCTAAAATATACAACTACCACAATATATAGTACTGTATATACACTCGTATGTATATGTGTGTGTGCGCTTTGTGCACACGAATGCATTTGCAAAAGCTTGGCAAGAATTTGGCATTGGGTCAGCCAACCATGTTGGATTTTTGACTTGATCAGGTCAATTTTGAATGCTATATGAGAATCATATTTTATGTGTTCAACTCATCAAGTATCTATAAATGAATCGCAAGTATAATGAATCATATTGCAATCGATAATGCAAGCTTTTGGAATAAAATTTTTGGCTAGAAATGCTTTTACGAGTTTGGATTTATTTGGGAATTTAATCAATTGGATTAATGCAATTCCTTTTTCCACAGCGCCTTTACTTTAGCTCAGTAACTGACTTTTTAGGATTAATAAGTAGAAATAAAAGTTTTTGAATACAGTCATAAGACTATGAACAGATAAGTTGATTCTTTGTTCCAATGTTAAATCGTAAGATCTGCACTGAAGCCATTTTTATTCTTTAGGTTTGTCAGTAAATACTCTTCTTAAGGAGAAGCAAATTATTCTTAAAAGTGTGTTCGTCAACTTGCACTTATTGAGACAATTTTGTCTAAGCTGCATTTATTTATTAGCTTTAGGAAAAATTTGAGTGCAGTGACGTCACACTAACGTCGACCACAAAAGGAGCTCAGAAGCCATTTCATACTGGATTGAACACGTACAGCAAAATACTTGCGACAGATTATGTGTTAATCAAAAACCTATAAAACCAAAAAAAATTACAATTTTAATCGCTTGATGATCAAGAAATATCTGCCCTAACGCCAAAGAATTAACATCTTTTCTGATCGTTCTAAACTTGCCACCATATAGGACAGGATTTAGTCTGTTTAAAAGCAATGTTCCTCTTCGCACTTCGCGGACTTACTTGGGATCCACTTATTCGACTGCCTCCATATTCTGACAGACTTCGCCTTAAAAGCCTCTTTAATTTCCGTTCTTTTGAACGGTCTATTCCTTCTATTACGTCTTCTATTTAAAGTCATCTTGACTTGCCTCTTCGAGCATCCATTAACAATCTTGCATTATGAGGCACCTGTTTGGTCATTGATGCTTTTTTGGCTCCATGGCTACATGTTATGTTTAATTTTTCTTTAAACTTCCTTTCCATTGTTGTAAATCCAAGTCTCTGGCCAGATTTTGTTGTGAGTCGTTTACTCACCGGGCTAGCGATGCGGATTAGTTCAAATCTATCTTTTTTCCTCGTTCTATTTTTCAATATTTCATTTAAATTTTTCTTATAATTAAATTTTTCTAAAAAAATAAAATAAATAAAAAAATAAATATAATAATAATATAAATAAATATTATAAGACTATACTTTAGTTATTTTTGAATGTAAAATCACATCTGTTTTTCAAATTTCTAGCGCGCAATTAAAAATTATTAGACTTACAAATAAAATTACGTATACGCAATGTAGCCTTGTATGGCGTTAAAGATAGACGCAACCTGACGTGTAACAAAATCCACCATGTTTCAGCTCTGTACAGGAATTTATCGACTTTATTCTATAAATTTGGTAATTTAAACCAGTTTAAGACGGTTGAAAGAAAAAATATCTAGCAGGAATTGAAGCCTCTTGAAAAAGCCCAGCTGCCTTTCGCGATTATTTTTGTGCCTTGGGAATATATTTTTTGATTTGCCCGGTTTTCTGTACAAGAGACTCAAACACCCTGTTGTTCGTTATTAGTGCCGGAACGAAGTTCATCTCTCTATCTCGCTCTCTTTCTCTGACCATATGAGTCTTTTAGGATCCAGGATAGGTGCCGGTTATCGCCCCTATTCTTTCTGGCTGGCCACATATCGCTACTTTTGGGGTTTGTAATACTATACCCTCATCCTTCTCAGCATTATAATTTACAACTAAAGCAGACGATATGCTACGGCTTGACACTTCATGCACCATTTACGAGTTAAGGATTATCTTGCGGAATGCAAATCAACCACCTGTCGCGATCCAACTGTCTGCTTGGTTGCTTCCGTTGGCACAAACTTGGCGCTTTTTAATAACTTTTGGCGGCCCTACCAAGTTTTACACCTCACACACGTACACACACACACACACATCAATACGCGTAGGCATAGTCGCGTTATTGAAGTCATAAATAAAAATGGCGGCTGCCTTGGCGGAAGCGCCCAACTGTAGGCTACATTAAATTTGCGGTTATGTGCGAATAAGGTTTCGAGGTTACATACTGTTAGTGTTAGTAGTTGTGTATGTGTGAGTGCTTATGAATGTGTATGTGTGTGCGTGTTTGTGCGTGCGGCAACGCGCATGTTAAATTTAATTAAAAATTTGCATGTGCCACGCAGTTGCACTTTGAACTTTACATTTTGTTTAAATGTATTGTGAGTGTGTGCGTCTGGCATTAACTTGAACATTTAATTAAGTGTTAGTGTATGTGTATTGTGTGTATGCATGTGAGTGAGCATACATGTATTCGAAATCAAGAGCGTGCCAAGTCTTTCCCAAGAGGGTCGACTTATTCATATGCGCAAGTTTTTTTTTTACATCTATTGATATAATGATAGTAGCTTAAAAAGATAAAAAATATTTATAATATATAAAATATAAATATAAACTCTGCGATTGTTGCTCAAAACTATTTTAATAAACAGATTATTTTGAAATACTGTATTTATCATTAATATTGAGATTATATTGAAATACTATATTTATTATCATATTGACCTGATTCAATCATGTTTTAATACTTTTAGAGCTCTGAACAAATGATTAACCGTGCTCGTTAGCGGATTCCAAGAAGCATATATTTTTTTGGATTTTACAAAAATTTCTTATTTATGCACTTCAAAATTAAATTGTGGCTTCCTCAAGTCATACTTTTTACACGATTTATTCCACTTCTCAAAACAGAGTCCAAAATGCCTCTCAAGGTTTATTCTGGCCACCGGATGGCTGTGAAAGAGAACATCTAGAGGACCTACTAGTGGGGAAGGGTGAAGGAAAGTCCACCACTGCGTTATCACAACGGGCCTTGAGCCGTGAGTTGGGACGAGTCCCAGCTGCCGCCCTAAACCTAAAATGTCAAAATGAACATTCATATAAAGTTTGACCCTTTTATCTTTCAATTCCGAGGAGTTATGCGTATTTGTCATTTTAAGCATAACTTCTAAAATTCTAGGAGTTACCAACTTTTTATTTTTTGTTTTTTTGCAAAAAACTTACACGCATAAAATGACATTAACACTTTTTTTTTTAAAAGTGGTAGATGGACTTTGGAATTTTAAAATTAAAAACTAAAAATGATAAAAAATTAAAAAAAACAAAATCTTAAAAATAAATAACATGTTTTTTTTTAACTTAATGTTTTATCTATCATGGAATAAAAATTGCGTCAATAACTTTATTTGTTTAGAAGATATGGCTTGTCAAAGAATAGTCTAAAAACGAAAAACCCAATTTTCAATTATCAATAACTCGATAAATAATCGGAATTTAGCAATAAAATTTGACGTGGTTACTATTGGCTAGTAGCTCTACCAAATCTGTAAAAACCATCAAAATCGGAGAAGGTCGGGGGAAAAAATTGTCCGTTTCACTTATTTTCACCGATATTATTAATAAGAATATTTAATATGTTGTATTTCCGAATAAAATATTTAAATGATAGAAGCAAAATTATGTCAAACCCCCTACCCCAAAAAACTATAAGAATATTTAAATATCTTTCATAAAAAATAATCTAGAGCTACCAATTTTGGTATGCAGCCTCATGTCAGCCAAGTAAACAACTAAACGTTGACTTTGTCATATAATTTGTTTCTACCCAGTAACCCACTACCCTTAAATACGTCTGCTTTCCCCAGCGATGCCATACAGAAACTGCTTAGGGCAAAAATTCCAAAAAAAAAAAGTTTTAACTTTGAATGTACAAATTTTAATTGGTACTTACTCTTTAATACAAAATTTTGCGAAACTCGGACGTGGAAATTATCGAAAAAACTTTTGATTGCCTAATTTGGCTACAAGAAAACGATTTATGCCCTGAAATGCCTTTATGCCTTACTTTTGGCCGATCGTTCCTATGGGGGCTATATATGATATATCAAACCGATTTTGAGCAAATTTATTATAGTGCTTGGTAGCTCTAACAAAAATTCCCAATCGCAAAACAGACAGATGGACATGTCTACTATATTCACTTCTTTAGTCACCCTGTTCATACCCCCTTTGAGGGGTCTACGATGTTTTCTTCTACTTACTTAATATTCCCATTAGACCTTTAGATGCAGGGAATAAAAATTTCCTCGACTAGGAATTGAACCTTGGAATCTAGACGTTGCGACTTTAAGCTTTATGCTTTTCCTATTGACTTCATCCTCTAAGACCGTATACTGCGATTCAGATACCTCTGATATTTAGCGGCCGATTATAATGATATCAATCGAAATATTTGGTATTTTTTGCAATTTTCCTATACAAATAGGACTCGGCTGTGGTTTGGAATTTAAGGAAAATATTGCGCTTTAAAACTATTGCATGGAGAAAGATAGTGCGGCAGGAGAAAACAAAAAAAAAACTCGAGCTGGTCATACGAGCAGTCAAGCAGTCTACAAGATACAGATAGACGGCCGGCTATGTCCAGATCAATTTTTTTGTCTACCTGACCACTTTGGAGATAACTTTGGGAAGACTCCGGAGGTCTTCTTCTTGTCAATGTTATATATTGTATTGTATTTCACAAATATAATATACCACTTACCTTGAGGTAAAGTTTATTAAATATGTATAGAAATTCTTTTTGGGAAAAGAGCTCTGATAGTTGGTTGTTATCTCAGGTTTCAGATTTCGCAGCCCATGCCTTTATTATTTCCATATCAATATAACTCTTTATTCATATTGAAATGAATAATTTTATTAGTATTTATTTTTGCAAGCCTTAAAAATTACCTTGCGTATTAGTAACGTTTAATCGATAACATCGAAGATTAGGAGCTGTTTTTTTTTTTAAATCAAAGCTGTTAGAAATGTGTATGACTCCCCTTCCAGCTTGCCAGAGAACGCCCTTGCCTAGTCAACTAAAGGTGCTGCTGCTTTTGCTGACTTTATAAATTTTCGCTCAAGTCGAAAGTAAAATCTTTAGAAAACTTGCACAAGTTTTTATTTTTATTTTTTATTTTTTGTTATGTTGTGTACTTGCTTTAAGCGTACAAAACTGAAACTGTTTTGCAAAATGAATTTATGTATAAGAGTACTACTAGGGCCTGCCTGCCGGGCTGATCCGAGACCAGGCCAGGCTGCAAGGACACTCAGTTGCAGGCGCACAATTGGCTTAAATTGCTCATGAAATGAAATGAAATGAAGTAAGAAAAAGCCATTTTAATATTGCGGCGATGCGGCACAGAAACGGGTCAAGGATGCACTGCCACACGGAAACAACAACAACACCAACAACAACACCAATAACAAAAACAACATTGACGACAACTGCAAGTTGACATCGTGCCACATAATGGTGCCTGCTCACTCTCTCGACTGCAGTCTCACTTGCCACCGTGTGGACACTGCGGATTTGCAATTAATGTTGCCTTCAACTTTCATGCACTTTGTGCCTCCAATCCACAGCCACATTGTAAATTTGCTTAAATGAAAGTGCGAAAGCAAATTTAATTAGAATCGCCTGTTCCGTTAGCTTCTTCAAGAAGAAGAAGAAGAAGAAGAAGCAAAAGCAGAAGCAATTGTGCGTATTTAAAGAGAACGCTTTGAAGAATCAACGTTTTTTGATCGCTCAAGAAGTTTTAGTTTTCTCTGTACTACAGTTTATTTGTTAAATTAAACTTGTACTTTTTCGTGACTTGGTGTAGAGTTTCTATGACAACCCAATTCTTTTTGCTTGAAAAATTGCTAATAAAACAAACATGTTGTCAATAAAATGGATGATAAAAAGGATTGAAGCCAAAAACAATTAGTTAATAATAATAATATAATAGGGAAAAGCTGCACTGCGACCCTTAGGATCTATTGTACTCCCTTCAAGCCCTAGAGCTCCTCAACTAGCCCAATTTCCGTGACAAACTTGATTATCTGAGATGGTTCTAGTCGGGTAATATCATGCATCAATATTCTATGCTCACCAAGAAGGGACTTCCTTCTTCTGGCTAGGGCATCACACTCTGCAAGTATGTGCTGGGAGGTTTCCTCCTCGGTTTCACAAAACCTGCATGTGCTTGAATTCAAGATGCCAATAGTACACAGGTGTTTCCTGAGTCTGCAATGTCCCGTTAGGAGCCCCGTCAGTATCCTAAGGGAATTCTTGCCCAATTGGGACACTTTCTTGAACCTAATTAAGTTGTAGGAGCCAAGAAGTTGCTTGGCCTGCCGTAAGCCGTCTGTGCCAGCCCAGTCAGTTTCCCGACAGAACCTTTCTTCATCTCTTAGCAGCTGCTTGGTAGTGTGTCTGCCAATGCCACAGTAAGGTTCAGGCCCTATTAGTGGTTTCGCAGCACCATTCCTCGCCAGTTCGTCAGCTGCTTCATTCCCGGGGATGTTCTTGTGTCCCGGGATCCATCTAAGGGAGACTCTGTTCCATTGTCCTAGACGGTTCAATTTGGTCCTGGTATCCCAGACCAACTTCGAATTAATCTTCGAGCCAGCCACCGCATTAATCGCAGCTTGACTATCTGACAGTATAGCAATATCTCTGTCTTTATATTTTCTTTCTAGGTTGATGTCTACACATCGGCCTATAGCACATACCTCTGCCTGAAATATGCTGGTGTATTTACCCAGGGCTTCTGACAGTCGCGTTCTTGGTCCCGCGACTCCCAGTCCAGTGCCCTCTTTAGTCAAGGACCCGTCCGTATACCACATAATAGTGTGTCTTTTTATACGATGAAAAAAAACAATTAGTTAAAGCACGTTGTTTATTTTGACATATATTTTTTTAACCCAGATTGTTGTAATAGTATATAAAGGGTCATCAATCTGGAGGTTTTTTTTTCAATAAGGTTTTTTTGATAACCCACGCGTGAGTACTGTTAAGTTGCCTTTGTGTTTTTTACTCATTTTTCATTGCCATTTCATCATGGAAAATCTTACACCCAAACAACGTTTACAAATCGTACAATTATATTACGAAAATTCGCGTTCCGTAAACAATGTTTTTCGCGCGCTTAGGCCATTTTGTGGTCGCCATAATCGACCTACTGAGACCACTATTCGCCATACCATCAACAAATTTGAAACCCAATATTCATAATTGGATGACACTCGATCGAATATCACCGTTCCATATTTCTTCAAAAATGACGCTGGTCAGCCCATAACCGTCAATGGCGACTGTTATCGCACTATGATAACGAATTATTTGCTGCCTGAAATTGAAGCCCGAGATCTCGACGATATTTGGTTTCAACAAGACGGCGCTACTTGCCACACAGCCCGTGAAACAATGGACATATTAAGGAACCAATTCGGTGAACAATTAATTTCACGCTCCGGACCGGTGAATTGGCCACCAAGATCGTGTGATATCAAACCGTTAGACTTTTTCCTTTGGGGCTACGTGAAGTCTAAAGTGTTTGTGGATAAGCCAATTAAGCCAAGTGAATGGCAAGAACGGTTCTTACTATTGATAATAAAGATTTTCCGATTCATTTGAAATTTTTTTATTTAAAAAAAAAACCACAAGATTGATGACCCTTTATAATCAACGAATATACGACTATTAAACGAATTTTTTATACGGTCTAAAATTTAATATAATCTTTATCTTAAAAATTTTCCTTTGACTTAACATATACGCAGTTACCTCGCATCACTCCTAGATCTGCTCCAAGTCACCACGAATAAATGTGAAAATCTGCAAAAATTCGTGAAATCTCGTTCTTTGAGAAATCTATATGCACTTTTATTTATTTAAAGGGCACAGATTACTAGTACAGTGAAAATAGGCGAGAACTGAGTTCACCAGGAAAAGATTGCACAATGGAATTTCTCTTGCCTAATTTAAAACATTAAACCTCTTAAAAAGTCTAAAATCAAAAAGGTGACCTCCTGCATTTGTGTCGGTCCGTTTATCTCGAATTCTACGTCGTACAAAAAAACTTTCAAGGCAAAAAATGTTGAAAATTGAATTTGGAGTTTTATTTGTCTTTGAAGGTATACACAGAAGTTCATATTTCAGGCGGTAGAGTTACTAAAATGCAGTTTAGTTTAGCGCCCATTTTTCGGTATGATATTTAAAAAAATTGTGTGAAAAAAAATTATGATCTTTAAAAGATATATATAATTATGTTTTAAATCAGTTTATTAACTCAAGTCATTCACAAATTAAAACACTTCACTTGACATGTTTTTAGGCGCGCAAAATAATAATTTTGTATATTTTTTAAAGTTCTTAAATTTTTTTAGGCAAGAGACATTCCAGTATACAATTGTTTTCCAGGTTAAAACCTATTTTTACTGTATTATACAGCTAGTCTATAAATTAAAAATCTGCACTTAATATTGTAAACTCCAGCCCTGTTTAGAAAGAGCCAATAAACATTTTTTGTAATCTATGCTAATTTTTAAGGCAAATAATATATACCCTGTATTGTCCATATGAACATCTAGATTTCGAAGAACAAAAGAGCTAGACATAAAACCGTAGGTTGGTGCTTACGTAAGCTCAAGAAGAAGTCAAGGTATATACCATGTGTTTCAAAAGTATAAAAACAAGAATACTGCGTGAACACGTTGTGAATTATAAGGAACAGCAACTGAAATTTTGCTCTACTCATTATAAGCTACATCGTATAGTTGAGCTACTTGAATTTACACAATTGTTATGCTTTTTAAAAATATGGTGGCTTTTTGTTACTGCTCCAAAGTTTCTTTAGACCAAGTATTTGTTTTTTGCGAATCATTTCAGCCAAAAAGTAAACCAAACTATTACCAAAGCTTATTTGAGAGTATATTTTATATTATGCTTGATGAAATGTGGAGAGAAGTTTTTTGATAACATTTTTATTGTTTTTGTAATTAAGTAAGATTAAAATTATAATAACTGATTGTTTATAGTGATCAAATTTTAGTTCAATCTTTTAAAATAGTACAGTAAACGTAGAGTTTCAGCTGGAAAAAAATACTTAGTTGATGAAACTTTCAGGTATGGTTTGAAACCATGTTCTTTGTCTAAAACCGAGTTTTCGTATTTGTGGGAGGGTACCTACTATATGTATTCAGTGAGGCGTTTTCATTTCTATACCATTTCAAAACATTCGCATTTTTGGCGGCTCTCTTTTATATAGTGCCGGAATTCGTACAAATTCCGTCAAATTAGAATGATACTTTCTGTGTTTTTTTTTTTTAACATGCTTCTCGCGTAAAAAAGCTTTACGCTTCTTCTTTGTTTATTTTTGCTCAAAGTCTGCTAATTGCTGTCATTCGAAAGTTCCTACCATGGTCTTTCCTAGTTCCTAGAATTTTCATCGACGAGTAGCAGTTTGTCGCTGTGGTCGTCAGTGTTGCCATGCTCATCAACGCTGTGTGTTAATTCTTTGCACGTGTTGAACTTGCGAGTCACAAGTTGTTAAAAACTAATCAATCTTTCAACTTGACTAACGGTTTTGCCATCCACTTTGACTGGTTTTGACTGCCGGCGTTACACAGCAACAGATCTCCTAGTCTTCATTTCTACGCCTCACAGTGACACACTTCCCAAGCACACCATGGCACTCATATGTGGCGTTTTATTTTTCTATCCACTTGGGCTTCACCTTTATTTTTGTGCCCGTTGCTTTAAGGGGAAAAAAGAGTATATTAAGTTCATAAGAGTGCATGTTACAAGTTGTGGGATGCAGCTCCGACCCCAAAAAAGTGAATGGCAAATGGATCAATATGAGGAGCCTATATGGACGTAGAAGGATTGCCAATGTTAAAAAATTAATTTTCGTATTAAAAACTGCTTGTTTATACCATACAAGCAGTTTGGATTTGGTTACTAGATATTAAAGAAATAAATTGTCCTCTGGAAGAAACGGCTTAGAGCAAAGATTCTAAATTAAAGAAATATATTAAAGATTTTTACTTTGTCGGGCAGAAATGCAGAAGATTTCTCTAAAAAAAATGTACATTTCTGTCTGACACCGACATTTGACTACGAAAAAGCCCAAAACTGTGTTTTAAAAAGTGCCATCATTAGTCGGGCACTTATGCATTTCTGCCTGACAATTTGAATATCCTTACTATTTTACGAGTATAAAGGGCATAGGGCTTACCACTGTCGGTCATTTTTTTTTTCCCCTAATGCTCTGCCAGCTTCAGCTTGAAGCGTCCATGTGGCAAGTGCCATCGTTAGTCGGGCACTTATGCATTTCTGCCTGACAACGTGAATTCCCTAACTATTTTTCGGGTATAAAGGGCATAGGGCTTACCACTGTCGGTCATTTTTTTTTTACCCTAATGCTCTGCCAGCTTCACTTTGAAACTTCCATGTGGCAAGGCCCCATGCAGCTTAGCTCTAAATCAAATTCAGAGGCACACATACACCCAGGAGAAAGACTTGTGCACATGTGGTGTCACTTCTGTTTTATGCTATGCTGCACTTCCTTTTGCCATTGACACTTCAAAACACTCACAAACGCACACCCACACACACATGTCTATCGATATATGTATACGCCTATTAGCTATCGATTGCTAACGCCAATTTGCGGTAGCTGCGCACACTTTGAAGGTTATCTCGTTAGATGCTGTTGAAATCCATAGACACCTCTCTTTCCTCGCTCTACCGCTTGCTCTCTTTGCCAGTGTTTACGAACTTGCATTGTACGTGCAGCAACTTGATTGATGTTCTCTATGGAACTGGTAAAGTATAGGTATATGAAGAAGGGAGTACGGTTTGTTTAGCAAGCCAGCAAATTTACCTGTCATCACAAACTGTTTCTAATTGAGCAACTCTATACAGATATGCCTGTGAAACTGTAATACAAAGTGATCTAGATTTCTGTATGAAACAATGGTGCTTTGATTATAAATTAAGAACTGGCTTCCTTAAATTCAAAATATCTTCTCGAGCAGCAGATAGCTGTAATTTAGTAAGTTCAAAAGCAAGCTGTTTCTTTAGAAAAACTTCTGAAGCATGGTTTGTTAACGTGTAAACGTTAAGTCTGATTTTGAATTTTAAAAATATTTTGTTTTAAAATAATAAATTTATTTATTTTTAAGATTTTTATTAATACATATAGTCGGTGTTGAGATAGCAAAAGAGCATTAGCTTAAGAGTAGATGGCGTATGACGTCAGCTGGCTCTATACGGCAGTATAAATATGTATTAAATAGATTAAAATATATACGTGTATATTGTTTGTTTAGTAACCGATGAGTATTGCAAAGTTTGTATATTTTTTAGAGCGTGATTTTTTTAGTTGTCGAGTTTTAGTTTTTTGTATTTTTTTTTATTTCATCGCCTCTGAGCAATGTTTATGAGATGGTTCTTCTGGCCATAATTAAGCATTATTATTCTAAGAAAACATCGCTTACATGCGTCTCATAGCCATAACATCAAAAAAAGTTGATGATATTATTGATTTATTTATTTATTATAGTATAGGCTTTAAGTAAAATTAAAATTAATACAGGAGAGCGAAGCACTGGCTGCTGGGGCCTTCGGCTTTTGATGATGATTTATTTTCCTTTCTCCTAAATGGAGCATAGCGTCTCAAATTTTAAAATCGGTTACATTCATCGGGTTGTCATAATAACTTGAAATTAGCACCTCCAAATCTTCTGTGCTGGCTGTTGGGGGGAATAGCCGGCTATTGCTGGGTACCCCTTGGAGAAAAATTTCCGCCTATTCTGTGGCAATGCGGCTTCCAAAAAGGCACCAGTATTTGATTTGTTGTGGATTGATCTTAGCTTCGAGACTTCTCTTCGACCTTATCGGCATGGGTGGCCTACCAATGGCTTTGCTACCGCCTGCATCACTCTTAGATTCATTGCCCCTACTGAGCTTCCTCATCACGTCAAGGTGCCAATTCCCGAGAGGGAAAAAAGTTGTTAGCCCGAGCAAACTGAGTGGCTGACCTCATCAGCAACTCCTCTAGTGATGATGTTAAGATTTACCAACACCACTTTTCTCGCTTCTTCAACCTTTTCATTAGCTGTTGATATGCTGGGGCGTCCAGCTTCTTCTTGAAAAAGCTTATCCCAATTATATAATTTTTATTTAAATACAGTTGACTTACCGTATGGTACTGTCAATATTAGTGTGTACTGCCACTTGTACATGTCTAGGCTCCAGGTTGGATTCTGTCAATCTATTTGCTATCACGAGCCACCAAAGCTCTTCCAGAGTGTGCACGGCTTTATTCAATAATCAATCTTACCAAATTTTGAATATGCGTTTGACCTTCGAGTACTGCGTACTTGCCATACCCATGTCTGCTTTCTACAAATGTAGACTTCCAACCGGAATTCTCGGAAGTTAACTGCTTTAGTCTTTTTAGATATTTTGTTGGCCACACTGTTCTCGCTACCTATCTACGTCACTGAATGTACTTGTAGCTGGAAAGAGACTTTTCCTAGAAGCCTTAAAACTTTGGCCTGAAAATGGGCGTGCACTTTGGCGTTTTTAAACTGGGTTAGATCCTAGGGTCAATGTATCAATGTTGAATTTTTAGGGAATTTTATTAGTTAGAAGTTAAGATCAGACGCAGACCACCTATGAATACATACGCTACTCTTCTCTGCAAACCACCAGTGCCCATGTATATATCCAGTCTTGCGCTTACTTAGCTTCAAGTTCCAAATTTTTAGGATGCCTTGATGATAGTTGACCACACTACGTCACTTTATAATAGACTTCTACAGCGCGTGAGAACGAAAAGGTGACGAAAGAGTTAGCAAAAACAAGTGAAATTTTCAGTGTACCTGTTTACATATTTGTGTGTGCCAAAATTTAAGTAGTTTAAAAAAAAAGTATCTCGTAAGTTTTGATTCTGTTGTGACCTTAGTCAGATAAATTTTCAACTAAAATTTTAGGATAATATTTCTTGTATTAATGTGAATATCATTGAATGCCCTAACAAATTGTGCAGTGAGCTGCTAAACATGCCAAATAATGCCAAGTTACAAATTCAATACACACGTACACAAATACATGCTACAATATACATACATACTGGTGTGCATTTGTGTGCTTATCTGGCAACAACATGTGAAAATGTTGCCAAAGCATTCGCTTGGCTTGCTTGCCTTTCCTTTCGATTATTCGTTTGATTTTGTTGGCATTGGTTTTGGCCAAGGGCAGGCTGAGGGTAGAGGGAGTTATTTCGGTCCCTGCCATTTTTTTTTTTTTGTTTTTTCGTTGTACTTGGCTACAAGTTGGGGGAACATTTTGGTGCGTTTTTCGCGCACATATCCTTGAAATAACAAGCTTAAAAAGCATGCCCAGGTGATGATTGAGGAATTGAGCGTGTAAAAATCGAACACTTGTTACAGCACAGCCGTTTTCACGTTTTATTTTTCCCCAATGTGCGGCAGATTGAGGCAGGAAGTTGGTAGATGAGGCATTTGCAGTGAAAGTTGCTACACTTGACGTAAAAATGGTTGAAGAATTGGAGACAGCACACACACACACAGAAAGGCATTTAAGCTTATATTATTTTTTGTTCACGTTCTCTTCAACTGCAAATAGATGGGACGTATTTTCTTCCAAACTAGTTTTGTAACTACAGTTTCAATTGCAGTCGCATCTTAATTCATATTTCATTATTGGTGCTGTTTCGTATTGTTTTCGAGACGTCAAATTTCAAACTGAAGTGAAAGACACCCATTTTCAACAGCATTGGCCAACTCAAAGCTATCGCCCTATCATAATTCGGTTTACATGCTCACACTCACAAAAAAAATAAATTTTTACACTGAACAAAAAACATACGTATGTTCAACGCTAGTTATAATGAGCAAGTAGACGAGAGCGTTAGGAAATGAAATGTTTAGCCTATATTTAGGCTACATAATGCTGAGCATGTTAGTTTTTAGCGTTTTTTTTTACAATTCACAACTCGTTTAAGCAAGTGTAAGTAAGTTAAGTAACATCAAATATTTTGTTCTTTTCTTTTACTGTTGTTTAGTTTTATTTTATGTTTAATTATTTAGTTTCTAGGTTTCAGTGGGGTCCTTATGATCAAAACTATAAGGCCAATTCTACTAAACTAAAGATGAATATCTTCTCACTTTCAGTATAAGTGGCAGGAGTGCATAAATAGTTGTTGACTAAGTTTTGTAGTCCAACACAGTCGGATTCCTGAAAGTAGAATAAGTTTTAGCTACATTTTTTAGTAGTTGTTAGGGATGGGCATCGCGTACTCGAATATCGATATTCAGTATCGGATGAAACCGATGTAAACAATCGATATATCGACCAAACAATATCGATATCTCGATATATCGCCCAAAAAATTTGTATGAATGATATCAGTTTTAAACTAATAAGTCATACATAAATTCAGACACATACAAATAATCAGTTTATCTGGATTTCTTACAATTATTCCAAAAGGCTGGTGTTTAGTTTAAATTAGAAAGGCTCCAAAGAATCGTCTACACAAGCCAAAGGCCGGTTCCGTTCGTCGGTCATTATTCTCCCAGACGTCGCAACAGCCGGAACAAATATCCTTGCTAGTTTGTAAAGATTCAAGAATTGTGTCGACAGGGGCTCACATATGGTTAGTGGATTGGAGTCCAGCGGAGACTGTTGGCGTTAAAAAAACTTTCATCTCCGTTCTCGCAATACTTTTTGGATCTTCCGTGTCTAAATGCAACACAGGATTGCTCACGGCAACAATGTGCTTTCCCAAAAATAATGTTTCTGATGAAATGGTAATGTGCAGCGACTTAGCCAGAATGTTGTTTCCCGACGTCTCCAATTTTTTCCCCGATGCAGTCAAATCTTTTTCTATGCCCAAAGTGGCCATTCCACCTTGCACGCTTAGTTTTGGCGCCGAATTCGTAAATATCGTCAGTATCGGATGAAAATATCGATATCGGATATATCGTCGAACATGGATATCGATACAAAATAGTCGACTTCCAACGAAAGAATATCGATATTCCGATATATCGATACATTATCGCCCATCCCTAGTAGTTGTTGACTAAGTTTTGTAATCTAACACACTGAAAGTAGAATAAGTTTTAGTTACATTTTTTAATTGTTTATACTAAACTTCCAAAAGCATTTGCATTTTGGCTTAAATTTTGACAGGCCAAATAATGTGGAGTGTCACATATTGCTGCTACCTAATTTTTAGAGATTTTTTTTGCTGTTTTTTGCAATACGAATTTTATTAAATTCGAAATTTCGGAAGCCAAAGTTGTCTACTATCCGGAAATGCTGGTCGTCTATGGCAATCATTAAAGCTAATGCGGCATCGATTTTTGGTTTTTTATGCGAAGAATTTTTATAATAATTTGACTTAGTTCAATAATTTTTGATGGTCCCCATCGGATTTGGTGACTCTAAAAGGGTCGGGTGGTCAAAAAGGTTCGACGTGTTCCCACTGGTATTCTTTTTGACGTGTTGCCAATTTTTTGCCCGTAAATTTTGATATACTATCGATATATCGAACAAAACCATCGATAGTATCCGTAAAATGAAACTATCGATAGTGCCATCGATAGTACCAATTTTTTGCTCGTTTATTTTGATATACTATCGATATACCGAACAAAACCATCGATAGTATCCGTAAATTGAAACTATCGATACTATCGATAGTGCCATTGATAGCATCCCACCTCTAATGAGCTGGGAACCATAGTCCTAGATTAGTTTTTTTAAGCTTATTTTAAGGTTTGTTCAAAAATGCGTAGGTAAATTTTTTGATATTAAATCAAAGAATTTGTATAAAGAGGAAAAGCACATGGATAATGACACTGCTGGGACGGATCCTCGTGGAGCTGTCCAGACACTCCAAACGTACATTTATATTTTCCTCTTAATTTAAACATTGAGTTGAGTCAGACGTCCCAGACAACCCTAGAAAATTTTTCTGCATCCCAAGCTGCCGTGCAGTATTTCTCTCAGTGCACATGTATGTTTCAGATCATATGCGTCAATTGTCCGCCAGTGCCTGTGTGTCTGGCAGACAATATTTTGTTCTTTACTACTGCCGGAAAAACCGTAGCATATTTTTGGGCACGCGCGGAGTAAAATTGTAAAAATTGCATGGAAGCGCTTCGATTTCGAGGGAGTTGGGATATTTCAGGAACTGGAAGCTGGCAAAGCTGCAGCACGAGCAGATAGATGAAGCTTTTCAACTGGTGTATGAAATCAATTTGATGCGCGTTACACTTGTTGTTGTTGTTGCTTTTTTTTTGCTGCCTGGTTAAGCGTTTTCAATGCAATTTTTATTGGCAATTGGAGCTGTAGCATTTTATGCAATACGTTGATGTACTTTGTTTTCCATGGGGGCGGGAGAGAGTACGCTGCCACACTACTATAAATGCATAAAATAAAATCAAAGTACATATCGCTGCAATTGCATCAATTGTGTGGCACTACGTTACCCAGCTACCACCCGCCAACTGTGCCAGCTGACGTCACTGCGAGTTAATTTCAAAAGCTGTTACGGCAATCAGTGCATTCAGGCTGCAAGAGAGTGCACGTTTAAGCCGTTGCCTCGTCTTTTAGTTGTGCCCCCTACTCGGAGATGTAGTGACAGACCAAAGTGGGATTTTGCTGCCCGTTGAGGATTTTCATTAATTGAACAGTTTTAAATCGTAAGCTGTTGCAAGAGGCATTTGCTGCACAGAGTTGCCTTATTGATTTGGCGCTCAATTGAAAGTGAAGTGTGGCAGGCAGTTGTTGCATGCATCCCGTAGTTGGCCTCATTTTCCTCTTGCTGCCCTTGAATGGGCGCAAATAATTCCATTGATGAATTGATGTCTGTGCTAAGTAAAGGCTTAGAAATGTTTTGCCTCCCACGCTGCTCCAGCTTTGCCATTGAAAGTTTAAACAGAATGTTACAACATTTCATATCAATTAGCAATACAATGAGATGAAAGTAAAGTATTATCTCTTAATGGGATATGCTTGGGTACTTTGTATGAGAGTTCAATTGCAGAGATTTTCATTTACAAAGCTTTGATTGCAAGAATTTCAATGTGCTTTAATCATACTTCGAATGAATACGAATAAACAAATTTGTGCTAAAGAGCTTGCAAATTTTACCATAGGGATGACTATCGAAGCTATAAAATTACCTGCTAGCAAATTCCCAAGTGCCACCTCGCCAAAAAGTTGGGTTCCAATTATACAAGGTGGCGCAAAAGAAATCACCCTATTGGAAGATGCTCTCATTTTTGTAAATGGCCGCCAATATCAAATCTGTTTTGACATTTGTGGACTAGACAGATACAGAATACAAGTGAATAAGCCATGGAGCGAAACACTCCCCAAGAACGCGGAATAATTGTGTCTATTTTTTTTGCGTAACAACTCGTCTGTGGTGTTGGCGCAGCGCGAATTCCGTCGCCGATTTCCCGGCCGTCCGACACCAACTGCGCAAACACTGCGCCGTTTAGCCACTAATCTTGAAGAGTATGGGACCACACGAGACGTTGCCAAGAGTGGCCGGCCCCGGAGCGCCCGTTCTGCCGAAAATATCGCCGCTGTAGCCGAGGACGTTGAAGTGAGCCCCGAAACATCGACCAGACGACGTGCCACGCAATTGGGCCTCAGCCGGCGGTCCCTGCAACAAAATTTTGGTCATTTTTGGTCAATTTTGGATTTTCATTTAGAAAAAAAATAAGAGCCAAACAACTTCGGATGACTTCTTTTGCGCCACCTTGTAGATCTGTTGCTCTTTTCAGAGCAAATTAATAATATAATAATAAAATTCCGGAATTCCATAAGATCGCCAAATGAGCTAAATTGTGTAGACTTGGCAAATACACTCTTTTATCGTACATGATTTGATACTGCTCGCTTAAACAAAGATCTGCGTTTAGTTTCTAACAGATTAAAAACATAAAATAAGCCAAAAATGTAAAAAATATGGTCACACTACTAGAAAAAGCACCAATAACTTTTCACAACACTTTTTGGGTAAAAATGCACTACTTTTTGTGGTCAGGGGTCTGAGTCGAGCATAAATGGAAAATTTTAGTTTTGGTCGCAAATAGTTGTTCGAAACTTTACCCTTTTACCATATTGCATTTATGTCAGACGCAGTGAATACCCTGATTGTTTGTTTTTTGGATTGATTCTTAATATTGGTCTTTCAATGAGATATATGTTGACAGCAAAAATGTTTTGAAGAGTGAATAACATACATTTCTCGACTTTTGTAAGGCACACCTTGGTTCCAAATATGTTTAAATTTAATTATTATTATTATGCCCAATTTGAGAAATAAAAATTGACAAATAATTTTTAGTATCAATTATTTTTATATAAATAAAATATTAGAAAAAAAAAATTAAATATAATGTAGATAATATAAATTTAAATAAAACTTGACATTTAAGTACTATTTTAGAAATTTTTTTTCTACCTTCAAAAATAAGTTATTTTCCATTAAAATTAAAAGAATAAATAAAAAATTATTTAATGATTTTTATTTCAAAAATTAAATTAGTGGCTATTTCTGATTTTAAATGGTTCTCAGCAGTGCTGGAAAAACATCGATGTTTTCGTTGCTATTAATATAGGGTGGGCCATCTGTTGGTTTGCTTGTTAATTTCATTTTATTCGTATATTTTACAACAAAATGGAGTCAATGTAAATACCAAATGCAAGTTTGAAACAACTCTTTTATGTATGAAAAATAATATCGCCCAAATTTTCGATGACTTTTTTTGACGAAAAAGTCTCTGGCTATCCATTGAACGTTTAAATGAGGCTGATAATGGTCCGTGGACTTAAATTTTTGCGTCATTTGAGTCTTCTTGCAAATCCACATGCAAAAATTCGACGCAAAGTGGTCCTAGCAAGGTGTAATTCTTGCGAAGGATGTACCACTTTTGCGTGTTGTTCGCCCACCCTATATAACATAAGGCATACAAATTCTGTTCCGGCAGAAGTTCGTCTTTTTGAATTGGCCGGAATAGAATATTTATTCCTTATATTATTTTAATTTAAACTTCGATATATCGATACATAGATGTTTTACGGTCAAAAGCATCGAAAACAGCGATTTTCTAAGTTTTTGTACTAAATTAATAATCAATAATTTTGAAGTAAAAAATTTATTGGGAAAACCTAATAAAAATCGAGCAAGTATTTTTTATATCTTTGGGATACTTCAAATACCTCGTATTAAGCACATTCCATAACATATAATAATAATTCGTAATTTTCGACCCTTAGCCTTACAATTTTGTAGATCTAATTATGCTTTGCACGACCCTTTCCGTGTCTTATGCTCTAACTATAATAGCTTTTACAATTTCCTCTCTTTCGAACGGTCTATTCATTCTATCACTTCTTCTATCTTAAGTCACCTTGACTTGCCACTTCGAGCATCCTTGACCAATCCTATATTATGAGTCACCCACTTGGTCAACGGTGATCCATTGGCTCTTTTTGCGATATAATGTTTAATTTTTACCTTGCTTCCTTTTTTCAACTTTAATATTGTAAATCCAAGTTTCTGGCCAGTTCGTGATGTGAGTTGGTGCATATCATTAAAAAGTTCACCCATCGGGCTAGAGACGCGGATTAGTTCATATCAATTCCCTCGCTCTATTTTCTTTTCTAAATAAATTATATGTACTTTTTTATAATATAATGTCAACTGTACGTAGTTGTACCCCTCAAATAAATAAATAAATATAATATCGTTAGTAAATCTTAAAATATTTGCACCAAAAATATTCTTGTCGCATTACCTGCATACTGATGGAAAGAGTATTTGTTTTGATTAATCTGTAATACTTTGCTGTTACTTTCTTTTTTCGATTACGTATAAAAGCGTGACTTTTTGTAATTTTCTTTAATGCTCAAAAAAAAACACTCATTGAAACCAAACTATGCAAGCAATTCCTTATCTTCACTTGCAAACTCATCACCTTGCATGCTTCTATTTATAGCTAAATCCCTTTTTCAACGCAGCACTCACTATTCAAAGCTTTTTCATTTAAACAATTCCCGATATCCTTCAACCAAATTGTATCGTTTTATTTTTATTTGACGCACACAATTGCTGAAGTACAGCCATCAATCATCAGCTAGCCGAGCAATATTACAAGTTCAACTGACACAAACTAAACCGCGTGAACTCTCATTTATCTCTGACTTCCTCGGCGTCCTTCGCACCCTTTCTCACTCTAGCAATTTGTTGTCTCTTTTTAATGCTGGGTATGTGTGTGAGTGTGTGTCTCAGGTTTTTATGGCAGCCCTGTCGCATCACTCACTCAAAATGAAAAGCCATCACAGCCAATTTTCAAATCAAGCAATTGCGTTTGTTGAGTAAAATATATAACCCACACAGTATACAACTGACTGCAGACAGATACAAACACATATATATATGTATACTTACGCATATATACAACAGCGGCTTAGATAGTGGTGTCTTTATTAGGGGGATCCATCACCTAACCACAGCAAATTATAGTATGTTGCTATGAGCAAACGCGGTTGTGCATCTTTAATAAGCTTAAAAATAGCATTTGCTTTTACCTGAAAAGGCAAGATTTTTCTCTCTGTTATATAAAAGAGTTTTTTGTCGTCGTCGCAGTCGACGTCATCATATATTTATCTGTT
This sequence comes from Chymomyza fuscimana, assembly GCA_949987675.1. NCBI lineage: Eukaryota > Metazoa > Arthropoda > Insecta > Diptera > Drosophilidae > Chymomyza > Chymomyza fuscimana. Next base: position 41,425,412 of record OX465088.1, on the reverse strand, counting down.
TAGTGTGGCCGTATGCTAATACTTAATTTTTTTGCCGCTAAGTGGAACAGCATATCAAATGAAGTTTAAGTTGCGCTTAACAGCTTTTGTCGCTAGATGGCGCAAGCACATTGTGGCATGTGTGACCATAATATAATAAATATAATTAAAACGTTCTTAATGAAAATTTACATTAAAGATACAATAAATGCTTATAAAATATGCTGAAAAATAAAAATATTTATTAATAACTAGTGCACTAGGCAGACGTTGAAATGTTGAATATCTACGATAAAGCTCTTATTGCCAATGTTCGAAATAACTTAAGTCGTGAAATCAAGGGCAATAAAACTGCTATCCATCCGAATTTATGTTTTTTTTTTTTTTTTCGATTTTTTAACATTTCCGACTAAAAAACCCAGAAAAGCGGATTTCTATGCCTTTGTTGAAAACTAGATTGTACTCGCCAAGAACTTCTACTGTAGTGCTATAATACATACCAAAAGACAAAAAAAATTTTTTTTTATAAATGTTTAAACTAAGATAATAATATTAACTCAAAATTTGACAGTTGTCTTTTGACACCTCTTGGTAGAAATAGTGTTAATGCAAATGATCAAAAATACATATTATATATTTTTATGAATCGCAGTTTTCAAATAATTTATCACCAAGTCCAGCCTGATTCACTGGAGATATCATAAAAGGGGCAACATTAGCCCCTTTGAAATGGTTAACAATCATATTTTATCGAATCGGACTTTTCTTTTTTAGCCTTTTTATTGGATTCTCATAAGGGAGTCCTTTTGCCATCCTACTTCGGTGCCTTTTGACTAATATTACACAAATAATGTATCCATACAAAATAAAAAAAAAATTGAAATTACACGAAATTTTTTTTATTTTTATATATTTTTTAAGAACCTTTCACAGTCTGTAAAACTGGCATAGCGGAATCCATTTAATTTTATGTGGCTCAAAATTCTTATTGTACACAAAAAACTTTTTTATGTTATGATGATATATGTACTTTAGGGTGGGTCAATTTGTATAGGGTCGAAAAAGTTGATTCGCGGCGCCCCCTAGGAGTATTCTACGGACAATTCTAAGCAACTTTGCCGAAGAAACCATAGGTCTATTTTGAATTTCGAGCCTGCAGATTTTTAAAAATAGGTTTTTTCCCTATAACGACAAAAACATAACATTTTAAGCCAAAACTTCATCTTTTTATGTGTATATGGGGAAGGAATTCATTTTATGTTTATTTTTACTTATGATTGCCGCCAGAGGGCGTTTTTCGCTTCTTTTTCGAGAAAAATTACGAATTTCTTGAAAAAATTGAGAAATGTTTGACTTTCTCGTATTGCAATCCAAATTTTTACTAGCCCAAAATGCTCAGCGTTGAAAATTAGTTTTAACGACCTGTATCACAAAAAAAAGAAAAAATCTACCAAAAGCACAAAAAAAATGTTAATGAATTTTGAAATGTTTTGTTTACACAAATAAACAACCAAATTTAAATAATTACTTTCGAAGATATTGTATGTTATATATAGCTTACCCCCATTGAAAACAAGTTAACTACGCCACTGACCCATACACATGTGCACAGTGACACACAGAGAGACTAAGGTCAAATGACAGTAGTTGCTGTCAGTGTGCACAAGGTGTAAATTATAACGCGCATTGTGCCGCAGGATGTCAGCCCAACTCAGCTCAGTTCCAACTCGAGCTGAGTTCAGTATTCCAGTGTTGTAAAACTCCATTGCATGCGACTTGGCTTGTTGCGTTGCGCTTAGCTGCACACAAACAACACCCTCTACGATAAAAAGCTGCACAGTGTCACAAAAAATGACACTTAGCGCCGTGTGATGCTGATTTATGGCTTAGAAAATGAGAATTTATTGACTTGGCCGCCTGTAGACGACGAGTGCGTCGACATTGAATTAAGTGAGGGGCAGGAGGACGTCGGTCAATGCCTTGATTAACACGGCTTGAGTCTTTAAACGTTTGCCAGCACTACAAATTGATTAAGTTTTGCGAATGAATAAGTAGCGCCCAACAAAAGCAGTTTCCACTTTCCATTTTGAATATTTCAATTTGTTGTAGCGAGTTCTTTTTTTTTGGCTGAAAAACTTTTTGATGAAAAGAAGCAAAAAGTTTTTTTGTGCCAGCCGCACAAAATGTCAAATTTTGCTATTTATATTTTTGTAGCCGAAAATGCAAACTGTCGCGCACTCTGTCGCTCAGGCAGCTGCCTGTCTCACTCGGCCTAACTTTATTTTTGACTGAAACGTGACAAAATTTAACCAATAAAGTAGCGCCCTAAATTTGTTGGCTCTTAAAAAAGCATAAAATGGAGGCTAACAGCAAATTTTTGTAGCATAGTTTTGTGCGTTTTACCTTTCGCTCTCGTGGAACACCATTTTGTTTTTTTTTGTGTATTTTGTTGTTGCTATTGTCGCGCCCAGTGAAGCGAGTTGAATGCACAGCGCACAGCCTTCGCCTTGGCACACATTTTTTTTTTTGTATACCCTGCAGCCTCTTTGGGTAAGGGTTATATTAAATTTGTGCGTTAAAACAATAAATTGTGTGTAAGTGCCAGAGGAAAATGGTTCAAGTCTCTAAAATGAGCAGCATGACAATGGAAATCGATTTTGACATGTCTGACAGTCGTTCTGCCTCTTCGTCTGCCTTTCTATCTGTATATTTGTAATTTTTTTAAGTCTCATTACTCTGTTTATCTTCGACCTTAGGAAAATCTGCCTTGAAAGTCTTTTTTTTGGTCTGAAGAGAATTATACACAAAAAATCTACTACACTTGCTTCTAATTAGTACCTAAACTCAGCTATAAATAATAATACAAGATAACAAAAACTTGAGAATACATATTAAAATTTTTTTTTTTTTTTTTGCAAAATTTTGTTTATTTATCGAGTTAGCGATAATTATATGTTTAGGTAGACTTTTGTATGACAAGACTTATGTTCTGCTGTGATCAAATTGAAAGGTTGAAAGGAAATTTTTAATTTAAACTTCCAGGGTTTTCCAACCCAATATTTTCTTTCTTTCCGTAACTTGGTAGCACTGTTAGTGACAGCTGTGCGAAATTTCACGTCAAAATATTCATTAATTTTTGAGATACTCTTTGTTTTGTGAGATGCTACGATAATGCGCCATCTCACACCACATTGGTTCTTCGTGAGCATTTCGCCAAAAATTCAACAAATATCGTTCCGCAATCTGCTTATTCAACTGACTTGGCTCCGTGTGACTTCTGGCTATTCAGCAAACTCAAGAGATAATAAAAGCTGTATGGCAGAGGGCTCTGAAGGCCATTCCGAAGGAGGACTTTGCCAAGTGCTATGATAACTGGAAAATTCGTTGGCATAAGTGTATTGCAGCGGAAGGGAATTACTTTGAAGGGGGTGTAATAGATTTACATAAATAAATAAAGATTTTGAAAATATAAGAAAATATCCCTTTCAATTTGATCATAGTAGCATCTCGTAATCAAATACAAATAGTTAAACATACATTTTTTTCAAATAAAACAAAAATAGATTCAAAAAAAATTTTAATTTAAAATTCTCAAGTAATTTTAACTTTGCTCAAAAATCTTATTGACAACTTGATAAATAATTTACGAGCTGAATATTGCCATGTTACTCTACCAAATCAAAGAGATCGGCTTAAAAAGTGACCCTCTTTACTTATTTTCGCCCATATACATTTTTTTTGAGTTCATTGTACCCCACATGAAATAAGCTTCAAAGCAAGAATAGACAATTATCTTCCATACTCTGCAGGAAATGAGAGAAGGAAAACCAGTGTCTACCCAGTGCGTATAAGAGGACATCAAGGGTTCTATTTAATGGAACCCTTCTTCAAAGCACTTCGTCTTTAGCTCCATTTCTTGGGTATACACTCGCCACCATTTTTTGCTTACTTGTATGACTTTCACTTTCCATACTCAGTCATCCTTCTTTTGTACGTCTTTTAATGTTTTTTGTACCTCGCCGGAGACTTTATTGTTTTTTTCATGACACTTGCTCTAAAACCCTCAGATAGATCGAAACCACGAAAGAAATGGAATGTCTCTCCGTTTTTGTAGTACGTCAAAGACAGATAAGAGTTACATTTTTATAATTGGCTTAAGGTGTTACGTTCGGCTCTTTGATGGGATATTTTAATTTCTGCTGCCTTATGCTTTAATGCAAGTCAGTTTTTATTTAAATACAGAAGAAATATAAGTCGCTCTCGCCTGGTTACTTTGGTCTAATTTGCCATGCGTAGCGCAACAGTCTTCCTACCCAGGTGCACTTGGAGGAAGTTGGTAATTTCTCTTGTCATCTTAAGATAGTCGTCTCTCATTTGCACGGTTGCGGCTTGCTGCACAGTCCATATGGTGTAGGCTATACTCAGGCCCGACAAGAGAGGGGGTAGGGATTCCCCACGGGCCCGGATATTCTCTCTACGGCCCTGGCTATACTGAAGACTAACCAATATTTTATTTGGTTTTATTAAGAAACAAGCTAGAGACACCTAATTTGATTAATGAACTCATGTGAGCTTAATAGGTAACAAAACGTTGACCTTTTCTGAAACACGCCATAGTCACCCCTGTCTGATGAAGCCATTTTCATTGAAAAATATTCTCAATGAAAGCAACATTTTACACAAATATTAGATAATCCTTTTTTTTTGGGAAAGTCGCTGCTGCTCCACGGGGGGTTTGCCCCCCCCCCCCACCAAAGTTGAAAAAATGGTTTGAAAGTCTTTTACGAGCTCTGATATGTATACACTTCGAAATGAAGAACACTCCCAAGACCAAGTCCTAGATCCGCAGCTGTTTCAGCCTTATTACATCTGTGTGCTGAATGGGTCGGTGCACAGTGCTACGAAGTACTCGGACTTTTACCTATTTCCGAAACTCAAATATCCGCTCTGGGGAACGCTTCATAATTCGATTAAAGCCATAAAAATAAATTCGCCGAGTGAACTAATGGCCTGCCCAGATCATGTTTATAACCAGTATATGGATAATTGACTCAATCGTTGACATACTTCTAATGACTCAAAAGAGGCCTAATTTAAATTCAATTATAAAGTCTGTATTTTTTTTCTTTTTTAAATTCTGAGTCACATTTTATCAGATGGTAAGCCAATAACGTTTTTATGGAGCAACCACATAGAGGCGTCTGTACGAACCTTCAAACGGCTTGCTGCCTTTTGTGATAAACATACGTCTCTGAAACTTGGAACAATCGGAAAATCGTCGTCAAAATCCAAAGGCTGCTTAGCGATTGTAGTATTATATTGATGGTTCCAGTGGGAATACCATCTGCCTGGGAATCCAGCTAACTTCTAAACTATAAGAGATAGAACCAAAATAGTCAAAATCCATGATCACTTTTTTTTGTCAATTTTAGATGCCCATAACTTCTAAACGAGTAGTGCTGCAGCTACAATTATCCCAAATTCTGCTCAGTCGCACCGAGATCTATGTTAGGTGTCAATATAAAGCCAAGCGGACAAATTTTATTTTGCTTGCTAACTTCCGTGATGAATACCAGTCTATGAAACTTGCAACTATGCGGAAATCGTCGTTCCAGTAGAGACATCAATTGAGCTGGGGCGCCTTACCGTGGCACTGGAGGCTTGTTCCGATTGTACTTGCAGCATCAGGGAATTTCAGTTTGAGAGTTTTTTTGCTACAGAGTATCTGAAAGCCGTCTTAGTCGCCGTTTCTCAACTGACTTGCTTTATGTGTTGCCATTGTTTCTTGTGCCTGTGTGTTGTGGAAATTAAATACTTTACTTGAAATGCAACTCTGACATTTTGACAGACAGCAGCCGCATAGTTGCTTTTTTTTATCCTTGCGTTGTTTTTGTTGTTGTTGCCGACTGTTAAACTGTGCAACATTTCACTTTTCATGCGTCGCGCTGTGTGTGTGCGCATGTGTGTGTGTGTGTATCTATGTGTGTGGGGTGTATCTCTTTATGTGTGTGTGTGTGTGTGTAGTTAGTGTTGTCCTTTGCGCTTGGCCGCCTCTGCCTTTAGTCGACATTTACTTTTGGCCCCTTTGCAGTTACACTTTGAGTAATTAAACTGTTGCAAACTTGTTGTAATTTCTGACTAATTAAAATAAAACAACAAAATGGCTCTTGCATACTTTGAAGCGCTTTCCAAATAAATAGAATAACTATGTAGTTGTAAAGAAAATCAAAAAAAAACTTGGAAAACATTTAACTATAATTTGCTTGGCCAGCGCAAAACGTGTCTGAGATTTTATACACTGCCAGTGGAAAATGGCATTTGGAGTTGTTTGGACTGTTTGTCAGCTCTTACGAAGTCTAAATTTCTTTTAGTCCTTTCGGTGTGAGAACTTGGTTAGGGCTTTATTTTGTATGTTGTAAAAGTATTTTATATATCTCCTACAATAAGTGAGTGTTTCTTGATTTGATTGATTGCTTTGTACTGGTTAAGAGACAGTTGCCACAAGCTAAGAGACAAACTAAAATAGTTGCGAAAAAAAATTGCTTAACTAAGCTTAAAATAAATCTGCTTAAAAAATGCTAAGCTTAAATACTCCGCAAGAAAATCAAATTTTTGTTAAGTGTTTATACAATACCGTCAGAAAGTTTAAGGCCAGTCTATCAATACCATGAAATGTATGCGAATGAAAAGTACGCATTGTCGGTGTGAGCCATAGCTGTTATAAAGAAAAAACCTTTTATTACAATTAAACTTATATAACATACTTATTTCGTTGAAAAAACCATCTTTGCTTTTAATGATTTTCGCACAAAGTTGCGGCATTCTAGCAACTGTGTTGCCAATTTTAGGTCTTAAATTAAGTTAAAGTCATCTTTGATTAGTAGAAAAGGATATTTCTACGATCTTCTTTTAAACTCTTTAGTGGGTTGCTATTAAGCCGTTTTTTTGCCAGCCTATTTTTGTGCCTGGCTAGAGGCTCATTATAATTTTTAAACACCATTTTTTTTTTTTATTCCAAATTTTTTTTCTATACAAAAGTTAATGTTAAAGGCCTATACGCAGCTCGGAATATTTCGCACGGAATGACAAAACTTCATATGAAAAAAAAAGTCCCAAATGGGATATCCCAAAGAGAGAGAAAAAAAAAGTAACCGGGCTGGACATATGAGGCCTCCAAATGTTAAGTTTGGTTATCCTAGCTTTTGTAATCATCATGATCACGTAATTTCAGGTACAACTTAGCAGTCAAAGTGATTTTAAAGAGTGCAGCGGTTACTTGATATGAAAACAAGTTACCCAAAATCCATGCTTAAACAGGCGACAAAAGTGATTTTTTTTTTTTACTATTTATCTGCGAGGGTTTAGTTTTAAATGCCGCTATCCAACCCTTTACCTATCTATTACACTAGTTTACAAATTTAAGGGTCATTGAGTGAATCTTCGTAAAAAAGTGTTTTTGAGGTTAATTTTGGTTTGAGAAACACGAAAATGACATTCATTTTTTTTTTGTTAAGAACCGTTTACGAAAATTTTTCGAAAAACATGTTTTTGGGCACTTTTTTCAGTTATTTCTCAATATCTAGTGAACAAAAATTAATTTGTATCGACATGGAAGACAATTAGATCGAAAAGTATTGATGTGCTCTTTACGGTGATATACGATATGTACTGATTATTATTATTCAAGTTACAAGCAACCAAAGTCGAAAAAAGTGTAATTTTCGAACATTTTTGAATATTACAAATTTTTAGTTTAACAAACAAATTTTGAAAAATTTTTTTTAAGCTTTAAGCTGAAAGAGAATTTTTTTATGAACATTTCGAGTCTAATTCGATCTAATTATGTCGATACAAAATTTTCTTCACGAGATAGTGACGAATAACTGAAAGAAGTACCAAAAACATGTTTACGAAAAACGTTCTCGAAAACGATGCTTAAAAAAAATGAACGTAATTTTCGTGTTTTTCCACCCAAAATTAGCCTAAAAAAACTTCTTGACGAAGGTTAATTTTTCGTGTAAACTAGTGTTATATGTCGCTGACTTCGATAATGATGTGACATTGGGCACCAAAAAATCTTTCAAACATTTTTCAATAAATCCAATTAATCAATTTTTCTTACCATTACGTCAATGAGCTCCTTTAAGTAGTGCTTAACATTAAGCATGAAGAATAAGAATAAAAATTTGTTTTCATTACTTCGGAGAGTATCCACAGATTTTATTGCCTAAAGCATATCGACCCCTTTGCGCGAAATTATCGTATATGCCAATTTTTTCGAAATTAAGTTTTTGATGCATGATGTTTTGGTTGTTTGATGTCTATTAAATTGTGTGTTTTATTTAATAAAAAAATATTAAAAAGTAATGCAAAAAACGTTTTATGCGGGTTTCTCAAGTGTCGTTAGTGCCATACAGCGATAGTGAGAGTGATGACTCATGCTTATTTGAAAACGAAAACTGTGTCGGAAAACGGGGCTACAAAAAACCTCTGTTAAATCAAAGGAAGACATTAAAAAGAAAGTTTTACCTAATCCGTGCCTTAATAAGATGTGACTATATGAACGATAAGTACCTCAGCAACTGCATTGTGTCGAATTGGGTTTTCAGACAGGTTTTTCAAAAAGATTTTAATATAGGTTTTCATTTGCCAAAAAAAGATAAGTGCACTGAGTGCGAAAATATTAAACATCTTGATGAAGAGGAAAAAAAACGTTTGGAGAATTCCGATGAGTATAGGATGCATATAAGAGACAAAGATGAGGCCAAGGCTAATTTTTTAAGAGATCAAAATGAAAGCAAAAATGTTTCTAGTTTTGTTTGCGCCAGCTACGATTTGCAAAAAGTTTTGAATACTCCGTTCGGAAATAATACAACCCTTTTTTACTCAGGCAAATACGCCTTCTTTAACTTCAGCGTTTATGAAAACGGCACTAGAAATGGCTATTGTTATTTGTGGGGTGAGCGTGATGGTAAGCGAGGCTGCAATGAAATTTGCACAGCCCAATATAAGTATTTAATAATCGTAGACCAAAGAAAGACAGTTAAAGATCTAGCCCTATATTGCGACAGTTGCACTGGTCAAAACCGCAACAAGGCTGTATTAGCTATGCTGACACATTTTTACATTTTTCAAACTTCGTTGAAAAAATTAAAATAACATATTTACTTCCCGGTCATACAATGATGCCAGTTGATTCTGTGCATAGCACAATTGAATCATTTGTACGCAGGCGTACCATTTGGGCACTGTATTGAAATAGGCCAGTCATAGTTTGAAAACTGGAAGTCCTTTGCAGATCTGTTACTATCAAACAAAGTTAAACTAAACATAAATAAAGTTCGCATAGCTTTATTAGACAAAAAATCAAAATCGATTGAACTCATTTACGGCTATTCCGAAAATTCGATTAAAAAAACTATAAACAACTTTAATTTTACCTTTAAGTTACAAAAGTTGTTCAATTCACCTTTGTGTATCTCTTTGCAAAAATTCAATGATTTGAAAAATCTATGTTTAAAAAATGTGGTACAGTCGAGGCGGTGCCCGACAGTGGAATACCCTGTACCTTTTGTGTCAAAAAAATTTTTCCTGCATATTCCATCTAAGAACTTCCCAATTGGAATTTATTTTTTTTTGGTGAAAATCGATATTTATACCTATAAGTTCCCTAAATTTTTACCCATTTTGATGAAACTCAAATATTACGTCAAAGAATTTATTTAAAGTATATGGGGTAAGTTTCAAGTTGGTATGTTGAGGGTTGTGGGAGAAAACACGGTAAATGGATTGCGGGGGGTGGGGGGACCGCATCGATAAAATTTGGATGTGGATTTGTTCATTAGAGCCACATGAATGAGCTCACCAAAAATTATGATTCTAGGTCACTTGTAGCCATAATTGCGTAGAGTCAAATATTGACGCAGTTTATTGGCAAGGGGAGGTGAAATTTGCACATTTTTGACTATAACTTCTGTTGTATTTGTATATATTATTGTATATTCCGATTTTGTTCATTTTTTACACATAGATGCATGTATCCACAACGCATCGCTCTGTTAAATTTCAAATGAAAATATTAAACGGTGTGGCTAAAAACCGCGAAAATCTACAGCGGGGGAACGGGGAAAGATATTGACATGATTCAACAAACTTCATCTGCTTAGGAAATATGCGCACCAGCTGGTAAAGTTTTGTGTCTCTAGCTCTTATAGTCTCCGAGATCTAGGCGTTCATACGGACGGACAGACGGACGGACATGGCTCAATCGCTACCCGAGGTTATGATAAGCATTTTGGTATAAAGGACTTGGGGTCTGCCACGCCTCCTTCTGTCCGTTACATACATTGCACAAATCTAGTATACCCTTTGTACCTATAGGTACAGGGTATAAAAATAGCATACCGTCAAAATACCACAATGAGTATTTAAATTTAAAATATTCTGTACGCGAGAAAGACGTGTTAAATGAAAGCGACGAAGAAGATTAACTCACTTATTATTATTGGTTTTTTTTAGTTTTTTATACCCTGTACCTATAGGTACAAAGGGTATACTAGGTTTGTGCAATGTATGTAACGGACAGAAGGAGGCGTGGCAGACCCCAAGTCCTTTATACCAAAATGCTTATCATAACCTCGGGTAGCGATTGAGCCATGTCCGTCCGTCCGTCCGTCCGTCCGTCCGTCCGTATGAACGCCTAGATCTCAGAGACTATAAAAGCTAGAGACACGAAACTTTACCAGCTGGTGCGCATATTTCCTAAGCAGATGAAGTTTGTTGAATCATGTCAATATCTTCCCCCGTTCCCCCGCAGTAGAGTTTCGCGGTTTTTAGCCACACCGTTAAGTATTTTCACCTGAAATTTAATAGAGCAATGCGTTGTAGCTACATGCATCTATGTGTAAAAAATGAACAAAATCGGACAAATACAACAGAAGTTATAGTCAAAAATGTGCAAATTTCACCTCCCCTTGCCAATAAACTGCGTCAATATTTGACTCTACGCAATTATGGCTACAACTGACCTACAATCACAATTTTTGGTAAGCTCATTCATGTGGCTCTAATGAACAAATCCACATCCAAATTTTATTGATGCGGTCCCCCCACCCCCCGCAATCCATTTACCGTGTTTTCTCCCACACCCCTCAACATACCAACTTGAAACTTACCCCGTATACTTTTAATAAATTCTTTGTTGTAACCTTCGAGTTTCATCAAAATGGGTAAAAATTTAGGGAACTTATAGGTATAAATATCGATTTTCACCAAAAAAAAATAAATTCCAATTGGAAAGTTCTTAGATGGAATATGCAGGAAAAATTTTTTTGACACAAAAGGTACAGGGTATTCCACTGTCGGGCACCGCCTCGACTGTACCACATTTTTTTTTAATGTATTCATGATTCTGTTAAATATTGATTACATTTTTTATTACTTTGTACCATTCTAAGTTAAAAAATAATGAACAAATACATAAAACCACAAATAAATCTTTGTTTCAATTTATTTCTAACATTGACAAATGATATCGTAAGTGCCATTTTCTACACACGCATCTACGAAATGTTGTGAGCGAAATTATCGTATATGCCAAAAAATACGTTTTTCTCGGAAAACTTGAACTTTTTCACCGGAATACTTTTAGGTGTAGTTATATTAGTTAATTATCTAAGCACATGTAAATTTTCATTTTGATATTGCAAGCGAAAGCAGAGAAAAGTAGAAAAATGGCTGTCCTGTAAAATTTGGATTTTGTAACATACGATAATTTCGCGCAAAGGGGTCGATATGTTAAATGAGTCTACATATAAGTTTTGATAACTGTGGCTTCTTCACAAATAACTGGTTCAACATTTAAATTCAATTTTTTTTTGTGAGATCCTTAATATTGATCCTTCACGGACATGTTAGGCGTCGATAAAAAGGTGTTGGCGCGTGCATCCGAAAACATGCCAATCATGGTAATATACCCCATTGTTCAAAAGATGTAGAAAATCCAATATTTTTCCTTGTGGGATCCTTTATACTGATCCTTCAGGGACATTTTAGGCATCGATGGCAAGGTGTTAAAGTGTGCATCAGAAAAACACATCAATCATTGTAATATATGAAAAGATATTTAAATTCAATTTTTATTTTCAATTTATAAAATCAAAATTGGTCAATAAATTTTATTTTAAATTTTTATTATAAAAATTGAAAAATAAGAGTTATTTTGTAATTTTTAAATAAAAATCGACATTTAAATATTATTTCATAACTTTTATTTTTTAAGTCAAAAAATAAGAATTATCATGCAATTTTTATAAAAAAAAAACCAAAAATAATAATTTTTTTATTTATTTATTTATTTATTTGAGGGGTACAACTACGTACAGTTGACATTATATTATAAAAAAGTACATATAATTTATTTAGAAAAGAAAATAGAGCGAGGGAATTGATATGAACTAATCCGCGTCTCTAGCCCGATGGGTGAACTTTTTAATGATATGCACCAACTCACATCACGAACTGGCCAGAAACTTGGATTTACAATATTAAAGTTGAAAAAAGGAAGCAAGATAAAAATTAAACATTATATCGCAAAAAAAGCCAATGGATCACCATTGACCAAGTGGGTGACTCATAATATAGGATTGGTCAAGGATGCTCGAAGTGGCAAGTCAAGGTGACTTAAGATAGAAGAAGTGATAGATTGAATAGACCGTTCGAAAGAGAGGAAATTGTAAAAGTTATTATAGTTAGAGCATAAGACACGGAAAGGGTCGTGCAAAGCATAATTAGATCTACAAAATTGTAAGGCTAAGGGTCGAAAATTACGAGTTACTCTGGATGGTATGACCAAAGTAACTTTGCTAAGGAGTACATTGGAATCGATAAGACCGAGTAACAGTTTATGCAAGAATAACACGCCGTGGCATGTTCTGCGATGATTTAAGGAAGGCAATTTTATAAGGCGAAGTCTATCAGAATATGGCGGCAGTCGGATATTTGGGTCCCAGTTTAAGCCACGAAGTGCAAAAAGGAGAAATTGCTTTTGTACGGACTCAATCATGTCCTGATAAAGGTGGTATTGAGGGCTCCAAACGCAGGAACAATATTCCAAAATTGGACGGACGAGAGAAATATAAAGAAGTTTGGTTATGTAAGGGTCGTTAAACTCTTTAGACCAACGCTTAATAAAAGCAAGAACACCTCTAGCCTTATTCACGATGTTGCAAATATGGTTATTAAATTTAAGGTTATGATCAAACAAAACACCAAGGTCAGACACACTCTCGATGCGTTCTAAGGTAGAAGATTCTAAAGAGTAAGTAGCCAAATAAGGAGCAGAACGATAAAATGTCATAACGTTACATTTTGTCTTGTTGAGAAAGAGTTGGTTGATATTGCACCAAGATTGCATGTTATCAAAATCATGCTGAAGAAGTAAGTACTTATTATTATCGGAGTAGGACATACAGAGTTTAACATCATCCGCATACATAAGAATGTGAGAAGATGAGATTACCTGAGGGAGATCATTTAAAAATAAGTTAAAAAGAAGAGGGCCTAGATGGCTACCTTGAGGTACCCCTGACGTGACCATAATTTCTGTAGATTCGCAGCCTTTAAAAACTACCTTCTGGACTCGGTTGGATAAATAGGACGATATCCAATTTAAAAGACAAGACGGAAACCCCAGACGAGACAGTTTAACAAGTAGAAGACTATGGTTTACCGAGTCAAATGCTTTACTAAAGTCAGTATAAATGACATCAGTTTGTTTTTTTTCCGTAAAACCAAGATTAATAAGAGACGAAAGTTCTAAAAGGTTAGTAGAAGTGGACCGACGTTTTACAAACCCATGTTGGAAATCCGACATTAAAGAACGACAGTAGTGTTGCAATTGTGAAGTTACAATCCTTTCAAAAATTTTTGGAATTGATGAAAGCTTGGCAATACCGCGGTAGTTCTCAATGTTGGACTTGGAACCTTTTTTGTGAATAGGGATAATGAAGGATTCATTCCAGATGGCCGGAAGATAAGAATATTTTAATGAAGTGCGGAAAAGAACAGATAATGGTGTAAAAAGAGAGTGAGCACAATGCTTTAAGACGCAACTAGGTATGGCATCGGGGCCAGGGGAGAAGGATGATTTAATGGACAGTAGGCATTGTAAAACGTCGGTTTCAAAGATTTCTGGATAAGGAATAAGATTTGAATGTGGTAGGTTATAGGGATAGTTAAGGTCAATGCAATTAGGGTTGACAGAATAGGTAGTTTGAAAAAATTTCGCAAACAGGTCGGCGATTTCAGAATTGTTAGTAGAGCTTTCATTTTTGAAATATAGCGATGAAGGAAATAAGGAAGATTTACGTTTAGAATTACCTAACAAAAGAAAAAAATTTTTTAGGATCACTACAGAAGTTAAGCCGACAGCGGGAAAGATAATTATTGTAGCAAATTCTGTTAAGAAGGACGAACTTACTGCGTAAAATAGAAAACTTATAAAAGTCGACAGGAGATCCAGATTTCTTAAATTTTTTGTAAGAAGAAGACTTGCGATTTTTTAAAGAGGACAGACTAGTAGTAAACCAAGGCGGCTTTAAAGAAGGAGCCGGGACAGAATAAGGGACAAAGAGATCAAAAGCAGCGTATAAAACCCGATAGAAATTGGAAATGGATAAGTCAAGGTCATTAGTAGTCAACAAAGGCAACCAGTTAACTTCGGACAAAAATTTATTAAGACCGACAAAATTAGACTTGCGAAAGCAGCGATACCGAGGAGCGTGAGCATGTGGCTGATTTCGGTAGAAACCATTAAATTTTAAAGAGATTTGTAATGTCGGATGGTACGGATCCTCGGGTACGGAGAGCGGACAGACCCTAGAATTTTCAAAATCAGAATTATCATTGACAAAAACGAGGTCAAGCATTCTATTTGAGCAATTATGTATAAAATTTGTTTGGCTAAGAGAGATATCAATCAGTCCTGTAACAAACTCATGATTACCAGATGGAAAAATAAAACTAGAATTGACTGAACTAAGCCAATATAATGTATGCAGATTAAAGTCGCCTAAGACAACAATTTGATCCCGAGTACCAACAGAATCAGCCACCATACGAATGGCAGTGAGATGATTCTGATATACACTCAAGTCGGAGCAAGGAGGTATATAGGACAAGTAAAATAGATATAGGAATTATTAAAAAACACTTTTACCGCAATGAACTCAATGCCTATTGGAAAATTTAGAGATAGTAAATGAGATTCTAAGGCTACATTTACAGCAATGAGTACACCACCACCACGACCGGGAGACCGGTCAAGCCTGTAGGTTACATAGGAGCTAACAAAAATCTCAAAATCATAGACAGACGCATTAAGCCAGGTTTCAGAGAAAGCAATAATATCAGAATCGAAATTTACGCTATTGGTGAAAAGTCTACTAAGTTTAGAGAGGAGACCACGAACATTCTGATATTGAATGGTAAGAACAGAATTTAGTTTTTTGAAGCTGTGTTAACTACACTTATAGAGGAAGCTACATTAGATGCTAAAGACTTTTTAGGCTTATTATTATTATTATTTGATGATCCGTACCCGAAAACCCCTCGTGGATCCGCCACTGGAATTTAATATCATCGGCTTAAAAATGAGAACTACAAATAAAAGTAAAAATTAAGACAGGATAATTATAAAAAATATCAGGCAGTATAGATTCAAGGCGGCAGCACTTGGAAAAATTACTTTTGCTGATTCTTAAACCGTTGAACAAAGATACATTCTTTTATTACAAATTAAGTCCCCTAATTTATTTCAAAAACTATTTTTCTGTCGTGAAATTCTTTTGAGATCAACCTCCAGAGTTCGGAATTGCTAAAACCATTGCTGTTCAACTTCATGCATATTGAAACTTCAGCTATATTAAAAACTGATTGCCCGAATTAAATACTTTGCGAATTTTAACTTAAGAAACAACCTACTTGCCTATTAGACAATAATAGAGCAATCAAAAACATTTATTTGCTCATAATAGTTTTGCATTTCCCGAGACGTGCTTTTAAATTGCTTCAAGAAACTTATTCATTGCTACCTAAAGAGTATATAAAGATGGCTAGTTCAACCCTCAACTCATTTCTAAATGCCTTCTTCTGATGCTGGCCTTTATTTTATAGCCATGTTATTTTCGTTAGAACATTTTCAATTTCCGCGTCAAAGCCACAAAACATTTCATGTGGCACAAAATGAAGCACTAGGGCACGCCCACACAACCAAACGCCTCTCTTGAAAATTGAATGTCACTATGTCATTTAAGTGTGTTAGTGTGTGTGTGTGTGCTGGTGTGTGTGAGTTGGAAAAGTGAAATGGCCACAGTTGGCCAAGGCTGAAACATTTTGCTCCACATTTTATGCCACTGTCCAGGCACTGTTCTAGATTTGTGGTTTTGTGGGAACACACACACACACACACACTAATTTTTTTTACATTTTCAGGTCACATAACTCTTCATTTCAATATGGACTAAGACTCATAAAATCATAAAACTGTGGTCCCCCAAGTCCAGCATATAAACGAATGTCTCCAAGGGCCATGTCAGCTGCAGGTGGAACTCATTAAAAAATGTGCATCAGTTGGGGCGTTGTCTGGCAGTGGGATACACTGTAGACAGTATTTTTTGAAAAAAAAGTATGCCGAGAATGGTAGGGTTGCCTATGATAAAGGATTTACGGGAGAAGGCTAATATTTTATGAAAATGTCAACCTTTTTGTAGTTGATTAGGCTCACATAAAACTATATGCCCAATTCGTTGAATATTGGTCATTACAATGCTTCATTATAAAAAGAACTGTTGTTTTTCAGTTTATACCCTGCAGTTCGGTCGTTCAGGCCTGCAAAATTAGGCCCTGAATTCAGGCATGAAAAGCAAGCGAACACTCATGGCTTTGGAAGAGAAACAAAACACACACAAAAATTTAATTAGGTGCTGAATTCAGGCATGAAAAGCAAGCGAACGCTCATGGCTTTGTAAGAGAAACAAAACACATACAAAAAATTTATCTGTCTATCTCTTTCTTTGGACAGACAAGCAAGGCAAAAATTTATAAGCAAAGAGAAATAAGAAAAGTCAATTGTATTTTGTTATTTGACTTTTCATTATTATTAGAGTGTGCGTAGCTATTTCTGACGTTTTCTTTTATTTCACAAAGAAAAAGGTTTTTGTGCGTGCAGGTACTGTGCAAATTTTAATTTCTAGGTAAGTACTTATTAAATATTATTATTTTAAGCATTATTACTTCTTTATAAAAAAATTTTAAAGGTATTAACAGTGTAATGCAAAAGACAATTGCGCAAGATTTGGAATACTGAAAAAAAGGAACTATGAAAAAAATGTTGACATATTTCAACAATGACGGCGTGCTAAAAAAGACAGCCTTAAAAGGATTTAAGCAATTTTATAGCTCTTTACTTGGTAGTGTATAATATTATTGTAATATTCAAAATTATTAAAAATAAATATTTTTTCATTTTAGAATCAATGCCAGTTGCAGCGGACTCTGTTCCAGCGGAATCACAGCTGCGTAATGCAATGCAGTTCCACAAAAATCGAATTTTTCAGGCTGCACCCAATCCACTGTAATTTATAATATTAAATTAAAATTGATAATAAAATTTTGTTGAAAATGTATGAAGAATATTTGTTGCAGTGTATTATTTGCTCACTTGTGCTTTCAGACCTGGCTTTTAAAAATAAATCAGCACTGAATTAATGTTATATTTTTATAAAATTCACCTGTGATTTCAGGCATGACTTTTCAAAGTCAATTTATGGATGATTATTACAGCTAAGCTACAGGCCTGAAAGCCTAGCACATGCATGTGTTCAATTCAGTGGCAAATGAATGCGTAGATTCAGGGCTAGTACTGAAAATTCAGGCATGATTTCATGACTAATTCAGGCCTGAGCCGAACTAAATGGTAGGGAAGGGTTTTAAAATGAATTCAAAGATTTTATTCTAACTTACTTACTTGTAAGGTGTACTGTGGCATATTCTAGCCGGTTGCTCATTTTCCTTCTTGGAGTAGAGCAAGTTATGGACATAAATTGACAGCCCGATGAAGCGCGTCTTTATGTAAAATTTGGTGTACCTAGCTTTTATGTTCTCTGAGCTCTAAGTGTTCATACAGATACATAAGGCTCAAAAGTGATTCTAAGGCTCAAACGTGTCTGCCATGCCTCCTTTCGCCAATAATATACCCTGCAAAAATGTATAATACTCTTGAATCTATGGCTATAGGGTATAACCATCCAATATGTTACACTGCATTTGATACACACACACACACACACACACACACACACAAACGCACTCACTCATACACT
Organism: Chymomyza fuscimana; assembly: GCA_949987675.1. NCBI lineage: Eukaryota > Metazoa > Arthropoda > Insecta > Diptera > Drosophilidae > Chymomyza > Chymomyza fuscimana. Next base: position 41,407,053 of record OX465088.1, on the reverse strand, counting down.
CACTTGAGCATTTACATCATTTATATAACATTTTAAATAATTTAGATGCATTTCACATATTGCAAAAACTACAATTATACCAGAACCAACATTTTGCGGTCGTTTCAAAGCATATTTAATGCATTTTATATATATATATAGTAAACATTTTTTTTACTTTTAATTAAATATTTAATGTGGCGTAAATATTTATATGGGCCAAACAAACATTGGTTATATTTTTAATGTAAAATAAATTTTGCATTAAGCCAAAATCTAGCGCTCGACACGTGCCAAACTACTTTGGTTTGCCTTTTTTTTTTTTTTTTTTTTTTTTTTGTTTGAGGTGGTTTTCCATTTATTTACATATAATTTTCCTCTTGTCAAACTCAGACGCAGCTTCAACTTGTTGCTTTGGGTTTTCATATATTTTTGGGGCAAGTTTTGTATTGTTTTTTGTTTTGTTTTATTTCTTTATCAAGCTGCCTTAGATGTACCGCATATTTTTATTGTATAAAGAAATTATGTATACGTAAAAAATAAAAAAAACAAGCAAAACGTTAAAGTAGCGCAGCAAGTAGAACATGAAAAAAAAACTTGAACCAGCTATGTAAACAATGCAAATATAATTAAGTATGCGCACTGTTGCCCTTTGTTAGCTGCTCATGAAGCAAGCAACAACTTTATTTTATTATTGTTGTTGTTGTTCGTCTTTTTTTTATATTTTGTTTTTGTTTTTATTTTTTGGTATTTTGCTTTGTTTTAATTTGAAGCGTAGCCACCAAAGCATTCTCGTGGTAATCAAGCGTAATTGTAACCTGGGTCCAGGCAAATTGTTTAGCAAAGATATAACAAAAAAAAAGCAACAACAGTGATAAAGAAGTTACATAGGGTGTTTAGTTGGCTTGCCACGATGGTTTAATACTCTGCAAAGAGCTTTGTTAGATCCTAATTGTAAATATAAAGCATAATGTATTCAATTCAGGGTGAAGGGTATCTGATTTGACGTCTAAAAGATTTTGCTTATTTTTTCTATAAGTTTTTTCTTTTAAGCAGTCAATGCATTTATTTTGTTTTTATGTTTAATTGCTTTAATTTGCCTTTTATTGCTTTTATTATTATAATTTGCATGATAATTACTTTTTTTCTAAGTGATAGTTTGTAAATAAAATGCATTTAAAAAAAAATGTTTTCTTAGATTATTATTATTGTTAGCTTAAGTTATCTTCTATCTTCGTATTCTATTGAAAAAATTTTACAAAAATTATACCAAAATGATTTTTGGGCAAAACTTAGCCTTACAAAAAAAAAATACTTAGTACACACAATTCTGTTTTTACATGGTTTTGAAATAACACAGTGTAGAAAACAAATTTTTTACACAACTTCATTCGATTAAGCACGATTAAGAAAAGCTATTTGATCAAAATTTTAAAGAAAAATATTTTTATTAACCTAATCTTTTAAAAATTTAGCTATAAAATTCTGTTTTCTAATTTTTTTTCATATCAGCTTAAGGATTTACTTCATGTCTATTTTCACACGGTTTTTTCTGGAACGTATCGTCCGTGTAAAAACAGAGTTAGGTATATGCTTTATTAAAGCTGATAGGGTTTCAGACATTGTAAGACAGTAACACAAAAAACAGAAGCAAGTCTTTCTGTCCAAGTTTTTATAAATTATTTTTGGAGTCCCCTAGTCCGGTCCAATGTTCGTTTAGTTCCATCTTGTCAGGCTTTCGAGATGATTGGCCGTGAGATTTTATACAATCCTCTGCATATACGCAGCAACCCCTGCGGGTATGCTAAGATTTTTGCAAAATCAGTAAATTTCTAGGAATTCCTTTGTGAACGAATATTTATTACTTTCTAAATCGCTTGCGAGTCGGCAGACGTAAAAAGGCAGAAAGAGAAGACTTGAATGGTGGCATACAGGGGCCTTTCTAAAATATTCCTATAAATAAGTTCAAATGTTTTAAAACCGAAAAAAAAAAATTTATTTTTTTTTACCTAACATATACATATCACAGACCTGCAAGCGGTATGAACAAGTTAGCTTAACCATGTTTGCTGAAAATGCGCTCCCAGTCGGATACGGTAAGGACAGATTTCAGCTTTTTCAAGTACCGCACGACGTGTTAGAATCAGTCATATCGCATTTTCTGTTTCAATCATGCGGTCATTTGCGGTATATTGTGACTGACTTGATTTTACCGCATTGCTTCTACACACAAATTGCGATACCATACCGCAAGACACTGAGATGTTAACTACTCAAATTACCATTCCGCAAAAACTGAGTTTTCAACTACTCAAATTTCGATACATTACAGCAAAAAATCTAGCTGCCAACCGGTCAATTGCGATACCTTACCGCAAAAAACAGAGCTGCCAACCGGTCAATTGCGATACTTTACCGTAAAAAACTGAGCTGCCAACGGATCAATTGGTATTAACTATTAAAATTTATGATCAAAGGTTTCTATATACATAAATACAGTTGCACATTTTTTGCAAGCATTACATTTGATTTATAGGATTCGCATAGGCAAGTTCTCTGGTTGTTCTCTTTCCAGTCTTCTCTGCCTAGGCCTCCAAGACGATAATCAAGGTATTTCCTACAATTTTTATATATGTAATCAAATAAAATAGACAACTTAGAGTATTCTTAAATCCATTGCAAAGTCACTAGATCTCATGTACCAGATGGCATTACAATTTCTTCTGAATATTTCGCCGCAATATAAGTAAATAAAGTATTCTAGTGGGAAAACGCCCATGAAATATATATTTTAATCACTAGGATAACATAAGAACACGTACAACATATTGTTCCGTTTTTTAAGCTAAAGTCGTGTTGTTTTAAATGGTCTACTTTGGTACTTAACGATACCAAAAAAAAAACAGTCCTTCAACTTCGATTTTTTTCTCAGCTGTCTTATACTTATTGATAAGTTGTTTAGACTAAAATTTTGAAAATTAAAGAAAAAAAATTTGTATTTCTGGAATTGATTTTTAGTATTGAGTATTTTTAAAGACCTTCATAAAAATCACGATTATCATCATTTGGATATTTCTCTAGATAAATATTAGGTTTCCCATGATTAGCTGGCAAGAGACGTTGCTGCTAAACCACTTATAGGGCCTGAACCCTTTTGCGGTATTGGTAGACACATCATTAAGCAGCTACTACGAGGAGAGGAGCGATCCAGACGACACTCGCACTGGACAGTCTAAACAGCTTCTCGGCTCCTATGATTTGTATTGCTTCAAGAAAATCGCACACTTGGGCAAGAATTCCCTTAGAATCCCTATTGGGTTGCTTGCGGGACACTGCAGGCATGATGGGCAACCTAGAGTCTAACACCTGTAGGTTCTGTGAAATCAGGCAGGAATCCTCCCAACACATACTTATGGAGTGTGACGCTCTTGCCAAAAGAAGCGCATCCCTCTTCGACAATCACTGAATCTTGATGTACAATATCACTAGACTAGAAACTTCTCAGATAATTTTTGTCTCCGAAAACGGATTAGTCAAGAAGCTTTAGAGCTAGAAGGGAGCACAATAGATCCCCAGTGTCACAATGCAGTTTTTCCCCTTATAATTTATTTATTATTTATTCCTATCGATTTTTTAGCTCCGAAATGCCAGTTTTAAACTTAAACCCTTTTGAGTAATTATATGTTTTTGGTTCCAGCTGCAAAATGTTTACAGCCGAAGTGGCATACCCAGCTTTTCTTAGGAGTTTTGTAGTTCGGACTTTTAGAAAGTAAACCGTCATTGAGAAGTATTTTATTGTTTTTGTAGAAAATTTATTTTAAAAGCAATCATCCTACCAAGGCTAATATATAATATTTTGACATTTATGTACTTTATTATTGTAAAAGATTTTTAGAGCTTGCTTATAACAATAATTAAATTGGCTAGTTTGTTTTTTTGAGCCTAACATTCTCAAATCGTTTTATTTTTACTCAATTACACAGGTCAATATGGATTAGTTGTTGAAAAGCTAAGGGTCATTTCCAAAGTAATTTGCTGCGTAGAATCCGAATCCGGGGTCAGAACTGGCCCATTATGTCAGGATTTGAGGCATTTTTTACTACTTTTGAGGTTATGTACTAGATTTTTTGGTCTTTCTCTCTAGTTAAGTCATTTAATACCACTCTTACCCTTTAATTTAAGAGTTCAAGAGATTAATTTTTTTTTTTTTCGCAAAGTAATGGCTATTCGAAGTTACGCCGTTTTTCGGGTACATAACCTCAAATATCTCAAAATCCTGACGTAAAGGGTCAATTCTGACTCCGAATTCGGACTCTACGCAGCAAATTACTTTGGAAATGACCCTTAGCTTTTCAACAACTAATCCATATTGACCTGTGTAATTGAGTAAAAATAAAACGATTTGAGAATGTTAGGCTCAAAAAAACAAACTAGCCAATTTTTTTTTCCAATTTAAATTGTCATCTCAAACTGCAGGTGGACCGCACCTCTTTCAAACCTTATCCAATCATCAGCAATTTTTTTTCTATTATGGCGTGAGGGTGATAATAACGATACATTTTTGGACAGGAATTTAATTTTTTTTTTTAAATTTAACAAAAAACTTAAAATCTAAAGAATTTCATTTATTTTTAATATTTACGGCGTTGCCCTCTGCGAGAAATTCCGTTGTATTCTAAATTGCATAAGTTTAAGAGCTAAAAATAAACCTAGTTAGCTTTATGCAATTTTTCCAAGTTTTTCTCAAAATAAAAGAAAAGTAATATAAATAGCTTTTAAAAATTCGCAAAGAGTGAATAAAGATTCAAAGAAATGCAGAAACTAACATTTAACTTTTTTGTGTTACCCGTTGTTTCTTATGCGTTACAAACTTCTAGACAAACTCATAAAACCAATGACCATGTGAAGAGTATAAAAAGGACAACAGAAGCTCAGTGCACATATTTCTGTGCTCATCCAAGCGCTAAGATCTGCTGCAAACTAATTTGCGTGGGGCTTCCTACTTGAAAATACTTTTACTTTGCAAGTATTTCCAGTATATATTTGGTAATAATTCTTTATTTCCCTCAAGTAATTCGCCACAATTCTCTATGTACAATCGTTAGGTATTTTTATACCCAGTTTTTTGTGTTTTTTTTTTGGGGGGGGGAGGTTTGAACTTAGACCTGTTGCTACTTTAAGTTGCGGGCAAATAAGTAGCACAGCAAATTACGAAGGACACACAACTAAAAGCTTGTTGACTTGCTCGAGTGCCAGACTCGCGTCCTTATAGATATGGGTCCCATGAATTCGCTTTGTGCTCTTAACTTGTAGAGCTTGCCCAGTTTTAAGAGCTTATCAATTGCACACTACCCATAGTTAATAGTTGCATTTTAGTTTGTCATTGTTCCCCCACAGGGATTCAAAATAGTGCACATAATTTTTACGATTTGTTAGCCGACAACTTGTAAGGGCAATTGACCGACTGACAGTTGTAACATAGCTCTTAAGTGCGCTCTTAAAAGCTTTTTTGCTAAGAGCGCGCTTAAGAGTAAGCAGCGTGTGCCATTGAGCTTGCGTGCCACATTATGCTCATTGCTGTGCGCTCTCACACTCTCTCGAATGTATTCAGCAAACAGCTGTTTTAAAAGCTTTTGCAAATTTTGTAAAAAGCGCGCTAATTAAATTATGTGCCGGCATTTGGAATTATAATTTTTTGCGCCAGCTTTAAGCAGCATTTTAAATTGGGCTATCTTGGGAATCTTTAAATTAATTTTTATTTCTAGGAATTGCCTATCTGAGGCGCATGGAATGGTATGCATGGTGGTAATGCTGGGTGAGTACAAAAAATCGCCAAAGAACTTTGCGTTCTTACTCCAAATTTTTGTTTATCCTACCTAGAGCTTTGTTAAGGAGCCTAATCTGTTTATATCTTATTCTCTTTGGGATCAACCATACGATTTTGATGAGTAAAAATTGCGTTTAAGAACATCTGATAACCTTTTCATATTGGTCGCTAAATTAAAAAAAAAAAACATTTTTAGTTTATAGGTACTTAGTCTTAAACACGCAAAAGTACTCGGAATAAAAAGATAATAAGGTACGTGCTCGATTTGATTTTGAACAATTGGTAATAAATTTCATAAGGTACCAATTTTGTGACCACTTCTCAAGATTTTCAAGGTTCACAATAATCCCTTGTTTTAAATAAAAATTTTTTCATTGCTTTATAAGCTCTTTAGACATTTAAAGGAATTGTAAAACGTAAATTTTTAAAATATTTCTAAAGATCTAATTAATACTTATAATTTGTTTTCACCTGTATACAATGGCGAATCCACGGGGCGGTTTTCAGGTCAAGACACCCCTTTAAAAATTGGAAAAATGGGTTGAAAGTCTTTTGCGAGCTCTTATATATAGTAACACTTCGAAGTGAAGAACCCCCCCCAAGACCAAATTCTAGATCCGCACCTGCCTATATATTGGTAAAGAGAATATCTGAGTTAATTAAAAAGCAACCTAACCAAAAAACAAACTGTGAATGAGATTAAAATACCCCGTAGGTTTTTTTTTTTGAAACCACTAACAAAATTATATTATAATAATAATAAAATATAATACACTACACATTTTAGGTTTAGTTGGTGTGCGCACCATTTCGGATAAATTTTTTGAAAGTTCCAATATATAAGATAAAATAAAAGGACATAAATTTAAAAATTTTAATTTAAATATTTAAAAAGGTGATTATGTGGTATAATTATTTCGTTTAAAACTATTTCCAAAGGAAAAATTTAACTCTTCATTAAAGGCTTTATGAATAAAATGTATATATATAGGGTGGCTCAAATTGTAGGAGGCCGAAAAAAAAGGAAAAAGGCTCAACGCATTTTTGCTACTATTGGTCATTCCAAGAAACTTTGCCAAAAAAACTATAGCAGCAAATGGAATTTCGAGCTTGCAAAAAATTGGCATTTACCAAAATATTTAAAAATCGAGTTATATCTTGCATTCAAAAGGCAAAAAACTTTATTTTTTTCTCCAGCCAATCCAGAAATCCATTTTTGATAAAATTTTTTTTTTTTTTTTATGTGAAGCCAGAGGGTGCTTTTTAACTTTTTTGCATTTTATCGCCTTTTTTTTGAAAGTTAACGAAATGTTGCGAAAATGGACTAATATTTGATTTTCCCATAATGCACCCTTAAATTTTTAGTGAATCAAAATATTAAGCGTAACAAATTAGGTGGGGCGTGGGTTGGGGATACACATGCAGTTCTTTCTTGGAATGACCCATTGAACAAAGATCGCGTTGAGCCTTTGCTGCTACAAATTTGAGCCACCCTAATATATATATATATATTAACATATATGTTAAATCAAAATATCAAATATCTATATATGTACAATTATAAAATTGCTGTAACTTAATGATTCATTTATAATCTCATTGCAGCCCAAACGTGAACAGCTAGGGGGCTTAAATGTATGGAAAGTTTCCCCCCTCCCCAAGTTGAAAAAATGGCGGGTAAATAGAATTTTTTTTTTTCATCAGACCGTTTTTGACATTTGGCACGTGAAGGGTAGTATTAAAAAAACTCTATTTATACTATAGATTTGAATAACTCGGGAAGTCGGAATGGGAATGCATGGGGGCTCTGCTTTTTTAATTGTGTGGGGATTAATAAAAAATCATATTTATAGGAGAGGATGCCACCAAGGGGATTTTTGGGGCTATAGTTACTTTTTATTCAATCGACCAACAACTTGGCATGTGTGTTCTGTATGATTGTTAAAAAAAAATGCTTTTTAATTTTTTCTACAATTCGTTGGGAGTAATTTTTTTTATTTGTATGATGCTATGCCTATGTTTCATGCTATCGATCAGTCGAAGGGCTTAGGTTTCCAAAATAGAGGGGAAACCATAAAAAAAGGTTTCAGGGGGCGGAGCCCTCTAGTACATTCAAAAAATTGTTATATGTGAATCATATGCACCAAATATAAGAGAGAGAGCTATATTGGGATAATGCATCTGGTATACATAAAAATATATAAATTTAAAGAAGGAGATCATAAAGGACACCTCGAAATTCTAAACTGGGCAAAAGAGGCAAAGCAAATTGCTACTTTTAATAACCAGATAGATCCAGTAATTAGCCCAACAAAAACTACGAGATCTTCATACCCACAAGGGATGAATGGACAAATAACCCAAATTGGGTGCAAGATGATGCCCAGAAATGGTATACAGATGGCTCCAAAACGAAAGAAGGAGTAGGTGCAGGGTAGTCGGTCCCCGCTGCCAAATGCACATCTCTCTATATAAAGACGCAACAATATTCGATGCTGAACTGTTTGCGATAAACTCTGCAATTCAGAAACTATTAAGCCGCAATATGCAAAGAATAAAAATAAATATTCTATCTGATAGCCAAGCGGTACTTAAAGCCCTCAACAATTACAAATTTATGTTCAAATCTGTTCTCGAATGCCATAACAACCTAAACCTACTTGCATCCCATAATAATAAGGTAAAACTTATTTGGGTGCCTGGCCACAAAGGTTTTGAAGGTAATGAAGCAGCAGATGCACAAGCCAGAAAAGGGGCGGAGGTTCTCTTCACAGGACCTAGCCCTCTGTATGGCTTCACAAAAAATGATATTACAAACATCATTTTAAAAAATACCAGAAAAGAGGCAAAAAACTACTGGGATAACCTGGAAGGGCTCCGTCACTCCAAAAAATTCCTTCAGTTCAACTCAAAAAAGGGGGCAGCAGCTCTAGAATTCAATAGAAGAGACCTACGCATCCTATGCGGTGCACTCACTGGCCACTACCCATGTAGATACCACATGTCCAAGCTAGGTCTATCGGACACGGTAACTTGCAGATACTGCAATGAAGAGGAGGAAACCATGGAGCACCTTTTAGCCAACTGCCCAGCGCTAACCAAAAAAACCCTACCATTAAAGGGTATAACTGCCTTCGCCAAAACATTAAACGACGATTAGTCATATAAGGGTGCACAAAAGACCTATATGTTGGTCGCAGTGCAGAAGGAAATTAATACCCTAAACCCTATTCACATCATACATCATACATCATAAGGGTGTTTTTTTAAGCGAGGCCCGATTTCAAACTTAAATAAAACATAGAAAAGTGATCCCAAATATGGTTTTATTTGAAAGATAATTTCGTATCATTTAATATTTAAAAAGGTTCTCTGGCATGTGACCATCACGACTACGAGCTACGAAGCGCATCCTGTCAGTCCAATTCTTGACCACACTTTCGAGCATTTGTGGCCGTATTTCAGTAATCACTCGTTCAATGTTGGTTTCCAAGTCGTCAATTGTTGCTGGCTTGTCTGCATAAACCAACGAGTTGACGTGTTCCCAAAGAAAATAATCTAAAGGGGTCAAATCACACGAGGGTGGGCCCATTTCTTGAAATAACCTTCTCAACGAATCGAGTTTTCAGCAAATCAATGGTTGCGGTCGGCGTGTGGCACGTAGCGATATCCTGTTGAAACCACAACTCTTCGACATCGATGTCACATGAATTTGGAAACAAATACTCGTCGATCACCCCTCTGTATTGATCACCATTGACGGTAACACGTTGCGAATCGATAAATTTGGATTTTCCGCTACACTGGTCTCTACAACAGCGATATTTTCTTCGGACTCATTCTGATTATTGGTCAGACATCGTGGAATGTCAAATGAGTTCGAACATGATCAAGAACACGACAAATAGCACGATCTGATGGAATAAATTGTAGAAAGAACTCTTTAAGTTTTTACAACAGAACACTGATTTTGATTATAATTTGTTGTTGTGGTGTTAATCTTACCATTATGAATTGTTAGTTTTTACTGAATAAAATGAAATTTAAATTAGTCAAAAGTGACAACTGGTTTCAGAGATATCCCTTTCCGAAATCCGGACGCTGTTAAAAAAACACCCTTTACATCTCATTTCACCCCAGGTATTACGCCTGTACGAGTCAAAGGGTTTAAGGTCGTAGCATGATATTGTGTGAAAAAAATTCGTTTTCAAAACGAAACCGAATAAAATGTTCGGATTCATTTGCCGTAGCCGGTTGTTGTATTTTAGACAGCGCAGTGTCATAAACTAATACATTTTTCTTATCTGTATCTTTCGAAGTTTTCATCTGATTATAAAATTTTTTCTACATTTTATATTGAGAAACCAGATGCTGCAAATTTTGACTGCAGAATTTTTTTTAGAACAAAACTTTAATAACAATTTCTTAATTAGTTATGGCGTGTTTAACTAGCCCACTTGAAATCATAGGCTGTTGGGCTTTGTTAATAAATTACCTTTAATTTAAAATAATTATTTGTGCATCTCATTACAAGCCACTCACACATTGCTTGCTCTAATTGTAAATTGATTTGATTACAGGATATATATTTTGAGCAAAGTGATTCAAATTGAAGTTAAAGCTTCAAAGTCATCTCAAGAACAACAACAACTAACAAATTGCTCAACTTTTGTTGTAAGTTTGGCTTTGCCAACAAATTGCAACTACATGAAATATACATTTGTAGCAACAACAATAACACGAACTATATAAAATTCCGACAGATGTTAGTCATAAGTTTTGAGTAACAAGAACAAGAAGAACTCTCATTATATAAAACACCTGCAGCAACAAGCAAAAACTCGAAAACAATCAAACGAACATCAAAAATCAAAAGTTATGTTTAAACTAAAAAACAAAAACAAAAAACTACACTGAAAAAAACCAAACAAAGTTATACACAAATAAATGAAATTGACAACAAAAACTAAGAGAAAAACAAAAACAAAGTCAAGTTTTCATTCATTGTTTGCAGGTGTGACTTATATGTAGACGAATCGATAGGAAATATAAGCCAACAGTTGCAAACTTTTTTCAGATTGTCATATAGTACTTATATAATATGTCTGTCGAACTTGTACATAAGGGTAGCAGTGAAGTGAAGTTTCCAAGAAACAAGGCAGCTGAAGATACACACCTCGAGCTTTAAAAACTTTCTGCAATTTGTGCGTTAAACTAATGAAAATAAGTGGGTCAGTGGGTTACTTTGAATAGTAACACACTTTAAGAGCTAAGTAATGACGTTCTAAGGTCGTGATATGAATCTGTGTTTCACCAAGCAGTATTGGTGAAATTCGTTGAGAAAGATATTAATATCAATATTAAATGCGCAAGCAGTTATTCCTTGGAGTAACATATACAAAATCCCTTAAGCACTTATTTACATCAGTAATATTATCAACATGGACTCATGCTGCAGATTGCTTTTATTTTTGAAGACTTTATTTAGAAGGCAAAGGGAAGCGGCTAAAGTATGTAGCCAATAAACTGCTTACATCTATTTCTAAGCAGAGCGCGTTGAAGTCGCAAAAGTGGCCAGAGCAGCTTCCGTGCTAATATGCAGTGCCGCTCATGTGAATTATATTTTTAAAAACGCTTTTAAAAAAATAAATTGTAATCTAAGTCAAAGACAGGACCTCATCTTTTACGTACACAAGGATTGGAAATGTATAAAGGGGATGAAACAACGCTTTTAACATATCTGTAATCGGCCGTGCTTCGGAAAACGAAAACGAATAAGATATTTGGATTCGTTTTGAAACCACATGCATCGTTCTCCCAATCTCACAAAAACTATTCTTTTATGTGATTTGAAAACGTGCGATTTTTGTAAGTGAAATCCAATATAATTGCCAAAACAGATTTTTGCAACATTTTTATTGATTGCGGTGTATTTTCGATTGTGGGAGTATATTATTTTAAGAAGGATTTCCCATTTTCAAAAGTCTTAACAGGCATTAGGCAGAGCTTTCAAAAAACGGTCAACACTTTCAAAGTGTTCGAAAAAAACCGATCTCTAACGAACACTATGAGAAGAGAGTCAATCTGTCTCAATTTTGTTTTTGCTCAACAGATGTTTCACTCAGACCAAAACCATTTTTTTCGCTTCCTTTTTGGTTATGTTTTTCTCGCACACTTTTGCCTGGGACTTTCGGCAAAAGTGTCTTTTGCGTATGTATGCATGCTTGTGTGCATGTTCATAGAGATTTGATATTCTTTGTCTCTCTCACTTTACGCGGATACTTTTTGCCAAGTTGTCTTTTGCAGAGAGTTTTTTAGCGAGCGCTCGATCAAAAGTGTCTCGACACTAGTTTTATTGACGGAGAGACACTTTTGTTTTGCTCATGGTGTAATAATAGAAGGTGGTGACGTCCGTAAAGGCTGACCCTTATTCTTCGTTGCGTGTGAGTGCGACTGACAGATCAAAAGATTTTCTGTTAGGAAAGCTCTCGTGGCATTGTGAATGAGATAGATATATTTTTGCTGACATTTGTAAATAAATAAGTTTTATAGTTAATAATGCATTTTATTATATAAAGTTTCATTTTAATAATATTTATTTTTGGTAAGCAAAAATCTGCAAAAAATTTTGTCTGCAAGCAAACTTTGCGCTGGTCCCAAACGAGTGAGAATGAGCCGGCATCACCTTATTAGTGCACCATGCTGCTGGCTCATTGACCATTAAAACAAAAATCTATTTTTTTTACAGCTACTACTTTTTATAGAAAAACTGTGTAAATTAATAATAATATAATAATAATATAGTATGTTCGAAGCAATAATAAACAAATAGTGCCAGTAGTCATTTAGTTCAACTACTACTTGAACCAGTTGTGACTTATAAACAAGTGACATGCAAGTACACTTACCTCACAATTATAAAATTTTAAATTTTTTTTAAGAAAATGTTTTATGTGTTGCTTATGTCAAACCCAATTTTGAGACACGTCTTTTAGTCACTTTCTTGTATTTTGAAATATGAATCAAATGGATTTGATGGAATATTGTAAAACAAAAAGTAAGAGCGGGTCAATTTTCTTCGGTACAAAGGCCCTTCGCTATTGTAATTCTATGGATTATTCTAAAGAACTTTGCTTTTCGAGTCGACCGAATTTTTCAAAATAGGTTTTTTTTTCAAAATATTTTATAATTTAATTAGACATTGCATTCATTAAACGTTGTTTTTTCTCTAGCCAAATGTGTATATGGAGGTTTTTGGGGCCAATGAATCAATTTTTGACATCTATTTTTAATTTGAGCGCCGCCAGAGGGCGCTCTTGTGTGTTTTCTTTTTTTCGATTTTAACAAATTCTTATGGAAAATTAACAAAATGTTGCGAAAAATGCTTTGCAAAAAACCTTCATAATTAAAATACATTTTTCTAGTATTCTATATCCAATAATTTTGTGATAAATAAAAATGTTGAATTTTATATAAAGTTGGTATTTTTATTATTAATTATTTGCGTCATCTACGTTCCAAGCAAAAAAGTTTTCCATCGATTTAGAAAGAATCTGGTGAGAATGGTAATATCTATCCGACCGCTTGTTTTGTTGAAATTAAGTTTCCTCAGATCTTTTTCTGTGTAATTTTTCAGCTTTCCCAAAAATTGGAAAATAAGTGAAGCATATGATTTCGACTTTGATAGTCTTTACAATTTCCCACGAGAGTCAGAATTATTAGAGTTCACCAATTAACAAAAGTTTTAACGGTAAAGACCGTCTTTAGCTTAGATCGAGCTTGGAAAATCGACTTTGATTGAAATTTATTGATTACACCAAAGAGTTGATTAATTGTAAATAATTCGGACACAGCTGGTTGCGTCGTGTCGGAAAAACGTATATTTGAGCAATGGGCCTTAATCGAAACCCCTTTTACGGAGTGGTTCGGTTTTTTCTAAGTAGTGGCTTAATATTAGGTATGCCTTCTAATAGTATCTGGCGCTATAAAGCAGCTGCTGGATTGTCCGTAAATTTATTCTGAGGGCTGCTGGTGCGATAAAAGATAATTTTTTTCGACAAACTATTTGGCTTCTTTTATTCCAACTCTCCCGAATCAGGCAAATTCCTTATTTTTTTCAGCAAAATCCCATTCGATTGCAACTTCCCTTTGCTGTTGTGGTATACTTCATCTATCAGCACAAATTTTGGGTCATTCTACTGGGTATGCCTCTAGACTGACATTACTACATTTTTTTTTTATTTACATTTTTGACCTCCCACTAAGAGGTTTTAAAACAAAATTGTATTTTTTTCGAATAGAAATATATGTGTCGTTAAACTTTTCCATGATTTTGACTTTAAGAAATTTTACATTTTCTTAGTAACTAAAACTATTCGACTGTCAGCTCATCAAAAAAGCAATTGCAAACTCAATCTTTCTAATAATGCCTTTGAGCAGCCCTGAGCTATTGCCAAGTAAATTGCAGCTACTGCAAAATTAACCACAAAATACATGCAAGTAAGAGAAGTAAGAAGAAGAGAAGATGAAGAAGAAGAAGAAGAGCAGTGGCACATAACTCAAAAGAGTAAAGAAAAACTGTCACAGATCAAGTCAAATTCAATGTACAGCCTGAGGCATAAAAATGCAAAATTGTGTTTTACTTTTACGCGCATTTTGCTGCTGTTCACTGCAGCTTACTACCCCTCCCGTTCCAACTGTTCATAAGGTCCTCCCCCAACCGCACACACTGCTTTCTTGTGGCATGAAAAATGGCGCACTAACAACCAAAGTAAATGTTGAAAAACAAGCAACTTGCTTATTTGTTTTTTCGGGTTTTTATTTTTTTACTGGTCTAAAATGCGCAGCTTGCTTGGGGTTGAGTTGTTTTTTGTTTTTTGTTTTTGCTTTACTCTCTCTCAGATTTTGAGTTTTATAAATTGAAATGTCAGAAAAAGTTGAGCGCTCACAGTGCATGACTGACAACCGAAACCAGAAAAAATAAACCCCGACTGCAAATAAAGTCAACGGCAAAAGTTGAAGTTTTTTCTTTGAAAATAAACAAAATATTAAAAAAACCAAACAAAGCAAAAATATAAATGCGATTAAAGAGCAAACCAAATTGTGGCATCAGCTTATTGAAATAATGATGTAGATTAAATGCGCTATAAGATTATTATTTATGCGCTTCTTGCTTTCTTTTCGTCTTACTTGTGCACAACATTGCGTATACTTAATATGTGTAAAGCGCGCTCATAAGTAGGCCACGTTTTATGTAATTGCTGTTGTTGTTTTATGTAGGCTGTAGTAGTGCGCTGGCCCACATACAACCATAAAGACAGATGTATGTATGCATGTAAGTGGGGGTGTGTGTGTGTGTGAGTGTGTGAGTGAGTGGAACTCTAGTTCTAATTCCAAGTGCCTGCCATGCCATTGAAATTCAAAAGTGGTTTTATTCAATTACGTGCCTAGTGCGCAGTTTAGTAGCTGCAGGTACAGATACACGCTACACTGAGAGAAATTTTGTGTGCAGTTATGGAGTTTAAAATTGCGTTAAAAGTAAAATATTGAAATTCTATAAAAAGAGAGAAACAAGATCATCCGCTCAAGTCGTGTTCCCTTTGCTAATATCATTAAGGCATCTTTTGAAAAGTTTAATTTTATAAAATAAGTATATTTATTTTTTTATTTATTTATTTATTAAGAGCTAACTTATAATTAAAATTATATGCTAGCGTGTATTTTTAGGGCTATGGCAACGTATAATAAGTACAATCTCAAGTGAATTTTAGATTTTTTGGTTTCTTATTTAATTATATGTTAACTTGAATTTTTTGAAGAAGTTGCTGTTGCCCAAAAAGATCGTATTTTTTTTTTTTTTTTTTTTCAAAATGAAATTTTGATGCTGAAACTTATGCGATAGTGTTTTTTTTGGTTAATTTCTAAGATGTTGTTTATCCAAAAAATATATTTTGTTTTATTTGATTAGAAAGGATCTAGGAAAAAAAAAATGCACATCGATTAAAAAAAACTTTTTTTCATCTTTTTAACTTATTGCTTAATTTAACGAAAAATTCCCCTTTCTTTTTAGCTGGGACTAAGCTGTCGAATATTTCTAAACCATCCAAGTTGTCCATAAGGCGCATTCAACATTTTCTTGCAATTTTTTAAATATTAAAATTTCTTTATTTTCAATTCAATTCAATTTATTTCACGGTTTTCATTTACAATATTTTCAGTGTACGTGAATTCTAATATACTAACTTTAAGAGTTCAGGTTTTAATTACCTTTTCTACTTAATTAGAATATTATATGACTTCGAAAAATTTACAATGATAGGATTATAATATACGAGATTATGGAATAAAATTTAAAAACCAACTAAAGAATTTTTACAATTTTTTTAAAAACAAGAAATTTTCTTTCTGGACTGCTAGAATAATACCATAGTAGAGCCAAAAAGAAAATTTTTCTGAAATCCACTAAAAATTATTTATGGCCCATTTCGTATTTGGTAGTTTTTTAAAATTATTATGAAAATGAAATTTTGATGCAAAAACGGCTATAATAGTATTTATGGTTAGTTTCTAAAATGTTTTTTATAATTTTTTTTTTTTGTTTTATTTGATTAGAAGCGGCCTAGAAAATTCCGTAAGATTTTCAAAAAATATTGATGCACATCAATTAATGAAAAAAAAAAATTTTTGTCCAAAAATTTCAGCTTTTAAAATGAACTATACTACTATTTTGGCCATTACAAACGGTTATCGGTCTTGGCCGCGAAAATTATCCTACGCCAGCGGTTCAGATCCTGTGCTTGCTGGCGCCAATTGGTGATCCCAAGGCTACGAAGATCCTCCGTTGTCTGATCTTCCCAGCGCAGGGGCGGGCGTCCCTGCCGTCGTCGACCTTCCGGTGATTTCCACTCGAATACCTTTTTGGCTGGAGCATTATCATCCATTCGTGCAACATGACCTAATCAGCGCAGACGTTGTAGTTGTATTCGCCGAACCAGATCAGTGTCGCCGTATAGCTCATACAGCTCGTGGTTCATTCGAATACGAAAATCACCATCCACATTTATAGGTCCATAAATAAATTTTAAAATGAACACTTGATTTGAAAAAAAAGGTCTTTGTTACTTTCTATTTAATTGTGACTAAGCTGCTGCATTTTTATACCCTGTACCGTATGGTACAAAGGGTATATTGTGTTTGTGCAAGCCGAAAATGTATGTAACGTACAGAAGGAGAAGTCGGAGACCCCCCAAAGTTACCTAAAGTATGAACAGAGTGACTAGAGAAGTCGATATACCCATGTCCGTCTGTCCGTCTGTCCGTATGAACGCCTAGATCTCAGAGATGGTAAGAGCTAGAGCAACCAAACTTTCAGATAAGATCCCTTATTAATCCACAGGAGACAAGTTTATTTTATTTTTTTGATATCGGGACTACATTATATAGCTCCCATAGGGGTGTTTCAGAGGACCTCGAAAAAAAGCAAAAGTTTTAGATGGATAATTCGTTTGCTTATGAAGATATCATAACCAAATTTGGCAATCGGAAGTTTTTTAGAAACTCTCAGCACTGTACTAAATTTTATCAAAATCGGTTGACTATATCATATAGGTCCCATAGGATCGATCGGTCGAAAATTGGTTTTTTGTACAAAATTCGTTGTGTTTCGTTTGTTTGTGAAGATATTGTAACCACATTTGGCATTAAGAAGTTTTTTAGAGTTCCCAAGCACTGTAGCAAATTTGATCAAAATCGGTTGACTATATCATATAGCTGCCATAGGGCCGATCGGTCGAAAAAAAGTTTTTGATTAAAAATTCGTCTGTTTTTGGTTGTTTATGAAGGTATCATAATCTAATTTGGCAATCGAATGTCTTTTGGTGTTCTTAAGCAATTTACTGGATTTTATTGCTAGCAGTGGTACAGGGTATCCCAAAGTCGTCCGCGCCCGACTTTAACGTACGCCATCTTTTTAAACAAATTTGAGCTTTAATTTTTTATTTTTTTTTAAATTAAATATTTTTTTTTTTTAATTTTCGTAAAAAAAATATAAATTTTTTTTATTTTTTTTAGACTATGGTTCATAAACATGCCAATTATCAGTTTATTATTAGTTTTTAAACACATACTTTAGTCTTAAATAGAAATTAAAATAAAAAAAACAAAAACGTATTATTAATTTTTTGTTCAAATTATAATGAAGTTTTTTTTAAAGCCGTCATTAATTAACCAAAATTTAGTTATAATTTTTTGTTTAAATTATATGGGCATGTTTTTATTAAAGGCGTCAACAAGTTAAGTATGAATACATTTTCGTAATATTATATGAAAATATAACAAATATTTTTTTGTTATCTAGCAAATTTTCTAAATAGTTAATGAGCATAGAATTATCATAATTTTCCTTAAATATGCATATCATAATTTGTTTTAAAACTCGTCTTTTCCTTACAGTGTGTAAATATTAAGTAGTTTCAATCAAAAAAAATTATGATACAAAATTTTTTTTATTTATTTTATCAAAATATTTGCCTTTTTTTTCAAGAAGACGGCAAAAATTATAATATATTTTTTCTAATATGAAATATATATTCAGTGTTTATATGATGAAAAAACATTGTTATATTGTGTTAGTATAAATTAACAATGCTCAACAAAAGTGTTTTTTAATTAATTAATTTAAATGGTGAAATTTTTTTTCCTTTGACACAAAAAATAAAGCAAATAATTAACGCAAACATCAATACATACATGTACGTAAGGTCAAAAATAACACAATTATAAATATTTCAGTTGAAAGCATCTGATAAAACTCTGTAAAATTATAATAATAAACTATTAGCTTTAATGAAAATGTTAACACTTAAAGGGAATAAAACGCAAATAAATAAATAAAGCAAATTGAGAATTGCAGAAGTAAAAAATAAGAAATGCAGAAATTACAATTTTTTTTTTCACTTTTACATATTTTTAAATAAATGTGTTTTTTTTTTTTTTAACTATACGGGCAGTTTTTTTCAATATACGTTAATAATTTTTTTTTCAAAAGACGTTAAAAATTATTTTATTAAAAGACTGAAATTTTTTTTTTTTTCAAAAGACGTTGAAACTTGTGATATATTCCATATGTAATTTTTTATAGGGTATATATTCTGTGCTTCATAAATTTCTTTGCAATTTCTATATGATAGCGATATTATCTAGAAGAGCGAAAAAATGTTTAAAATTGTTATCATTTTATTTTTTATGCTTTAAAAAGTCCCAATAGATATAAATTAAAATAAGTTGGGATTGCTTTAAAAATAGATTCAGGTGTTTCTCAAATCGTAAACGAAAATCTTAAGTTAAGAATTTTTATCTTGATGAGAATATTCTGTTCTAAACTATAAATTTTCTTGCTGTGCATAGATTCATCTGAAGTAACAAATACACACAGCTCGAAAAACGTCTAGGCTGTTTCAGTTTACCTCCAAAACTAACTAAGATCTTGTGTATGAGTCGATGTATCTCTATCTGCTCTGTCTGCAGCTGTCGTAAACTTAATTCAATTTCAATTTACTTTTCGTATCTTTGACATTTCATTAAACATTCAAATAATGTATGTGTATGTACATATATGTATATGTACTATGTGTTTTTAATGTGTCTGTCCTTGGGCGGGCATCGCCTTTGAGAGTTTTGTTTAAAGTTTGTCTCAGTCAGGCAATCGCTTGTCACGCCTTCCGAAATTCCACCTGAAGCCATGTTGTGCTCCTCTAAGCACAGGACTAAGGACTCGGCACTTTGTTTCATATGTGCTTGTTAAATTTGTAGTTTTAATTAAACAAATAAAATACAACAAGTGCGTATGTAGCAGTAGTATTTACTTGTACGGAAATCCCTAATGCCTGTTTGCCTTGATGTTTAAAATATCTTCTAGATACTTATTTTATGACAAGTACGTGGAATTAGATTTGAGTTTGGGGAATTGTTCAAGTATTATTAGTTTATTTCGGTATAAATATAATTAATTAAGTTGCACTAGTAGAAGAAAAATGTGAAGAAACTTGACTTTGATGCTGCTTAGTTTTAAATTGATTTTACGTAAATCGATGTGTGTTCAAGAAACTAGTTTTGATTGGAGTAAGGGGCCAGACAATATAAATTAGAAAATCTCTAGACAAACTATTTTATGAAAATAGTAAAAGATGCTTCGGGGTTTTTATACCTAAAGCTTTTATTTTATATAATATTTAATATTCTAAAAATCATTACAAATATTTCAAAGGATCTAGCTGAATAAGTTACCAAAAACTGAACCCAATGATTTTTAAAAATTATTGATGCAGATTGATTCTTGGCTCAAAAAAAAGTTTTTTTTTTTTTGTAAAATTTCAGTTTTTAACTTAGTGCGTTATTGCTTAGTTTAGTTAGTTAACAACTTGTTTTATTTTTACAATATATGTGTTTTACTTAAAGCTAGCCATTGAAATTTACAGAGTTAGATAAATAATCTTTTCAACTGGAACATAATAGTATGGTATAAGTATGTATAATTATTTTATATGTATTATAAAGTGAACACAAACACTTGGTCCAAAGGTAAAAAAAATAAATAAAAATTAGTATTAATTTACTCAAAACAATTTATAGGTATAGTCTTGATTTTCATTAATTTTTAGAAAAAAAAATTTTTCTTGATGCACGAGATATAAGTTCGTCGATCATGTCAATATTTGCTTTTATGTGTAAATATTTTGTTGGATAATAGTAAGGGAGGTTAAACATAATCTTTAATATTATTGCTTTGTTTAAAAAAGAGTGTTTTTTTTTTCTTTTTTTTAAATGTGACTAAACTACTTTATATTTTTGAACCATTTTTTTAGTTCTAAATTGTCTAATCTAAATCTGTAAGAAAATTTTCCTGTTTTTTTCACCATACATTTTCTTAGAAAAAATAAAAAAATTTTATTTAAAATAAAAATATTACGATAAAAAATATTTAAAAAAAACAGTTGTTTAATATTTACAAAAGCACACGCACATACTTGACGACTAGCGTGCTGTGTACACCAGCCGCACCTTCCGGTACCACTAAGGACTACCTAGTCTATGTGTGACTCCCCCCAGGGGTCAACCGGTACTACCTAACCTAACCTAATATTTACAAGAAATATTCTGTTAAGCATGTTCTTTAAATATGCTTATCACAATTTTTATAAAAAAAAAAAAAATTAAACATGAATGTTTAAAACAAAAATTTTTAAGTTTTTTTTTAAATATGGTACGAAAAGAAATTTTTTTTTACCATACATTTTCTTCGAAAAAAATATGAAATTTTTTTTTTTAAATAAAAATATTACGATAAAAAATATTTTTTTTACAATAAAAAATATTAAAAAAAAACAGTAATTTAATATTTACAAGAAATATGAAATTTGCTAATATTCTGTTTAGCATGTTCTTTAAATATGCTTATTACAATTTTTATCAAAAAAAAAAATTTAAATATGAATGTTTAAAACAAAAATTTTTAAGTTTTTTTTTAAATATGGTACGAAAAGAAATTTTTTTTTTTTTAAATTATATTTTTTTTTCACCATACATTTTCTTCAAAAAAATATGAAAATTTTTTTAAAATAAAAATATTACGATATATATATTTTTTTTACAATAAAAAATATTCAAAGAAAAACAGTTTATTAATTATTTAAAAAAATATGAAATTTAATTAATCATGTTCTCTAAATACGCTTATCACAAATTTTTCCAAATAAAAAAAATTAAATATAAGTCAAATTGATTTGGTGCATTTTTTAAAGTTTTTTTTTGACACTTTGGTACTTAAAGACAATTTTTCGTTTTCGTCAAAATACATAAAAAATTATAATACATTTTTGTAATTTTAATTACATTACATATATATAATATAAACAAAAATTAAAAATTAACTTTTGCGATTTGGCCATAAATACTGGAAAGACTCTATTGAGCTTCACAAATTGTAGCGAAGTTGGTGCTTAATTTTAAAGCACTCTAGAAGTAAAGCAAAGTTATTAAAGTAGATTTTTATACCCTGTAGCTATAGGTACAAAGGGTATACTAGATTTGTGCAATGTATGTAACGGACAGAATGCTTATCATAACCTCGGGTAGCGATTGAGCCATGTCCGTCCGTCCGTCCGTCGGTCTGTCCGTCCGTATGAACGCCTAGATCTCGGAGACTATAAGAGCTAGAGACACGAAACTTTACCAGCTGGTGCGCATATTTCCTAAGCAGATGAAGTTTGTTGAATCATGTCAATATCTTTCCCCGTTCCCCCGCAGTAGAGTTCCGCGGTTTTTAGCCACACCTTTTCATATTTTCATCTGAAATTTAACAGAGCGATGCGTTGTGGATGCATCTATGTGTAAAAAATGAACAAAATCGGACAAATACAACAGAAGTTATAGTCAAAAATGTGCAAATTTCACCTCCCCTTGCCAATAAACTGCGTCAATATTTGACTCTACGCAATTATGGCTACAAGTGACCTAGAATCACAATTTTTGGTAAGCTCATTCATGTGGCTCTAATGAACAAATCCACATCCAAATTTTATCGATGCGGTCCCACCACCCCCCGCAATCGATTTACCGTGTTTTCTCCCACACCCCTCAACATACCAACTTGAAACTTACCCCATATACTTTAAATAACTTCTTTGACGTAACATTCGAGTTCATCAAAATCGGTAAAAATTTAGGGAACTTATAGGTACAAATATCGATTTTCACAAAAAAAAAAAAATTCCAATTGGAAAGTTCTTAGATGCAATATGCAGGAACAATTTTTTTGACACAAAAGGTACAGGGTATTCCACTGTCGGGCACCGCCTCGACTGTACCACATTTTTTTTTATTAAGAACAAACTTTTAATTTAAACAATAAGCTAGTTTAGGGAACAGTTGCTTACTTCCTACTCCGACTTTAACTAAATATTGATTAATGAACCATACGTGTCAAAATATGCCATGATTTAGTAAGAAGTTCCGGTCTATGCTGACTCCTGCTCTGCTTATTCAGTCAATTTGATTAAAAAATTCTTTAAGTATCTCACAGCGGGATTGTCATTTTAAACCAGATAGTTTACAAATCTGCAGGAAAACTTAATTGACTATGTTTAATATAATTCCATTTAAATAGGTCAAGCAGAGGCATAATTACTTGGCATACTTCAGATCAGAGAATTTGCATCCTTGCAAGTTTCAGCACCAGCGGCATTCCAGAATGTGGTTTCGGTTTGCAGCATTGTTGATTACAATCGAATACATGGATCTGGACGACAAGCATCGAAGTTTAGCAGACATTCCTTCTACATTCGACATAACTACCGTCAGCAGCAGAAATACCTTTCCCTCATTGAAGCAGATATGCGATTACTTGGCCAATAATGAAATACTACTTGATGGAATTCCAGATTTCTTTTATTTTATTTAACTATAGGTTCGCTGTAGTTTCAAAAATTCCCGTCTAATTAACATCATTCAATAATTTTTAAATGTTAGCATCATTTAAATACAAAATTAAAATTATTTTTTATATATTTTGCCTGATACCTACTTCTTTGCGAATTAAATACTTTTGAATATAATGAATTTATTAATGGTACTAGAAAAACTGACACTTTCAAAAATTTCCAACTTCTTATTCTTGAAAATTAAAAAGGAGTTTATAAGAATATCGATGGTGAATTATTATTCATCAAAACGTATCACAAAACAAATTAAAAAATAATATTTCAAAAATGCATTTCCAGATGGTTTTCTTAACTAAATTTATTTTGACGGGTTTTTTTTTTTTTTAATTTTTCATGGAACTGATTTTGAGATATTTCGAAAAAAACATTTTTCGAAATAAAATAAAAGTATCTTTACGTAAAAGCACTTTTCTTTTTACAAAAATTCCCGTTAATTCCAAAATTTTTCTTCGATTTTGATAAACATCCGCTCATTTTCTTCGTTATCGACTGAACTTTACGAGGCATGAATAAAACTGTACGAAATTTTTTTTTTTAATTTTTAAATTTACGTTCGAAATAAAATTTTATCAAAAATTTTCTGAAAATTATGAAAAATTTCACATGAATAAATTTGACAAAAATATCATAATAATCGAAAGGTACCTAATTTAATTATCTGCAGTTTGGTAAAAACTAATCAAAATCAGTTTAGTACAACCAGAGATATTTTATTTTAAGTAGACACACTTTTTTTTAATTTCGAAAAGTGTTTTTTTCGAAATATCTTGAAATCTGTTGAATGAAAAAATTCATCAAATCGTATCACATAACAACTTAAAAATTGCAAAAAAGTAAGTTTTTTTTTTTTAATTGATTTTCATAAATTCTTAACTAAATTTAATTATAAACTCTATGAAGGTATTTTTGGAAATTTTTTAGTTTTCAATATTTATAAGGTTTATAAAACAATTGTAAATTATAGAAGAATTTAGAGCCAGCGCAAATTCGGTTTTCAGGCTGTTTTAAAAACTTAAATTTTATTTATTTATTTTATGTATTATAAGTCAAAATGAATTTGGTGAATTTAATTTTTAAAATAATTAACAAAAACACGTTATTTTAGGAAAATTTAAAAACCATTTCTTGATAGTTACACTAATTCTTTTCTTATGAAAATCTTGAATTTTGACCTAAAAGACCTTATTTATTTATTATTTTTAATCTAGTAAAATAGTAGGTACATGTATTATTTAATAAATATAAATAAAGCTAACGATTGCTTCAAAGCACTAAATAAGGTGCAAAGAATGGCACAACTGTACATCACAGGTGCCCTAAAAACAATTTCGAGTGATGCGCTCAATGCCATCACAAATATACCACCCACCTCATTAATGGCAAAAGAAATTGCCATTTTAACAGCAAGACGCCTTAAAGATGCCAAATGCTGGGCGGTCTTGGGATACGGACACTCGTCCATTCTAAAAGAGGACACAAATGTGTCTGTCACTGACTACTGTACACCTATAGAGTATACCTCAACGCTTTTCACCACCAATATCCCTTCAAGGGAATCGTGGATGGAAAGTCAACCAGGTCAAAGGGACTGCATTAGCTTCTTTACAGACGGCTCCAAACTCAACAGCCAAGTTGGGGGCGGGGTCTTCTCGGAACACCTAAATATTCGGAAGTCCTTCCGGACCACTGCAGCGTTTTTCAAGCAGAGATCATGGCAATAAATGAGGCTCTAATCTGCTTACGAAACACTGGCCTAGAAACCGGTGAAATAAACATATACTCAGATAGCCAAGCAGCTATAAAATAGCTTCAAGCGCTATCCTCCAACTCGACGACAGTCGATCTATTCAAGAGATTGCAAAGATGTTTGTTATTAGCCTTATTTGGGTGCCAGGACACCAAAATATTACAGGCAACGAAATAGCAGACGAATTGGCCAGACACGGCACGACCACTACCCTTCTACCGGATAAGAAGGATATCCGTATGCCGTTTGCCACTTTCAAGTTACAAATAAGGGAAAAATTTAGTTCCCATGCCCAAAGCATGTGGAACAATACTCCCTATTGTAAGCTCAGTCGCCAAATATGGCCAAAAATAGACGCAAAACGCTCCTCCAAGCTTTGCGGACTAAATCGTTCACAGTGCTCGGCGGTTGTCAGAGCGATCACCGGACACTGGCTTGCCGGGGTACATGCAGCCAGACTGAATGTTCCATACAATGATTTTTGCAGAAGCTGCAAAGACGAGTAAGATGTAGAATCGGTAGAGCACTTCTTCTGTTCCTGCGAAGCTCTATGCAGACGCAGGAATAAGTATTTGGGAAACTATTTCCTCCACAATCTAGCAGTCCTAGAAACCTTATGCCCGAGGAAGATTGCTGCCCCTTCTTAGGGTTGTCAAAGTGGAAAAGGAGTTAAAAGTTATAGATTCGTGCGGTAATACAACGGGCCAGTCTAGGCCTAAGTAAGCTGGCTTTTAAGCCAGCGGCCGCTTCAACCTAACCTAACCTAACCTAACCTAACGATTGCTTAGTTCTCGCTTATTGACTAAATATTTCAGTACACTGTCATTTGCAACTGTCTTTGGCATAGACATAGGTGTTTCGAAAAACACAAACTAGAAGAAATAAAAAATGCAATTAATTTCCTTCGATTCGATATACAGCTGGTCCTCAACGGACTCATAGTTCGTGAGTTATTCGCATTCAAAATCGAAATTCACCTGCATTCTGCCTGCGCATTCGTTATTTGTTGCTTTTATTGATTTATGCTAAATTTTGACTTCTACGAAATGGACTGCAGTACCAGACGCACAGAAATGCCAGCAGCTGTTTTGTAAACAATTGAGAACAAAACAGAATAGCGCAAAATGCCAAATCAAATCAAAGCGAATCAAAGCGAATCAAAACAAAAACAAAGCCGCCCCCAAAAGTATGCTGCAATTTGAAATCAATGCAGCAATTAATTAAGCAGCAGTCAAAATCAAAACGAGCGCAGTGGAGGTTTGTTATTGGCTAAAAAGTGTAGCATACTTTTAGTGCTCAGTTGGTTTTAGTGACTTTTGAAGCGTTGTTTTGTTTGTCGGGCTGCTGCTGAAATTTCTGTTCGCCTGTTACTTCAGCCAAATGCAGTCAAGCAAAGTTTAGCGAAAATCAATGAACAACAAAAATTGAGAGCAAGACAAAGACAACTCACGGCCATATTGAAAGTCGCGCTCAGAGAGAGTTAAGCAGCGAGAGAATATTTTTGTGGGCAAAAATTCATATGCAAGTTCCGCTGCTTTGATTTTGTTTATTTAATTTTACATATTTATTGGAATTGATTAAAGTTTAAGTAACAATTTATGGGCATGAAATAAACATAGTAAAAATGTAACTTTTTATTTGTTTAATAGTTACTAAGGCTAAGTAAATTTATGCGGGATGCTCGAAAAATTTTATGTACTTTTAGATATAGATTAATAAGGCTAAAGTTTGATAATTTCAATATAGAAAAAATTGGTATAGCGAATATTGGGCATGACATAAAGCTTTATTTGCAAATATATTGGCAGGTATAAAAATATTAAAAAGAGTTTTTTTCTGCTTAATTAATTAAGTAAATTTAGGTGGACTTAAAGCTGGCCGCTGAAGTCCTTGGTTATTTACGCTTGGAAAGCTTGTCTTAAATGCTGCATCCTCGAGCAACAAATTATTGGAAAGAATAGTTTAAAAATTTATATAGTGGCAAGTGGGGTGCATTCAGTAGTGGGGTGTATCCAAAAACGCAACCAAACGGATTTCAGAGTTAACATTTGACTATGACACCAATTTTCAAATAAACGTCATGACCGACGCTAGTTTTTGATAATACTCCGACTCGTGTTTTTCTGTTCAGCATAATTTTTTCAAAAAAATTGCTATCTTGAGAGTTTTATTTTAAGTTTTTGTGTCGCTAACATTTCAACATTTTATCGAGTTAAATCAAATCAAATGAAAGCTTATCCATAGTATTTTTATACCCTGTACCTATGGGTACAAAGGGTATACTAGATTTGTGCAATGTATGTAACGGACAGAAGGAGGCGTGGCAGACCCCAAGTCCTTTATACCAAAATGCTTATCATAACAAATCCACATTCAAATTTTATCGATGCGGTCCCCCCACCCCCCTGCAATCCATTTACCGTGTTTTCTCCCCCCCGTATACTTTAAATAAGTTCTTTGTTAACATTCGAGTTTCATCAAAATGGGTAAAAATTTATGGAACTTATAGGTATAAATATCGATTTTCACAAAAAAAAATAAAAAATTCCAATTGGAAAGTTCTTAGATGGAATATGCAGGAAAATTTTTTTTGACACAAAAGGTACAGGGTATTCCACTGTCGGGCACCGCCTCGACTGTACCACATTTTTTAGACTCTATACTTGAAAAATGCTAAAAGCTTCCTTTTGATTTTTGCAAGGCACCAGAATGACGCTACTTCGTCGAAAAAGTCGATTTGGGGTGAGTCCGGAAGTGTCGAAATGAGCCAAATAATTATTTTGAATATAATTTCGACACGGATTTCAACTGTTTTTTTGTCAAAATGATGAGAACATACAAAAAAAGCGAAACAAATCCCCGTAAATTGGTTCGAAGTTCTGATGGTTTGTTGGAAATGCTGACAGCAATGGAAATCGACAAAAGGAGTTTTCTTGCAGACGATTTCCCTCTTTTTTTAATAAAACTTTTTTTCAGGCCATTTCACTAGGCAACAATTATTTTTTTCCACGTTCATTAATTTCAATGTAGTATTCAAACTTGTTTTTTGACCAAAAATAAAGAATTTAAATGTTTGCGATGAAATTTTATGGCGGTTTTTATCATTTTTGGACACTTCCGGATTCACCCCAAAAAAATCGAAAATCACGTATTTGGCATTTTTTGTCTACCTGACAAAAAATCTTCGTATCGATCTGAAATTTTGGCACAATGGGGCTAATTCAATGCATTGAACGACATAACTTTCAATTTTGAAAACGAAAAATTTTTTTTACTCCATTAAATATACGAAAAAATTTTTCCGAATTCACACCGCTTGTCTCTATAGACAATTGCAATTATTTCCGATCAAGTCAAGGTGAAGAAGAAGAAGGTGACGCCTAAAATATTCTCGGTTCCAAATCTAATACTCGCTTTTATTAAAAATTTTCATTTAAAATAAAAAATTGTATTCGATTAATTTTCAAAGGGCGCAGAATGCATTTACTTTACCAAACGAACCATTTGAAGAAAAAGGTGCGGATGATGCTGAAAAGGTTAAAGGTTACACATCTACTACTCACAAATTACTTTTAAATATGAGAATATATAGTTTTCAAATATGAGGCAATCACCCAAGCTGCTTTTTTTTTTTTAAATTTTGCGCTCAATTAATAAAAGAAAAAATATTTTCTACAGTCAAAAACTTAATTGACTACTTACTTTCAGGTCTAAAGTTCTCCAAGGTGACGCTGAAATCTTACCCATAATGTTGCTTACACATTATAATAAAAACAACAACAGCTTTTATGGTAAAGAATTTTATTTAAAAAAGTTGTTCAGCTTAACTTTTTACAAATTATAACTTACAAAATAAAATACAATCAATAATAATCAAATAATAAATCAATTATGCACTTAAATTAGCCTTCATAACTAATACAAGAGAAATGTATGCAAAATTTGATTAAATTATTTATATATATATATATATTAGAATAAAAATATATAAAAATTTTTAAATCAAAATGGATGGAAATGCACAGTTATTTGATTAGTTTAAAATACTTTCGGTACAATAAAATATTTTTGTTGTTGTTGTTTTTGCCAGAGGCTGTTCTACTGGGTTCGAAATTTTTGTAATTTATAAAAAAAATTATATAAAACTGTTTTGAGTTAAATGCTTTGTTGTCAGTAATTTTTTTGTTTTTTATCCAAAAGGCTTAAAAAAATTTGAGTTTTATTTATAAGTTTTTTTTTTTGAAATAATTTAAGGTTTTACTAAATAATGTTGCCTTTTGCTTTTAGTTTTTTTTTCATTTATTTTTTATATGCTTAAATTACATTTTAGCTTAAATGCGAGACATTTATTATGTAAATAATTGAGATTTTATAAATGTGTTTAAATTTTTTTATATATATATATTTTAACTTTTTGTTTTTAAATATATGTTTGTTTTTTGCTTAGTTTTAGTTAAATTTTATTTATATGTTGCATGTTAAGTTTTGTAAATTTTATTTAAGGTGTCAAGTTCTGTGTGTTTTTGTTGTCAAAGTTTGCTAGGTGTATAGGGTGTTTTTTTGTGTTTTTTTTTTTAAATGTAAATATGTTGAATTATTTATGTGTGAAAATTGTTTTTTTTTTTTTTGCTATTACACATTTATATGGGTTTTTTGTTTTTTCTTGTTTTTTGTTAGTTTACATTTAATTTGCTTTTTGTTTTTTTTTTTAATACACATTTATTTAGTTTTTTGAAAAAACCACTTAAAGAGTTTTGTAATATCATGCATTTTTTTTTTAAATTTGCTTTATCTCTTAATTATGAAATTGTTTATATATATGTATATATAAACGCCATTGGGTTGGTTTGTAATAGGTTTTTTTGCTTTAAATTTTTACGCTTTTGTGCATTAAGTGGAACAGCCTCTCTCTCTGCTCTCTTGCGCTCTTAATTTGTGGCGTCTACTTTTTGCCCTCTCCCTTTTGCACATAGACTATTTCGGCGTACTCTGTTGCACTTTTTGCTGCTGCAGCAGGCGTCGCTGCTGCTGCGGCGTCTGTGGCTGTTGTTGTTGCTGCAGTTGTGGCAGCTTTTGTTGCTGTTGTGGTTGTTGTTGTGGGCAATGACGTAGACACGGGCTCATTTGGCGGCTTTAGTACAAGTTCAGCATAGACGAGTTGTTTGTCTTGCTAGTTATAAAAGAAAAAGTTATTAGTATAGAGCTTAAAAGCTGTAAGGCGAGAGCTTAAAATAAAATAAAGATTGAAATTAAGAGTGATTTTTGAAAAAGTTTTGTAGGTGTTGGGTCTTGAAACTTTTGATACCTTTGTTTTGAACTGGTTTGCTTTGCATATACATAGGTATTTACTTAAAAGTCCACACTGGTGAGGTGCTCTGCCATACTATTGCCTGCTATATATAGATAGCATATATACAAGATACAAAGTTGCATGCACGACAAAAAGAATTTATAATTTTTTTTATAATATTTTGTAAAGTATTGTGGTTTAAGCAAGTGTTAAAAAATATAGAGAAAAATAACATGAGAAAAGTTAAGTAAAGCCAAAAATTCATTTGGTGCTAAATCAAAAGAAAATTCAATATATAGTTAATTTGCTAAGCAGCGGCAAAAAGCTTTGCTCTTTTTTTGTTTGGGCTACTCCTAAAAGTATGCTAAGCTTAGCCACCCACTAAACGCTTATTAACTACGTACACACGCACACACACACATACAATGATTTGTACAGTCTTTCAGTGTGTTGAGTAACTGTTTGCAATACCTTTGGTTCATTGTCATTGCCATCGATGGCAGCAGCATCCTCGTTGTGCTCATTTCCGGCTGCAGTCTCACACTCCGGCAGGTTGGTATCCTTCTTCTTGGCGGCATCCTTCTCATTGAAACGCTTTAAAATGGCCGCAGCAAAGGCGGGCAAACGTTTCATTCTTCTGCTGCTGGGCTCCGTGGCTTCCACGTTGTTGCTGCCATTGTTTGTTGTTGTCTCCTCGCTGTTGGCGTTGCCAGCGCCTGTCGCTGTTGTTGTTGTTGTGCTGGCCGAGTTGGCGGTCGAGGTGGCTTTTATGTCGGCGCTTTCGGTGTCGCTGCTGTTTGGATGATGGTTTGTGCAAGTGGTGGATGTGGTTGATGATTTTTTGTTGCTTTTATTGTTTGGTAGTACTTTGTACTTGTTGTTTTTGTTTTTGGTCGTATACTTGGGGTTTTTCGTTTTTTTTTTTTTTTTTCTTTAGGGGCTACTTATTAAATGTGTCAAAATAATTGTACAGCAAGCAGAGACAAGGCGCGGTTAGTGGAGCAGGATAAGTTGGCAACAGCAGCAGTTAGCCAATGTCGCCAAGTAGTTTTTGGCCACAAAAATGTGTTAGTCGCGTTTGGAAGTGAGTGAGTGTGTGTGTGTGTTTCTTTGGGTGCTTTTGTTTGGTACCAACGTGCTTTTGTCTGTTGTTACTTGGGTTTAGTGGCAGTTAAAGTTGACTTTTTGGTAAACTGATGTATATAATTGGACCATAAAACCAAAGTGTTAGAAAGTAAATTACTTAAAAATGTTAAAAAAAATGAACAATCAAACTCAAATTTTACTGCTCCTGCACCCACTTAAGTTTTATAATGTCTGGGACTAAGTGCTTAGTTTGCATTGAAACTGTCTGGCTAATACTTAGCTACAGTGAACACTGGTAAGCTTAAACCAAATCAATGTAGAGGCTCATTGGGTCATTAAATGTCATTCAGACATGTGTCGAAATATAAATCGATTTGTCGATTAATTTCTTAGCGCTCTAATGCCCATTAGTGCCTTGATGCATTTATTCTATTTTTGCAAATTATTAAAAAAGTACTTAACTTTTAACTTTTATTTGGCAGTTCCTAATAAACACACTAACTAAGTTATAAAAGATTTCAAAGCTCTTCAAAGCTTTTAAAGGTACTTTTTTTTAATAAGCACAGCACATGTGTTTTTGCGGTTTTTTTGTGCGTTTGCGAGTTGTCTGCAAAAATAGTTTTTTAAATGCTCATACGCAGTTCGTAAATTTTCGCACGGAATGACAAAACTTCATATGGGATATCCCAAATGGGATTTTTGTTTTTGCACGGAATGATAAAACTTCATATGGGATATCTATGATATCTATATAGATATATATGGGATATATGGGAAGTTTTGTCATTCCGTTCAAAAATTTACGAACTGCGTATGGGCCTTAAAATACCATACCAACAAAAAAAAAGAAAATCAGCATCTTTTAATACTATAAAAGCTGTTCAAAAATAAATAAATCAAAAAACTCAAAGTCTAAAAATTTCATTAGCGACTTATTTTAGACTTAAGTCCTTACGGACCTTTTTCAGATTTTCGAACCTTAGTAGTAGTTAATAGTACGTTTAGCTGGTACTATCCTACATAATTTTAAAGGTCATTTTTGAATTTAGGAGCCAAAAAGTAGCTTAGAAAAAATTCGACCATTGTTAACCAAATATTTTCAAAATGGGCATTAGAGGGTTAAGGCACAGTATTTGAAAGACTAAGCATTTCGAAGTTTTGAAATAAGTTTAGCAAAGCGTATCCCATAATACGATAAGTAAAAAGGGGAAGACGAGGTAAGGGGAAAGGGACTTCTCAAAACTAACTCCAACATGATCAGGAGGACAAAAGAATTCCTTAAGAACGCTATGAACAATATTGGAGACTATAAGAGCTAGCTTGTCTAGTAAGTGGAAATTTTTCAGTTTTTTCCCCCCTCTAATCACTAAAGCCCTATATTTTTTATAACTTTAAAGTTCCACCTCCGTTTTGTATGATTGTTAAAAGAATTCATTTTAGGAACTCTAAGTTAAAATTTTTTAACCCTATTTATTATGTCTTGCGAATTGATATTCTGAATATTGAAAAATCGGCATCACAATGGAAGTTTAAAAGTCAAAAGTCTACAAGACGTCTAAACGTCAAATGTGCTCAAAAATATTTTTATTTTTTTTGCGAAACAAGTATTTTGTATTTTAAGAGATATCCGCATATATAACAGCATGGCATCAAGTCGCTTCAAAGGAGTTTATGGGACACCACAATAAGAGTTCATTTTATCTATAATCTATCTATTACACTAGTTTACACGAAAAATAATTCATTCGTAATTTTGGGCCGAGAAACACGAAAATGACAACTTTTTTTTTCTTAAGCACCGTTTTCGAGATTTTTTTTACAAAAAAAACACTTTTTTCAGCTATTCGTCAATATATATTGGAACTTTTGTACATGATTCCATAGCATCTACATTTCTAAACCGATTATAAAGATCTTAGACTTGAAATGTTTTCTTTCAGCTTAAAGTTTAACATAATTTTTAAAAAAATTTTTTCGTTAATAAAAAGCAAACCAAAAATTTGTAATTTTGAAAAATGGTCGAATATGACACTTTTTTTCGACTTTGGTTGCTTGTAACTTCAATAATTTTTACTTAATACGTACATATTATATATCACTGTACAAAGCACATAAATACCTTTCGATCTAATCATCTGTGGATACAAAGATATCAGTCGTCAATATGACTAACTGAAAAAAGTGCCCAAAAACATGTTTTTTGAAAAAATCTCGAAAACGGTGTTTAAAAAAAAAAAGGTTGTCATTTTCATGTTTCTCGACCCAAAATTACCCTAAAAAACACTTTTATACGAAGGTTCACTCGATGACCCTTAAATTTGTAAACTAGTGTAATTTATCTATTATCTGTTATTCTATCTATAACAAGTCACAAATACTTCAATGTTTCTTACTTTAAAAATGAAAAAGCATAAAAATGATCTAGCTCAAGTTTAGTTCGTGTTTCAAAATTAAGAGCATATGCGGCTCAGTATGGTTTTTCGGAATATTTTCAGACTAGTTTTCGTAGTTAGTTAGTTTCGAAGCCCTACGCTCCAAATATGAGTTAAAGGAACATATATATATATATATATTCGTAGTTATCAGCAAGAGAATAAGTCAG
Source organism: Chymomyza fuscimana (assembly GCA_949987675.1). NCBI lineage: Eukaryota > Metazoa > Arthropoda > Insecta > Diptera > Drosophilidae > Chymomyza > Chymomyza fuscimana. Next base: position 41,373,027 of record OX465088.1, on the reverse strand, counting down.
TAGAACCATTTAATATTAAATATTAAAAAATAAATTAATTTAAGCTTTGTTCTAGGAACTAGTTGGACGATCCATGTTTTATACTTGAAGAATTCATTCATGAAAACTTTGAAACGTAGTTGATATTTGCTTTCAAAGTAACTTGATAATATGCAGCAAGGTGCAAATTTTCTGGATACCTAAGAGAAAGGAATATTGTTAAGAAATTTAATTCAGAATTTTGAAAACCAAAACATTTCAGAAACATTTGTCAAAAGTTAGATTAGATAGGCTGCTCGGTGCAAAGCGAGAACATCTAGAGCTCATACGGCCATAGTAATGGCTAATATATGTCTAAGACAAGAGGAGTGACAGTTGACTGAGATAACAGATAATGGTAAAAAATGTAGAAAAGTTGGTAAAAAATTGTTGGAAATTGATTGAAGTTAAAACTGCCCAAAAAGACGGTAATGACAAATAATATAATAGAAATCAATCTAGATATAAAGAGAGTTTTGGAACAATTTCAATGTAATAAAGTTACTTTTAAAATTTTTTTAGACTATTACTACCAAGAGGCATCTTTCATATTTTAAATTAACATTATTTTCGTAGTTTAATCATTTATCAAAAAAAATTTTTTTGACTTATCGTATTCTAGTAATATTTGTTTATACGAAAAGTGAAAAAAAAATTGTTGGATACTAGTACAGTAAACGAAAGCTAAAAAACGACGCTTATTGGAAAAAAAAATACTTAATGGATGAAACTTTCAGGGATCGTTAGGGTCCCTATTAGAAGTCTAAAACCGAGTTTTCGTATTTGTGGGTAGGGGGCATGGCACCATATATGTTGGTAGGGATTTTGCATGATATCTTTTTTGCTTTCAAACTTAGAATCATGACTTAAAGGTCGAACTTGTTGCCAATAAAATTATCTATCAAACAAGATTTAAATCCACGTTGTATATTAATTGGTTCAAGCTCAAAGCCCGAGCAAAAAAGTTGCTCATAAGCGCCACTTTTGTAATACGCTGCCTACGTGCGCGACTGTACTATAAATGATTAAACTATAAAGTAATTTTAAGTTAAAATATAAAAGCTTTCTTTTGACCAACTCGTGGTAGAAATAGTGTTAAAAAAAAAAACTAGCTCTTAATCAGTTTCCATGTTTACTTTAAACGATCAGATTCAAGTTTACTAAGCTCTTCATTCCTTACGAGCATTTTCCACTTGCAAGTTCTAGTTAGTCAGAGCTCACTGTACTTGTGTACAAATTTGTGCTTTGCTGTTTTGACCTTCAAATGGACTTACAACTCAATTTGGGCCTTTCTTTCAGACTGATGACTACAATTTATTTAACATATTGTATGTTATCTGGTAACACAAAATATGTTGCGCCCCCCCAAACAAAATGTCTGCCAAAAGTCTGTGCGTGTTTTTTTTTGTTTGAACGAGTAGAAGTTTGGATAAAAGTACTCATGCTCATGTATTAGTGAATTGCGTGCGTGTTAGTCTGAAAAGTTGATTTGAATGTTTTTGTTTTAGAGCAACAAACTCAACTGCTGCTGTAATAAATGTTTGCCTTTACGCTGCAGCAGCTCGAAAAGTATCTCGTAGATACTTTTCATACACACACACACAAATACAATTCACTGGGCTTGCATTTGCAACAAAATTTATTTTATTTGCAATATTTTTGTTTTTGTTAATATGTACAATGTAAAAAAATGTGTATAAAATATGGTAAAAAAGAAACAGACACATACACAATGATTTAAAGCTTAAACTAACTACAGCTTAAATTTAAAAACTCACTTAACTTTAACATTTTGTTAGTTGTAATAAGCCAAAAAAAATACTTTAATAAAGGAAATTAGTTTTTTTGATTTCGTTGGTTTTGCGCTCTTAAGAAAGTAAGTACAGTAGGCATTGGCCTAATGTGAACACAGCGATTTGTTTTTATCGCATATCTCATTTAGTTTGTGATTTTGTTCTTGCTATATAATTAAGGTTATACATATAACATATTGAGTACAAAATCGTTTGTGTATTGTAGAAAGCGTTCTAGAGTTGCCATGCATAACAAAATTATTCGAACCTTTTATAAGTATAACTTAAAGCGAAAGTATCTAAATTTTGTTTTGTGTAGAGACTGTCATGAGTACATACTGCTAGTTGTTGTTGTTTTTTTTTTTGTGGTGTTGTTGTTGTTGTGTCTTTACTGTAGCTTGTGCGTAAGCTGGCTGCTATGAAACTCGTTTTGTTTTTTAAGGCGCTTTCGTTGCAATAAATTAGTTAGACCCTAAAATACTCATTCATACAAACACAAACACACACACAGACGCACGCACGCACGCACGCACTATTATCATTCAAAATGGTGGCGCTTAAATTTCCGTTTCCTGTGGTATCTTTGGCATCGTCTGTGTTGTAGGCGTGCTGGGTATGGTGGGCGTGTTACGTTTTTGTTGCTGTGGTTTGGGCGCTGTTGCAGGTGGCGCCGCTTTGGCTGCACTCACTGGCTTTAGCTGACTGCGTCCAGAGAGCAGCTGTGCCTGCTTCTCTAAGAGCGCACGCTGATCTTTGGGTATCCAGCGTGAGAAACGTGATTCGGGTATGCCCAGCTGATTGCCGCGTTGCAATAAATCGTTACTTTCTGTAGGCGCCTCAACATCTCCATTCGTATTAGTGGATATGTGTTGGGAGTTGCGTCCGCCAGCCTGAGCCATTACTATGCTGCGTATTGGCACTGTGGTGGGATTGTAGACGCTGCTCTCACGATCGGTGGCATACTCAAAGGAATCATCCTCATCGTGCGCACGACGCTCTACAGAGAGGCGTTCGGACAAGCCACCATTTGCTGGTGCAGCATGGCCATTTGCCTCACGCAGCTTACTGGCGCCTAGCAGGGTAATGCCATTAGGGGTCTCAAGCAGTGCCACATTCTGACCATGCTGTGTCGCATCTAGCTGTTTTTCGCTGTGTTGGGGGTTATTTTTTTTTTGCGAAAATTTTTATTTGTGGTTCCACGCATATGTTGGTTGGTTGGTTGGTTGGTTGTGTGTAAACACAACAAGTTGCATATGAAAGTATATATAAGAGAGTAGAGAGTACATAGCAGAAGTAGTTTGTTGTTTTTTTTTTGTAATTGGTGATGGGCTAAGCTAAGTTGTTTTGAAATCGATTTAGCTTGAAATGGCTGCAAAGCCGGCGATTTGCTGGTGAAAAGGGCGCATGGCACGTTTTAGTATTTTTTTAAGTTCGATTTACATTTAGTTTGGTATTTTTGCGGTATACGGCACAGTGAGTGTGTGAGAGAGAGAGAGCGTTTATAGATATAAAGAGAGCAAGAGCGAGAGAGAGAGAGATACAGTTACAGAGCGAGCGTACGTACGACGTTTTGGCGAGGCGAGCGGGTTGTGAGTTTTGTTTTTTTTTTTGCGAATCGTTGGAATTATAATTTTTGAGACAAGACAAGAGACGAGACCAGATATATATTTTTTTTGGTATTTTATATAAGACTTTAGCTAGGTGTAAATGCGTGTGCGTGTTGGCATGTATATGTACGTGTGTGTATGTGTATGGGTGTGTGTATGTGATTGTATGTGTGCTTAAGTTCAACTCTGTCTATGTCTAAGAAAAAAAACCTAGCTAGCGTTTTTTTAGTATGTCCATAATGAGTTTGGTATTTTTTGTTTGCTTTTAGCTTTGAGCGTAATTATGAGCTTATTAATGAAAATAAAATGAAATTTAACATTAACAAATAAACCAAACGTATAATGAAGCCACTAAAAATGACATGCAAAATATATAACATACAACTACATAAATATAAAGAAAATGTTACAAAAAAACAAATCAAAAATGTTAAAAGGTGATTTCCAATAGCTACCATATATGCAAATAGGTTATATAGACAGGCACAGACACTGATACCGAGTGGGGTTAGTAACACAAGCCGATTGACATCCGAAATGGCTTGAAAGCTTGGCCCATGGCGCTACAAACTTATTTTGACATTTATGTGTGGTTTGTGGTGATCAGCTTTGGCTGTTTGGTATGACTGTACTTACGTTTCGTTTGTGGGCGTCTTAATGGATTTGCCTGTGGATAAGTAAAAGTTAAATATTATAGTAAATTATTATGCGTCTGGCGTAAGGAAGTAGGAAGAAGAGTAAAAAGTCAAAATGGAAGAAAATAGCAAGGATTATTGACTCCGGCGGCGCTAGCTTAAATTTAGACGGAACAAAATGAGTTTTGATTTCAAGTAAAAGTTCGCATTATTTTAAGCATTTTTAGTGAAGTAAAGCGAGAAATTTTGTTATATAGTGAAGTAAGGACCTTCGTATTTTGAGGTCAGACTATGAGTTGCAGAATCCGAATTCGTTACCAAAAAAAAACTACAGCAAACCTCAATGTTGCAGCTTGTTTCAAAGCCCTGATGAGCTCGATTTTTTCGAATTCGAAAACAGACTCAGCGACTCCAAAAACCATGAAGAAATGCATTCAAAAGTCGGTTTCTTTTTGTGACTGTTTAATTATTTACATTTTTTTTTTTAAATTTTCATAAAAATTTAAAGGATTTGAACACTTTTTATTTGGCAAAATGCTAATAATAGAAATCCGTATTGATTTTGTATACCATATACCATATAGGTACTAAGGGTATATTGGGTTTGTGCAATGCATGTAACAGACAGTAGGAGGCGTGGCAGACCCCAAGTTCTTTATACCAAAATGCTTATCATAGCCTCGGGTAGCGATTGAGCCATGTCCGTCTGTCCGTCCGTCCGTCTTTACGAACACCTAGATTTCGGAGACTAAGAGCCAGAGTTACGAAACTTTACCATGTGGTCAAATTTCCTCAGAAGTTAAAGTTTTTTTAATTATGTCAATATCTTACCCCATTCCCCCCGTACTTGATCTTCACGGTTTTAAGCTACACCATTTAATATGGTGTAACTCTTAACAGAATTAGGTTTCATGGTTTCATGCATCTGAATGTCAAATATGAACGAAATCGGACAAATACAACAAAAGTTATAGCCAAAAAGGTACTTTTTTGCCAATAAACTTCATCAATCTTTGACTATACGTAATTATGGTAAAAAATAACCTACAATCAGCAATTTTCGTAAGATTATTCATGTGGCCCTAACAAACCCGCATCCAAATTTTACTTAAAATCGATGCGGCCCCCCCTACCCAAGCAATCGATTTAGCAAGTTTTTTCCCACAGTCCTTAACATATTGGAAATCGCCCTGTAAATTTCGATTTTCCATCAAAATCGGTTAAAATTTGCGGATATATTTATTGTTCCGCGCCAAAAAAAAAAAATCCAATTCGAAAATTCTTAGAAGGAAAAAGATAAATTTTTTTACATTTGGTTTCGCCAGGTGCCTAACTTTATTTTTCACAAATTTAAAGTTCAAGGTAGCACAGGCCATATTATTACATTCCCAAATTAAAAATATTAATGTTCCGGAAAAAAAAAAGTTATATAATGGATTTCGAAAATGAAGGAAAATGGGCGCAAAAATAATCTTAAAAAGTATCTCAAATCAAAACTAAATAAACATTGCTTAGAAAAGCTGTGACTTATTTAAACTGCTGCTTGAAGCAGTTGTGAATTATAAGCAACATCAGGTAAAATGCAGCTCTCTTTACTAACAGCATTATGTTAACTATAACATACGAAATTATAAAGCATCTAAAATGTTTTTCACAAAAATAATTGTTATTCAAATAAAAACAAATTTTATTTTATAACTTTAAAAATACATAATTGTTTTTTTTTTTTTTACAAATTACTAAAATTACAAAGAACAGCAAAAAAATGTATTGAGCAAATATCTAATGAAAATTTTAATTAATTTCTTTAATTAGCCAATTAATGTCTATATAATTTATTTAGCATGCTATCAAGCCAAGGTCTTGATATATTCAAATTTTTTATTTTATTTTTATATATATATAAAAAATCAAAAATTAGACGAAAAAAAATGCATTTTGCTGGCAGGTCAGAGCTTAAATAAATACGTTAATTTTAATATTATTTTTGCATTGAAAAAATTATTTTACAAAATATTTATGTAAAGTTTAAAAAATTATATATCATTGCATTTGAGTTAAGCGAACAGTGTTAAGAGATTTTCAAAAAGTATTGCGAGATTCCAGATTGTACATTCGAGTTTTAACTTTTAGCTTAGAGAGCCTATTAACTTATACTTGGCCTACAATAAGTTTTATTTATTTTTTATGCTTTTTAAATATTTTGTATAATTTTGGCCACATATTTGTGAGCTGGCTTTTATAGTGCCACATTGAGATATGATATTCCATTTTGTTGGCGGCGCTCGATTAACTCGAGCGTATTTGAGCAGATTTGCTTTGAGAGCACTGCTTAAAGCAGTGCTTTCCAATAGCTGGCTACGCTCTAGACGGAAGTATTGGGTGGTTTGGGTGCTTCTACAACCGTAGCGTGTTGCTGTCCATTGCCCGCTGCTATGACAGCAGCAGCTGTAGCTGCAGCGGTTTTTTTAAGATCCGCCTTCTTTTGTGCCTCCAGCTTGTCGGTGACGGGCGGAGTTGCCTCCTCCGATTGCTGTGTGGTATCAATATGCTCCTCAGCATTGTCTTGGCCCTCGAGCTCATCGTCAAAATGCTCAGGATGTATCTGCGCCTCAGAGTCGGGACCTAGGTCCGTGTTAAGGGTGGCGCCTGCAAGAACAACAACAACAAGAACTAACTTTTAGCGTCGTCGTGGTAGAGTCTCGTGTGTGTGTGTGTTGTACACACTTGGAACCAAAAGTATAGAAAGGAAATCCAAGGATACACTGCTTTTAAGCCACAGTGTTGCATTGAACTTAAGATAGGCGTGGCACAATTTAGGTTAGTTCCGTTTACCAGTAAGCAAATTAAACAGATAGAGAAAGTAGTAAACAAAGATAGGGTTATTAATAGAAACAAAAAATAAAATGAAAGAAAATTTTTTAAAATTTTACCAAAAAACCAAATAAATAAGTTTTGGTAAATTAAAAGTAAGTCAAATTTTGTTTAAGCGCCGTTTTTGTTAGCTCTTCTTGTTGTTGTCATTTGTAGACACGATATTTTTTTTTTCGTCACACAGTTTTTATAATATTTTAATAATATTTTAGACTTAAAACTTAAATACTATATTTAAAATGAGTTTAAGTTCTGAGCATGCATTTTATTTCTATTTTTTAAATCATTTTTTTAATGTTCTTTGTTATATTTTTTTAGTGCTGAGAATCTAATTTCGAACCATATTAATCTTTCTGTATACTATAAGGTTAAGGCTATATTATATTTTTATTCAGTAAAGTTTTTAACTAGAGATGGCCTCACTCTGATAGGGATAATACAAGGATTAGGGTTTAACCAGATTTTCAGTTCGTAAAGTCATTTCGACACCGGTCGAAAAATTGAAATCGTAATCCGAAACAGCTGCACTTCATAATATAAATGTTTTTATTTTTTTTTTCTTCCAATAATTCTTTTACTTGCAATTTTTTAAATTATGACAAATTTTATTTATTTTCGTATGTTAGAAAATTTTTGAAATAGATGTCCACATTCGATTTAGTACACAATTTAAATTTTTTTTATTTCTTTCAATTATTGTCCAAATTATACGATAAATTCTTCAGTTTTCAAAATCCCTTTTGTTTGAGGAGTTTTCAAGTACTTTAATAGGTATAAAACAAAAATATTTTTGGGGTTCGGTCAAAATTTCGAATTTATTTGTTAAAAAGTCTTTTCGTAATTGATATCCGAGACATAAAAGTTTGACTACACAAATTTTATATTCGTTATTATTTAACTCAAAAATTTTTAAATTGAAAGTAATTTTATTCAGCTTACAAGTTCGTCTTGTTAGCACATTTTCGAAATTCTTATTTCGTTATAGAGTTTTATTTGATTTGAAAATTCTTTCGGCATGAATAACTTGCCAGAAAAATGTTCTATAATAGCACAATTAAAATCGTTAAATATACAAGTTTAAAGTAATTTTCACACATAAAGCAGAGATTAATAGTAAAAATTAATAGAGGTAGTTGCTATAAAAAATTTATTTTTCAGATAATTCGAAAACAAAGGCAGAATAAGAAGACACTCAGATACTTGATTGCGACTGCAATGAATTTTGTGGTCATAATTTCTAAAACACTTTAGTCCGAAATTTTTTACCACCCATATTAACTTTAACAATTCTTTACTTTTCTAAAAACATAAAAATTTTGTTGCGACTTTTAATTATTGGTATATAAAAAAATACATTTTTGTAAAAAAGCATTTTTATTAAAGTATGTACTATAAAATTTTGGAAAACGGACTTTTAATTAATGTATTATAAGATTCAAAATTTTTGGATAAATCGTTATAAATATTTAAAGCTCGTTCTTTTTACTAAAGAAAAATTACGATCTGCGAAAATTTTTGTGAAACCGAGAAATTCCTTAAAAGCTTAGTTTATGAAAATTAGGAAAAGTTAGGATATTTATTTAAAAGCATTTTTTTTTTAATTTTGATAATAATTCAAAGCTTATTTTTGTGAAATTCCTAAAATGCTTGGTTAAGGGAAATTCAAAAGCAAGGATATTTTTGAAAAAGTATTTTTTTTAATTTTGATAATAATCCAAAGTATTTTTTTTAATTTTGATTATAATTCCAATCTTATTTTTGCGATCCAAGAAATTAAAAATAAGCTTGGTTAAGGGAAATTCAAAAGCTAGAATAATTTATTGAGAAGAATTTTTTTTTTAATTTTGATAACAATTCAAAACTGCCAAAAATGCCTTTAAAGAAGGGTTTTTTTTTTCAATATCGATTTTTTTCGGAACCAGAGGTCAGACTATGTTTTCTTTATGTTTTTGCTACCTGACTCCGAGTTTCGAAAAATCCAAGCACGTCCGTCAAAAGCTAGGATATTTTTTGAAAAGGTTTTTTTTTTTAATTTTGATAATAATTCAAAGCTTATTTTTGTGAAATTCCTAAAATGCTTGGTTAAGGGAAATTCACAAGCAAGGATATTTTTGAAAAAGTATTTTTTTTAATTTTGATAATAATCCAAAGTATTTTTTTTAATTTCGATTATAATTCAAAGATTATTTTTGTGAAACCAAGAAATTAAAAATAAGCTTGGTTAAGGGAAATTCAAAAGCTAGAATAATTTATTGAGAAGAATTTTTTTTTTAATTTTGATAACAATTCAAAACTGCCAAAAATGCCTTTAAAGAAAGGTTTTTTTTTCAATATCGATTTTTTTCGAAACCAGAGGTCAGACTATGTTTTCTTTATGTTTTTGCTACCTGACTCCGAGTTTCGAAAAATCCAAGCACGTCCGTCAAAAGCCAGGATATTTTTTGAAAAGTTTTTTTTTTTTAATTTTGATAACAATTCAAAGCTTATTTTTGTTAAATTCCTAAAATGCTTGGTTAAGGGAAATTCAAAAGCAAGGATATTTTTGAAAAAGTATTTTTTTTAATTTTGATAATAATCCAAAGTATTTTTTTTAATTTTGATTATAATTCAAAGCTTATTTTTGTGAAACCGAGAAATTCCTAAAAAGCTTGGTTAAGGCAAATTCAAAAGCTGGAATATTTTTTGAAAAGTATTTTTTTTAGTTTTGAAAAAAATTCAAAACTGGAATGCCTTTAAAGAAGGGTTTATTTAAAAAAAAAAAAACAACGACTTTCGAAACCAGCGTATAAAGCCGGTTTTCGTTAAGTTTTAAGTATCGCTAAGTCCGAAAATTTGTAAAATTCCAGCACGTCGGGGTTTTGACCAAAAAAAACACCATAAAACGAGTTATTTCGGAACACTGACTTCCTTGAGTTTTTTTTGACGAATTCGGTGGCCTTAAAAACAGCAAAAAATATCCGATTTTTTGAGCTTATGCCAGAAACCTCATAGGCTACGAATTTTGGGACCTCGGACTCGTATTCATAAGAAAAACATAGTTTGACCTCTTTATCCGAAAGTGTTTTTTTTAGTAACAGCTAGTAAATTTGTTTGAGAGCATATACCATTCTAATCCGCTACTATATTGAAAAATTGGGAATATCCAAAGTACAACTTGGCACTGTCGCCAAATCAAATTCGACCGGATTTCGACTAGTCCGGATGTCGACTTGTCCCAAAAACTGCATTTACTGTATTAATAAATGAATCAATCCATATTAGATTGGTTTTTGTCTTAACTAGCGATTTTGGTTTTGTATGGAATTTATGATAATTAGTTTTGGTTTTGTATTTACGTAGAGCCTCAACTTAAGCCTAAATACTTAAAACTTGAGAAGTCGGTAAAGCATTGTGAAATAATCGATAGTTTTTTTTTTTTTTTTTTGAAAGACAGAGTTTTTCTTAACTAGTAAGTTAACATAATTATCGCCGAATAATGGGAGAACTCTATTAATAGCTGTTCGAAGAGAACAGGAAGAGAACGGCCACAATTATCGCCGAATGCTCAGGGCTATTTAGTTAGCTTTTTAAACTATCATTCTCAAGAGCTACGAAGCAAAGTGCTCTCTTCTAACTCATTAAATCCAAAGTAACGCCATCGACTGTGATTATTACCTATTTCCGCTTCCCAATTGTATAAATTTCATTTTTCAATTGTCTGCTTTGCCAAATAAGTTATTAAAGCAAAATCTTGGTTTCAATTTCAAGTTCCTGAAAGTTTTTTGGCTCTCGCCGTAACTTGCATTTAAATTGGCTGAGCATAGTTAAGTTGTCAGTTAAGCACAAATTGAATGAAATTCCATTTAATAATGTTGCCAAATTGGCGTAACCGCTTCCTAGACAGTTGGGGCATACATGATCCACCCCCACACACAACGTCACACGCTCATGCCTCAGCCCCAGCGAACAGCCGAAAAGACAAGTGAAATTTTTAATTAGAAGAGTTTTAAGCGCTGTTGTCGTCGTTGCAGACTGAATGCTGCCCCAAGTTGGCGCTAATTAAAATTTAAAAGCCGCACAATGAGTTGAAAGTTAACAACAGGCTGTGGCAGGCATTGGTTGCTGTTGTTGCCAGAGCCATGTGTTTGTTTTTATGCGGCGCAGCATGTGGCAATGATGTCGATGCTTGTGTTCTATGAAGATGAGTCAAGTGAATGAATGGGTGAGTGGGTGAGTGAGTGTACTTATATGGGGCGGGGTGGCGCCTATGAAAAACCTGAAGCCAAAAATTATTGTTAGCAAAGCTGATGCGTCATAATGAGCCAGAGCGTCTGAGATAGCATGATAATGATGCCTAGCGCTGTGATAATAATGATGTTGGTAGCACCCACAGAGAGAGACAGAGAGAGAGAGAGAGAGAGTGAAGCAGTGTGATAGGCAAGAGACAGCAGGCCGGGAGTCGTACAGATTGTATACAAAAACATGTACTTACCGCCAAAGCACCATCTGCCGGTGGCACGTGCAAACAACACCAGTAGCACAATCAAAACGAGCACAGCAGCAGCCACAACAATACCCACAATGGCAGCCACGTCCAGTCCAGTGCTGGGTGGCTTGCTCGATGAGCTAATGCGCACCTGGTAGTCTGTGGTGCCCAGGGCATTGCTGGCTCGCAAGTTGTACGTTTTGGTGGTATCCTCCAGGGTGAGACCGGCAATGGCTAGGGTGACATTGTAGTAATCGTTGCCCAGATACTGTGGCTCATAGGCTGAGAAACGGCCATCGGTAGTGCCCTGTGGCACAATGGCGCCATCTAAGGTCCACTCGACATGTGGTGTGGGACTGGAGCGTATGGTCATGTTGACAATGGCAGTATGATCGAGATACAGGCCATAGACCAAGGCCTCAGGTTGACGTACTGGCGCATCTGAAGTGGGAGAAAAGCAAGTTAGAGCAAGTGTTATGCGTTAGAGGTGTAAGGATAAAAGCGCTTTGGCTAAGCCTTTAATTTACATGTCTTAAACAACTTTTGCGTTACTTGAAAAGGAATAGAGATCTTTGTAATTCAATGTAGATGGAATTTACTTACATCGCACATTAATTATATAGGCAGCTTCCTGTGGCGGCACACTCTCGCGATCTGTCTGATGATGGGAACGGCAGACCAGCTTACGATTGCTATCCTCAGGTGCCAAATGCCAGTGGATTTCCTGAATTGATGTGGACAGCTCAACATTGTCATTGGTGGGTGTAGCGAGGACATCCAAAGGAGTGACACGCTTATTGGCGGGAATATCATCAATGTACCAGGTAATATTGGCTGCTGGACGACCATCGCGTACAATGCAACGTGCCTTGAACTCAGTGCCCTCGGCAAAGAAACCTTCGCGATCGGGCTTGGAGATCAGCTCAATGATGGGTTGCTGTGGACGCACTATAAGTAGATGAGAAAAAGAGTGTGGAAGATGAAGATTAAGTTTTAGTTTTTTAAATTTGTAACTAAAAAAATTTGGCGATATTTGGAAGACTACAAGATGACTAGAATAGAAAGAATTTGATTTGGTGTACAGTTGGAAAACTAAATTTTTCAGATAAAAAGCTTTCTAGAGTCGTTTTAAAATGAGCTTATAAATTTTTAAGTGAAATCTTCAGAGCTTAAAAATGAAAATCAAGTGAAACATTTTGGTAATGAGAAACTTTAATTAGTAACATATACATCGGAGACACTCCAAAGTTACTTAAAGTATGATCAGGGTGACTAGAGTAGTCGATATACCGATGTCCGTGCGTCTGTCTGCCTGTTCGTCCGAATACCTATATCTCAGAGATGGTAAGAGCTAGAGCAACCTAACTTTCGGATTAGATCCCTTATTATTCAATAGGAGATAAGTTTATTTTATGTTTTTTGAAATCGGGGTTACATTATATAGTTCCCATAGGGATGATTCAGACGACCAAAAGTTTTAGATGGATAATTCGTTTGTTTACGAAGATATCGTAACCAAATTAAGTACTTGGAAGTTTTTAAGAGTTTCTCATCACTCTACAAAATTTGATAAAAATCGATTGACTATATCATATAGCCCCCATAGGACCAATCGGTCAAAAAAACGTGTTTGGTGCAAAATTTTTTTTTTCGGTTTATAAAAATATTGTAACCAAATTTGGTACAGATATATCTTTTGGAGTTCGTAAGCAATATATTTGATTGCAATGTGGTGGTACAGGGTATCCCGAAGTCGTCCGCGCCCGACTTTAACGCACGTCATCTTTTATAATAAAGCTTTTTTTCTACATCCGAAGTTGCAAAAAAGACTCATAAAGAAGTCTAAATGTTTCAAAGGCAAAAGATATTGAAACTTTTATGTTTAATTTTGTAAAAAGAAAGCATACTACAAAAAGGTAATGCCTCCTTAACGCTTATCTTTAAATACAAAGCTCATTTCCTAACAACATCTTGTTCCAAAGATTTACTTTTTCGAATAGACTTTCTTTCAACTTTCATCTGTTTTCTACAATCATAATACAGTATCTTGTTGCGTTACTTACATGCCACCACCAGATCAATGGTGCCGGATAGCTCCTCGCCTTCCACGCCCAGACTGCACTTGACCTGTCCATTGTTGCTAGCCTTAACACGCTCAATGCTTACACCGCACTGTCCAGCTGTTAGACCCGCACCATAGTAGGTAAAGCCCGGAGTCTTGCTCCATTCCGGTGAGAGATTCAATACCTTTTGTTCGCCGGGTATCTCAATGCGACAATAGTTAATGCCACGTCCATAGCGACAGAGCAGCTCGGTGCGATCGCCCTCATTGAGTAGCGCTGTATTGGGCTCCACATTCACCTGGCCATAAGTTAAAGCCTCTGTGGAAGAGAGAGTGAAGAGGCAAAAAAAAGATTTAGTTTTGGTTAGGCAACAGTGCATTGTCTAGCTGCACAATGTTGTGCAATGCTTAAAGTATCTTGTAGCTACTTAGTAAATAATATCTTATCTAAAAGTTACCAGATATTTTTTGTGCATGCTGCTTGTTACGCTAAACGGAAAAATTGTACGCGTCTTGCTTAATGCCACGATAATCATGCCAAATGACAGTCATATTTTAGCTTGCAACTGCAACCAAGCTGCACGTATGCTTGCATCTTTAAGATACGCATCTACAACAAGATAAATGAGCACGTTCATATCAAATAACTAAACAAAGCTAAACAAAATGGCATAAATAATCTGCTGCAACTGTTGGCGAAAAGTTAAAATATTTCAACCATTAGTTTGGGTATTTCAAATATGTTGCTTTCCATTAGATTTCAATTAGGATACAACGCTTAAATTGTGATACCCTGTAAGACAGGGAATCAAGGGTATGCTAGTTTTCGCAAAATATATGCAACAGGTACGACAAAATATTTATCATCTCTAAATCTCGAAACCCCTAAAGGCTAAAGATATCATTGTTTGCTTAACTAGTTTCTACGATGGAGAAATGCTTATCATCTCTAGATCTCAAAGACCATAAAAGCTACAAATGCTTATCATCTCAGATCTCAGAGATTATAAAAGCTAAAAATAACATTGATATCTTTTTTAGCTTCTCTATATAAGAAACTTTGTATCCTTAGGTATGTATATATGGCTTTGTTATCTCTAGCTCTCAGAGAGAGTAAAAGCTAAAGATAGGTTTGATATTTTGCCTAATTCTTCTGTAGAAGAAATTTTGGGGATATTGGTTAATCATCTGTAGATCTCAGAGACCGTAAAATCTAAAAAAAAACTTTATCTTAGGTACAGGGGTACATTGGGTTATCATCTTTATATCTTAGAGCTCAAAAAAGTTACAATGCCATTGATATCTTACCCAGTAGCCGCGTGCAGGAAATTTTTAGTATTTTGGTTTATTATCTCTAGATCTCAGAGGCGGTTAAAGCTAAAGGCACCTGCAATATCTTCGTAAAAGAAATTTTCGGCAACTAAGGTAGGTGTATATGGGTTTATTATCTCTAGGTCTCAGAAACCGAAAGGCTAAAGATACCTTTAAGATCTTGTCTAGTTCCTACATAGGTGCAATTTTTGCGTATCATAAAACATGATTTCTAGATCTCCAAGACCGTATCTTTGTATCTTGATTTCCAGTTTTTCCAGAGTTAAAATATTTTAATAATTATTTATTTTTTATTTATTTATATAATTATAAAGTAAAAGTTAATTCTAAGTTATAAAAGGTTTGTAGCCAGAGCAACGTAGGCCTTCAGGCTGATATTTTAATAAAAATTTTCCCTGACTTGACTATTTTGTCAGTCGCCCCTAGATGGAGCATGGGGATCTCTATTAATAACTCTTCGAAGAGAACAGGAACCTACAATTTAATTAATTCTAGTTAAAATATTGGCTATTTTTAAAAAGTCGATAAATAATCGTCAATCGTAAATGTTAACGCATTTTTTTCTAGGCAAATGAGTTGATTAAAAAATTCTATAACACTTTATTTTATTAACATAGTATCTAGATGCACCAAAATCGGTTTATAGATTCATGTGAGCCTATTAAACAATAAAATGTTGATACTTGCACTAAACATCGTTCTTTCCCCCCTAACCCATTAACTAACAATTCTCAACCGCTCAAAATTTTGTGCAATTAAATATTTATGTTAGTAAGAAAGTTGTTAGCAGGGTATTCCACTAGCGGACACCGCCTCAACTGTACCACATTTTTATTCTTCAATTATTCTTTTTCCACTTAAAGCAGCAACTTTTTGCTGCACCAATTGGTGGCAAGTTTGGAGCAGTTGCTGCCGCTGCCTCTGCCTCTGCCGCTGCTACCATTTGTTTGTTTTTGCAATTAAGACATTGAAAAATTTTCTCAGGAATTAAACGATTTAAGCTGCATTGTCTAGAAATTACTTATTGGCTTGCTTGGCTCAGCAAAAGTTAGCAGCAACAGGCTGGCTGAGTACTGGGAAGTAGCTCAATTTGTGGGTGGGTGCTCACACAGATACTCTGGATACTATGGATACTTATGTGTATGTATGTGTGTGTGGTTTACGATTCTAAGCAGGCAAAAGTTGTTCTTCTGTGGCATTGTGTGGCTGAGCTTTGCTTGGTTCCGAGTTAAGTTGTGAAAATGCTTGCCTGCGGCTTTGGTTTAAAGTTTCCAAAGCAGCACAGATGCGTTAGGACATGCAGAGCGAAAGGCAGAGATCCCAGACAGATAGACAGATAAACAGGAAGACAGAGAGACGGATGGACGGACAGACGGAGAGACAGACGTACAGACAGACAGCCAGACTCTAAAGTTGGCTATTAGTCAATGCATGGTTCATTCAGTCCTAGACATAACACTTTCAAGCTGTGTTTGTTGCACGATTGATTTGCAATCTTTTAATACTCTATAAGGGGTACATTAAATACCCAAAACGATTTGGTTAAATTTGTTTAATTTTTTAATTGATACATTAAAATTCGAAAATGGCAATGTTTTATTTTGCAATAGGTTAATTTTGTTTCATTTGTTCTTGTTAAAAACTTTGTTGAGCAATGTTAAATTTGCAATATTGAAATAAATTATTTTTGTTTTAGAAAAAGTAATGGTTAAAACTATTATACATACACACATAATTTTTTTTAAATTCTTATTTTACAATATAAAAACAAAAGAATTTTAAAAAAAAAGAAAGTATAATATATATACTATATAATTTTTCTTTAATTCTCTTTTGTAATATTAACCCTAGACCTGTCCTTGGGGTACTGAGTGCTCCAGATGAATTTCAAATTTATTTATTTTTTATTTTTTGCAAACAAAATACACTACGTGGCACTGAGTGTCCCAAGGACGGGTAAGATGAAGAGCGGGTCTAGGGTTAAAATAAAAATATTTTTTTTTTTAAGAAAAAGTTACAACTACATATTTTTTTTATTCTTATTTTGAAATGGTAAATTAATTTTTTTAAGGAAAATTTAATGAGTAGAAAAAAAATTTTTTTTTTTTTTTGTTAAAATAAAAAAAAATAGAAAGTTGAGTCACAATTTAATAAATATTAAATTATTTTATTTTAAAACTGAATATATTGTATATGATTTTTTTTTTTTTTTTTTTTATTTCATAAATTGTTTGGCATCCTTAGAAAAAAATATTTTTTTTTTAAACTATTTTGTTGTTGCATCGAATTTGATTGGTATTTCAAATACTAAATTAAAATATGGAATTTTTTTATTTTGTTACTGAATATGTATGTTTATAATAAAAAAAAATGTTTTTATTTTTGTACATAAATGTATTAAAATTTTATACATGTAAAAAAAAATTGTTTTCCTTATTATTTTTTATGTAATGTGAAGGAAAACTTTTTTGTTGCTGCTCAAATTAAATTGGTATTTTAACTTTTTAATGAAGGGTATGAAAGGAGTTCAAAAAAATAATATAAAACAAAAAAAGAAAATGAACAATTTTTTTAGAAGTAGTAAAAAAAAATTTTTTTTAAGTCTTGTCAACTTAAATGATTTTGTAGTCTCATGCTCATTAAAATATTTTTTTTTTATTTTATTTGGGTACAGTACCTTATGGTTACTTGCAACTGATGATACATGTAAATTAAAACTTAAATTAAAAAATTCATAAAATTCTAAAACTCGTTGTGAACAATAAAATTACAAAAATGTATACTCGCTTTTATAGAGTAAATCAAAGTCGTTACAGTTCGTTTGCAACTGATCCATTTGCTCGTTGTTGTTGTTATTAGGCTTCGTTTTGCACAGTGCTCGCAAAATTTTTTGCTATTTGGCTGAAATGAAAGCCGCAAAATGCAAAAGTGCCATAAACTTGGAAAGCTGCAGCTGCATAAGCACGAATGCAGTTCGAGACTGGGTCTATACACTCTTTGGCCAAGTGCAGCTGGCTGACCGAATTGGCCAAGTTTATGTGCCACATTTTGCCGTCATGCATTGATTTCAATTTCGTTGCGCCTTTTTGACTTTTGACTGACGAGCGGCGGCGGCAAGACTCGTGTTTGCTTTGACTGCGCACAGGAAGCAACAACAAAAAATTTGCAACTGAAACAACAACACCATCTATAAAAGCAATAACAATTTTGCATGCTTGCCAATTCATTGAGTATTTTTTTTTTAAAGAGTTTACTTCAAAGAGTTGGAGCATATTTATTTTGATGCAATGTTTGTAGTATCCGCTTATTAGTAGCCACAACATAAACAATTGCTGCGGCTAATAGATTAGGCTGGCCAGCTTATAGAATCAACAATGTATGGAAGGGAATAATCCTAAAAAAAATTTACTAACAAATTGGAAAACAATTTAATATTAAAATATGGATAATTTATTTTGGAACAATAGAATTAATTTTTTTGTTGGTCAACGCAAGAACAACACTTATATATTTTTTCAGTCTGGTCGAGTCTTTTATCAACTGTTAAGCGAAGAAGAAGAGATCCAGATAAACACACAGATTAAATGTGTGCATCAGGCTTAATGAAATCATCTGATTCTTTAATCTTAATAAATTCATAATAAGCAGGAAAAGGAATATACCTGTTCGGCTGGCATAGATGCTTGAACCATTCCAAACTTTGAATTTCTTTCGGAGATTTAACTGACCGAAAAACTAATTAGCTAGCAGGGAGCCTAGTATTCCCATTTTTTCGAGAATTGAACTGGCTAAGGAGCTTATTGGCTAGCCAGGAGCCCAATAGAAAGTAAAGTATTTCCACTGATATATTTTTTATGATTATAGTTAATTGATAGTCAATGATTTGACTATAGATAAGTGGGCCAACCTTAACAGCATATGAGTTTTTTTTGGTTAAAATCCCCAGCTACCCGAAGTGGGCCAATCCTGATACCAATTTAATTTATCATTTTTTGTCCACAAGCTTAAGCTTTCAGCATTGCTTAGCATCTTTACAAGTGGGCCAACCCTGACAACAAACCAAACTTAGCCTTCTGTAGCAAATCGATTTTTAAAAATGACTTGATTTTTAAAAACTTTTTCATCACTCTTTTTCGCTTTAGAATCAATAATGTCTTTAAAAAAGTAAAGTAGTTGGCGCAAATGATCCCCTGCATTTTCCAAAAAGCTTATAAAAATAATATTTCTTTCCAAAAAAAATTAATAAATTTTTTGCGAGATCAAAACTTTTTTTTAACGAGTTTCTTAGTATTGAAAAGGAAATCAACGTGCAGCAACTTGAGACAGCAGATTGCTTTGACAAAAAAAATTTATTGATGTCTTAACAGGAATTATAATTAAAGAATATTTTGTAATCTTAAGCTCGTCTTATCAAGCTAATGAGTTATAATGAATTTTATTTAACTTATTGGGGAAACAAAATATATTGATGTCTTATCAGAAAGCAATATTTAATTGCATGTAGATTAAATTATAATCAAAGAATATTTTCTAATCTTAAGCTCGTCTTATCAAGCTTGAGGCATTATTTTATACAATAAGCAAGTAATGCGTTATAAGGAATTTAATTTAACTTATTGGTAAAATCAAATAAAACCCACGATTTTCCATCCAAATCACTGGTAGCACAGGATGATTTTGTTTTCTTGCTATAGAGCACATAATATAGGTATATAATGATCTTTAGTTATATTAACTGAGAGGCCAATTCAGAGAAAAAATTGGGCACGAAAAAAATTAAAGCCACCGAAATTTATGGCAACATAGGTATTTTTATGTGTATCTTCCCTTCTCCAAAAGTCCATAATTCAACTGCTTCAGAAAATTCATTCAGAAAACCTTATGTTCAATGCAACGATTTCGGACCCCCAAATGACTTCCACCGAACTTTTTTGGCTACATATTTTAAAGATTTTTTTTAAAGCAGCTCAAACTTTAAAGGCATCCGCTAAGCTCAGAAGATAATTTATTTAGACACTTTGGGATTCGTTAATGGAATCCAGATTAGCGTAAAAGGAGATGTGTCTTCTAAGCTCAGAAGATAAAATGCTTAGAAACTTTGAGATTCGTCAATGGGATCCAGATTAGAGTAAAAGAAGATGTGTCTTTTAAGCTCAGAAGATAATATACTTAGACACTTTGGGATTCGTTAATGGGATCCAGATTAGAGTAAAAGAAGATGTGTCTTCTAAGCTCAGAAGATAATATACTTAGACACTTTGGGATTCGTGAATGGGATCCAGATTAGAGTAAAAGGAGATGTGTCTTCTAAGCTCAGAAGATAATTTACTTAGACACTTTGGGATTCGTTAATGGGATCCAGATTAGATTAAAAGAAGGTATGTCTTCTAAGCTCAGAAGATAATATACTTAGACACTTTGGGATTCGTTAATGGGATCCAGATTGGAATAAAATAAGATGTGTCTTCTAAGCTCAGAAGATAATATACTTAGACACTTTGGGATTCGTCAATGGGATCCAGATTGGAGTAAAAGAAGATGTGTCTTCTAAGCTCAGAAGATAATATACTTAGACACTTTGGGATTCTTCAATGGGATCCAGATTGGAGTAAAAGAAGGTATGTCTTCTAAGCTCAGAAGATAATATACTTAGACATTTTGGGACTCCACACTCTTAAGTCCAAAACTTTGTTCATAATTTTAGTTGTAAGCAAACAATTCCTCATAGCTTCTTTTCCGCGCTTTAATCCTAATTTTTTTATTAAGTAATTATAATATTACAAACATACACTGCTTTTTCTCTTTTGATTTGAAAGTTTAAAGAAGCAGGTCAACTGAGTCGGTCAACCAACTGGCGGCTGGCTAACTATATTTTGAAAACTCATATGTAACCTATCCCCACTGCTTTGGAACTGCTCCATCACTTTACTTTTGACAATTGAGTTGTGTGCCTCAGATTTGGCAAACACTCGAGCTTGTCGCGCCATGAAACCAAAACGAGCAACCTTTTTTTTTTTTTGCTGCAACAATCTCCTAAAAAAGAGGCAGGGAGCTACAAACTCGGATGCACCAAATACATATGGATTACACATACAGTTTTATAAACATTCCTATGAACGAACTACGTTTTTCATTGAACAACAAAAGTGTTTGGAATTTTTCAAAAACTTTACGCTTGAATTTCAACGTCAGCAAAAATCGCATCACAAACAAACCCCTCAGCCCTCAAGTCCACAAACTATTGCTACAAATTGTGAAACGAGTTCACTCTGTGCTCTTGCTGGGACTTGATTCCTCTCTGCAGCAAATCGCCAACTGCCGGACAATGTCACATTCACAGCTATGAAAACAACGACCACGACGACGGCGACGTCGACGTCACCGTATGCTCCATGACACCAACACGTCTGGCAGTGCTTCACAGCAGAGCCGCTCAGTTTCCAGTTCCACACGTCCATAACAAATCTATCTTTTATTATTTTATTCGTTTTTTTTTTCCACCATGTTACGCCTCCAACTCTGCCCCAGCTCTCTCGTGCAACGTTCTTGTGGTATTTATTTATTTAGCTTTTTGCGAGAGGAATTTTCAGCTGTAGCGTCGACAGTTTTGCTGCCCATTCTCTGCTTTATTTTTATGTCGTGTCTGCACTTTTTCAACGTACTGTAGCATGTCCGTTTGTCCCGTCCGCACACGGTCAGCCAACGGCGGCTAACGCTGTTGCCACTGCTGCAACGTGCCCCCTACCCTACTCATTGAGTGCAACACACTGTGCCACAGTTCAGTGGCTACGTTCCGGTTGCGTTCCGCCAGCTTTTGCGTTTAACTTTTGCCATGACAAGTTGTTCAACTTAAAGAGTTGCCTTTTACATACTTTCACATATGTTTAGTCTGGCATCGAATCATCGGCGTTGCCATATCGATAAATTTTATAGCCTTAAAAGCAGCCATCGCTGCATCGATCAACTCTAATCTTTATGGTATTGTTTTTATATGATTTTCTATGAGCACGTAAGCGAATTTTATCGCAAACGTGATTTTTACAGCATACTACTTGGCTATAAAGATGATGAAGACTTTTTTGTTTTTTTTGTTTTTGGCCAGCATAATGCCAGATTAAACGTTTTGCTGTTAGTTTTGCCAATTTTTACAAGTTTATCAAAGAGTAAAAGTTGCTGCACGAGTAAAATAACTAGAGTATCTTGAAGTTTATCTACATAGATAAAAAAAAAATTAAGTTTTTCGTGCTTGAAGGAAGTAACAACAGTTTTGATTTGGCTGCAAGAATGAAGATGCTAAGATGTGGAATTAAGATTTAATTTCAAGCATTTCATCTTTATGCCAAAACTGTTGACTAAAGAAATAAGCTCGAAATGTTCTTAATATACTGTCTTAATCTTATTTTAAATACACTTTGAGATAAACTATTTAATAAGTGTACAAAATGTACTTAAAAAATATATTGATTCAAAAAATTTGCATCTTGCATTAAGTTTTCAACTTCGTGGAGTGCTTAAGACTATTAACAACATTAATTTTTTTAATTGAAATAATATATTTATAATCGACTCCCAGAAATACAGTAGACGAAGGCTCAAAAAAGAAGTTTATTGGAAAAAAAAACTAAATGGATGAAACTTTCAGGGATCGTTCTCGGGACTATGTTCTAAGTCTAAAACCGAGTTATCGTATTTGTGGGTAGGGGGCGTGGCACCGCACCCTGACAATATATGTTGGTGTGGTTTTTGCATGATACCTTTTTTTCCATCAAACTTAATATCATGATTTATAAATTGCTGCCAATAAAATTATCTGTCAGACAAGACTTAAATCAAGGTTATAGGTTAATTGGTTCAGGCACAATGCCTATTTAAAGTTAAAAGTTGGAAATCGTTTTTGGTGTTTTTCGAATTATTTGCAAATATCTCAAAACCGGTACCCATATATTTCGTTAAAGCAATTGAAATTATCTACAAAATGAGTCCTCCATCGCTTTGCTACGATAAACAGATTTCGAGCAATTGAACAAAAAGTTAAGCACCACTTTTGTACTACGCTGCCTACGTGCGCGACACCAAAGCAAGCAGTCGGCAAAGCAAGCAGTCCTCTGCTTTGGCTCCTGCTTTACGCTTAGCTGCATTTTCTATGTAAAAATGAAAAAAAAATGGCGCTTGCGAGCTACGTATTTGTTCGATTGCTGGAAAACTATTACTCGTAGAAAAGTGATGGAGGACTCATTTTGTAGATAATTTGAATTCACTTCAGTTACTATACTACAGTGACTGTTGGGTCTTCGTTCAGTGACTTTTGACATTTGTTTTTAAATTCAAACTTAAATTTCGTTTAATCCCAGTGACTTATTCGGAATACTTTTGATAATTGACCAAGTAACTCAAAATATACCGAAAATGGAAAAAAAAAAATAATAAAAATGTAATATATAATAGTATGCATGCAACCATGTGTGAATCTAGGACTTGGTCTTGGGTGGGTTTTCTTCACTTCGAAGTGTATATATATCAGAGCTCGCAAAAGACTTTCAACCCATTTTTCCAACTTCCGGAACCGAAAACCCCAACCCGTGGATGCAACTATAGTGGCTTATGGCGGCCATATTGCTTCGGTAGCGTCTGTTTAAACATATATTTCTTTTCGAGTTACTGATGTTAAATCAGAAAGGCAAGCTTCAGTATGGAACTTTATTATTTTGCTCAAAATTTCATATATATTATAGAGAAGTTTATTCAACAAGTGCTGAAAAATATTCCAGTGAAGCATGAAATACTTTGACACTAAAACCACAAAAATTGTTGTTTCTTGGGAGCAATTAAGTCTGACATTTTATATAAATATTTTTTATTTTAATCTAATTTTAGCCACACTTTTTTTCAATTCTAGCTCATTGTCTCAACTTCTAACAACACTCATGTTAACATACAAAGTTATCGCTTATACAACGATGTCAAACTTATCGAAATTATTCAGGTGGCAATGTATCCATAAAAAGTTACTGCTTGGTGCAAATTTGATGCCGGCGGCGTCATGATGACGTCATCACCTTCAACGCGAAACGCTACAAAATCATAAGCGTTTTTTTTTTTGTCTGCCCAAAATTGAAGCGATTTACCAGATTAATTCGATTATTGTTAGCGTTAGCTAATTGAACTTATAAGTAATTTAATAAAAAAAAATAAACAGAAACTGAAATATTGCTTTATTCGCAATTAGCGTTCAACTGGTATTTAAGGTAACTCAAGTTGCGAATTATAAGCAAAATAAAATGAAATATTGCTTTACAACTATGAACGCTTGAACAAGTTGTGCATTATAAGCAACAGAAGATGAAATATTGCCTTGCTCACTATAAGCGTTATCTAGCATACATAATATTGAGATGTGTAGCTGAGTTAAACGAAATTACACAATTGTAGTTGTTTTTATAAATTGGGTTTTTGTGTTTTTTTTTTTATATATAGTTATAATTTAGCTTAAAAACTAAAGCTAAAATTTTTAAAGCGCCTGGCAACATGGGCCTTCGGCTAAAAAATTTGGCTTATTTTTTTAGTTTTGCAAATAAAAATTCGCCTGTTTTCAGTTTTTAAATTTATTTTTGGTCAGAGGGCGAATGCGAGGCCAATTATTATAGGCTTTTGGCTAGCGAATTTTGAAACTAAAGAACATTTCATAATGTTACACAATTTTCAATTTATATAGACTGTTTATAATATTTAGTTATAAAGAAACTTAAAAATATAGTGAACATTTTTTCTTAAACTGCAGATTTTCATGAAAACAATTTTTTTTTGTTTTTTTAAATTAAGATCCTAGTCTATGTTGAAATTAAAATTGTTGTTAATAAGTTTTTGTTGCAATATTTGGCAATATATTTTTTAACATATATATTACATGTTATATAAAAAAAAATCGCTTCAGCCCAATTTATTTTCCACTTTTCAAGCAATTTCAACCACAACTCTAGTGGATTAAATTTCATGCCTATAAAATAAAACTCATGTAATTTCAGCACATAAAAATATATATATACATTAATTGTATATGATCATACATAAAAACATATATGTAGCTATTTATAGTGTGCACTTGTACATACAACTATATACTTTCATTATATGGCTGGTAGTTTTCAATTTATCTGCGGTGATTTATCAACTGTTGTCTGCCACATTTGACTGTTGTATCTACGTTTTGTATTTACCTGTACCTGGAAAAAAAAAAGTATCTATAATTATTGTTGATTTATGGCAAACGGGAAACGTTGTTGCCTCATATCTAAGCCAGAAACTTATTTGGCATTAGACATGAGAAAGCGCGCTGAGGTCGAACCAAGTCAAAACGCGGCATGGGTTCAGCCAAGTCAAGGCAATTCAAGGAGTTGCCAACTTGTTTGAAAAAATATATTTGTGTGTCTTGGCTATTAATAATGAAAGATTGTTTCAAAATGCGCTATTGAACTTTTACGAATATAATTTATTGCCACTATATTAGGGCAAGCGGTAGTTTGCCCTGTTTAGTGTGCGGGTAGCGACAGGGCAAAAACACGACTTGCTATATTGTCTGCAAAACAAACAAAATTAGCCTTTGCTTATGGGAGTTACGTGTATTTGGGGTACATTTTTGTTACGTTTCTGATCTTTCGTTTGCGTGATAAAGCGAGAAGCGCTTATGTAGATGAATAAGAACGAACGAGAGATCCGAGAGCGTGCACACGTATATGCACGCATACATTCGAAGCTATTGTCGGGACGTTGATAATGAAATGAAAGGAAATGGAATGAAAATGAAACACGAACAAGTTAAGTTCCTGACTTTGATACACTTAATATGTGAAAGTCGATAGATTAGTGGCATGAGCATCGACCAGACAGCAGCGAAATCGCTGTGGGTTCGAATCTCGGCAGAGGCGAAATTATTTCTTTTTTTTTATTTTATTGTAACATAAAATATAATTTATTTTTATATTGATAGAATTTTTTTTTTTATTATTTGCATTATAATAATAAAATAAATATTTATTTTTATTGTATTATAACATAAAATATTTATTATTTTTGTATTGATCCATTTTTTTTTGGTTGTTTTATTATTTGCATTATAATAAAAAAATAAATATTTATTTTTATTATTTTCGTATTGATTTTAAATAATTAGGGTATTATGTCACGCGGTACATCACGCTGATTATTGTGGAGGTAGTAGCAGGGCAAACCGACTAACTATATTGCTTGCAAAACATTTGTAAATACAACAAAAAAAAATTGTCAGCAAGCTATGGTGGTATTTTGTGAAATTGTGAACAAAATTTTGTTCAGTTTCTGATATGTCTTTGCACAACGTGTTGAAGAGAAAAGCACTTATGCGGATGAATAAGAACGAACGAGAGATCCGAGAGCGTGCACACGTATATGCACGCATACATTCGAAGCTATTGTCGGGACGTTGATAATGAAATGAAATGGAATGAAAAATGAAAAGAGACTGAGCCAAGATGTTAATCTTCTGACTTTGATACACATCTTATGTGTAAGCTGATGGCTTAGTGGGATGAGCACCGATTAGTTGCGAATATGTCGTGGGTTCGAATCTCGAAAGAAGCGAAATTATTTTTTTTTTTTTGATTTTATTGTAACATAAAATATAATTTATTTTTATATTGATAGAATTTTTTTTTTTATTATTTGCATTATAATAATAAAATAAATATTTATTTTTATTGTATTATAACATAAAATATTTATTATTTTTGTATTGATCCATTTTTTTTTGGTTGTTTTATTATTTGCATTATAATAAAAAAATAAATATTTATTTTTATTATTTTCGTATTGATTTTAAATAATTAGGGTATTATGTCACGCGGTACATCACGCTGATTATTGTGGAGGTAGTAGCAGGGCAAACCGACTAACTATATTGCTTGCAAAACATTTGTAAATACAACAAAAAAAATTGTCAGCAAGCTATGGTGGTATTTTGTGAAATTGTGAACAAAATTTTGTTCAGTTTCTGATATGTCTTTGCACAACGTGTTGAAGAGAAAAGCACTTATGCGGATGAATAAGAACGAACGAGAGATCCGAGAGCGTGCACACGTATATGCACGCATACATTCGAAGCTATTGTCGGGACGTTGATAATGAAATGAAATGGAATGAAAAATGAAAAGAGACTGAGCCAAGATGTTAATCTTCTGACTTTGATACACATCTTATGTGTAAGCTGATGGCTTAGTGGGATGAGTACCGATCAGACGCGAATATGTCGCGGGTTCGAATCTCGACAGAGGCAAAATTATTTCTTTTTTTTTAATTTTATTATAATAAAAGATATTTTTAATTTTTATATTGATGGAAATTTTTTTTTTATTTGCATTATAATAATAAAATGAATATTTATTTTTATTATTTTCGTTTTGAGTTTCAATAATTAGGGTATCATGGCACTCGGTTCGTTAAACTGATTATTGTGGGGGTAGTAACAGGGAAAACCGACTATCTAGTATATTGCTTGCAAAAATTTTTTAAATAAAACAAACAGAATTGTCAGCAAACTATGGTGCATTTGCACAATGTGATAAAGAGAGAAGCGCTTATGCTTAAGGTCAATGAAAACAAAGTTACAGTTAAAATTGAAAATAGTTAAGTTAAAGGAGTTTCTACGTCCATCTTGATAATAGGCGGGTATACCGAGTAATAAGCGCTACATTTCATAATGGGACTTTAAACAGCAGTCCTTATGTAGCCACTTTAAAGCAAAAGACGGGTTGGATCTATATTAACGACGCAAGTGTTTCTACTAAGAATGGTTTCTATAAGGCTAAAGGGGCTTACATTTTCTTTTTAAGTAAAGTAGCGTAACACACTGCATTTCTCTATTAAACTTATATGTGTACTATGTTTACTATATGAGCAAAACCCTAAAATAAAAAAATGTGATACAGTCGAGGCGGTGCCCGACAGTGTAGTACCCCATACCTATAAAAAATTAAAAAATAAATTGAATGTGGATTTGTTCATTAAGGCCACATGAATTTACCAAATTTGGTGATTCTAAGTATTTTTTTACTATAATTACGTACAGTCAAAGATTGATACAATTTACAGGCCAAGGGGGTAAAATTACGGTCGTGGGCAAAATAGCTTACTACCCAGCATTAATTTAAAATACTTGAAAATGCATAAAAATGTAAAGTAATTGTTATTATCACCTACCGCTACGCTTAATTCCAATTATATGCTCAAATCAATATATTAAATACATGCGCAATTGTTAAGAATTTAAGCTACTATCGTATCGTTTTTAACAAAAAGGTATGATATCCCACCAAAAAAAACATCAAAAATGTAAATTTTGGTGTTTACTGCAACAAAAAGATCTCGTATCTCAAAAATGCGTCGCAACAAAAAGATGTGATACCCACTCCAAAGTATCTTTGAAAGTTAATTTGGAGTTTCGTGTTAATAATTTTTTACTTCTATTTTTGCAAATCAGTTTTCACTAATATAGTCTGTATCAATAGGGCAATCGTTAGATTGTCTTGCGAAGCTTGTGATGGTGTATGTACAAAGTGCGGTGAGCTATTCGGAATGACTTAAGTCAGTGTCACGAAAATAAACTCAACAGTCCGTATTTAAACCCTGTACCTATAGGTCCAATGGGTATACTAGATTTGTGCAATGTATGTAACGGGCAGAAGGAGTCGTGGCAGACACCAAGTCCTCTATACCAAAATGCTTATCATAACCTCGGTTAGCGATTGAGCCACCTCCGTCAAAAATTCACTTTCACCTCCCCTTGCCAATAAACTGAGTCAATACTTGACTCTACGTAACTATGGTAACAAGTGGTATAAATATTGGTTTGCACCAAAAAAAATAAAAATTCCAGTTGGAAAGTTCTTAGAAGGAATTTGCAGGAATAAAATTTTTTTCGAGAAAAAGCTACAAGGTAGTCGGGCATTAAATTTTTTTACCCGTTCCTAGGAGGCAAATTTTTTACGTTTAAAAATAATTATTTGTAGAAACTAATTTATCCTACCAAAAACACCATCTAATATAATATATTAAATTTGTGTTTAGTGTTCTTCTGGTATCTTAAAAATGCGTCACAACAAAAAGATGTGATACCTACTGCAAAGCATCTCTGGAAGTAAATTTGGTGTTAAACGTTAATAAATGTTCACTAATCATATTTTAACAAATCAGTAAGAAAGATTTATGCATATTTTATACAAAATCGTTTTATACAAAATATGTTTATACGTCTTATACAAAACTACTTACAGAATCACTTAAGATTATAAGAACTACAATGTATTGGATAAACTTTCGCATTTTGCTTAAAAACATACATATTTATATATGATTCTAGACTACAAAAACTGTGTTTTCTATGAAGAGGGTAAAAAAGACGGACTGTTGAGTTTATTTTCGTGACACTGACTTAAGTCATTCCGAATAGCTCACCGCACTTTGTACATACACCATCACAAGCTTCGCAAGACAATCTAACGATTGCCCTATTGATACAGACTATATTAGTGAAAACTGATTTGCAAAAATAGAAGTAAAAAATTATTAACACGAAACTCCAAATTAACTTTCAAAGATACTTTGGAGTGGGTATCACATCTTTTTGTTGCGACGCATTTTTGAGATACGAGATCTTTTTGTTGCAGTAAACACCAAAATTTACATTTTTGATGTTTTTTTTGGTTAAATCTTGTCTAATGCACAAAAAGAAAATTTATTAATTTTTGTTTGATTTATATTTGATAATGAAAAGTGGTAAAAGTTGCAACAACAAGCATGTACTACAAGAAAGTTGCAATTAGTTGGGTGCAGCTGCACATGAGCTGAAAGATTATAGCTTGTTGCATGGCTAGATGTACGTGTGGCAGATACTATTTATGTATAATACCCCAGTTCCGCAAAGGTGCTCAAAAAAGGGCAAGCCATAGTTGTAGCTAAGCCTAGACTATGATTTGCGCATTTAATTTCGCAAATCGCTGGCATAAATCGCAAAATAATTTTTTTTTTTGGTTTTTTGCCAAATTTGCCAAGTGAAAGAGTTTGCAAAATTGAGCTCTTGTCGCAACTTGAGCAATTTTCATAAATTTTTATGGTTAGTGAAAGTTTGACAGGTGCCAGGCGAAGCTTACCAAAAAGATAAAGGTTACTGCAATCAAGGCATAACTATAGACTTGGAGCTAAAGTTAGATGACAGTGAGCATTTATCCAGTCTATGTGAAAGGGCAGGCTGGTTAAAAGCATATGATTATAAAGGCTGCATTTTATGCTTCCTCTAAAAATGTCAAAAAGTGAGTGGTAGCTAAGCAGGGGTCTACCACTTTTACTTAGCGGCTGATTGAAGCTGGGTTTCAGGCCAACAATGCAGGCGGAGACAACATTTCACTACACCTCAGCTTTTTTTCTCATTACTGGCTTCAGCAGTGTAGAATTCAGGAGTGAACGGTAAGCGGTCGGAAACCTTATGAGCTCTTCAGAAGAAAGAGTCGAAGCATAAAATCCTAGCTCAGTTACGGATTAGTTGTTAAAATTAAATGACGAAAAATATTTATAGTTTGAAAAACAGAACGTTTCTCATTAATAATTTTTCAGTGATGAATTCAGTAGTGAACGGTAAGCTCCTGGGCTCCTCAGAAGAAAGGGTAGAAATAAGAAAACGCAGCAATATTTTTACCCTTCAGCTATATTATTGAGTTCTGATTTTGATAGTAGTAAGCGATAGCTTTCTGGGCACGTCAGAAGAAAGAGAGCTCTGGTACTGGTTGGGATAAGTAGTGTTCCCTGCTTTCGCCAAAGGAGTGTAGTTCGGGCACAATAGATTGGTTTTTTCCAATTAATTACAATTTTTGCGTTAGGTTTTATATATGTGTTTTCAATGTATTTAATGCTTGTTGCAGTGGCCGTATGTTTTTACAAGTGCAATAGAAAGAGAGCGTAATGCCGGCTTGCATTGAGCTATTATAAGCTTATGTTGCTAACATTTTGTGTACTGTATGTTAACGTTCTGTTGTGATTGCTTAAGAGAATATTCTATGTTAATTTACATGTGCATGATTGAGTATTTATGTTTAGGTTAGTATTAATGTTTAACAGATTTAGACTTATATGCTATGTTTACATTGTTTTATGTACATTATAGTATAATGAGTTGTTAGGCTCCATCAAGTAGGTTCTAAATGTTTCGAGTTTATAACGGATTCAGTCGTCAACGGTAAGCGGCCGCCTTTTGGAAACATCAGAAGAAAGAGAAAAAATAAGAAAAAGCAGCTCCGGCATTTTTTTTTTTGTATTAAATGCCACAAAGTACGATACAAATATATCTTATTTTCATCACAAGTAACTTTTTTTAAAGGCAATTTTTAAAAAAAAAATTGCATAAGATCAATCGGGTTAGATTAGTTAGGATGCTCAATCATAAACCAAGATCACCCAGAGACCATGTGGTCCATTATGTTGCCTAATTATATTTGAGAAGAAGGCATCAAAAGAAAAGAAAGAATCCCTCGGTGTCGCCACCTTGACGTTGTGA
The DNA here is from genome assembly GCA_949987675.1 of Chymomyza fuscimana. Taxonomy (NCBI): domain Eukaryota; kingdom Metazoa; phylum Arthropoda; class Insecta; order Diptera; family Drosophilidae; genus Chymomyza; species Chymomyza fuscimana. Next base: position 41,341,668 of record OX465088.1, on the reverse strand, counting down.
GGTGGCTCAGTAGTTACAATGAGCTCTAGAGCGATGCCGACGGTAGCATAGCTACTGGTAGGGGCACCCTTGTCGGTAAGGTTTAGAAGAAGAATGAAGCGAAGAGCAGTCCACAACGTGGCGACTGTACTCAGAATGAGCTTCTGCAAAAGGTGTCTGTACTCCATGTTAGGGGCGGCCTATACAAAAGTGACCTGGCACTGTCGTGCAAAGCCGTCCGGTCTGACCTTGAGCTTATAAGACATTGTCAGAGCTTTGCTCCTACTCCCAATTTCTACGAACAAGATGAGTGTAAGCCCGAGGAATAATCAGTCTCCAAGTGGTACCCGGAATATTACGGTTAATCCACCTGCTTGGATTTGGAGGTGCAAAACCCATGTTTACTAAGAAATATCCCCATAAAGGGAAACCATCCACTAGGAGTAACAGAACATAACAACAACAACAGCGTAAAAAAGGAAGGGGGTAGAAAGCGGCGTGTGGTCTTTGAAGGTTGAAGGTCGTAGCTGGTGGTCGCCCATAATTTCCTAAATCTCTCTGCTTGCTGAACTATTTTGAGAATTTCATGAAAATGGACAGATACGCTATGGGCAGATTTGCCGGACTGACCAGATCTTAGAAGAAGGTTTCACCCAGAAGCGGGGTCCGAGTGAGGGCAGTTACATAGCAGGTGTTGAATACTTTCTATCTGCTGCTCATCTTCGCAGCTGCGACAGAAGTTGTGTTGGGGTACATGCTTTCGCTCAGCCATTATGCCAATGGTGTAGGGTCACGTTACAACTCCTACTACAATCCTGATCCTGTTCAAGTGAAATTGCATGAGTTCATAAGTTCGCTTTGGATTATACCTTGACTAGAGTGCTTGGGAGATGTGATCTTGATAGAAAATGTACCGGAATCATCACCGTGTGGCACTTTTTTTTTTCCTAAATTGCCACTCATTGACATTCTATAAAATTTCAAGCTTCATAGCTTGACATTTGTAAAAGTGACGCCGTCAACATCTGCGATTGTGCGTGTTTTCGATATTTTACAATTTTAGATAAAAATAAAATCGGAACGAATATCACAACACCGAATTCACCTGATTTAGCTCTCCGCGATTTTTTCCTATTTGGTCATCTCAAGAAACCGCTCCGTGAAAGGCGTTACAGCACCCCAGATGAGGTTATGGAAAAATAGAAGATGGCTCTGATGGCCATACCGCAAACTGATTATTTTTCCAGGATTGGATCAAGCGCTGACATAAGAATAGAATGTCAATGACAGATCTGGCAATTTAAGAAAAAAAGAGACATCAAATTGGGTGACTGAGAGCGCCACACGTTGATGATTCCGCTGAATTTTTGATCAAGTTAGTACTTTAAAAATTTTTCATCTAAATTTTTACAATTTCATGAAATTTATATTTTATTTTTTTTTTCTTAAACCCTATTGCAATATAGTTTCAACATTTTGCATAGCTATATTTGCATATTTCTTTAGCAGCAAATATTTGAAGCTCACTGAAGTCAAAATTCTACATTTTTTAATAAATTTTTACAAGAAAATGAGAACTTAAATTTTTGTTCTATTTAAAGCAGGAATTGCTTCCATTCCCTGCTCTTAGCTGCACAAAGAAACACTGTACTCAGTTAGGTTCAAATACTTTAAACATCCGGCAGAGTTGCTTTATTATTGGCACAATCTATTTACTTGGTTTCAATTCAAACAATTCTACAAGTCTACACAATAAAGAGCTGCTTTCAACCGCAACATATTCAACAATTGCAATTTCCTCTAGCAGAGTCATATAGTTAATTACTTATTGTAAAATATGCTAAAATCTGCTACTTCTGATGCGGCTGCTGCTGCTGCTTCTTCTTAGTCATCTGCGTCTCCTACGGCTTTTGACTTGGTCAACAATTTGCACTTCCACTTCCACTTGGCATCAACTTGCTCTTTAGTCTTCAATGAGCTTATAAGCGTCTTATTGTAATTACCTGACAAGGCACAAACACACACATACTTAAGATTTTACACACACACACACACAGATGCCAGAGACAGACACACATAGATACTCTGTGCTGTTTGCATATTTGAACAGTGCGGCAAAGTGCAGCAAGCCGTATACTACTTATTAAAAGCTGCAGAATTATTATCATAATTAATGTAAAACGGCAACAAGGACAACTTGGTCAACAGGGCAGACTGTGCCGACTGTACAAGCTGTTCAAGCAGCAGCAGTATTAGCAAAGAAGTGTTGTATAACTATGCAAAGTTTTCACACACAGAGAGAGAGTGAGAGCTGTTGCACTAAACTGCTTCTGGCTGTCAGTGACTTATTGAGAAATTTATGCAAATATGGCGCATTATACCAAAACGATTTGCATGGCCATGGCTGAAGGTCCTGCCAGTAGCTCCCTTGTACACGATTTTTAACCCCTCTGGTCAGTTGGCAGGACATGTGATAAATTTTGTGGTGCATTTACGTCATAAATTTGCAAAATGTGCGCTTGAAAAGCGATTTATTAAATATGCTATACAACATGTGCATATAAGCACACACACACACCTACAATAACAATGTATCTGTGTATCTTTGTTAGCCTGCACAAATTTGGCAAATTAATTGCGCTACTTTTGTGTGCAGGCGTGCAAAGTATCTCAACATTAATGTGGCATACATTTTAATTGCTTGGCTGTTTGTAATTAATACATATATATTTGGAAATCTCAGCTAGCTACTTCCAAGTGATTTAAATACGTAACAAATTCCAGGCCAAAAAGATACAAGTAGTTAGTAGTAAAAGCTGTCAGCTCATTGGCTAATTGTTCGACTAAAGTTTAGCTTTAAGCCTTGCCTGTCAGTCCTTTTGGCTATAACAAAATAGACCTAACCCCACCCTAGTAAGCAAATCTTACCAAGGCCAATATAATGTAATAAGCGTAATTTAATTCATGAAACGCACGAGCAGCCAAAATACCATGAATAGACAGAAAAATAAAGTAAAATGAAATACCTCAAGAAGAAATACAACCAAAATACCAAAAGAAAAAGTATAAAAAGGAACGCTAAGGAAACACAGCCAGAACTGGGAAGTAAACGGCCGCCAGGAATTCATTAACATAATTTCCCATACTATGTATACGAGTACATACTTGTTATATATTATAAATTTATGCGTGTGCCCAGCCCAACTTTAAATATGCAAAACACTTGAAAGACATATGAATTTTCGACAAAAAGGGACAACACTGGCAAAAAAAAAAAATTAAATTCACTTAGGCTGAAGTTGACTTTTGCTCTACAAAAGAAGAAGAGAAATCTTTTTTTTTTTGGGTTACAAACTTTCAGTTAATAGAGCATGATATGCCATTTTATGTATAAAGTTTACAAAAAATTGAATATGATTGCTTTAAAAGCTATAGAAAACTTCGATGCATTGGGTTGAAATCCGATATATATCGATACAAAGTACAGTTAATTGCTTACTTACTTATTGAACTGCGGCCTCGATAGCCTAGCGGCAGTGCACTAGACTTCCCACTATCATCCCAGAGCTTGTGGGTTCGAATCCCATGTAAAGCACTTTTCACTTTTCCTATTCCCCTAATTTTTCCTGTCTATTCTATATTCTTATCTCTTACTCCCATTATCGCTATCACAACGGGCCTATTCTTGGCCTAAGTGAGTTGGGACGCTAAGTCCCAGCTGCCGCCCTAATCTAACCTATCTACCTACTTTTTGAATTACCCAAAAAATGAAGGTAAGCAAACATTTAGTTTATTTTTTTGAAATAAAAAAATTGTAACATGCTTTAAAAGCGATAGGAAACTTCGATGCATTGGATTGAAGTCGATAAATATCGATATAAAGTACAGTTATTAGCTTATTTACTGATTGAACTACCCCAAAAATTAAGGTAAGCAAACATTGACATGATACTTTTTCATTAAGTTTTAATCTATGTAATTTTCTCGGGGATTAGTTAATATCCTGAGGCTCCACTGTTGCTTCCGTGATGTGAGATTTTTGCAGTACAAGGTTGTCAGCCATGAGCCCAACCTCCTTTAGGCACGGATGCAGGCAACTACTGCTGCGAGCGAAGACCTTTAATGGGTTGTCCAATTAATAATAAATTTTCTCGGGACCTAATAGATAACAGGTTTCACACATCATTTATAAGGTCTTTCAGCAACGTTCTTAAAATGGATCGATCATACTGCCAAATAGCCCAAGAGGCTGTCGTGGTAGCAAATTTTTCAATAGAAATCAATACCGAAGAAGATCTAGGCGAGTCTATCAGGCAAAAAAGTAAAGATCAGGCACGTCGAGAGGGGGGGTGGGAAATGGGGGATTCCACCGAATAACTGAAAAAAGTGTCCAAAAACAAAAAAAAAATCTCGAAAACGGTGCTTAGCAAAAAAAAAAGGTTGTTATTTTCGTGTTTTCCGACCCAAAATTACCTTAAATACCTTACCTTTTTTAACGAAGGCTAATTTTTCGAGTAAACTAGTGTTATATATCGAACAAGATCGTATCAAAAGTCCAACTAAAGAAGCTCACAATCGATTTACGTTCTAGCTGAGTTGAAATTTCTCAACCTGTTATCGATAACCGCGTAAGTGTCCAGAATATTTAGAGAACTAACTCAGCTCTAAAACTACTCAATTCTTTTTCATTGAGAGTAAATAAAAATTTTCTTACAAGATCCCGACTAAGACTTCTAAAACTCCAACTAAAGCAGCTCAAAATCGATTTACGTTTCCAGCTGAGTTGGAATTTCACAAACGAGTCTGAAGCGAAATCATAATGGTATTTACTTTTTTTTATGATAAAAGCTTATAAGCGAAGTAGTTCCATTAGCTGTAAAAGCATTATACCAACCACAGGCAGACACAGACATGCACAGACTTGCACAAACACGCACATGCACGCACACCAACATGACAGTTATTAATAATGTCAGGAAAAAAAAAAAAATCAAAAGACACTGCCTATTTTTAGGGGGCGCCAAGTGTCGCATTATATTTGCAAAACATTTATCAAGACCAAGTTACTTAAAAGCTGGTAAGAGCGCATAAAATGTTGGCCAAATCTAGACAAGGTAACACGTAGAGTCTCACAAGGTGGCAGGAACCCAGACGACGCCGGCTCATAAAATGTTCTATTAAAATTTTTAGTATACTATTTTTTTATGTTGGCTTGAATCCAAATGTCTGGCTGCGCACATATTTTGTGGACTGGGTTTTAATTGTTTTGGCCCTGTACGTTGACAGACGCCGGCGACAATGGCTGAGACAGAGAGACTTGGCCACAAAATAAATTGATCTGCGGTTTTGCTGCTTTGGGTTTATAATTTATGTGTCCATTGGCGGCGGGTCTGAGTTGGCTAAAATTGACAAATGGCCGCAGCTCGTAAAATGCACAAACAAAGGGTGTAGAGAGGGTGACGCCGACGCCAATGCCGACAGCGCTGCCGGCATTGGTATTCATATTAATGTCGTCTGGGTTTGCTTTGCCCTGTTTTATGATTATAGACGTTAAAGATTAATTTCCTTATTATAGTTATTGTTATTTTGGTCATTTTGTCCAGCCAAGAAATCAATCAATTAATTACACTGTGCGAAAAAGGGTGTGAGTTGCTGTGATTATGTGGGATTTGGTGGTTTGTAGTGGGTGAGTAGTAAACAGTAGACTGGGCTCTCGTTGACTTGGGCTTAAATTTGTGATATGAATTGGAGTGCCTGGGTACCAGCTCGAAGCTTAGCCATTTATCGATAAACTTGTCTTATGGTAGAGTATTTTTTTTGCAGCGAACTGGCGTACATCGAATTGGGAGCTCAATTTTTGTTATTAGCTTTATGATATAATTTCATTTCCGTTTTCGATTTGTCAAAATATTGTAAACACAAAAAATTCTTTAATTGCCATTTACATTATAAATAAACTCATTTTTTTACAAGTTCGCAAAGTCAAAGTCAGCAATTATTATTTATTTTTTTACATAGGCGCTGGCATAATTATTTATAAACAAATTGTTGGCATTTTTTGTTAACACCTTTAATCAACTTTTTCATTTTTTTTGCGACTTGCATTTTAATGCTGTAATTAATATGCAAAACTAATTTGTATGCTAAATATGCTATAATACTTGTTTATTTATTAAAAAAAAAACAGAGCCAGCTATTTTTTATTTGTTTTAATTTATTGTATTTGTTTTAAATTTTTTACACGCACATAACAAATAAATGCCTTTGTGCAAGTGTGAGATAAATATATGTATGTATATGTTACATGTTTGTTTGTTTGTCTGTCCCACTCTCTCTCTTAGCGTTTGTATTATGCATAACGGTGTGCACTTAGCCATAACGGTAGCTCGTGTCATAAATGTCTTTGAACTTGTCTGACATGTTACAACAACAACAAATTTTATGTGCAAATTTTATTTTTGCAACTTTTTGCACATCAAATTTCGGCTTGCAGATCTCTTGGGCCGATAAGTTTGGCTACAAAAACTTGTCTCTAAGTTAACTTTTAGACATGAGTCAGTATCTGCTGACTGACCCAGAATTTAAAATAACAGTTAAATTTAGTTTTATTTTTTTTTTTTGCAAATTTTTTGGCACATTTAAGCCAAAGCAAGCCAGTTAAGAAATGCGCAAAAAGTTTGCAACAATTGTTTCTAGCAATTTTTTTTTATAGCTAACTTTAATTAAAACTTAAAATAACGCCGCATAAAGTTTATTTTTCCGCAAATAAAAAAAATAATAATAATATTCGCAGCTTAAGTTCAACAAGTTAAAAGCGCCACAAACAACAAATAATAAAAAAAAATATATTGTGTACACAAAAAACTTTTTGCAAAGTCAAGATCTCTGAGCTTGAACTTTTCAGGGCAAGTTATGTGGCCCCCTTATAAAAAAGGGCTAAAAAGCCAACAAAGATGTAAACAAGCTTTTCGTTTAAGCTGTAAAATTTCATTTCATTTTTCTTACAGCATTAAATTTTCACTTGTTTTTCTTTATTGTTTCACTTAGTTGCAAGCAGTTTTGTGGCGCCCCAGGGGCGTAAAATGCATTTGAAAGCTGCTAAAAACGCTTTAACGTAATTAACATGTATGTTTTAATAATATTAGTGTGTATTATATACATATTATATAACAAAACACAATTTTCCACAAAGAAAGCTGTTTTTAATGCGCAAAAGTTGAAATACTCTAACTATTAAGCGCAGTTTGGGGTTCCAATCGAATTTAGCTCTAATGATACCCTAGTTTTTCAAATATTTTTAAAATTCTTTAATATTCACAAGATTTGTATCGAATAAGCAAAATTCATGTAATAGTATCATGAATGCTTATCATCGTCCCCGTCATCATTTATTTTTTTATATATTTTTTTCTGGCCGCTAGATGTCGCAAGCAAGTTGCTGGTTATTTAAGTGCTTTTAAAAATTTGTTTCTTTACAAATTTTTGCATACATCTTCTCTAAATATTTGATTTACTTTTGCTATTTATTTTTTTCCAGGTTTACTTAGCCTTTTAATAAATAAACTGAATCAACGTTCATATTAAGTGTGGCCGCTAGATGGCGCAAGCAAGTTGCTGCTTATTTGTGTGCTTTACAAAATTTGTTTCTTTAAATATTTTCGCATTCATCGTCTCTAAATATTTGGTTTCCTTTTGCTATTTTTTTTACGCTAAGGTTTACTTAGCCTTTTAATAAATAAACTGAATCAACGTTCATATTTGGTATAACAAAACTAAAAAAGTGCCACGGGCGACGTGTTTTCAGTAAAGCGAGTAGGGGTCGAAACCCCCTTGTTTTAAAGTATATTTTTTTGCTTTCCGCAGGGACCAAGCAGTAAATTGATTTTTTAGCTAAAGAGGTAGAGTCGTTTGAACTTAATGGTATAATTCATGACGTTCACGCTCCAATTTTCGATTAAATGCGTCATTGATTCCAAGATCTGGCGCTGGCAGTCCTAACTCCTAATATCTAACGGTCAGAAGGAGGCATGGCAGACCTCATAAAGTACATATATTCTTAATCAGCATCAACAGCCGAGTCGATATAGCCAAGTCTGTCCGTATGAGTAAAAGGATCTCATAGACTATAAGAGCTATTGAGCTGAAATTTTACCGAAAGATGCGCATAATAGTGACGCTGAAGACGAAGATTTTCGATTTATGTCGATATCTGGCCCACTGCATGCTCTGTTAACCAGTGCGAAGACGAATCCAGCAAACCATAGAGCATCAAAATCGGCCCAGCCGTTCTCGAGTTATAAATGGTCTACCTAACATAACTCTCTTTTATATATATAGATTTTCAAAATTATTCCCAGGATATCGAAAAATCGAATTTGGTTGGGTTTCAGAAATATGTATGCTGGCCCGTCGAGAGGGGGTTGGTGAAGGGGGGGCTTCCCCCCGGGCACGGAGTTTCCTCAGGGGCCCGGTATAATAACTGTCGTTCGTGATTCAAACTAAAGGTATAATAGAGGGGCCGGTACATTTTCCCCCCTGGCCAGGATTTTCTCTCTACGGCCCTTTATGTATGTAAGAGGTGAGGTGTGCTGCTAGATGGCGCAAGTAAATTGTTGACACTAGATGGCGCCAACAATTTATTGAATATTTTTCTCAGAAAGCGCAAGTATATTGTTGTCGCTAGATGGCGCCAGCAATATATGCAATATTTGTTTCATTACATTTTTTTTAGAAGAGATTGTAAATAAATTAAAAAAAAAACTAAATTTGAAACTAATAAAAGTTAATATATTTATCAACAAAACTTTAAATAAAGGCTGCTGGTATGTAAGTGAAGCGAGCCCGCGTTTTTTTTTAATGCTTTTATGGAAAAAAAGATTCGAGCCAAATGAATAAGATTTAAAAAAAAGTATATAACTCTTTTTTTGTCGTTTTTATGAACTATATTTTTTATTCTAAGTTTTATATCACATGTTTCCCACAGAGTTTGACGGAGGACATCGATACGTAGAACTTGGTGGGCTTACTCAAAAATGTACAGTACAAACAAAAAAGAAGAAGCTCTGGAATTCTAAAATAGAGATAGAATTTCGTTCTAATCAAAATTTCGGTAAACAGCCCTGTTTCAATTTGATTCTACTTTTTTCTCACTTTATATTCTTTCTAATTTTATTACCTCCAAAAAACCAATAAAATGTCAATTTTGCTCTTTCTGCTGTTTTCTGCAATTCGAAAGAAGTCCATTCAATTCGAACTTGAGAAAATATCTTAAGATATATCAATACTATTATATTTGTCTAGCATTATCAAGTATATAGACTACATTTTAAGATTTAGTTGATAAATTGCGAATTTTTAAATAAAATTAAGATTTTCTTAAAAATTATTTTTCTTCACAAATTTTTGCATAGGTTTAAGAAATAGCCAAAAAGCTGGTTCAAAAACCAAAAAAATTAGTTTTCACATTTTCTAAGTAAAATAATTTTATAAGTACCTACTTCTTTATTAGAATTTTTCCATGAAATTTTACTTGTGCTCAAATTTTCAAGACAATATTAAAACAACAATAGACTCTTATGTAACTAATTTCCTTTGTCAACTTTTGGGCCCACTCATCATAGAGTATTTGTTAACTAAATTAAGCTGCTTAACAACACTAGCCGACCATGGCTTGGTTTTTCTTTGAATTTAACACATGAGTACTTATTATGCATAGATACACAGATATTTACCATATACTTGGTATATAACCTTATATACAACTGCATTCAAATGATGCAACTAAGTGGAAACCCGTTTATTATAAACATGAGCATTCACATAGCTGATTTGTGGGAAAAATCTTATAGCCACAACGAATGGCATTAGCTCCAAGGTTATGCAGCTGAGCTGAGGCAACTTGGGAGCTGCTGCAGTCGCACCGCATCCAAAGTTGGACACTTTGCAGCGGGTTTGTTTGTCCGAAGGTGAGCCAGTTTTTTTCTAAGTTTTGGTCAGCAGTTTTGAAATGGTTTTCATGCAAATGCCGTACCAGTTTAGAGTGATTATCTCAGATAATAAGTTTTTCTGTGACTAGGTAAAGCCGAACCCCAACGTGGGAGTAGTACACATTTTTTTTTTTTTTTTGTAAGTGAATGCTCTGACCTTGCTGTTAATTGGAAAAAAATATGTACTCATAATTGGAATATAATTAAAAGTGATGCCAAAAGTTCAATCTACTCTTGCACTGTTGTAAATAATTTGCATTTTTAAGTGAGTTTTTTGATGAGTAATATAAATTGTAAATGACTTTTGGTCAAGTGGAAAAAAAGTGAATTTGACGGGGCAGTTCCGGTTTTCATCTTTTGAGTCATTTGCAACATAAAATTTTGTTTTAACTGTTAGTTGAACTGGAAGCTAAGTAACTGTAACTTAAATAGCTGGAATTGTGTAGTTTTAGTAATTAAACTTATTTCTTATCTATTTAGATAAGTTCTTCTCTGAGCTAGCAAGCTAAACTGCATATACAGAATAAAAACGGGTATTTAATTAAAGTGCTCAAAAACTTCGTGTATTTAAACGAGTTTAAGAACGATTTTAATTAAGCAGTACAAACATTAACGATTCAAGAATGTGTTCAAAATCCAACTATACCAGAAGTTGTTGTTTTCCAGGCTTTCTCTTAAGTATCAAGATCCTCAAGTCTTTCAAATGTAGTTGACTATTTTCTAGCAGAAGATCATGGAACAATCATTTGGTTATGTGTTTTTAGAAGCTTATTGATTATCCTGGAACAAAATCGGTTTTAATGATTATGATGGCCAATACCTTTGTGCTTGAGATATTATATGTCCAATTATCTTTTTTGCGAGATTTGCAATTGATTTTTTTTTTTACGTTTATTTTTAACAAACAAGTTTATACACAAAAACTAATCATAGTCTCTAGTCGAGCGCTCGTGACAAAAACTCTCATATATAATACTATTTTTTAAAGATATAAATTATTATTCACTTTCTTATAACAATTTTTTTTTCAATAAAGCGAAAAAAAAACAAAATTCGATCATCTAGGTTCAAAAACAAAATTGGCCCAAATTTAATTCATTTGAAGTGCGGCTTCTGTGGATAATTGGGAATAGCTGAGTCTGAGATACTCTTGATTTAAAAAAAATGTGACCTCGCAAGTTACCGAATGCTCAAAGATATCGTGATCGGAATCAACTCTGTTTTAACCTTAATGTGAAAAGGTTTTGCTGAAGGCGATCAATAAACAAGGAAAATGTTTATGAGAATTACAAAATATGGTAATTTTTGAAATTATTTTAATCTATTTGTATGTATTGATACCTTGCAAACAACTTAAAATTAATCGATCAGGAAACGACAAAATAAACGGAAATAGAAAAAATTTCATATTCGAACAAATCGAAGACCGAATCAACTAAATAGATTTCGGCACCAAACTGAGGAGGTGCGATAAAAATGCGATATTTTTTTTTGTTTCTCGAAGTATTGTCAATCGGATAGCAATATTTTGGCTTGAGAGAAAAAAATTTTAAAAAAGTGAATGAGCAGTGAATGTCTGCAAGAGTATACATAAAAAAATGCGGTTAAATATAATTTTATACTTATATCTTCGGTCTGACTTATCAGTTGTAAGTTATTGCCGATGTTTTTTGTCAAAAAATCGTCTGCTTTTTCTGCGGGACTTGCTTCAAAAAAAATTATATACATACCTATACTTATGAAAACTTGGAAACCGAATTTTTTTGTCAGTATCCAATCGAATCGTTATCATGGTTTATTAAATACTTAATAATTTATTTTTACATATGAGAATTTTGTTCTCGAAATTACAAATTATACAGAAATTATTTAGCGTAGTGACACGGATTAGTTTATATCTATCTATTTTCCTCGTTTAATTTTAAATATTTCTTTTAAACTTTTCTTATAATTTAAGGCCAACTGCACTTTGTTGTACCCCACTTAAATAAATAAATAGATAAAGAACGTTGGATTTCTGTTTGTTGTAAATATGAGATGAAGTTAAGTTCTAGTGTCGAGAACAAAGCTTAGGAAGTAGTAAAGGGTCATCAATCTTGAGTTTTTTTTTTAAATAAAAAAAAAATACAAAAATTTCAAATGAATAGTAAAATCTTATTATCAATAGAGAGAACCGTTCTTGCTATTCATTTTTTTTTTAAATAATCCCTTTCAAATGTTGGCCGCAACTGCGCCGTAGCTCGTCCAAGCGGAGGTTCCAATTTTCGATGACGCTTTTGAGCATAATCGGCGGTATCTCACGAATAACACAGGTAATGTTGAGCTCTAATGCTTCAATCGTAGCTGGCTTATCCACAAACACTTTAGACTTCACGTAGCCCCAAAGGAAAAAGTCTAACGGTGTGATATCACACGATCTTGGTGGCCAATTCACCGGTCCGGAGCGTGAAATTAATTGTTCACCGAATTGGTTCCACAATATGTCCATTGTTTCACGGGTTGTGTGGCAAGTAGCGCCGTCTTGTTGAAACCAAATGTCGTCGAGGACTCGGGCTTCAATTTCAGGTAGCAAATAGTTCGTTATCATGGTTTGATGGTCACGGTCTAATGATTCCACCGGCCTATAAGATACGCGCTGGACGAGGTCTATTTGGTCGAGTGTCATCCATTAATGAATATTGGGTCTCAAATTTGTTGATGGTATGGCGAATAGTGGTCTCAGTAGCGGATTTTCGTAATATAATTGTACGATTTGTAAACGTTGTTCGGGTGTAAGTTTTTCCATGATGAAATGGCAATAAAAACTGAATAAAAAACACATGGCAACTTGACACGCGTGAAAACCACAAGATTGATGACCCTTTATAAAGAAATTATTTTATAAACATGGATTTCCTTTCATTAAGTTAATATATTGGTATATGTTTAAAAAAAAAGGAAAAAATAAAAAATCAATAGCATTTCATTATGAATCATGTTGACAAAAATCGAAAAATTCAATTTTTGTAGGGGTATCCATACTTTTGGCCTGTACTGTGTATTCTTTGAAATTTAGAGCTTAGACCACATAAAGTCTAGTTTTTATGACAGAGTACACTACTTACTTTAGACAGCGAATTTTTTCAGATATGATATAACGAAGCAATTTTTTAAAGAATATATTTTTAAGGCATTCAGCACAAGTCTACAATCGAATATTTTACTTGCTTTATAATACGTATTTAAACAGATTTTTTGACCGACTTTAGCATTCTCAAAATTTGTTTTTTTGGCTGAGATTAGCATATTAAAATTTAATGAAATTTAGTGAAACTTTCATAATTCTTAACTTTGGCTTTAGATCATAAAGACTTTAGAGACTTTCTATGTGGCAGTAATTTTAGATATCATTGAAGACCGGAACATATTGATACCAATTAATTGAAATTTATGGTAACTTACATGGCTTAATACTTAGAATTTATTAAATAACCTAAAATATAACTCTTTTCTATTATTTATGCAGTAAAAGTGTTTACCGGAACAGCTACTTTCGCATAGTTTTTCATAGCTCGTTAAAATTAATTCAGTGAACTGCAATTTTGAAATGCCATAAATTATATACATTTCATTGTATTGATGTATATATATATATACATAAAATATCATTGCACTAGAAGTTTTATATATATATATATAGATAATTGTCACGCTCATTATGTAAAGTGGAAAAGCGCTTAAATAATTAATTTGATAAAGCTGATTAAAATGATTAAAGCCCTGCAGCTTGCTGACATTATCTGCCGAAATTGGTTCAATAAATTTATGAAATATGATGCACAAAACTGTCAACAGGAAGTGACAAAAAAAAAAAAGGGCTAAAATTGTGAGAAATAAAATTGAATTATTAGTGGGCGGGCGGGGACGGACAGGTAATGCCAGGAAAAACTTTCAAATCACTTTTACCTTTGTAATTTATCATAAATGACAAAAACTGACCAACTTGGGCTTGGGTTTTTTTTTGTGGGCACTGCTGCTGCTGCTGCTTCCTCTACTTCCTCTACTTCCTACTCATTTGCTGGTATAATTAAAAGGTGTGTCGGGGTCGCTACGGCGGCGCTGTGGGGGGGTCAAGTATTTTGTTCGGAAGGTCTAATTTAAGGCGACAAATATGTGTAGCATGCCACAAGGCGCACACAGCCGTTAAGTGCACGCAGCGAACGTTTAACCTTTTGTATGGTGCCGGGCTCTGCTCTCTGAGAGAGTGGGTTCAAAGGTGACCCCCTCGGGGTTAGCAGAGAGCCTGGGCAAACACATAATTGAAGTCATAAATAACGAATTATGTTGTGAAACTTTGAGCCAAAAGCCAAGCAAAAGGCGCAATAACAACAACAACAACAACAGTCAACTTTTTTGCTTTTTCTCTGCTTCTTTTTACTTTGCTTTTTTTTTTCATTTGCCGTTTCACACTTTCGCATAATTATGACGTGACTTTGGTGTTGCTTTGCTTTTGCTGCTTCTGGGTGCGGCTAGCACGCTCCTTGCTTACGTAGCCTTGGACCAGGGCTAATTATGCAAACGCTTGGCGCTACCTGTGTGTGTGTGTGTGTGCGAGCAGGCTCAAGATTTATTATGATGGAATAAGTTTGTGTGAGTTTTGTGGCCAGTTTACGACGACATTGCGCGACACTCGCCCGCCCACTGCAGTGCACCCGCTTGCTCCACCGTTTATGCAGCAAGTTCAGGCAGGCGCCTCATTAAAGTTGTAGCCAGGACATGGGGACAGACTTGGACTTGTTGGAAGTCAGTTTGACTGGGTCTTCGTTTGGTCTAATTAAAAGCGCTGCGCTTGGGGCAGTTTTGATAAATGTTATGATTTGTTTACTTGCTTTGGCCTAGGTGTGAGTATGTACGTTGGCTTATTTATGTTTTTTATACACTTTTTTGTTGCTACAACAATTTGTGGAGAAGTTTGGCATGCATAGCAAAATATATGGATTGTACTTGGTAAAGTCAGAAGGCTGCTTAATTTCGAAATACAAGCGAAGCAACTGAAGCTAATTCAGATTTTCCAGAGATCTAGCGTCCTTTAACTCCAACAAAAGTTATTAAGAAATGGGTTCAATATTGATTGAATAGATCAAATTTTATAAAAGACTTTTAATTTCGAATAGCATATAAAAAATGTTAATCAATTTTAAATTACTGGGTTTCTTAGAGTAAAACTCTATAATAACAAAATAATAATAATATTCAATCCTATAAAGATTCTTAATTTTAAAAGCAAACATTTTGCGAATAATAGAAATAAAAAAGATTTCAATCGCTTTTATGGTATATTAGTTTTATTGGCGGAACCACGGTTGGTTTTCGGCTCCGGAACCGCTGCCCCCAAAAGTTGAAAAAATGTGTGGACAGTTTTTGCGTGCTCTGATATACATACACTTCGAAGTGAAAAGATTTTTAAATTCAAAATAAATTATTTCTTGACTTTTATGGACTAAAAATATTTAATTAGCTTTTTGTTGTTTGTATGGGATATCAATATTAAGTTCAACTTATCTATATCTACAAAGGTTTTAAATTTTTAGTTCGAATATTTATCGAATTTTATAGAGTTACTAAATTTTTCACTTCGACTTATATGAATACCACGTAAACCATGGTCCTGCACTTTTCACTTTTCCTATTCCTCTGATTTTTCCTGTTTATTCTATATCCTTATCACTTACTGACATTATCGGTATCACAACGTGAGTGGGACGCTTAGTCCCAAGTGCCGCCCTAACCTACCTACCTACCTATTATATGCTTCTATCGAAGATTTTTAATTTCGAAGTAAATTAGTTGGCGAATTTTATCCATCAACGAATAAACGAACAAGTGAAAAATATATAAATAGCTTTTAAAAGATTTTTAAATTCGAATTTAATTAATTTTCGAATTTTATTTTTTCGACCTATCACACACTAAGTTATGTTTAGAATGTAGCGAATTATTTCTTCATTCAATATTGGGTTATAACCTTATGTACTTATCGCTTGAGTGCCAATAAATATATTAAAAAAATTTTCGAATTTTTTATTTTTCAAATATAATTTTTTCTAACTTTATTTTCGGTATAAAATTCAAATAGCTTTTATCTTGTATTCGATCTATCTAAAATATGTAATTTGGAAGATTTTTAATTTCGAAATCAATTATTTTTCGAATTTTGTGAAATGTAATAATTTTAGTTGCTTTTAAAAGATTTTTAATTTCAAATTCAATTATTTTTACAACTTTATTTCTTCAAATCATTTGTTTTCGAATTTTATGGAATATAAATATTGATTTTTTTGTTAGCAAAGGAGTTAACCTTAAATTCTTCTACATCTGGCTTAAGCCCTATATTGCTCTGGCTAAAAGCAATTTATAATTTAGAATTAATTTATACTTTACATAATAATAACAAATAAATAATTATGCGATGTCTACCAAAATTTTGAATGAAAAATCAAAAATGCTATTTTAATTTATTTTTGTTATACAAACAAACATAAGCTAAATTTTTGAAGATATTTATATCAAATAAATATCGAAATTTTAAGAATCAATAAAATTTTATTTGTATTTATCTTAGATTTATTTCTAAATCAATTATTTTTTTAATATACAAGATTTCAATATTCAAGCTTCTAGTTGGTAAATAAATTTTAATTAATTTATAAACATTAATTTTATTTATATGAGACAAAGCAAACATGTATTAAAAGCAGCCAGTACGAGCTTGGATATCTCAAAATTTCTGCCAAATTTGATTTAATTTTAATTTATTAAAACCGAATTCGAGCGCTTGTACCTTCGATTTTTTGTTACAAAAAGCTTCCCTTAAAGAAAATAAAATATTGAACTTGCAATTATTTGCAAATATTTTGAATTTAAAAAAGATTTCCCTTAAATTGCATGATAAATGGTTCTGAATGGTTTCAAAAACCAGCTAGGGATATAAAGAAAATAAATTTTCTAAAATTACTACAGAAGGTAAGAGTCATGCTTGTTCCTAAAAGTTATAAAAAAGAAAATAAATTTAAAAAAAAATACTATAAAAGCTGAAAACCGGAACAGACCTAATAGTTTGAAAAAATTATAAAAATCAATTTTTGTTTTAAATAATCGCGTAAACTAAACCAATGGGCTTCCGCTCCAGTGATGAAACTGACAGGAAGCGCCTGAGCGTATAGAGCATTTCAAAATGGTTGCCTTAAACTTAGTCTTCCGGTTTCTTTAGCAGACCATATTTTTGTTTAGTTGATGTGACAGCTTTTGAAATTAAAAACATGCCGCCAGGTCACAGGTCATGCAGAATAGCAGGAATATTAGGAGAAAACCCACACACAGATACTCAGACACAATGAGATACAGCTGATTCAGTTGAGTCAGCGAACTTTTATGCAGCATGCAAATTATTTTTAATTAATGTCTGTGCATAGTATGTTTACATCCTTTGCATCCTTTTTGTAAGCAACTCTTTTAGTTCAATGTCAATAAAGTTGCATTAAATTGCAATTATGTTGTTTTTAATGATGCACGGCAACAGAAACTCACCTGGATATACAGGTGATATATATATATATATAGTATATATAGTATTTCATTGGAAAATGTGCAAATAACAAAAACAAAATGAACAAAGTGAAAACACTTTGGGCGCAACGTTATAAAACAAAATGGCGTGCCTGCAGTTCGTCAGGCGTTTAAATACCGTTGCCAACGGATATGCCTATGTTTATTTGTGCTTATATACCTACTGTATATATATGTATATATGTATGTGTGCCTGCACATGTTAATACAATGCCAGTTTATGGCTCGTTTGTATGTATTTGAGCTCAATTTTATAAACTTTTCAATATGTGTTTTTAATTAAAGTTTACATTGCACGTGGCCAGTATGTCATCTGCACTTATCCAATATGAAAACCCAAAAAGGATGCACATCATCAGGACACCATTGCAAAATGCCGGCCATCTGCGTAAATCGCCTACAAACCACCAAGCAGGCCACCAGCTAAGGGCATTAATAATGGAGCATTTTACTGGAAATATATATTGTGTACGTATGTATGTGCAGACTTACGACACACATATGTGCGTATGTATATAATAAGTGTATACATATTGAGTCGTTGTGGTTTAACAATTTGATTGATATTTAAGTGGCGAGATGCAGTTGTTGCCATAAGATTAATGGCCAAGTGTATGTTGTGGCTTAAACGCTCTGTAGAGGCATATATTTAAGGCAGTTATGTATCTACGGCAAGATATTAATGCTTCAGTTACTTGGAGCTCTTTCCAAAAAAACAAAGCATGCAATAGTGGCATAAGCTGCTTAACTAAGTATTAAGGTATTTTCAATGGAAATAATGTGAAGCGTTCTTAAAGCTCATCCTAAGAAAAACTATTAAAGAAAATTCTTCACAGTATTTAAATGTTTTTAATCGAAATATCGTTAAAGCTGTAGAAGCACATGCGATAAGAGGATTGAATGTAGATTAAATTAATTTCATAATATTAAGATTTTATATTGATTGGACGCACTGAAGCACAATCAATCCTGCCATTTTTGTATTAACTATAAAATTTGCTGATTGTCTAATTAGTACAGTAAATCGAAATTGTTACCAAATCGAACAAAAAAGTTGCTCATAAGTGCCACTGTTGTACTACGCTGCCAACGTGCGCACTGCCAAAGCAAGCAGTTGGCAAAGCAAGCAGTCCTCTGCTTTGTGCCCTGCTTTACGCTTTTTTAACTGAAACTGAAGTTTTACCCTTTAGCTCTTTTTCTTCGATTTTCTTTCAGCAAAAAAATTACTGTCAAAATAATGACTTTTAGGCATTTCTTAAAGGCATTAGAAACTAACGCACATAATTACTTTTTTTAAAAATGAACTCGGAGTCGAACTAAAAATCCTTTCTCTCAGAATTCATACTCTCATGTGTTATGTGTTCTCATACTTTCTTTTTGCCTTTTAAAAGCTCTTCTTTTCTAGACAAAGTTCAGAAAAGGCAGCTGATCGATTATCATACTAGGTTTATTCATTAGCATTTGTGGAACCAGTGAGTGGAACATACCTGCAAATAAAAGAAAAGGCAAAAAAATTAGTTAATTTCAAATAAAAATAAGTACTAAGTATATATGTAATATATACAAAATTATTATTTTTTAAATGTTATTCGAATTTAAGCACAATATTTTATGATATCAGATAAAAAGTATACGGTTAGGTTTCCCTGCAAACCACATGATTTACGGTTCACAACTCGGCTTAAGTTAACCAATAACCCAAAAAGTTAAGAGCCCGGTTTGTTCCTAAACGTTATAAAAAGAAAATAAATTTAAAAAAATACTATAAAAGCTGAAAACCGGAACAGACCTAATAGTTCGAAAAAATTATCAAACAATATTTTATGATGATTTACGGTTCATAGCTCGGCTTACGAAAAAAAATTTCAAAAATTTCATTTAACAACCCATGATAAAAGTCTTTGTTCTATTTTGATGAGATTTCGTTACATTATATATTAACTTTAGACCTGTCCTTTATCTTACCCTTCCCCAACACGTAGTGTATTTTCTATGGAAAAAATAATTAAATTTGAAATTCATCTGAGGCAGTCAGTGCCCTAATCGACCAATCCACTCGATTCTTTATGTTGCATTATCTGCATCAGATATGCTTAAAGAGATACTTCCACAAATTATTTGCATCGTATTGAAAGAAGCCTAAAATTTAATTTATTGGGTTAATATTATGAAGTACTGGGGGTACTGGCAACGAATCTTTTTTTTCGTCCAGACGCGCAGAAACTTTGGGAATAAATTCAGCACAAGCACCACGATCTTATATCCGCATTTATGAGGCTTATTGGATTGGATTCAGGATTTGGGTTTAGGTGGGATTTTCACTTCGAAGTGTCTATATATATTCGGTCATCAATCTTGAGGTTTTTTTTAAAAATGCAAAAAAACACATAAATTTGAAATGAATCAGAAAAACTTTATTATCAATAGAAAGAACCATTCTTGCCATCCTTTTCAAATGTTGGCCGCAAGACGCAATCTGGAACACCAATTTTCACAAACTTTCGGCAGCATTTGCGGCCGTATTTCGCCAATAACTCTTCGAATCTTGATTTCCAGGTGTTCAATTGTCTCTGGTTTATCGACGTAGACAAGTGACAGTAATTTTCTGTGAATGTAATGGTGTTTCGACAAAAGCTTGTGGATTATTCTCACTCCAAATGCGGCAATTCTGCTTATTTACGCACCCATTCAACCAAAAATAGGCTTCATCGGAGAACAAAATTTTTGAATATTGAGTAAGTTGACGAACAGAACCATTATTTTGATAAAAAATTTCAACAATTTTTAAGCGTTGTTCGGGTATAAGTTCTTACATTTTACTCCCGGTATCGAAAAACTTTATTGAAAAAAAAACCTCAAGATTGATGAACCTTTATATCAGAGCTCGCAAAAGACTGTCAAACCATTTTTCCAACTTTGGGGGAGGGATGCGCCACTGGCCGCAGTATATTCCTAGCTTCGGTGGAGCAAATTTACTCGTCGATATATATGAATTCATATAATTTTTTTTTTTAATTTTTTAAAAATCTCATTTGTTTCTAAAATTATATACTCTTAGAAAATTACTATTGAAAGAATTATGAAATTGGAAAACGTTGAAGATGCAAACAAAAAGAGAAGGTTTGACTGAAATTTTGCGAAAATTTTTTATTTTACCACATGCATCGAACTGTATCATTAGTTTTCAAAATTCGCTGGGGGCAGTTTCCAGTACCCAATCCAGCTAGACACTTTAAAACTGATGCTTAACTTATTAATTTTGTTTTCCAAAAACTTATACATTTTTTAATATTTTTTAGATGCATTTTTTTTTTTTTGTTTTTAAATAAAGGGTCATTAATTTTGAGGTTTTTTTTAAATAAGATTTTTTTGATAAACCACGCGTGAGTACTGTCTTAGAGCAAAATTTCTTTTTAATTCTTAAAATTGCATAATAACAAATGTACCTTACTTGTATAGGAATATCGAATACGAAAACGTTTTCATAGGTTCCGATTTAGAAATAAGTCCCTCTAGTATTATTAAAATGTCATAAAATTCGCTAAATATCCACTGCATAGAACAAAAAAAAAAATATCTTTTGCCACAGTCTAAAACTGAGTTACATTAAAAATCTATTATCATCTCTCCCTTTAAGTATCCAACAAAACAAAATTCTTTCATCTTTTTTTTTTGTCCAGCGAATTCACTTATTCGATTCGTCCTCTGTGCTTTCAATCAACCTTAACAAAAGTCTGCGCTGCTAATTGCCCTACCATGTTGTCACACCTCTCCAACCAAAAAGTAAGAAAATAGGAAAATCTGCTGACAATTTTCGTGATTTTCGCTTAAGCCGGCAAAGTAACCCAAACGATATTGAGACATTAATATGCAACAGCCGTAAGCAATGAAAAATTAAATGTTACCCACCACAGAACGCCAGCAAAAGTTAAGAAACAAATCCAAGACTCATTTTCTACAGCGATAATTAATTACAGGACATTGCCGATTTTTGCATCCGACATTTGGGATGGTGCTTCCGTTAGCAGCAGCCAGCTCCTTTGGCGAATAGTAAACACTATTTCTTGTGTTTTGCCTAGACGTCACGTCGAAATGAAAAGTTACGGGCGAAATTACATTTTTCACAAAAAATCATTAAGAGAGAGAGAGAGAGAGAGCGAGAACGAAAGAGAGAGTCTGGCCAAAATGGCTACCTGCCTCGGTACAGTCTGCAGCTGAGATCCTGACGCCGTTGCTCATTTGCGTTGATTTCAAGCGGAAAACGTTTGTCGGTACATAGTTGTTGTTGTTGCTTTTGACGTAGTCGAAAATTTCATTTCGATTCGATTGACATTAATTAATGATTGTTTCGATATACACACACACAGAGGTATAGAACTAGGGTTATAAATGTGGCAGCAACAACTATGTAACATTGATTTACGCTGTTAGCAGCATGCAACATGGGGCAAGGCTGCCAGTGCGGAAGCGGGACATATTATGCTGGCATCAGCAACAATTCTATGCAGCAAACTTGTTGTAGCCTCGAGCCAGCATTCATTTCCATTGCCATTACCATTACCGGGACGGGACCCATGGACGACAACGACAATTGCTGCTGTTAATGATGATGAGCCGTGCTTGTCGATATTGTCGTCGCTTGTCTAGGTCTTGGGGTTGGGGTTGGGGTTGGGCTTCCAGTGCTGTCTGTCCTTGCTGGACGCTCGCAAATCGTGCCAAATTTCACTAATTGTCTTGACATTTTGCAACTAAATTTAATTATGGTCGCTCTTTGGTCATTGACATTGAGTTCTGTCTTGTTGTGGTACGGATGTTGCTTCCAGATGCCCGCATTTGTGGTCTGGGTTGGCCAAATACAAAATCAAAGTCAAAGTCCATTAACATTAGGCAAACAATGTCCTTGCTCTGTATATCTGTTTGTGTGTGTCTTTCGTGGTCGCGTTAGTTAATTGTATGCGATGTTAACTTGATTAAAATGGATTTCAATTCGCTGCAAAATGCAGTTAACATGGTCTAACATGCTCCGGAAATAAAGCAATTTACTAAAAGCTTGGCCGCATGCAACATGAAACATTAATAGCAGCTCATTTGGTTAATAACAATTGACCAGGCCATAAACAGAGAAGGTGACAATGTGAGCTGCATAGCAACTAAGTGAGTAATTTATTTAAATATTTAATACCATCGTAAAGTTGTCTAATAAACTTGATTCGAATTGGAACTTTGTACAATTCCCAGTCATAAATTGAACAAACTGAAAATGAAATTGCAGCACAAGTCACAGAAGAATTGCTATGGCAATGTCCTTGGAGTAGTCAGCAGCTACTACGAGGACGACAGGTTGAGGACGACGACAACGACACTGGAGAAATCAGTGCAAAATCCTGGCGCCATTTCAGCAGCTTTAGCATCAAACATTGAACCAAATCGCAACCAAATCCTTGAGGATTTCAAGTGTTGCTGACTTGCATTTTTATGTAGCCGGGAATTGTGCGCGAACAATTTTCCACACTAATGCTAATCCTTGTAGAAGAGTATCTTAGATTTGTTGCTCAGCTTGCAAAGCAGCGCGGACAGAGCCGTTGGTGAAGAAGAGTTCAAAGTTCGTTGGGACTAAGTGAAATTGTTTAGAATTTTAATGAAACTGTCACTTTGAAAAAAAGATTTCATCATTATAGGTTATACACTTTGCCTGCGGACATGATTAGAATTAAGTGAAACAAAATGGAATGGAATAAAAAAATTCTTGGGATAAGTAAACGATATCTGAGCCTCTAAAAAAAGCTTCGTCTTTATAGATTTTACACTTTGAATGCAAACATGATTAGAATTCAGCGAAACGGAATAGAATGGAATAGAAAAAAAATTTGATATAAGCAAGGGATATCTGAGTCTCTAAAAGAAGCTTTGTCTTTATAGATTATATACTTTGACTGTAAACATGACTAGGATTCAGCGCAACGAAATGGAATTAAATAGAAAAAAGATATCTGACTAAAGTAAAATACTTAAAAGTCCTATCACACACTAAATTATATTTAATGTGTAGCGATTAATTTTATGTTCTCAATATTGGATCATAACCTTATATGTAAAAAAAAACTTAAAAGTACGATGCATAAGCGATAATTAAAAGTGGATCTGGGGCTTATTAAAAAACAACCTTATTACTGGGTCTGCAGAAACGAATTGAGCGAATTGAAATGGACTGGAACGAATGGAACGAAGAAAACATTGTCATAATTGTGGGGTATCTGACTGCAGCAAACTGCTTCAAATCGCGAAAAAAATCGATAATTTAAAGTAGCTCTACGGTCCTTCAATAGCAAGATAAAAAATTAATATTTAATGAAACTATCAAAAAACTACATAAACGTTTTTAAAGATGAAGTAAAGAAATAAAGAAAAAATAAAAGACCAAACACTGCGTCTACAGAAATGAATTGATCGAAATCAAATGGGCTAGAACGCATGGAATGAAACTTGAGATAATTGTGGGATATCTGACTGCAGCAAGCTTCTTCAAAGTGCGAAAAAAATCGATGATTAAAAGGTGCCCTACGGTTTTTCCAAAAAAAAATCTTAATCGAAGCATATTATTTAATGGGACATAAAAAAATGCATAAACCTTTTGAAAGAAGAAAAATGCAATAGACTCATTTAGAAATCTTCAGCAAAGATTTGAGTGGGACAAATCGAAATGAAGTGGAATTTATGAAATGACTAAAGCCATATGCGACTTTTGAGATATCTTACAGTAGAAAACTTCTTAAAGTACATAAATAAGTGATAGCTTACAGTTGCTCTAGGGCTTATTATAAAACGACATAAATAAAAATATATTTTTAACTATTAAGTGGAATAAAAAAAAATATAAAATGCATTTGAAATAAAATAGAGCATACAAAAGATCCATTACTAGGTATGTCTGCAGAAATGATTAAAGCAGAGCGAAACGAAATGGAATGGAATCAATTGAAAATAGAAAGCATTGAGACAATTATGGGACAAAAATAAGCGATAGTTAGAAGTTGAGCTACGGCCCACTAGATCAAAAAAAGTACTTAACCATCAATAGAATGTAACAAAAAAAAAACAAAAAACACATTTTAAAAAATTTGGCATACCAAATACCCAAAACTGTTCCTAAAGCGATGATTTGAATAAAATCAAGGAAAAGAAAAAATCACATTTTTTTAAAATATGGCATACAAAAGACCCAAAACTGTTTTCGAAGCGATGATTTGAATAAAACGAAGTGGAATGAAATGGAATAGATTAAGCCATGAAAAACCTATGGAATATCTGAAAAACACGTAAATAATGTTATATTTAAAATTGCTCTGCAGCTTATTAAAAACAAGATAATTAAAATAAAAATGCTGTATCATTAAAAAGAATATTTAATGGAATGGAATGGAAGGAACAAAAATCGTTTTAAAAATGAAGCACCCAATACCATAAATCCAGTGCATTCAAAAGATTTCTAAACTATTGTTTAAGGGTATTCAAACTTTCGCTATGCATTCTTTACTTATTCTTGTTGATTCTTTGTTTTATGCTTTCTCCCTTCCTAATAAACGTCGCGTTGTGTCATTGCCAGCGGTTTCTCTTATAGCTATTGTTTTTGTAGTTGTTAGATTTTTTCTTTTCCATATATGAACTGCAAACGATTGCAAAGAGTTTCAGTTTTAAAGCGTGAAATGCTTTCACATTTGCATAATTTCTTTATTTTTCATTTCATTTCATTTCATTTCATTTTTTTTTTGATGTTTCACTTATTAAAAAAGTTTTGTGCATTGCACTATTTAGCTGCAGATTGCAATTGACAAAGACGATGATGAGGTTGAGAATGACTGCCAGCTGTGCACACAAGTGTTGCGCTGCAGCAGGGGGTCATATACGCTGGCAACCCTAATAAGTGCCACCCTAATTAGACCATTGACAATGGTGTAAAAAGTCACAAAAGCGAAATTGAAGCAGCAGCCCAAAAAAAAAAGAAATAATGTCATTTGGTGTAAAATAAAGCGAGTGGCATTGTGCTGGACAGGATTTGGTAAATTGAGACTGAGTCCATGAAGCCGAGACTAAGCTGCAGCTGAGCTGGCAATTTGAGGGACGATTTTCCAACCGCAGGCGGTTGTATTTAATGTATTACCTGAGGCAAAGAAAACCAACAGCTGTGCCGCTGTTGGAGTGAGTGAGTGCACAGCAGAGATAGTGAGAGCGAGATGCAACTAGCCGGGGTTGTGCTGAAAATTCAAACAGGTGCCTGGTAAATGGCATTAGCGCAAATTTCAGTGTCATATGAGGCGCTTTTAATTATGCGCCAGTGTATTGGGCTTGTCATGTAAATTGCCCACACACACACACACACACAGCTGCACAACCACACTCACAGATACACGCACACACACGGATGCACTATGCGTAATCAGTTTCAATTACAATTACACGCTTTGCATTTGAGCAGCGTTTTGGACATTGGTAATAGTAGCAGTTAAATGGCTTAGTTGCCACCATTCACAATGCCCCATAAGCCGATTACTATATACATATATGCACACTGCATGCATATATGTATGTATGTGTGTGCAAGTGTATGTGTACTTTTATGTGGCTGTGTAATATGAGCTTCAATTGGCGCAGACTAAATTAAATGAAAAATCGAAAATTTCGTTGTTTGCAGCATTATGCAAAATAATTTAAAGACAACAAAATTTTACGATGAAACGATTTAAATTCATGGAATGCCATAAATAGTGGAATAAAGGTAGTGGATAAGAGAATACTTTTTTTTCAATGTCGAATTTGTTTGGTGTAAAAGATGCGGCTCGAAAAATACAAAATCTGTAACTCCTACAATTTAGGAAGTTATGATTACTTTTATGCTGCCAACTCACTTTAATATTCACAAATAAGTAGAAATTTCCGGAATCCTTCAATGGTCACTATCTTACTTATTATAGTATATATAATAAAATTTTTTTTAATATCTCAAATTTTTTTAAAGTCTCAAATTTTTTTAAAATCTCAAATTTTTTTTAAAACCTTAAATTTGTTTGTATATGTAAAATTTTTCAATAATTTTTCTTATACACCTAAATTTTTTTTAAATTTACTAGTTTTTTTTTTAATTTAATTGAAAACAATTGTCAAGCGTAGCGTTAAATACAAAATAGGCCTACAATACTATATTATCTTCGACAGTTGATCCCTCAAGAGATGTTTCTGCAGTCAATTAGCACGAATCAATCTTATTTTTTTATCGACTGGAAGATCACTTTTTAATTTTTAAATGTAAAAAAAAGTTAAAAAATGTTCCAAGCAATAAAAAAAAATAAATCCAATTTTTTTATATGAAATTTTTTAATTCTAAATTATCTACTATATTATTATAAAAAAAATGTATTTATAATTTTCTTTATTTAATATTAACTTTCACAGAAAATAAAATATTTATTTAAATCGATTTTTTTTTAAATTCAAAATTATCTTTCATTGAAAACAAAATATATTAAATCAAATCCATTTTTTGTTGATTTTTTATTTAAAAAAAGTATTATTCAAATGTCCTTATACATCATAAATTTGTGAAATAAGTCGAACTAAAAATTTAGTAATTGATAACTCGATAAATAACACTAGTTTACAAGAAAAATGAACCTCCGTATAAAAGTGTTTTTAAGGGAAATTCTGGGTCGAGAAACACGAAAACTTTTTTTTTTCTTAAGCACCATTTTCGAGATTTTTTTGAAAAACAAATTTTTGGGTACTTCTTCCAGTTATTCGTTAATATCTCGTAAGCAAAATATTGTATCGACATGAAAGACGATTAGATCGAGATATTAACGAATAACTCAAAAAAGTGCCCAAATACATGTTTTTCGAAAAATTCTCGAAAACGGTGCTTACATGCAATAATGTTTAAAAATTTTTATTTTATTTTATTTTGTCCTTTACCCATTTTCATGCAAAATAAAAGTATTTGATTTTTAATTTCTGTTTTGCTTTAATTTTTTTAATTAAAAATAATAAAAAAAAATAAAATTATTTTTATGTTTAAAAACAAATTTTTTTTTATATTTTCATATGATTAATTTCAATTTCGCAAAAAAACAAATTTTCATTGAAAATCAAGGTATTTTTTTATATTTCATATTATTTTTTTTTATTTTATTTGTTAAAGGTGTACACCTTTTTTTACCTTACCTTATAATTTTAATATTTTTCTTATGTTTAAAAAATTCTTTTTTGTTTATACTGAACATTTCGAAAACTATATTTCAGAGAGGAGAACATTAAACATGTACCGAAATTTGTCTCAAAAAAATTAATGTCTCAACCCAAATAAAAAAATTTACAATTTCCTCGTAACCTGCAGCAACATCTTTTATTTGAAGCCCTGTGAATCGACTCCACTAGTGACACTTCAAAGTCCTCTAAAATTAGTTACCACTTAGAGTATGCAGCTTTATGCTGAAAACTCCCTTCCAGTGATAAATAGCACTGCACTAGCCATAAATTAAAGATTCCCGCTCACTCTTCATTCTACTACATAATTCTTTTTTTCATGCCACTTGTCGAGAGCAACGAAATCTGCGCTTGAACGCCTTTTAATAGAAATTTTTCCTGGTCGTTCTTTTGTGCTACGGGTTTCATTTTTTTTTTTTGTTTTGTTTTTGAGTAAGGGTTTGCTGGCCTTTTGGGTTTGGGTACATCCTTGGCAGACAACAAACGGCTGCTCACTGAAATTTTAATAACTCAATTACGCACACATTTGAATTCATTAGCGCCACACGAAATAACAACGGCAACAAGGAGCAGGAAGAGGGAGGAATCGAGAACATACAGGGTAAAAGTACGGAAAGTCCTGGCACATTTGCAATGCCAAAGCAAATATAATAAAATGTATATAAATCAAATTTGGCGAGAGCAGGCAACAAAAGAGTATGAGCCAGGGACTTGGAATTGGAATTGAAAGGAAGGAGCAGGCGCAAGGGTCTTGATCCGACGCGACGGCACATAGTTGTGCGTGTCAAACATATCCATAGGGGTGCGTGTTCTCGGGGTGTCTAAAAATTATTGCCTTGAAGCATTTGAAAAACTAATAACCATGTACGGATTTAATAATAAATCAAGTACGCACTGGCATAATGATTAAGTTGCCGCTGCTAACATCATCATCATCAGCGTCATAAACATCATAATCAACAACATCGATCCAAAGTGCAAACAGGCAGGAAAACAATACTGAACAATGAATGCTATTGCATTTTCCCAAACGAATTTCCCAAAATGCATATTGCTGCACATTATGCCAGAGTGCAACATATCGTCTGTTACATATGTTGCTGTTCCCAGTTCCATTCATGAATTGCTTTTTGCAACTCCAACCGAATGCATCGCAACAATGCCACAAAAGCAGCAGGACGGCAGGCAGCCTGGCAGTCTGGCAATCGGCTAATAAGGTCAGTGTCAGTCAGGTAGTACTATATGTAGTACCAAAAATGCCTTCCTTTAGAGCATTTCATCAGCTAATCGATATTGGCACATTTGTGCGAAACGACAATTGAGATTTGGCTGCCAATTTTGGCAATGCCTGATGCGGCTTAGCAATGTATCCCAATGCCCAATGCCAACATTGTTGGCTAAGCACTTCCGGCATTGTTCATGGGATTAGTGAAGCGCTAAGCACGGATTTCAGATTTCGACTGACGCTTCACTGGACATCAATTGCAATTGCTTAAGGGTGCTGCTAATTGGCCAATGCAGAGGCATCATCATGGTTGGGTTCGTGCACCATGTTATAAAGTGTAGTTTGGCACACACCTGGGCTTAATTCTGAGTCGGAGCAGTTACGAGCATCTCTGTCAATATTGGCAGGGAGTGTGTCTTTAAATGATACCCTATTAGAGGGTATATTTATTTAGTTTTAAGAGCTTGTAGATATGTATTCGAATACTTTATTTTAAAAGAAAACTAATTTGAAGGAAATTATAAAACTACATCTCAACCTTAACTTATTTTCTTTTGAGAAATTTTCATTAATTCATATTTTTATTAATTTAAGAAAGCTGTTTTGCTTAGTTGATGGAAACTAAATTAAATTGTCAAGGGTGCATTTTATCGCCCCTGTTATTAATTCTATGTTTGGATTAAGTTATACAAAAATCTTTAAATGGCAGACGCGGAATTCAGTGGACACCGTTTGCACATCTAGAGGATCTTGAACCTGAGTCAGCTCTCTATTAACAGCAAGGTAGCGGGCTTGGAAATTAATGTCAGAAAGACAAAATTCATTAGCAGCGGTTATTGTTCCATTCAACAGCCATTGATCCGTCTGGGGGAGGAAAGCATTGAACATGTCCAATACTTTACTTAACTCGGAAGCGTTATCACTAGTAAAAGTGAAGCTGACCAAGACGTTACCGCCCGAATTAATAAAGCCAAATCCTCCTTTGGCATTCTCAGCAAGATCTGGAAATCCAGCCACTTATCGATTAGAACCAAACTTCGCATTTTTGAGTCTAATGTTAAATCGATACTTACTTTTAAGCGCCGTAAATGGCGTTGAATCGGGCACACGCTTCGAAAGGCTGCGACCTACATTGCGAAACAAGCACTTCGCCGGAACCCTCAGGGGTCTCGACGTCCGGAGGCTCCAGCCCAAACCTGAGCTTAATGCCGCAAACTGCTGCTGGAATGAAATCCAGCTCCCAATAGAGTAAGATTTATATCTGTTGTAGAGACCCTATGCTCCACAAGGAGAAGAGGACTACAGTCAGTAAGTAAGTAAGTAAATTAAATTGTAAATAAAAAAATGACCCTGTACCAGCGGCCAGACCAACTCAGAAATTTTTGAATTTCGTACAAAATTGAAACATCAGGAAAATTTGTAAGTAATACAATACAATATGTATTTGTCATACATATGAACATTTTTATAGATCTGCCTCGGTGCCCTGCATGACAAGAATAATACCAAAACCAACTTTTAAAAATTTATTTCCGATTTTTTGAATTTTTTTTTAAAATATTTTTTTGGTTAATGACTACAGTCTCATTTATAATTTATCCACTTTATTTTACTATATATACCAAAATTAATGCCCCTAAATTATTTTACAGGCTATGCACACTTCTAAAAATTTTTTTCAGATTTTTCGAAATTTTTCCAAAAACTTTTTATTTTAGTTTTAATGCTGTTAAATGCCTTAGATTCTGATTAATAATTTATCTTTATTATTTCACTATATACCAAATATTCATCGCCCTCGAAATATTTTAGGTGTATCCACACTTTTGAAAAATGTTATAGATTTTTTGAAATTTTTCCAATACCTACATTTTAGTTGAAGTGCTGTTCAATGTCTTAGATTTTCAATTATAATTTCGCCTTATAATTTCACTTTATTCCAATTGTATATTGTAGTGTTTCCATACTTTCAAGAAATATTTCCGAATTTTCGAAAATCTAATTGGAAAAAAATTTTTTTTAATGACCTGCTCATTCCTATTTTAACATTATTACTATTATTATACACCAAAATTAATTAATTAAATTATTTAACAGTGTATGCACATATTTCAATTTTTTTTAGATTTTTTTTTTATATCTTTAATAATTTTTTATTTTAGTTTTAATCCTGTGAAATGCCTAAGCTTCCCATTTATAATTTCTACATATTATTGTCATTCATCCCTTTAGTTCATAGCTTTCGAAATATTTTGCAGTGTATCCACAACTGTAAAAAACTGTTTCAGAATTTTTTAAATTTTGTTAAAATTTTTTTCTTTTATTTTACTTTTAATGTTGTTTAATGTCTTAGCATCTCATTAATAATTTCTCCTTCTTATTTCACTATGTATAAACCAATTATTCAAAGCGTTTGAAATATTTTACAGTGTATCCACACTTTTAGAAAATGTTTCATATTTTTTGCTATTTTATTAAAATTTTTTTATTTTTGTTCAATGCTGTATAATGTCTTAGAGTCCCATTTATAGTTTATCCATATTATTGCTTGAATTATTGTACAGTGCATGCGCTCTGTTTGAAATTTTGTTCAAATTTTTTTTAATATTTTTAAAAACTTTTTATTTTAGTTTTAATGCCGTTTAATGACTTAGATGCTCATTTTTAATTTTTCCACATTATTGTTATATTTCCCTTTAGTTCATATCCCTCGTTAAATTTTACAGTGTATCCAAACTTTTTAAGAATTGTTTCAGATTTTTGGAAATTTTTCGAAAACTTTTTATTTTACTTTTAAACCTGTTTAAGGTCTTACATTTTCATTTAAAGTTTCTCCATATTAGGCCATTATATTCCAAATATTCATAGCGCTTCAAATATTTTTCAATGTATCCACACTTTTAAACAAAATTTCCAGTTTTTAGAAATTTTTTGGAAAACAATTTTATTAGTTAATGACCTACTCTTCCAATTACATCATTTAGTACCACTCTTACCCTTTAATTTAAGAGATCAATTGCGATTTTTTTTCGCAAAGTTATGGCTATTCGAAGTTACGCCGTTTTTCGGGTACATAACCTGAAATATCCCAAATATTCAAAAATGTTAAATGCCCTAGATTCCCATTTATATTTTCTTCATTTAGTGCCATATAACCCTTTAGCTTATAGCCCTCGAAGTATTTTGCAGTGTACCCATAATTGTAATAAAACGTCTCAAAATTTTTTGTAATTTTTGAAAAAATTTTTTATTTCACTTTTAACACTGTAATGTATCATTTATAGTTTCTCCTTATTATTTTACTATATCCCATCTATCCATAGCCATTGGCATATTTTACAGTGTATCCACACTTTTTAAAAAATGTTGCAGTTTTTTTCAAATTTTCGTGTGTTGTTTATTTTAGTTTAAATGCTGTCTACTGTCTTAGAATTCTCGTTTATAATTTCTTCATATTATTGCCTTATGTCCCATTCATCCACAGCGCTTGTTACATTTACAGTGTATCCACATCACATAAAATGCCGAATATTATCTGTTTTTCGCATCTCATATATTCTTTTCAGGTCAATTGACAGTCAATGATTGTGTAAATTATGCATGGGGTGCAGGAGTCCCATATAAAACGAGCTAACAAAAGTGAAATTTTTTCCTTTTACCCAATTTTATACGCTTCAATGTGTAACCAACATATTCGCACACTTTTACGTTATTTGTTTGTTCGAGAGTTTTCATTTTTTTGCTTTTTATTGGCGTTTTTCCAATAATGGTACACGTAGGAATTGCTGGCCGTTTAAAAAGCGCCACGGGACTTAATTGCAGCCAATGCAGAAAAATACTACCAAAAATTACAAAAACAAAAAAAGGAGTAAACAGCAGCAGCCGGAAATCAACTACTACCACACTTCAATTGTGTTAAACGAGTGCGTGTGTGTGTGTGAACGTATAAATGTGTGCGTATTTACAGGGCACAAACAAATATTACCCTTGCATTTTTCATACTCATAACTGCTGCTTTTTTCAATCTTTTTTTTTTTTTTGTATTTTGGCCAACTGTGCGCAAATATTTTGCAATCAAACAAACAGTGGCAGGCAATGAAAAAAATGCCCAAAATCAAAAAAAAAAAACAAAAAAGTTAAAAAGGGGAAGCACCGTATTAACACAAAATGGCGAACAAAACCGGGCATGTAAAGTTATATAATAATTTAATGCTTGCTGCTTGATTTTCACGCTACTTCTAATTTTCAAGTGCAGACCTTAATACGGTATATGAAAACCCATAATTTGCCTTAATAGTTTTTGCAATTATCTCAAGGGTGTGGACTTGCAGCGTTATCAAGCCCTTTCAAAAAAAATATATCAGAAACCCAAGCAACCCTTTAAAAACGGAAGCAGAGCAATTGCCGTTTCACAAACTAGAGCAATGTTTGTTTGGGGGGGAGCGCAAAGCGCCGGAAAAGGGTAATGGGAAGTGCGGCCTGTTTATGCATGAAATGCGTCAGGACATTTGTCATATGCTGCCAGTTGCGGCAAGTGGCCAAAAGGGGGCGCCATGCTTGCCTTGCTGTCAATTATGAATTTATTAGTAGGGTTAGGGTTCGTTCTCAAAATCCTGCCAGCCCTCTAATTATTGACAGGCGTGCGAATTTCATTCAAGCACAGCTGCCAAAAATATCTTTTCAACTTAAGTTTTCTTTAGTTTAGGTTTTTCACTAAAAACACTTGTTGTGTGTAGTTCTATTCCAGCCTCTTGTGCGCAACCCTTTTGGCCACCCTTAAATTTTTACCTTACACTATACTGCCGTACATTAAGTGGCCAATTATATTTGCGTTTGGAACTTTTAAGCAAAAAGACCACAACTTGTGTGTGTCAGTGTTGGAAAGTGTCTGTATATGAACCACTTGAAAGTTACAACTCTGCGGCCGCTGTTGTGATTGCCTATTATACTTGAACCACTTGAAGAGCCTTCATTGACACTCGACTTTTTCGTTTTTGAAATCACATTTTTATTGACTTGGAAGCACTTACTAGAAGTGATCAATTGAGCAGGCGAGTTAGGGTTACAGGAGCCCCTTGTCAGTTGAGTTGTAGAAGAAAATATTTTTACATACCTGAAAGTAAAAGAAATGGGAATTAGTATTGGTAAGATTAATTATATCAAATAAAATTGGTTAAACTAAAGTAAACTAAGAGTGAATAAAGATAAAGAATTCCAAATTTCGAAAACTGCGATTTTTCTAAAATAAGTTGAGGTATTAATAGTAACTTTCTTTATTTAATACTAAGAAACTAGTTTTGTCAAAATAAGTTACAACATGTCAACATTATTTTAAATAGAAAATTTATCCATGAATAAACATAGAGTTCGAAATTTCGAAGACTGAGCAAACTAAGATTTTCCCAAAATAATTAAAGGCATTCGAGTTACTCCGTCAAAGAGGCTCTCTATAGACTGAGACCCTAGACCAGTGTTGGGCAAAACTCTTACAAACAAAGCAGCGCATTTAGCAATAGCGCATAAGAGCGAAAGATCGTCAATGAAGCACAAACGAGAGAGAGAGAATCGTTATATTTACACTCATGCATGGGCCGACTGCGCTGCGGCAGAATTTTGAGCCCTATTCACGCGTGTTATGTAAATAGCCCTAGACTGAGGAATTAGTTTTGTCAAAATTATGTACAACATATCGAAATTATTTTTACATAAATCAATGAATAAATATAGAGTTCGAAATTTCAAAGACTGAGGAAACTGCGATTTTCCTGAAATAGTGAGGAAATAGTTTTGTCAAAATTATATACCTACAATATGTCAAAAAATTTTTTATAAAAATTTATCAATGAATACCTCCATATAGAGTTAGAAATTTCGAAGACTGTGTAAACTAAGATTTTACAGAATAAGAAAAGGTATTCGATTTAGTCCGTAAAAGGGGTTCTATATATACTGAGACCCTAGACTGAGGAATTAGTTTTGTCAATATTATGTACATCATATCGAAATTATTTTCGAAATTTCAAAGACTGAGGAAACTGCGATTTTCCTGAAATATGTTCAAATAATACGAGCTAACCCGGTAAAGAGTTTCTCTTTTAACACCATTTTTTAAATAGTCAATTCTGTGATACTGAGGAAATATTTTTGTCAAAATTATTTCCAACATGTCAACATTTTTTTTATAAAAATTTATCAATTAATACATATAGAGTTCGAAATTTGGAAGACTGAGTAAACTAAGATTTTGCAGAATAAGTAAAGGTATTCTCTTTACTCTGTAAAAGGGTTTTCTGTTAAGGCCCATTGTTCAACGGAACCGGCTGGTCTGAATTATCTACAATTATTTAACGCTTTGGTGTAATCAATCAATTTCAATCAAAGTGGATTTTCTAAGGTCGATTTAAGCTAAAGGCGGTAAAGTTGTTAATTTGTGGACTCTTATATTTCTGCCTCTTATGGAAAATTGTAAAGACTATCAAAGACAAAATCATATAAAAAAAATCTGACGAAACCTAATTTCAACAAAGGCCGGTATACTGCAAAAAAAGAACAAAACAACTTTGCGGTCTAAATAGAGCCGGGCACTGACTGGTGGGCACCCATGCATCAAGGCTCAACGCACCTCACAATGACTTCTGTAGAAGTTGTGGAGACGAGGAGGAGCTGGAGACGGTGGAGCACTTTTTCTGTCACTGCCCCGGGCTGTGCAAGACAAGGCTCCGATACCAAAAATCATACTTCTTTAATAACCTATCCCAGCTCTCAGAAAAGAATCCAAAAAGCCTCATCGAGGTTTCGGATGGACGTGACTTTTAGATCATATAGGGGACCTCCTGAGTGTGGGAAGGATGGTGTAAGGTCCTCCCAGCGTTATCACAACGGGCCAATTCTTTGGCCTAAGTGAGTTGGAACGTTAGGCCCCGACTGCCGCCCAAACCTGGATCGATATAACCATTCTGACCAGATTCTACCTAAATCTATGGAAAACTTTTTTGCTTGGAACGTAGATGACGCAAATAATTATTATGTGATAAATAATTATAATTATTTATCACATAAATACTGAATATATACAATATTAGAAAAATGTATTATAATTATGGACGTTTTTTGCTAAACATTTTTCGCAACATTTTGTCAATTTTCCCAAAAATAACGTTACAAAATTAAAAAAATTAACAAAAGTGCCCTCTGGCGGTGGTCAAAATTAAAAATATTTGTCAAAATTGGATTCCTCGACCACAAAAACCCCATATACATATCTGGCTAGAGAAAAAATAAATTTTTTGGCCTTATGAAAGCATTTCGATCTAATGCGATTTTT
This sequence comes from Chymomyza fuscimana, assembly GCA_949987675.1. Taxonomy (NCBI): domain Eukaryota; kingdom Metazoa; phylum Arthropoda; class Insecta; order Diptera; family Drosophilidae; genus Chymomyza; species Chymomyza fuscimana. The sequence goes on along the minus strand of OX465088.1, from coordinate 41,305,295 downwards.
AAATATTTTGAAAAATTGGTTTTAGACCTATAGTTTATTTAGCAAAGTTTCTTAGAATAACACATAGAGAGAAATAGCGAAGAGCCTTATACCGAAAAAAAATTGACCCACCCTTATATAAATACTACTACGGCCCTCTAGTCCTTGTAGGACTTATACGAACTATACATATTGGTCATTCTCTGTAAAATCAGTCACCCCTCCTCACACTTCAATTTTCAAGATAAATCAACATTTTTGGGCTCAATAATTTTTCTCTTCTCGTCTACTTTTTAAAGCCGTATGGTGATTTTTGAGATTTCAAAATGGTGTAGCTGCAATGGCCGCCAAACTAACTGCATAATTTAATCACTATTTTTAATCTTATTCTCATTTTTGTGTTTAAAGTTCGCGTTGGGATACGTAAATATGAGTTTTCGGGATCGTTAAACACGAATGTGGGGTAAGAAAAATATTACAAAATGGACTCACGAATGATTTTTTAGTTTTTCTGCTGCTATCTTAGGTCCGCCATATTGAAATTTTGAAATTCTATTCCCCTTTGATTCATATTTACGTATACAAGAAAGTGACTAAAAGACGTGTTTCAAAATTAAGATTGACATACGGGGCCGTACCCAAATTACGTGATCCAATTTTATATTTTTAGACCCCCCCCCCCCCCCCCACCACCCTCCTGCGTGACCAATCACAGTCAGAAAATTTGGACCATTTTGACAATTTTTTAAAGACCCCCCAACCCCAAATTTCGAATTTTATTCTGGTCTGTCACGTATAATTGTGGTACCAATGTAATTTAATATCACTTGCTTATAAGTCACAACTGGTTCAAGTAGTAGTTTAACTAAGTGACTACTGCTACTATTCGTTTATTATTGCTTCGAACATATTATATAAATATATTTAATTTACATATTTTTTCTAGAAAAAGTAGTAGCTGTAAAAAAACTATATTTTTTTTTAATTTTTAAGAGAGAACTGGGAAGTCGTCATATACTCGTTTGGTTGGTAGAATAATAAGCTGTTGTCGTCCGAACGCTCACTCTCTCGTTTGGGCCCTTATCGTCAGTGCAAAGTTTGCTGTCAACGAGTAAGGTTGGTCGCAGAAGAAATTTTTTGTTGCGTTTTGCTAACCACAAATATAAAATTATGGACAATCGCAAACTTATTAAACTAAAATGAATTAATAACTATAAAACTGAAGTATTTAAAATCGTCAACAAAAATATATCTATCTCATTCACAAAGCATTGCCACGAGAGCTTTCCCAACAGAAAAGCTTTTGAACTCTCAATCGCTACATACAATAAGGGTCAGCTTTTACGGACGACACCATTTTCTATTATTCCACCATGGTTGTATGGAGCGTGCTTTCTTTCAGCAATTGTCTTAGTACTATTGTGTGACCAAATCCCATTTCGTTTGTCTAGTTTCCGTTTTCGCATCCGGTTGCCGTTTTTTACAATATTCACCAAACTTCCCAAGTTCATTGAACCTCCAGTACCGCCCAGTAAATGCAGCTGTTTGTTTGCCTTCAAATTGATGTTCAATGCTCTACAAATTACCAAAAGCAAACAAATTTGAGCTGTTTTCCTTAAGGCTTATTAAAGTGCTTAAAAACGAAACACCTCAAACGTGACAGCTAGGCTTCGTTGGCCACCAATCTTGTCCAGCCAAAATATATCCAACCAAAATGTCAGCTTAGAGCTGCTATAACTAAAGTTTTCTTGAGCGCAATATATTTGCTCAATTTCTCAGCTGCTCAAAGTTTTTTGTTTGCCAATTTTTCACTTTGAAGTATTAAATCCTCAATTTTGTTGCAAACACTTGAATATTTAAGAGCAGGGCCAATGTAAACAGCTCCTTTAGGAGTAAGTATTCTGTGGCAGGGGCAACTTTTAACGTACAAACACTGCTGAAAAAGTTGCAAGCATTTTGGTTTGGTCAGCAACAACTAACTAAATGTTAGCTGGGAGACTGATGCGTTTTAAAGGATTACGAGGCCATGTTGAACACATGAATGTGCTACACACACACGCATACACAGATATGTGTATGAGGCTTATTACACTAATTACTGTGGCAGGCAGCCCCAAAACGCACAGCAACAACAATGAAAACTTTTTTGTGGCTGCTGCAAGGGTCGAAATAGTGAAAAACGGCTACAACAATTTAACCCCATACTGCCTCCAAAAAGTGTGGCCTTTTGTCTTTTGTTTTGGGCATATCTTATTATAGCACCATATAGTGGAGTTATATATGGCAGCTGGGTTGAGTTAGTTTCCCTATATTTATAGGAGTCAGTGGCGTAGCAGCGATGTTAAGGGGGAAATATTTTCATCCCATTTTCTTTACATTTTTGAACAAAGTTTCTTAATAAAGCTTTAGGAGGCGTAACAAGGTAGAAAAATCGTCACGTAACGAAATTAAGTGTTGTGTGTGCCTAGACCACAAAACAGTGTGGGAAGATCAAACAAATTGGTGTTGGTCAAACTGATTCGGTAGAATGTTGGCCTTAAGACTCAAAAGTCGGCTCGAGTCCAAAGTTTGTTTCTCAGTCTAGATACATTTTTTTTAATCCTTACACTTACTTGTAAACTTTCATTATTTGAAAAAAAATCGACAGAAATATTTGAAAAAAAAGACCCTAAGAGTTGGTATAAAAAGTATCTAAACATCCAATACTTTTTTAAAAATTCTTTTTAATTATATAGAACTCTATAAAATTTTCTATTCGTTTAGAGCGACTTTAAAGTAGGTTTCGAACCTTAAAAAAAATTAACACGAAGCAATTTATAACTCCTCTAAAAAATGTAGAACACTTATTAATTTTAGATTTTTATTTTCTATTAATATTTGCTATTTAAATTACTAATTAAAAAAACTTACGATATTTGGAAATTATAACTTCAAAGCAAAATTTATAGAACTTAATAAGAAGTCCTAGCCCCCTTGTCAAAAAGCCAACTAAGCCCCTGCTAAAAGTGAGTATGTGTGCGAGTGCATGTGTGTGTCTGCGTTTATGACTGTGTATGGACTACTACTAATGGCTTTCAAGGGAATCGCGTGCGGCAATACAATTTCAGTAGCTTATAAAAGTATATATATATGCGTCTGTGTTTGTAAATTATGGTATAAATATATACAAATATACGGCCATTTGTATGTGTGAGTAAGTTTTGGCAGTGAGTGCGAAATATTCTACATTTAAGTTTATTTTATTTCATTTCATTTTACTTTTACCCACATCTAAAGCGACATTGTTTGTGCCGGAAATCCACACATAGAAGCAGAGACCTCACACATAGGCACACACTTACACACTCACACACACATAAAGTCAGCGCCATTGTGGAATTTTTATTGCCCCTTCGTCGTCGCTGTCAGACTCATAGCCCACCTTCCACTACACAAATACATATATACCTTATGCTAGTGCAGCTGGGGGGCGCCAAAAACGCTTTAAAAAATTGCGTATACGTAGAATCGGGCGGGACCGACTTTGATATACTCGCTGACTCGAGGCGTTACTCGTCAGTAAGACACCCTATACCCTTTTTTCTCACAAAAATGAAATTCTGAATTTGGAAATAATATTTGAAACCATAATTTTCATAAATGTAAACCCTATTCCTGGGCTTCGAATCTTAAGTCAAAATTTGTTCTATAGCGTCTTATCTGTTACTAGTTTTATAGCTGCGACAAACTTTAACCGCTCATTACAATGTCGGAAACTAAGTCTTGTATTAAGATCTCGGTGCCCCTGGGATATCGAAAGAGTTATCAAGATTTTCCTAGAGGTTTAGCATTTTGGAACCAAATTAATGACCTCTAGCCATTAAACTATATGACAATGGCCAATCTGAGAGTCGGCCTTGCATTAACACTTTCATAAAGAGCTGTTATTTTTAAGGTCCACAATAAGATTAAAAATAAATGCACTCGAAACCCCAAAATATACAAATTCGAAAATTTAATTTAACCATAGGCGTTAATCCTTTGCTCAGATAAATGACATTGAATCTGCTGCAGAGATGTAAGGGTATCATAATTATCATATATATTTTTTTAAACAAAAATACCTTTCCAAATCAGAATTTAAAAGATTTCAAATTCAAATTTCATTTAAAATTATATTTTTTAGTCAAAAAATATTATTCCAATATCTTTATTCTTTTACAAGTAAAATTTAAAATTTCAATTTTTTTTATCGATAATTTCATATTATTCCAATATCTTTTTCTTGCACGAAAATATATTCACATTTCTTTTTTGCAAATCCAAAATTATTATATATTTTTTTTTTTACTTCAATTTCTTGTAAATTTAATTTTATGTACTAGAAGACATTAAAAATTGTAAATATGCAACATTTTAAAATTGCTTTTTATTGTTTGAAAATTTATTTAAAATTTAATTTCGCATTGAAAAAAAAAAAATTTATCATAAAAAAAATTTTATAAAATTATTATTTTTCATTAAATATTATTATTATTAATTTATTATTATAAAATTATTCCAAATTTTATTTTTTTAATTCAAAATTTGGTTTAATTTAGTTTAATAAATCCATAATTTAATGTATTAAAAAATGTATTCCCATATATTTTTTAAAGAAAAAAAAAGATTCATTAAAATATAAATAGTATTAAAATAAAATAGTTTCAAAAATTTTTTTTAATTTTATTTCGCATTAAAAAAAGGAGTTTTGTTATAAAAAAAGAATTTTATAAAACTATTATTTTTCATTAAATATTATTATTATTAATTTATTATTATAAAATTATTCAAAAATTTTTTCAAAATTAAAAATTTGGTATTTTGAGTTTAATAAATCTATAATTTATTGTTTAAAAAAATGTATTCCAATATCTTTTTCTTTTTTGTAAACAAAAAAAAAAAATGTATACATATTTTTTTTTTAATTAAATTTTTTGTAAATTTAATTTTATGTACGCGGACATTAAAAGTTCTAAATATGCAAAATTTTAAAATTGCTTTTTATTGTTTGAAAATTTTTTTTAAAATTTAATTTCTCATTGAAAAAAAAAAAATTTATCATAAAAAAAATTTTATAAAATTATTATTGTTCATTGAATATTATTATTATTAATTTATTATTATAAAATTATTCCAAATTCTATTTTTGTAATTCAAAATTTGGTTTAATTTAGTTTAATAAATCCATAATTTATTGTATTAAAAAATGTATTCCCATATATTTTTTAAAGAAAAAAAAGATTCATTATATTAATTATACTTACATATTTTATTTTCCGATGTGAAAATATATAAATATCTACAAATATTCGAAATCGAAGATATAGATTTGAATTAAGAGCAGCTTTATGGGCGTCTCTTTTACTGTTTTTATTCGATTTCAGATGATTTTTATAGCACAGAATTTATAGTAACAGGGTGCTTTTTTTAAAATTCTTTTTAGTAGAATTTTAAGACCTTAGACTAAAACTTTTAAGATCTTTATACGGCGTTTTCCAACAAGAGGTGTTATTTTGAATCACCCGGTATTTCGGTGGCTGTCACTTTTGAAGCTTTTATTCTTTGACATTTGACAAGTAGAAACTTACGCCATTACTAAAAATGGATCGATACAACATGGTCGTGGTGGCCATTTGGCTGATGTTGTTTTTCATTACTAACGGCATACCTTCCTCTTTATTATGAAATAAACATGCCATCATTTATCGCAAATAATGACATTTTTCTTTGAATACCAAAATAACAGCTCTTATTGGAAAACCCTTTATATAAATATTGTTAAGTTCTATCACGTTTTAGAACTAACAGCTCATGAGTTGGGAGTCTTGAAATTTTTCGGTAGAGAAGACATACTAATTATGAACTCAATTCAATAAACTTCATATGGTGTTCCTATCGCTTAAGATTTTCAAGATCTCAGCTTTTAGGCGAAATGACCATATCGGCTTAATTTGGTATTTTCCATAATCTTTCCGGACTGGGACATGTCATGTCTACGCCAAGACGAGCCAAGGCGTAAGGTGAACAATTTATTCACTGTAACGAACGGCCAAGCCACATATTTTGACTAAGGTGTAGAGTTTGTGAAGTTAGGCGTTGTAGAGTTAGGGCGCGTAGAGTTAGAAGCTTGGCTCTACATGAGATCTGATATCTTTTTGGCAGTACGAGTCATATGGTCTCGTCTTGGCAACATTTTACATGAAAATGTTTTTGGTGGGATTCCTTTATCTCCTTGAGGGGCATAGGGCCTTCTGACTGTTACATAGATTGTCAGTTACTGAATATACTCGTTTACTCTATGAATGATGAGCATAAAAACCAGCGTGAAATATATCATAAAAATAAAAGACAAAAAACCATATACAAATACTCATACACTATATATACATATATGTACATATGTATGAAAAAAAAAAGTTGTACAATGCCACACCCCTGAACAAATGCCGCTAAATGTGTGAGTGTGAGTGTGAGTGTATCTGTATAACTTTTAAAATGGCGCCACAAGACGTGCAGCCAACTAACTACTACACTCGCTTTGCATCGGTGTGTGTGTGTGTGTGTGCGTGTGTTGGCTTTCATTACAAATTACGTTATTTACATTTTAAGCCAAAAGAATTTCAACACAAAAAATATGACAAGAGAAACTCAGAGCAACCATGTAGAATATTTTATCAAATTTTTTGGGCGCGCATTTTTTACGCTTCATTGTTGTTTTGTTTGTTGTTGTTGTTGTCGATATAAACTAAAGGTACATTCACCTGCTGTGTTTGCGGTAACCAAAAAACCCTCCCGAATCCCCTTGGCCGGGATTCAGTTATTACCCTCTAATGAAGTCGCCGCTTGACGCATCTTTGTGGCCTCCATATGAGTGTGTTATATGCGGGCGTGGCAGCTGGGCGGGCAGACTGGCTTACCAACTTGTGGGCTTGTGGCCAACAGTTCTGGCATTAAAATATTTTATTGCATTTTCGTTAGCTTGTCACCTGGCGCTGACAACCGCGTTGATGATGTCAATTGAAATATTTTCGCGAAAACGATTTTCACTTGTATGGAATTTTAAACATTGCAAATACCAACGATAGCACTTGGACAAGGGAAGTCGGCCATTGTGACGGCGGACGGGTTGTATAGAAAAGGTGTCAAAAAGGTGAGACATTTGTCTGGCTGGTCTAGTTATAGCCATGTCAGGAGGTTTTTATACGAAACAAACTATGGCGTTGTGCAGACAATGGCAACTGACAAACTAATATCAAACAATATTATTGAAATGCTTGTCACGGCATGTGGAACAAGAGTCCCGAGAGAAATTGGAAATTCAAATTTTAAGGCCAACAAGCTCTTAAATTTTAAATAAAATCAAAATGTTTAAATAACATTGGGCAACAAATTTTAAATATTTTTTTTTTAAATGGTGGTCTGATTTCGATTGTGGCACGGAGTGTATGTTAAATATTTAAAGGATTCCAAATTTTTTTTTAGTTGGTTTCTATTTTTAAATATTTGTCTATATATTTGAAGGCACCTTGCTTAGAAAATCAAATACACAAAAAATTAAGTTCTTGGCTCATTTTTATAAAGAAGTTGTGTTGATTTCAGAAAAAAATATTTAAATAAACTAAAAAATATTTTTTAGAACTTTACACAAAATTAAAAATTTTTATAAATTTTTTTTATACCTTTTTTTAGTACCCAGAAGAAATTTTTCGCTCTAGCACATATAACAACTTTAAAAATAATATACAACAATTATGTTTTAGAAAATTGAGAAAAAATTGCATTAAGCAAAATATTTTTAAAATAAAAAAATTATTGTTGCTAGTACTCTAGTCCTTAAATATTTTATTTTAACTAATAAATCAAATAAATAAAACTAAAATTTTTTGAAAAATATTTGTTTTTTGCTATTATGGCTGATCAGTTTTTGGACAGCGTAGCTGCTACATAGAAATTGTTGTTCAGAATTTTTATCTTAAAACTATATTTTAAGATTTTTAAAATATTTCTTGAGCGTAACGATTTTTTGACTAACGCAGGTCGAAAATATTCGCATGGAATGACAAAACTTCATATAAAAAAAAAATTCCATTTGGGATATACTATTTGGGATTTTTTTTTATATGAAATTTTGTCATTCCGCGGGAAAATTTTCGAAATGCGTATTAATTAATGATGAACAAACGAAGATTAATTTTATTATTGGTTAAAAATCGTTTTCGAAAAGAATTTTATTTTCATATTGTTTTTTTTTCTCAATTTTATTTACAATCTTCAATTGTCAAAAAAATAAGTTTTAAATAAAAAGTATAAGTGTACTATTGTATTAAAAATCTACAATAATTTATTTTACATATACAAAGGCATCTTAATACAAAGAGCTGCTATGTTTAAAATAAATTCCTCGTTAAACACCAGAAAACTACTCTAAAAACTTAGTTAAAGTGCTCCAAAACTAAAAAATTATGTTTTAGAATACAAATTTCTCTCTGTTGTTAAGAAATTTATTTTCCTTTTTGCGTTTTTTTATTTCTTTTTTGAGGGTAGGACACTAGTGTCAATTATTTGTCAAAATACGATTTCCAAACAGATTTCACTTAGTATAATATTTCAAAATATTTTGTATATCATAAGCTTATACGAAAAATTAGTTGATTAGAAAATTGTTTTTTAACGTAATTTTGGGACGAGGAATACAAAAATGACATTAATTTTTTTTTTTTCTTAAAAACCGTTTTCAAGATTTTTTCGAATAATGTGCTTTTGGATACTGTTTTCAGTTATTCGTGAATATCTCGTGACTTCACTTGATGATTGTAAAATTTGTAAACTAGTGTATTTAATACGATGAAAACAGAAGTTTCTGAGGATCTTTTTTTGAATATCCATTAAGCAGTCTTTTTTTCCAGAAAAAATATTATTATGATTGTGGTCAAATATTAACTTTTCTTTGGAACAATAAAAGTTAATCCGAAATCTTTTTAAAAAAAATGCGCATCTTGTAGCAAGAAAATTTTTAATAAATGAAAACATATGAAATCCTTGTTTTTGAATACCCAGTTAGCTTATTACAGTATTTATATGTATATGGGAATTTTTTATCAGAAAAAAAGGTCCGCATTTTGTTCAAAGCAGATTTTAAATAAATATAAATTTCAGAATACTTTTTTTTGAATATCCCGTTTAAACTAAAATTTTGAGAGCAAATCATTTTAGAAAAGATTACTTGTACCAAGTAAATTTCGAATAAAAATAAACAGCCTGAGTTAACATCTATTCTAGTATTCGGATATCAAGATTTTTTACAATGATAGTAAAAATAAATCTTTAGCGAGATTAACATTGGGCAACGATGATAGACACTGAAACGAAATCAAATGAAACGTTTTAGTGTGGAAAATCAAAGCGTATATACTTCCAAAACGTTCCAGCTGCAGCCAGGCCAGCTGGCATCAGTCAGTTTACTATCATACAACAACTTTATCGCAAAAACAACTTTAATTATCTGACTACACTGAAGCACCCTAATCAAAGCACATTGCGTTAGCCAAAAAATTTTAATAGCTTTTGCCAAAACCACATTAAAATCAAAAATTTTGATTTAGCTGCACATAAATTTCCATAAACCCATTTTTTGTTTTTGCATGCTCGCATAAATCAAAATGGCCGACCAGCTAACGGAAATGTAACACAAATATGTTTAACATGCAGCAACATAAAATTTTATAGACTTCCTTAAAAAAAAAAAAAGACATACAACCCCCACCCCGCATTAAAACTAATCCGCGTGCAGCAACAACCCCGACAAACAGTTTCAACTGTGAAATTTTTATAAATTTTTGACGCAGTCTTTCAAAGGTGTGCGGCATAAGGGAAGTTTTAGCGTGTTCCATTGCCAAGGCATTCCATGCCACGCAACTTTGACCCTTCACGCACTTCCGTGGCCAATGTTCCGATGCCTTTATTGAATTTGCCGGCTTTTGCCAGGAACTCGGTAATATAATTTTCGCATACGAAATTGGTTTACTTGGGTAGCGGCAGGGTTGCAATGCAGTTAGTGTTGGGTTATTTTTTTGTTTACTCTGGCGGGTTGTTGGGCTGTCTAACCGTTCTAAGAGGTTCAATTTTTTTTTTATGCATAACTTTCATTGGTTGGCTTTGAGAAAAACAACCCTGAATGAAAAAAAAGTTGACAGCACAAAAGTTTTTGCACAGCGACAGGGTTAAATGCAAAATGTTGCTGCAACATGTTGCATGCAACAATTTTTGGCAAAGGTGTTTGTGCAGCAAAAACTTAACAAGTTTTTGTTCTTGTGCAATTTCAATTTAATTCACTTAAAATGCATTTTGCATTTTTATTGTTTCATTTTTGTATGCACATGTTTTGTCATCTTACTTTGCTGCCAAAAAGAGACCGGAAACCTATAAACTTAAATGCACACATGCAGCGAGCTCATGCTTGCCCCAAAATGGAGCAGCATTGGGGGACTCATAAATCGTTGGCATAGACAAGCAGCTAAGCTCTAGCTGAGCATGCAACGAGCGTTCTGTGCATGCTAAGTGCAACACACAGAGAGAGAGAGAGAGAGAGAGTGAGAGTCAACTTTAGTAATTATTCAAATGTTGCAAGTTTCAAGATTTGACCTGTAGAACCCAAAAGGTGACGATGTTCACAAAAGCAGTTCGTGGCACTAGGGGAGCAGGGGAGTAGGGCAGAGCGGCAGCTGCAACTGTCAGTGCTAACAATTTATTTTATTTTAGCTTCTGGTTATTTAATAATTCAAGGCGGTAAAGTTTTTAAGTAAAATTCGCTTTGGTATGGCTTTAAGCTATGTGAGCTGAACATTTTAGTAGACTAAATTGTTAGATAAAACTTAATCTTGATGCAGTGGTGTAGATGACTGTTCATGAATGGGGGTGTAGTATTCGGGGCATAAATCATAATGGAAATTTTGTTAAAGGTGGCACAAAAGTGGGAAGAGTGTTATGTAGTCTATAGATGATGGCAAGTCAAAATATGGGTTTTAGATTTTCTTGAATAACTTAAACTTGATAAAGTTATTTAGATTGCTGTTTATGAATGGTGGCGGTGTGTTGGGGCATATATCATCCTCTAAACTGTCTTATAATGTTGGTAATATACAAATTATGAAAGTAGATTGTGGAATCAATTCTTGCAAAAATTCTACAATCCAAAAAATTCTCCTTTATGATTTCCTGGAATTAGCAGACAGCCACTACGAGAATAGGAAAGACTCTTCACTAGTTTGGCTAGCTAACGACAATATCATGAGTATTTGTTATTCCTCAGTTGTGATTCCAATATAATGATTATTTGAATATGAGTTCCTGATAATATTTTTTTTTTACGATCCACGATGTGAAAAGCCAGAAATCGAAAAAATTCCAAAGCAGCAATTCTCAGTATTTCACAATTTCAGGATCAATGCGAAGAGCTTCTAAAATGTTTTTCTTTAAAAAAAACTATATATTACATTTTTATTAAATTAAAATTTATTTAAAAAATACTAGAGACAATTTGGAAAAACTTCTTCATATTAATCATCTAGTATATTTATAAATTTATAAAGAAGAAATGAATTCAAAATTATAAAAGGTTTCTAAGCCAGACCAATGTAGGCCTTCAGTTTGGAAAAAATTCTTCATATTAATCGTTTAGTATATTTATAAATTTATAAAGAAGAAATGAATTCAAAATTATAAAAGGTTTCTAAGCCAGATCAATATAGGCCTTCAGGAATTCTTAATAAGTTAGTTTATGAGGGAAAAATGGCAGCCGATTGTTGCAGCATCTCTTCTTCAGTGTTCTAATTAGGACCGTTCGTACAACATGGCTTTTGACCTACTATTGTATCTGCTCAAGAGTAAAGAGATCTTATCGTCTTCGCTACTCAGATTGAAGTCATTTTCGATACCCAGAAAAGAGCAGAGTACCGTATTTTGCATGATTTGGAACCTATAGCGATATGACTTAAGATCTGAATACCACTTTTTCAGATAGGCGCAGTGATCTGCTGTCAAACTATCGGATTGCAGGAAAAAGGGAAATCGCCATATTCTTTCCTAAGCCTCCTCTTTCGAGCTCCTCTTAACACACTAAAGTAAATTTAGCAAGTCTAAAGTTTTTCTAAATCCCCCTTTAATCCCACCAACTACGCCACTGACTTGTAGCACTTGTTAGCCCAAAATTAAAGCACTTTTAGCTAACACTTTGTGCTAATGGCATGCAGCTAACAATATTTGTTTAAACTTTTGCACATAAATTAGGCTGAAATCACAATTAAAAAGGCGCCGCAACCCGCAGCTAGCGGTTTAAAACGCGTAATATCCTGGAGACACCCTCATATACGAGTATCGAGTATATATAATAAAAGTGACGCACCCTTATGTTGTTGTTGTTGTTGTTGTTGTTGTTGCTGCTTATATAACGACACTAGGCAGCATTTTAATGTAATTAAAATGATGTTGGCTTTTGTCTTGCCAACACACTTAAGTGGCTTGCATGCCTTTGCCTTTATTATTACACAGCCCTACCCTCTGCAGGCAGTTACACAACACTGAAATCCCAACAACCATTGCATCATTTGAAGTTTGTATCTTTTTTGTCTTACTAATCCCCTTTCAAGCTTTGCTGTTGACACTTTTAATGCATTTTGAGCTTAAATCTTGACACTCATTCATTATTTTATTTTTCATTTATATTTTTGTTTCTAATCATAATCCATTTGAAAAAGTTTTCCTTTGCTTTTTTGTTTGTTTGTGGCCAACTGTTGCCATTACAATTTGCATTAGAAAATGCTTGTCACGCTTTGACCATAATTTGAAAATTATGCCATGTAAGTCAGAGCCGTAATTGAAAATGCAAATATTTGTTGTTTGTCATAAGTATGCCACGTACATATGTATATATCGTTGTAAGTACATATGCGCATATATATAATGGCATTTACAGCAATCAGTCTAAAAATCCAATTATTTAAATAATACACAATGATATGTTATTGTATGCAATAAGAGCAACTGATTAGCAGACCTATAACCATTACAATGGAAATTGGAACAAAAACAACTGGAATAAATGGCACATTGAAAAGTCGAATTTTGTACGCACTATAAGTAAATTTGGCTTTTCTTTGTTAGTTGTTATAACACTTCAGAAACTAAAACACAACGAAATTTATAAGTTCTAGATAAAGTTGCATTAGAAATATCTAATAAAAAACGGTTGAGAGCTCTCAAAAAACAGGACGATGTGTCTTTGGAACGAGTGTTTTGGAACACGCATCATCATGGGCTTTTTTTTTTTTATCGATTTTGCAACTCTGGCTTAGGTGTAGTAATCTCAGCGATAAGTTATTTATAATTTGATATTGTGAAAAGGTACTCTATGGCATTTGAAAAAATCTTTGATATCCCAGAGATCGTATTTTTTATACTATGTAACTGCCTCAAGGTAAAGCGTATATTAAGTTTTTACAAAAGTATGTAGCACAGCAAAGGAAACCCCAGAAAATCGCCAAAGTTACCCATAAGATGGCCAGGATGACAATAGAAATTGGTCTAGACATGATCATCTATTTGGCCGCATATCTTGTCGTCTGTATGAACTCCCAGATCTTGGAGAATATAAAAGCTGGAATAACCAAACTGGACATTTGGACTTCTTATAATTCTATCAAAATTAAGTTTATCGATTCTTTCTTCTTTTTTGAAGGGTACATTAAATTTTGAGCAAATGTAGCCAGGAGCAGAAAAGATATGCATCTAGACATGACCGCAGTGTCGGATCCACGAGGGATCCCCCCAAAATGTGGAAAAATGGGTGAAAAGTCATTTTTTTTGCGAGCTCTGATATACATATACTTCGAAGTGAAGTTTTAAAATAAAAAAAATCAGCTCCAGATCTTTCAAATTTTGCGAATTTTTAGGTTATGTACCGATGTGAGTATATTGGGTACTTTACCCTTATACTATTAAGTCGAAAAATAATTTTTTCTCTTATAAGCAATTTCTTTTGTTAAAGTCGTTTAAAAATTAGAGATTCAGCTCCAGATCTTTCAAATTTTAGAGTTGTCAGATGAGGATCATGATTATGGGAGAGGAAAAACAAATTCTAACCCATTTTTTCTTATTTCACAAACGAATTTGTAGTACATAGAGGTCTGATATTTTACATAAGGGTTATGGTAAAGCTATAGCTGAGCACTAAGGAAGGATTTGGAATCCTGACTGAACGGACTGAACTGTTCCAAGAAAACGAAATTTAGAAATTACAAAAAAGATTTTAGATAAATCCGTCCATTGCATTATTCCGCCCCAAATAGTGAACAATTCGGTCGAAGCGTGTATGGTAATATAGATATATATATTATATAGATATTGACTAAGCATAACGCGCCAAAGACGGGGCAAAGCGAGCAGGGCCTTGACCCCCTTGTCAATACAAATTTATGCTCAGAAATTGTCTCGAGTATCATCAAGGTATTTATACAGTATTTAAAATTATCTAAAGCTTATTAATTTATAATATTTACAAAAAAATTTATAGAGTAACAAAATTCTCTACAAACTGCCTAACAAAGTTAACAAACTATCTTTCAGATTAAACACTGCTAACAGAAACAACATTAGCCATTGTCACAAAGACAATTTGATGGCAAACTTTAGTTGGCATATTATTCAGCCAACTAATTGAAAAGCATTTGCAAGTTTGGCACGTATTAATATCTTGATGGGGCTTTAAGTGGGTGGTAACTAATATTTGTTAAGACTGCCGGCATTAAAACATCTCAAGAATGTTCAAGACAAGTCAAAAGTTTAAGATATGCAACATTTAACTTAATTTCAGACAGCTTTTATTTATGTCTGTGTGAGTGTCTGTCTGTGTTTGTCCCAATTTGTTGTATAGTAAATGTTGTTTTAGTTTAATTAAATTTATATGCTACGGAACTCAATTCTAATGATTAGATTTTTGGTTTACTATTAACTTGTGAGGAAATCTTTTTGTTATGACTGTTGTATTAGACAATGAAATGATAAACAAATATTCAATTGCCAAAATATTGAGATACTTCAATTGCATAATACAGAAAATTGCAACTTCATTTGTGAAGTTAAATATAAAATTGAACATATAAATTAAAATTAATAGAGTAAAATAAACAAGCATTTAAAGTAAGCTAAGCAAATTGTCATAAACGCATAAAGTTTGGCTTAAGTAGAGCAATGACAATTTCATAAAGAGGCATTTGTTATTTATGTAAATATGGTGCATATATAATACTTTAAATAATTTATATAATATTTAAATTTATACAAATAAATGTAGATTTTGCTCTTTTGTGACTTTGAGCAAAGAAAGGATAATAAGGACGTAAGCCCTAATTATGAAATATATGTTATGTGCCTCGAAATATAAAATACATATGATCAAATTCTTTTTATGCATAGTTTGTTTAAAAAAACAATGAAAATTTCAACAAATATTTTTTCACTTTTAAAAATTTTGAGCAAGCAACAAAGTAAGAAAAAACATACAATTTTTATTTTTTTTTTAAATTAAAGAGTAAAATTTGGAATATTTTTTTAAATATTTCAGTATAGTATATACAAATTTTTTTTTTATATTTTAGTATATATAAAAAAATATAGAGATTTTAAACAAATTATCTTTTACTTTTGTTTTTTTTTTTGCTGTTAAGTGTGTCCACTAGATGGCGCAAGCGAGTTGGTATCGCTAGATGGGGCTATAAAATATTTGTTTGTTAAAAAATTTAATGCGATTATTTTTTTTTTAAAAACATTTTTTTTTATTTACATTTCAGTAAATATTAAATAATATAAAAGATTTAAACAAATTATCTTCCAGTTTTTGTGAAACGTGTTTTTATTTTTTTTTTCTTGCACTTAAGCGGCCACTAGATGGCGCAACAGAGTTGGTATTGCTAGATGGCGCAAGCGAGGTTGTATCTCTAGATGTCTCTAGACAATATTTTTGGTTAACAAAATTAATGAAAACGTAAACAAATATTGTTTTACTTAGAGAAATATTGCGCAAGCAACAAAGTAAAAAAATATATTCTTATTATTTTTTTTACATTTTAGTGTTGACGGACATTAAGCCGAAGTAAAACAATAATTTTCTTTAACATTTCAGTAAATATTAAATAATATAAAAATTTTAAACAAATTATCTTTTAGTAATTATGAAACTTATGTTTTTATTTTTTTTCTGTTAAGAGCGGTCACTAGATGGCGCAAGCGAGTTGGTAGCAAATATTTTTGTTCGCTACAATATAAATAACATATCAACATTAAATTTTGTTTTATAAAATATTAAAATTTGGGCTGGGGTGGAGATTGTTTTCTAGCCCTTTCTAGTTTTAAATACGAAAAGCCAAATTTGACATTAAAAAAAAGTACTTTCTTAAAGCTTAATTATTTTTTTTTATTTGAAAAAGCAGTTGTCTGCGAAAAAATTAAAAATTTAAAAATTTTACGCAAAATTTTCTTTAGCTTTTTTCAGTTCAACGATTTTAAATTTTAGTAATAGAATTTTTTTAAAGCAAATGAGAACAAAGAAAAATTAAATTAAACAGTGATTTTTTGATGCATATTTAGTAAGCAGCATTTTTTTTTTTTTAATTTATGCGCATATAAGGATATTAAATATGAAAATATCATTTAAATAACTTGCTTTTTTTTTTTTTAAAAAAAAATGCATATTTAGCCTTTAGCAATTTGACGATTGCCATTATTTTTTTTTTTAATTTTAAATTTTTTACATTTGAAAGCGTATTTAACCACAACAGAAAAAACAAATAGCATTTCAATTTTAACAAAAACCACAAATATTCAATTGCAGCATATATTTTTATTTTATTTAAGCCATATGTTATTTTTTTTTTTATACATATTATTTTGCAATGAATTTTATTTAAAAAAATGTATTCACTTTATAGCAGGTTTTCTTTTTTGTGGGTTTTTTCATTTGTCCTGTCTTTGTTTCGGGAATATTTATTCGTATATGTGGAAATGTGATATTTTTTTTTTTATTTTTACTCGTAATGTTAAGCGCATTGTAAATGTAATTGAAATGAGGAGTCAACAGCAGTGTAAAGCCTTCCTTGTATGCAGTTGTTGTTCTTGTTGTTGCAGCTACTGTGCTCCATACAATGGCACCAAGCCGGATTACTCTACGGCCATATGTAAGTGCGGCTTACAATTTTTTTTCATTACAACACTTGAAAAAAAATGAATTAAAAACCGCGAATTGCATTTAACCACATTTCAACATTTGCCTCCCCACTGTGCTGCGTTTACACTGCAACGCGGAACGGAATGAACTAGTTCAGTGTAAAAAGTCAGCGAGTTGGCGCAACCCTACAAATGGCTCAAGAAATCAAAAAATATTAAAATGAATTCATCCGAAACGACAAATGAATCATTTACTCTGACAATACTTGTATATTTTGGTTGAGTGAATGTAAGTGAATGTCATTATTTGTTGCTGTATTGGCCACTAGTGTACCCATTCACCCAGTCCATGTACAGCAATGTTGAGGTGTACAGTGAATGATATCGTTTGAAATTATGCGAGTGAGAGAGTAATTGAAAAAAATCTTCTGAGAGCACGCAAGCAATAATACAGATATAATCAGAGAAATTCCGCAAGCACTAGTGAGATGGTATAAAAATATACCTACTTTCTTTCTATGTATTGCACACAACCGAACCTTCTTTTCTCACTAATTTACTGTTCATAGGTTAGAAGAAATTACATAAATACATTCACTGAGAGTTTGCAGTTGTTTGCCTTAAATTTAAAAAATTAAAAATAATAATAAATTTTTTTATTAAATTTAAATAGTGCAAACATAGCATAAATATTATGGCAGTCCTTTAAAGTTAGATTTTAAGTTCCCTTAATTGTTTCGATTATATACAACTTTCTAACATTTATCATAAGAAACTTTTTGTGACGTCACAGCACATAACTTGCTAGTGTAAACATAGCATTGCTCGCACTTTCTTCGTCTCTGTGACTTTTAAGCCGTTTTTAAAGTAAGTTTAAAGTAAAAATGTTACGTGAGTTTTTTTCTACTCATCGTATGCGTGCCTGCTCAAGAGTCGTGAGTGAGCTTTTAAATGACCATAAAAATGGCACTACAAAAACAAGAGCAGTTAAAACAACTACAAAAACAACAACTACAACTACTTTTAAAACAACAAACTCACAATCACACACACACACACACATGAACAATTTGCATATTGGAGCATTGAACTTTAGTTCACTGTTTATTTGACTCTTGTGGCGCTTTTGGTTCCTCGCTTGGTTGCTTGATTATTGGGCCTGGGGTTTTGGATCTGGGCTTGGGCTTGGGTTTGGGTTGGTACCGCCTGTTTGGCCGCTATTCAAGGTGGGGTCTGCACGTTTCATATAACAGCAATGCCAACTGAAGTTGACTTGTGGTACCATGTATATTTATTATGTACTATGGTATATAGTATATGTAGAAATTGCTGCCTCGTTGGCTGCTTGATGGACAAGTGTCACGGCTTGAGGCTTGGCTTCCACTTGGATCAAGTTGACTTAGTTACTTAGTGTTGGGTGCGACGCACTTAATATGATTAAGTAGATTAAAATGCAAAAAAAAAACAAATGCGCAAAATTCAGTTTCAAAATAGCTTTAAAAGTCTTGAATAAAAATTTGCTTTTAATTTTAAATTTGCAACTTGATTTGTATTTGAAAAGAAAGAGTGAAAAGGATTATTTTAACTACGATTTAAATACTTTATTAAAACAAGTAGTCGATAGTCTTACTAGATAAATCTGATACCCTCTTAATATTTTGACGCTTGTAGAATAGCGAACATACCTGCAAGTAAAAGAAAAAGTAAAGAAATTAGTAAAGTTTGAATAAAATATAACAATATTTATTAATAATTGAAAATAAGTTTTTTAAGCCAATCTTAAATCCTTAACCAGTTCAAGAGGTTTTTAAAACTAATTTTCTGATTCCGACAAAATTTTATTCAAACAGTTCCTGACCAAAAAGTACTCTGAGTAAAATACAATACAGTTCATATAGTCATTTCGACTAGGCGCATGTGAAATCTGGTACATCATCGAATATTTGGTAAAAGAATATAAGGATCTACGAGAAAAAATCGAAGTCTTAGAAACTATGCACAAATTGATTGCCATAAGTCAAATTATTAGATAATATTATTCTATATCTTTCTTTTAGCCAGCCCCAAACATTCTAGTTAAGATATGCATTCAACCTTTAGGTTCCATAAAAATACGCTCAAATCTTCAACGTAACCTGTTCGCAGCTTAAAGAACTAAATCTATGTATAAATAAATGCATTAGATGACGCTAAACAAGAGTCCTTTTTGATTCGCTTTAAGCTTAAAGTGTGAAATAGAAAGGGATTTATTTGAGTCAAGTCAGAAATTAATTTAGCCCGTTAACTTGATAAGCAAGTGAACAAGGCGACAACGACAACCAAAATGGACAGAGTAACGTGCGGCTGGCTGGCTGGAGGGGGGAGAGACGGGATGAGTGACTAACTAAACTGACAGAATGACAGAGTGACAGACTGACTGGCAGGCAACTTAAGTCTTTTGCTGTGCAAATGAAGTGCTAAGCAACAAAAATAAGAAGTTAAAATAAATACAAGTAGAAACAAATGGGTGGGTCCAAACATACCGACTTAAATGTACTCTATACACTCTACCATTATTTCACGAGTTAGTTCTCAAAAGATACTTTTCGGACCAATTTGCAGTGTGTGTGTACTTATCCTGTAGATACAATAAGAAGATTTGGCTGTACTGACTAAGATATTTCCCGTACCTCCACTAAATTTCACAATTTTCCTCAATTTCGTCGCCTTGATCCAATTATTTTACGGTTTACAAAAATTGAGGTTTAAAAGGAATGGTATTCAAAGAGATTGAAAAGAATTTTTAGACTATGGATTTTGGTATCAAAAGCTTTATCGCATCTTATCTTCAAGATATTTTTTTATAAAATAATTAAAGTCTGTGACAACTGGTTAGCACTCTGCACAAATTTTTCATTTTTTTAAGCTTTCAAGCATATTGCTAAAAAGTTTAACCATCGGGCTAGAGACCCGTTTTAGTTAATATATATTTTTCACTGTTCTATTTTTCCAAAAATTCCTTTTTGTAATCTAATATGAACTGAGCTTATAAATATATTAGGTAATTTAAACATTTTTGGAACTTCGATAACATTTCAATTGTTCCTCTGTGAGAAGCCCTTTATATATCCTATGGAAAAGCGCCATATACAAATTTTACAATATAATTTACAATTGTTAAATTTAGTGGAAAGATTCTTTTTCGGAATCGAAAAATTTAATAACTTGCCAACTACACACGCCTTTTTTTAAATTTATGTCGCATAAAATTGGAACGATGTGAATCGGAACATTACCATGCGGAAGTTGATATAATTGATTGATTGAAATCTTCAATACATTTTAAAGAAGAGGAAAAACATTTTTGGATTCGCCGTTCTTAGTTTTTGAAGTCAAATCTATAACTCGCATTTAGTATAATAGGAGATAGCTTCCCACACTGTCACGCTCCCCCGTGAGATATCCAGATAGTCCAATTACTATTTTTATGATCTACGGATAGAGAAGGGAAGTATACTCGGCAAGGTGTGTTTGTGGTGTGTACTTGAACGTTATACTTAATATTTCAGTATGGAGTAAAGAAAAAATTGCTATAAAAAAAAATAACAATATTTCATACATTTCTAGTAATTCATTTATCTCCCGAAATTCTTAGCCAATAAAGCCCTAGATGGGTCGAAAGAAATAGGGCCCAGTATCCATAAAGTAAATACAAGTGAAGAAGTAGACTATTCTCCTCACACTCAATTTCCTAACTCATCTGATCCTTGAGATAAGGGTAGTACGGACTGACGGACAGAACTACGTCCGTGGCTCTATCGATTTCTATTGTAATTCTGATCCTTTTGGTAAAAGTGGGCTCTTCTCCGTTTTCTTCTAGGTGTTACAAACCAAATGAACAAAGCCTTTAGGCCTACTTGTGCAGGGCATATGCAGTAATAGAGAAAGACTAAAAGACGGCCAAAAGCTGGCTAACTAACGGCCCACTCAAGAAGTGGCTAATGAACAACAGCAGTAGCAACAAAAACAACGCAAAAAGTGACACTCGCCGGCAGTCAGCTGTTCGCTCTTCTTTCACTTCTGTCTACTCTCCACTCACCGTACTCCGCTCAAAACTTTTCGCTGTTGTATGTTGCATGTTTGTTGCCCGCTGCGCTGACAAAATCAGACATTGGCGCAACGGGAGATGAATTGATTTTAAATCAATATTGACAGATGACGTTGGCAACAGAAAGGCCGAGGAAGCGGCAGTAGCAGCAAGCAGTAGCAAGCAGTAACAAAGAGACACTATGATAAGAAGAGAGAGAGAGAGACACGGCAAGAGGCAAGTGCAAAGCAGTGAACTGAAACTTGCAACATGTTGCCGCCCATTGGCTTTGACAGTTGAGTTGAAATCTAAGCACAAACTAATGAAATATGCGAAGTCCGTGAACGGAATCTGTTAAATGATGCTTGGCCCAGTTTGAAATGGAAAATGGCAAATGATTCAAAATGTTTTTCAAGCTGTGGCAAACAATTGTCAGATGACGCTGAAGAAAGGCTATTTTACTGCTAAAAAGAGCAGAAAGTAGAAGAGAGAAAATAAAAGAGAAAAGGCTTTAAACAAGTTCGGGCAAATTTGGATTATGTAAAGTAGTGCAGTCCAAAGGATTAGAAGTTGCTATATGCAAATTTTTGACGTTAGCTTTAGGTTAGCATATTAGATTATGACCTGATGCTTTAACAAAGTATTTTAGGAACTGTTGCAATACTTCCGCAAACTACCAAAAGAATGAAATGTAAGAAATTATAAACCAATATCTCGGTAAAGTGATTATTTTGCTCATTATTATTATTATTATATACAGCTAGATTATAATTAAAGTTATTAATCTAACTTAAAATACGTTATAGCAACTGGCATCTAAGGCCTTTGGCTATAATTTTTTTCTCATTAAGAATAGACATAAATCTTTTTTAATATTTTGTAGAGTTTATTCTTTTGGGTTTCTGCAGAAGGCGTTGAAAATAATATATTCGAGTAACTCTTACGATAGTCTGTCTGCAATCTTAAATCGACTAGTTAAAATCGGAAACAAAGCTTACTATATGAAAATCCGGATTGTTTCTTAGAGAGTTTTTATGGAAATGCATGTGTCACTGAGAATAAAATCTTATGCAGTGCTGGCACAACGACGAACTCTTTTAAAGACTTCAAATTTATTTCTATGACGTCATACATTTAGAAAATTTTATCAGCCGCTATTGCCTTTGAACAAATGATGACGATATGCGACGAAAAAGCGCATTAGAAAACGATCTAAATTTAAGATTGTTGGTTCTAAATTTTTTATATAATTTTTTTTTTTTTCATCAGCTTAAAAAATTCGTTTTCGAGTTGATAATTTTTTAAATAAGCACAACAAATCTTCATTTAAGATTAAAATATGATTATTTCAAAGCGAAAGAAATTTTTAAATGATATAGCTAAAATAGGCCCGGAATATTCCAAGATATTGCCTTAAATTTTTACTTCGATTTTTTATCAATCTTGAAATAAGATTTTTGTGTCTCCTTGCAGAATAAATTGGTATCACTCGGATAAGCATGTTAAAGATTAAAATGGTTTGATGGTTTGAAACCGAATGAGTTGTTGTGAGAGGAATTAAAACGAATCCGCAAAAAAAGGTTAAAAAGTACGCATTTTATAATGAAATAATTTTTTAATATTCTTTGATATTCTTAGATTATATTTATGCCAACTTTAAGGTAGAGATATTCATTAACAATTATTATTAATTTATAGAAAAGAAAAAAGGAAATTATCGGCAAAAATTCTTCGTTTTCCCGAGCACGCAAAAACGTATCCGAAAAATATTGTTCGGTTTGGTTTTTGCGTTTTCGGGAGCACGGCTGATTATTTTAAAAATCTTTGGTTTTATATTGAGTATTAGTTTTGGTGGAATTGGGAGCACCAAGCATTCGTTGTCAATACGAATCCGAATAAAATTGTTCGGTTTGGTTTTTGCGTTTTCCGGAACACGTCTGATTGTTTTAAATTGTAGGTAGGAAATTATCGGCAGAAAAAATTCGTTTTCCGGAGCACGCGAAAACGTATCCAAATAAAATTGTTCGGTTTGGTTTTTGCGTTTTCCGGAGCACGGCTGATTATTTTAAAAATCTTTGGTTTGATATTGAGAATATTCGTTTCACATAAAAAATTCGTTTTGATGGAATTTGGAGCACCAAGCATTCGTTTTCAAAATGAATCCAAATAAAATTGTTCTGTTTGGTTTTTGCGTTTTTAGGATCCATCTGCTGATTTGCAGATGTTTCGATATACGCTTGACAAAGTGTATAAGACATCATCTCCAACTTTTGTTAGGAACTCACAAAACAAGAAAAAAATTCTTTTAGTTGTTTTGATGGTGTAGTAAAAAATACAATAAAAATTCCAAAATGTATTATTATGTGAAAATATGTTAAAGAGATACCACAGTAGAGATAGCGTCAGGAAATATGCTAATTTAGTTCCACTTAAAGAATTACTATTTAAAATGATACGCCTAGAAATTCCTGCTTTTCTCATTAGCTTTTCAGCTCATGTTGTCTCTATTAAAGTCAGAACTCAATTTACTGGCCATTTTTTTTTTTCCGTTCCTACGTCTTTCTTTTGGCAAAATTTTCTTTTCAATCTAGATAGACGTACACACACTTAGATGCCCCTTTGCCAATTAAAGCCCGCATGTAGTAGTTGTTGCAAAAAAAGAGAAATGAAAAGAGAAAATGCCTGTAAAATTCTAAACATGCAACAACAACAAGCAGCTCATCATACCGTAGAACAAAAACACATGCAACACTTGAAAAGGAACAAACAGGGGCAGCAACAACAATTGCAAGTTAATAAATGTCAAAAGTGACATTTTCTGACTGTTTGCTGACTTAATTGACTGACTTTTTCGTAACGTTATCTGGAACTACCTATCTGTGTGCGTCTGTGTGTGTGTGTATCTGTGTGTGTGCGTTCAACGTTTTGAGTTTTAATGAGCCTTTCAACTGTCAACAGTAGATTAAAACTAACAATGCCTAGAGAGAGAGAGAGAGAGACCCGACCCTGACTCCGACTACGACTCCGTCTCCGAGACTACTCACTCGCATGAGGACTAGGAATATGAACTCTGCTGTCAGTGACTTTTGTCTGCTGACCATTTGCTGTCTGAGAGTTTTTCCTTCCTGGCTTTTGACACTGATGAGCAAATGTGCGCTCTTACTGTCTCTCTGCAGTGGCCTCCCGCAGTTAGGCTGGGATACGGGTGAAAATGTTGATGAGACGCAGCTGCTGCGGCGGCAGAGTTGAAAATCATGTGAAAATTATATGGGTCGCTTTTAATTAAGTTGTGTGTAGTTCCGGAACTGTGTCAAGGTTCTGCCTGTTTGCGTAACAATGCCCCCAAACAAAGACAGCCAACAGACATAACAATTTGGCGTGAAACTCTCTTGCCTTTTCCGCATTTCATTCGTTCGCACGAGAAAAGTAGCTTGGAAAATTGTTGCATAATTTGCATTGCTTGTTGTCTGTTGTCTTTGGTTTTCCACCTGCTGCTGCTGCAGTTCAACTCAATTTCAGTTTGTAGTTTTCTTTTCAACAATTTGCCACAAGTTTTTCCTTTCTACGCTTCACATTTTTCAGTTTCGTTGATTTTTTTATTGCTGTTTTGTGTGTAAGCAAACAAAAATTCCGTGAGAGTATCTAAGCAATTTGAAAATTGTATCTGCTAGATAAACACTGCACAGTGGTTAAAGAATCCTTTTTTTTTTTGGCGTAAATTCGAAATATAGAGATATAGTTTTGAAACTTGGCTTATGTGTTACTTATAAAAATAGTAAAAAATTAAAAAAAAAAGTGTGGACAGCAAATGAAGAAGCTTCGAAAATCTGTCATTCGTGCACCTTAGTCCTATATCACGAATATTTCTGTTGTTTTCATTCATCAGCTATTAAAGCTTGGGAATAAAAATTGATATATTTTTTTAAAATACTGGAAAATTTTAGATTTATTTTAAAATCGAACATATTTCCGTATACTCATTCCAAAGTAAAATTCGGGTTAAAAATACTACTTATCCAAAACTCAACCAAATCTATATGGGGACCCATTGAAATATTTAAAAAAAATCACTTTTTACATCGATTTTTTTTTGGATTTTAATATTTCTTAGAGATTTGCAGAGCTCGTAAATAACGGTCGACCGTTTTTTCCTTTGCGGTCTACTCGCAACCACAACCGAAAAAACCATGCACGTTTGCTCTCTCTCTGAGCATAACACTTCGCTTCGCTTTATTTCGGTTTTCAGCTGAGTGTTAACAGTTGAGCAGTTCTTGTTACGCTCTTTCAATAACATCTTATTGAGAGCGAACTGATTGAGCGCTCGCACATTAGCATCAGCAGACCAACCGAAAAAATAAATGTCAGCGCAAACGGTCTTTGACGTTTTAATTTGCTTTGTTGAGAATGCTGCACTTTTTGTGTCGGCCCATTTATCTCGAATTGTATAAGTCGTACAAAAAAACTTTCAAGACAAAAAATTATGAAAATTGAATTTCGAGTTTTATTTGTATTGGAAGGTATACCCAGAAGTTCATATTTTCAGCAGTAGATGGCGCCAAATTTAAAACAACGCAGTTTTTCGTATTTTTACCCACCCCCTTGCCATTTTTCGCTTTTGGTGTGTATCAAAATATTGTAGATCTCAAAAAAGTACACAAGACTAGTTTTTAAATCGTGTAAGTATCTCTAGTAGTTTCCAAGTTATAACGCTTTAAAGTCTGCCCGTGCCTTGAAAAACATATGTTACTAACAAGCCCAAACAGACGCCTCACTCACATACACGCATACAAACGCAAAAGACCTTTATTTTTTCTCTCGCGACCAAACGGTTGGCGAATAACCAGAGCAAAAGTAAAACAAAATATCGGTTATTCGTTGAGCGCAGACCGATTTATTAAAAGAGCAATGTGAACGGTTGCTCTCTGAGACATTGCTCAAAAACTCAGTAAATAAGAGTTATTTTTGGACAACGCAAAACGGTCGACCTTTTTGACGAGCTCTGGAGATTTGTGATTTTTATGAGATTCATGATTTTTGTAAGTTTTGTGAGTTTTATGAATTTAATGAGTTTTACGATTTTCATGATTTTGATTTTTTTAATTTTTATCATTTTTATAATTTTTATAATTTTTATGGTTTTATAATTTTTATAATTTTTATAGTTTTTATAATTTTTATAATTTTTATAATTTTTATAATTTTTATAATTTTTTTTAATTTTTGTAATTTATATAATTTTTATAATTTTTATAATTTTTATAATTTTTATAATTTTAATAATTTTAATAATTTTAATAATTTTAATAATTTTTATAATTTTTACAATTTTTATAATTTTTATAATTTTTATAATTTTTATAATTTTTATAATTTTTATAATTTTTATAATTTTTAAAATTTTTATAATTTATAATTTTTATAATTTTTATAATTTTTATAATTTTTATAATTTTTATAATTTTTATAATTTTTATAATTTTTATAATTTTTATAATTTTTATAATTTTTATAATTTTTACAATTTTTATAATTTTATAATTTTTATAATTTCTATGAGTTTAATGATTAATGATGATTAATTTATAAAGATGTTTTTTTTTTTAAATTTATGGAGTTACTTATTCAGTTATCGATAACACTAGTTTACGCGAAAAATGAACCTTTGTAAAAAAGTGATTTTAGGCTAATTTTGGGTTGAGAAACACGAAAATGGCAACCTTTTTTTTTCTTAAGGACCGTTTTCGAGTTGTTGTCGAAAAACATGTTTTTGGGCACTTTTTCAAGGTTCAATCAATAACCCTTAAATTTGTAAACTAGTGTAATAGATCTTAAGTGTAAAAATCATCAACTTCGAAGGGATCAACTTAAAAAAAGAACCACGGATACTTATAATTTTTATGATTTCAATAAGTTTTAAGTTTTTTTTTTATTTTATAATTTGATGATTTCTATATACATATTTAGAATTGATTTTTGTTCTTATAAATTTCAATTATTTACTGACAATGATAATGCAAAACATTAAAAGGATCGAGTTAAAAGTAATTGTTTTCACTTATTTTCGCCCATGTATAAACAAATACGCCAGAATAACAATTCATTTTAGAGTTTTTATTATCCCCAAAAAATACTCAAATAAAAAATGAAAAAATACTTTTCGACTTCTTGCCAAATAAATTCATTTTCAACTACTGTACACTGATAGGAAGCCGTGGAAAATATTTGCGACTTTTGCTTTAGCTTTAGACCGTCTCTTTCTTAGCTTTGCTTTCTTTTTCGCTTTTTACCAACTACTCTCTCTGTGTACTCTCTTGTCTTGCGGTTACGCTGGCATCTGCTCCATCTTTAGAGATTTGCCAACTCCCTTACCGCCGACCGGCACGACTTTTGTTGCCACGGCTCGGCTTTAATGAACCGCTTCTGTGTTGTCATCAACATTGTTGTAGCTTCCGTCAGCAGACCCCTGCCTCTTTGTGCAACATCATATAATCACAATAGACAGACACTGTGTCGTCGTCGTCTATGACAATCTTTTCAAATCAAGCAACTTGACGCCGCTCAACTAGACTTCAGTGACTGACAAGCCCTCTACGTCATCATGACCAACAGCATCATCGACTACCGTGGTGTTTGTTGTCATAACTATAATTGCCCAGCCTTTGGCTTCCCGGTTTTGGGTCCAAGGCGCATTGTTGCATGCAACATATATAATATAAATAGTTTTGCGGAATTTGGTTCAATTGTTGGCACAATTTTGGGAAAGTGACAACAGCAGCAACACGCGCTCCTCCACACACACTGCACTAAGTATGCAGCCCTGGCCCCAGGGCACACTTATGCACTCACTCACACCCACTTGAAGCCAGTGCATTTCACACATGACATTGCAATCAAGTGAGCGTACAATTGCACTCCCACATAGACACACAACGGCCGCATTATTATCAGCAGCAGCATCATCATCAGCATCAGCATCATCCTCATCATCACCATCATCATCAGCATCTTCCTCATCCTCATCATCATTGTCGCCTAACAAAGGGGAGTATGAAGTGCTTGCCCAACCCTGCAGCTGTAGTACTTGAATCCAGACAGGCACCACACATTACTCCCTTCCTTTATTCCCTTAACCCTCCCTCATTGCACTGACCACACAGTCATTGTGAAATTGTTTGGGCCCTGACAATTGTTGCAATTTAGCAAATCAAAATAGCATTAAATTAACAGAGCAGTAAACCAAGAAGCAGAAATTATTTGTAGAGCATTTCAAATAAAAACATGCCTATAAAGGTTTTCAGCTACCAAAGAGTGCACGGTACTAATCCAGGGCTTAAAGATCTTCTTTGGTTTTTGTTCAGTTTGTTGAAATTGTCCTTTACACTAAACATTCTTTTTAATTTCGTTTTTGCACTGTGTATATTATGAAATACTTTTAAGCAAAATTTTAGACCTTTTCTGTATAAAATTGTTTTGCTAAATTCTTATGAAAATTTTATTGAAATTTAAACTAGATGTATGGTGTTCCCAATTTCACCAGAACAAATTTTTGATGTGGTTTGAAACCGAATGTTTTCTTGCAAGAGGAATTAAAAATAGGTTCAAAAGCGTACGCATTTTAGACTGAAATAATTTATTAAATATTCTTTGATACTCTTAGATTCGATTTATGACAATTTCAAGTTAAACAATTATTGATAAATATTTTTAATTATTTTTTTTCTGAATCAACCAAAAAATAGCATCAACAATTCTAACCGAATTTTTAAATCCATGTCTTGCATAAAAAAAATTTCCCTTGTAATAGGAAAAGCATAGTCGTGGATAATTTCCCTCGAAAGTAGTAACAATGAGCAAGGGAAATATGAGTAGATGGCGACAGCAAGTAATTCGGATTTAATAAAATTATTCGTTTTGATTTTTTTTGTAGTTTACTGGAACACGGCCGATTATTTTTTAAATTTTGTTTGATCAAATTTTAGCCCTTTTAAGCAAAATTAGTTTATGGATTATTCTAGATTTTATTAAATATATTTGATCAAAATTTTAAACATTCTTTCTAATATTATTTTGCAAAATTTATTTTAAAGATGTATGTCCTGTGCTCTCTCAGATTAAAGGCATTTGAATATCTGTTGGTAAATTTTGTTTTTGTAAATATTGTGTAAATCTGTAAATATGTATATAGTAATTTAAGCCCTATCACACACTAAATTATATTTTTTGTGTAGCGAATAATTTTCATTAATATTGGACCATAACCTAATTTGTATCGGTTAATTGCCAATAAAAGACAAAAATCAAAAAAAAAAAAACAAAATTATTACTTTGTATAGATTTGGAATTTTTATGAAAAATTTTAATTTTTTAATTTTTTTTTTTTAAATCTTTTATGAAATTTTAACAAATTTTTTAAAATTATTTTAGTATTTTAAGCAAGTTTAGTTTATGCAATATTATGAATTTCATGAAATATAGGAGCTTCTCTCTGTTCTATTATTTTGCCAAACTGGTACTTTTGAAAAATTTTGATTTTAATGAAAAATTTAAGCTTTGATAAATTTTTTTTTTTATTTTTACACATTTTCAATTTGTTAAAAAAAAATTGTGATTAAAATTTCCAAAACATTTATATATATTGTCTAAATGATAGATTGAAAATAAAATCCCTACAGGATCTCCCAAGGAGAATCCTTAAGTAAATGTATATAAAATCTTCAATAATAATAATGTTTAATCTATAGTATTTAGAGAATATTGCAATGTTAAGTTTTGTTGTATATATAGTATTAAATTTATTTTTAGTCATTAATTATCTTTTGTTTTTTATATAACTTTTAATTGGATTAAGCTGCCTTTTTTAGGTAGTAGCACACAAATTTGAAATGATTGTTTTAAAATAAAGTAATATAAATAAAGTAAATAATAAGTCTAAACAAATGTTAGAAAGAACAACATTTTATTATACAAATTAAATTTAGTTTTTACAATATTTTAGATTTTATGGAATACTTTTTTTTAGCGAAATTTAACAATTTAAAATTTAAAGCTTTAATTTTTTTTTTAATTTATGTAAAATTTTAACCGTGATGAGTTTTTTATTATTGTTTTCAATTTTTTAAAATTTTTCCTAAAAAAAGCTTTTATAATGAAATTGATTTGAATAAGAAAAACATTTTTCAATACAATTTTTGACCAAATAAAAGTCATAAAATTTTAGATGCATACAAACGATTATTTGCATGAAAAGAGCATATTGTTTTCTTAAGCCCACGCTTCGCTCAACAATCAAGTAGGTTGGTTTTTTTTAAATTTAAATAATATTCATATTATTGTGTTTAAGCATAAACTTGCTAGCGCCATCTGGTGGCTACACTAAACAGAAAAATAAATGATGACGTAAACGACAAAGTCAAAAAAAGTTAATAAAAGAGCTATTTACACAATAAAATAAAGCGCAGTATTAATCAGAAAATAATATTTTTGATGATTTTTATAAAAATTTTAGAATCATAATAAAAAAAATGAAGTAGTTTTGACAAGTGTTGAAAAGTTAAAAATATTAATTAATTTTTGCCTATACGCACAATGCAAAATGGGATATCCCATTAGGGATTTTTTTTTTATATAGTTTTGTCATTCCGTGCGAAATTCTTTTGCATTGTGCGTAGACCCTATAAGATCAATACATACTCCACCAATGCATACCATACGCAGAGCTCTAGTTTTTCCCTATTAATTTGATTTAAATTTTTATCGTCTGCTATTATTATTACATATATTATTACACATTACCTTAAATTAACATATTTTATAAGTGTTTTACATTAAAACCAAATTCGCTTTAATTAAACACAGTTTTTACTCGCGGCTTAAGTTCCCTCGAGATCAGATTCAATCAACCTCTATTAATTTTTTTTTTATTATTTTCCATGTTCCACTATTTTTATTTTATATTAAAAATTAATATACATAAAGTGTTTTACAAGAGTTTTGTGTATATAACACTTTAGTTCTTCCTTTTTTAATCAATACAAAAGCCATGTAAAGTATTTTTTACCTGCTCATATATCAATATTGTTAAATGCTTTCAATTTAATTAACTTTTTTTTTCCCCCATCATGTTGTCTGTAAAAGTTGGCTATAACGATTGTACCGTTTGTATTTGTTGAGTGTTATTTATTAAAGCGTAAATTTTTAAAATTGAACTTTGCTTGTAACTACTCAATTTTTTTTTTTTTGTTTCGGAAAACATGTTAAAAGTTTCTACTGATATAACAATTAGTCAAATCAGCAATCAATCAATTAATCAATCAAAAGTTTGTACCAAAGCAAGCTATATATGTGAGTGGGTGAGTGTATCCTTAAAGGGTTGATACGTTACTAACAAACCAGTTGAGCTAGGCACAGGACACAGCTGTTATATATGACATACAGATACATATCTAATGTAGCAGTTTGTGGCATTTGCTACGGTTTTGTCACTCAAGCGTTGATAATGATATAATTAAAAAGGTTAGTAGCATGTAGATACATCCTCTCTCTTGTATCTGGACACAAATAGATCTTTTTTTGTTTGCTCGGCTTATGCACATGGAAGTAATGCAGCTAGGGGCGGATATATGCCATGATACCTTGACATAAGGCGCATCCTGCTTAAGGGCAGTTATCATACCCAACAATTAGCATACGCACAACTAGACGGGCACGCGATTTTTGACTCTAGTCTGCTCCGAGTTGACTCAACTGGTTTTCCAGGCAAGAAGTAAAATACGCTTGGTTTAACTTTGGCGGGTTCTTGCATATCGTTTGTACTGCTGCTGCTCCTCATCATCATCATCATCATTGCTGTTTGTGCAAAGTATTTAGCGTAGTTATTGAGCCGGAAATAAGTTGCACAAAAAATAGAGATACAAAAAAAAAAAAATAATGGTATATAGGGAAAGACAAAAGGCAAGGCAGTTTGGCCCGCCCTTTGGCATTAATTTAACGCCAGAGCGGACAGCGCCTGAAACAACAATGGCACCCCCAAAGAAAACTTCAAACAAATAAGATGAGATTCAGGGTAGAAAAAGCGTGACTATGGAATGCTCTATAAGCGAGATGAGCCAAAAAGAATGTTGGGTATTGTATTGTCCAATCATATAATAGAAAAAAAAATTAGAAAAATTTGAAATTATTGCATGCATGTAACATTCATAAATCTCAGCCGATTTCTTTAAATGCTTAAAGAAATAATTTTGAAAATACACTAAGAAAAAAAATCATGACTTTAGCTCTCAAAAAACAATAAAACTGGAATCTTAGGTGCCAAAAGAATGCCAAAAGCGATCTGTCTATTATTCAGATCGGTTCCGATTTCTTAAATTGCTTAGAGAAATAATTTTGAAAATACACTGAGAAAAAAAATCACGCTCTCAAAAAACAACAAAACTGTAGTTTTAGGTGTCAAAAGAATGCCAAAAGCGATTTGTCTATTATTCAGTTCTGATCAGAATTCTTTAATTGCTTAAAGAAATAATTTTGAGAATACACGGTGAAAAAAAATCATGACTTTCGCTCTCAAAAAACTATAAAACTGGAATTTTAGGTGTCAAAAGAATGCCAAAAGCGATTTGTCTATTATTCAGTTCTGATCAGAATTCTTTAATTGCTTAAAGAAATAATTTTGAAAATACACGGTGAAAAAAATCATGACTTTCGCTCTCAAAAAACTATAAAACTGGAATTTTAGGTGTCAAAAGAATTCCAAAAGCGATTTGCCTATAATTCAAAACCGTTCCGATTTCATTAATTGCTTAAAGAAATAATTTAAGAAATACACTAAGAAAAAAACTCATGAATTTCACTCTTAAAAAACAATAAAAATGGAATTTAAGTTGTCAAAAGGATGCCAAAAGCGATTTGTCTATTATTCAGATTCGACCGGGTTTCTTTAATTGCTTAAAGAAACAATTTTGAAAATACACTAAAAAAAAAATCATGAATTTCGTTCTCAAAAAACAATAAAAATGGAATTTTAGGTGTCAAAAGAATGTCAAAACCGATTGTTCTTTTATTGAGATTAAAATACTTAGTTCAAAAGTTATTTGTTTGTAAGAAAACCATTTTAATTTGAGAATGTTTTGAAAGATTTTAAGAAAATTCGTAACACTAACTTTATAACTATACTGAAGGCTCTGCCTACAAAACCTTCGATAGTTATATAAATAGATAAAATAAAATTTAACACTGAAAATCTTAATTTTAGAATTTTTAAAGTAATTTTTAGAAGATATGCTGCCTATGCGTATCTGCTACTTTTTGTAATAATTTTTAGCCCTAATGCTGAGATTGAGAGTACCATATTTTATTCCTAATTTAAGAATAAGATGGAAAGAAAATTTCGTATAAATTTTAGAGTCAATCAAACTTTTTTTGAACGAATTCGATATGTCAGCGTTATATTTCATATTAACAATCCAAGTAGGGGTCAGAGTGTGGCTCTTCCCTAAGCTTAAGTCATTCTCAACCTTAGGGTCCTTATGAATTTATCATGAATGCGAAAAACTTTCATTTAAAGATCTAAATGTTTCAAAATAAGATCAAAGTATCTAGGTTAGGCTGCTGAATCAATAATTGAGATCACCCAGAGACCATGAGGTCCAATATGATGCCTAATTATGGAAAGGAAGAAAGAAGAAGAAGAAGAAGGGGAGAAGCGGTTGAGGAAGATTATTCAAAAGCTAGTGCGCATTCCTAGTCGCCTAAGTCCCTTTCCTTGCAGAACCATTTTGAGGATTCGACAAAAGTGGCCAGATCCGCTATCGACACATTTGCCCAGGTCTTGCAGCCTCTCAGACATAAGATCTATGGTGCAGTGCCCCGTTACAGCCCCTCCATCTTGGTTCTTTTTTTTGTAAAAATTCAGGAGTTCAGATGTTCGCTTTAGATAATACCGTGGCCAGAGTGCTCGGTAGATGCGACAACCAGACGCAGTGTCCCATTCTCTTTAAAGACAAAGTATCACAACAAAAATGCAATTTATTTCTTTTTTTTTTTTTTTTGAAGATATTTGAAATAGAATATAATTGACCACGAGATGACGCACCCTGTATTGTAAATTTTTGGTTTAAATTGTTATGCTCTTCAAAAAAAATTTTATTTAATTTATAATCTGTTAAAAGGATAATATGAAACTAGTTGGAAATTTAACTCTAAAATAGAGAGTGAAACCGGGAAAATTATGGTAGTTCATTTGCACCATATTTACACTAAAACAAGACTATCTTCGCGCTCTAGCGAACTTTTTTCACCAGAAGAATTTAAATCTATAACGGAGAACCCCATGTTTAGCTCCTCCCTGTAGACAGACATGCACTCAATATCTCAATCTAAATCATTTCTTACGTGGGAAGTTACTGATATAATAGAGTTTTTGAATTGATCAAATCAGTGTATTTGAAACTGCAGAAGAATTCACCTTGATTTTTTTAACTCCAATTATAGTCGGAAACAGACACAATAGCAAAAGAAGTGTAGGTCATGCGTCTTAAGAGTTGGATTTCTTCTAGCGTCTTCTAAAATTTCATTTATACTCTCTGCTATAATTTCAAAACGTCAACTTCTTCTTCTTCTTCTCTTTAACTAATTCAGATCTTTCGCAGGAAGTTACTGAAATAATAGACTTTTTGAATTCGTCAATTCAGTGTATTTTAAATTGCAGAAGAATTCACTTTGCATTTTTTTTTAACTCCCAGAATGACTTGGATGGAAAGCCAAGTGTAGTCGGAAGCAGACACAACTGCAAATGTAGTGTGGGTCATGCGTCTTAAGAGTTGGATTTCTTCTATAGCTTCTTCTACAATTTAATTTATACTTTCTTCTATAATTTCAAAACGTCATCTTCTTCTTTCAACTTAATTCAGATATTTCGCAGAAAGATACTGAAATAATAGAGTTTTTGAAGATTTAGCTGCCAATGCAGAAGAATTCGCCAACTTGTCATTATTACTTGAATTTGTTGAACTCCCAGAATGTAGTCGTCGGCAGACATGCCGACATAAAAGAACTATGAGATAGATTTCTTCTAAAGTTTCTTCTTTAATAACTCCTATAATTTCTTCTCCCATTTCTGCTATACTTTCTTCTCTAGTTTAAAAACGTCATCTGCTAGCACAAACTCCATGTACCACTTATTCCTAGCCCAAAGAGCAACAAAATAAGTCAAGCAAAGCCCTAAAAACGACAACAATGAGCAAAGCTGGGCATCATCTCTACTTATTTATAATAAATTTTCAAGTAAAACTGCAAAACACATTTCCAAGGAACTCGACCAATTTGAAATTGTATTTCCCAAAATGCGTATTTGTTGCTACGCAACGAAACTCTGCGCAAGGATTGCGAGTCAATTAAAAATGGTTGACATTTGGACAGGAAAGGGATATATGAGAAAGCTTCTTTCTGTTCAAGGCTAGGACATGGTAATTGCAGCTGCTTTTAAAAAGGGTTGAAACTTGATGGCGGCTTGAAAAGTTTTGCCTCCCACCACGCCCAGAAAATTGTTGCCAAATAAATAAAATGTTGTACAAGTTCTTGTGAAATATTGTTGTTGTGGTTGTTGTTGTTGTTGTTGTTGTAGCTTCAACTGACCGTGTGGCAAAGTTTGAAAGCTTGCCCCAAGCTGTAAGCTGAGCATAATTAAAATTTTTAGCTGCATTGTAAGCTATGACAGCTTACAGCTATATGTAGTAAAAATTTCGTAACGAATGGGGCGTGCCAAAGTCTATTGATTGATGGCTAAAGATTGGCTTTAAATATATATTTCAAAATTCAATTTGTTATGCTTTAAAAGTTTACACGAGCCAAGGCTTAAGAGAGGCAGCAGTGGAAGGGGTTTTTTTTTGGGGGGGTGTTGCTCTCTGGTATACAGCTAATCAAATTTATTGGCGTACGTTTTTACTAACCAATTTTACATTGACTGCTTTTGGTGTTTTTTTTTGCTCTCTCTCGTTTTTCTTCTCTTTTAGCTGCTGCTTTGTTTTGTTTCATTTCTTTCGTTTTGTCGCTCGTTTTTATAGCAAATTTCATTTCAATAAAAGTCACATTAATTTCATTTGCTGCACTTTTTTTTTGCGCTTCAGCTTGCTTTTCTATTCCCCCTTACGTGCTCTCTTTGTACGTCTGCTTTAAGCTGTTATTTTATTTCAATTTGTTTTATTTTTTACTCTCTCTTTTTTTTTTGTTACCTGTGTGCGAGTGTCGCTTGCATTTTTATTCTCGTCAATTTCAATTAACTCTCAAGGATTATTTTATTATGTCAATCAATTTCCGTTGCTAAAAAGGCAGCTGGGTATTGAATTTGCGGCACGGAGTGTATATAGGGTACTTTTTTTTGTGTTGTTCTCGCTTTTATTGTTCGTAATTTCTTGCAACTTTTTCAATCTATCGACAGTTTAGTTGTTATCGAATATCTCACTCCATTGGTCGTCTCTCCGCTTTTATTCAAAGCCAATTTTAATTAAAGACGCTTTATTTGTGCACTTTTTTCGATATCCAGTTTATGGCTTCAAGTGTCATTGAAGCCATGTTAAATGGTCATTGGACTTTTGATTGATTACGCCGTAGCACAACCCGCACTCCACCTGGTATAGGCTTGAGAGAGTTGCTAATGAAAGCTAATAAATGGCTTTTGCTTGGGTCAAGTAGTTATGGTAATAAGCATGTGGTATGTAAAGTGTTCTTGAACTGACAAAAGGTGGAACTTTAATTAGTAGCAAGTTATATAGACTGGGCAGATACTAGGGGTATAATTTGTTGCATGCTTCATTTACCATATAATATATATAATTAAAACAAAGCAGTTTATGCTGCTTGTAATTCTACAGTTCAAGCACGAAGCGTTCGATTTGTTTGTAATTTAACTAGCAAAAATAATAAATAAATAATTTGACTGACATCATCTTTTGCCTTGTCTTATAAAGAATTTAACATATATAGCTTTTTTTGTAAGGCCGTCTTTTGTTAATAAGTTTAATCAATATCTTTGTATCATGTATCTATGTTTATTTATATGAAATCTGAAACATACTTGCATCATTCTATATGATCATCTCGTTTATATCTTTCATCAATATCTTTGTAAATATGCCCATCTTTTATCGTTATCTCTGTTAATATTTACATTAAATCTTCTTCATCTTCTACTTTCCACAAGTAAAAAATTGAAAAATGACTGAAATCAACTTTTGTCTTGTTCTAAACAATCTTCATCATCTTTTTTTCTATATAGTGGCGTCGCTCGCTTAAGTTTTTTTCGAGGGCCATCATTTGTAAATAAGTTTCAACGATATCTTTGATAATAAGGACAAGGCTTAATTTATATGAAATCTGAAACATACTTGTTACGTTATATATATATGATCAACTCGTTTGTATCTTCCATCTTTCACGTTCTTTGAATGAGCTATACAAGCGCGCAGAAATTGATACTAGAATAAAAACCAACTTGGACCAGAAAAAAGGGACGTCCGCGAAAAAGACTTACCGATTGCATAACAAATGACATAAGAACAATCGGTTTAAGAAATTGAAAGGACCTTGTACAAGATCGGGACGAATGGAGGAGGATTATAGAGAAAGCCAAAACCCACGCCCTGTAGAGCTAAACGATGATGATGATGATGAACTTGCTTATATCTTTTTCTCAAAGGCCGTATATTTTTAATATCTATATCTTTGTAAA
Source organism: Chymomyza fuscimana (assembly GCA_949987675.1). Lineage (NCBI taxonomy): Eukaryota > Metazoa > Arthropoda > Insecta > Diptera > Drosophilidae > Chymomyza > Chymomyza fuscimana. The sequence goes on along the minus strand of OX465088.1, from coordinate 41,267,295 downwards.
ATAATCACATCTTTCATCGTTATCTCTGTTAATTTATATGAAATCTGATGCATCCTTTAAACATCACAAATGATCATCTCGTTTATATCTTTCATTTATAAGATCAACTCGTTTATATCTTTCATCGATATCTTTCATACTTGTCCCTGTTAATATAAATATAAAATCTTCATCATCTTTTACTTTCAACAAGTAAAAATTTTTCAAATGACTGAAATCAACTTTTCTTTGTTCTATAAAATCTTCGTCATCTTTAATTTCTGTGTACAGGCGTCGCTCGCTTAAGTCTTTTTTTCGATATCTTTGCACGTCTTTTATTCTTTTTTCTGTTAATATACGAAATCTTAATCATCTTATATTTTAAAGAAATAGTAATTTTTTTAACAAATTGACTGATATTATATTATTATTTGTTTCTTTAAATCTTCATCATCTTTTACTTTTTCCATATAAAATCGTCTCCCGTTTTGTCTTTGTGAGTATGCACGTCTTTCATTAACGTGTCTGTTGATAAGTTGCTTAAATCTGCATCATCTTTTATTTTGAACTATCGTATAAAATAAATAATATGACTTCCATAATTTTTTGTTTTGTCCTTGCTCTATATCTTTATGTGAATGTTTCTAGGAATTTGTTTGATTACTTTTAGACACAAAAATTACCAATAGACATATTGCCATTGCATTGGATTTTGACTCTTAAAAGTTTATAAAAAAATAAATATATGTAAGGTGGTTTATAACCATTATTATTTATTTATTTATTTTTGTGTAACTTAGAAATCAATTCTAGGGAACAAAGTAATTAAAGCCAGAGCAACATAGGCCTTCAGGCTGAACCACCAGATTCATTAAATTATGTTTAAAGTGTTAATGATACGAATTTTCCAGGCGCTCTGCCCTTCTTCTTCTCATATATTATATATTGAAAAATATTAAATATATTTTTTTTTGAATCTGATAGTTTTTACCTAATGATTTGTTAAGGCTTTGACAAGTTCTATAATCACAATTTAAAATCAATCTGCAGACAAAAATCTAATAGGTATCGAAAATGCGCTAGGATTAAGTGGTACGTGGAGTTTGTGCTAGAAGATGACGTTTTTAAACTAGAGAAGAAAGTATGGCAGAAATGAGAGAAGAAATTATAGGAGATATTAAAAAAGAAACTTTAGAAGAAATCTATCTCATAGTTGCGTGACTTATATATCAGAAAGTCTGCCTACGACTACATTCTGGCAGTTCAAAAAATTCAAGTAATAATGACATTTTTTTTGAACATTTATAATATGTTAATTATTTTATTTTTAGTTCCAATAGATTTCAAAAGAATTTTCCTCTCCAAATTTAAGAAAAGAATGAACTCAGAAAATTACTGTTGAGAACTGCCCAATTTTCTGTAGGCCTGTGTGGTTCTAGCTACAAATTTTTTTTAAAATTTAGAATTTATTCTATCTTATTATAAAATAAATCATTTTGAATTCAATAAATCAAATTGCAAACTGATGAATTCGTTTGTAGCTTGTAGAGGAAGCTATAAAATATATATTTTTCCGGGCTTAGACACAATTTTCTATTGTGCTGTAGTTGATATCCATAATATTCACAATATACAATAAACAACCCAAAGCAATTTAAATTTTATGTTAAATATAAAAAAAAAAAATGCAGTCCCATAAAATTCAAATCATGAATCATTAAAGAAAAACACTCCAACCTATTATTATGGCACGTAGCAGTGCATGTAGCAAGTGGCATGCGGCATGCGGCATGTGGCATGTAGGCTTGGCTACCTACCTCGATGTTAGTTGATCTATGTATGTTGTAGGCCAAACTGCAAACATATATTTAAAATTGTTTTTATCGAATGCTAGGAAACAAGCAAAAACAGAGACGACAATAAATGACTTAAAAGCCAATTAAAGATAACAAGCAAAGACAAAGGCAACAACAAAAACAACCGTACCAAAAACAACCCACAAAAACAAACTTCAAATTGAGCTGGAAATAGCAAAAACAACAATAACTAGCAGAAAAAAGCAGGTCAAGCAAAAGAAATGCATTAGCATAACTAAACAAAGACTGTTGTAGACTGCAGACTGTAGACAGTAACGGTAACGAGTACAGTAAAAACTATTGCAAAGGTAACGCCCACACACAGAAGAAGAAGTAGAATCAGAAAACGAAGTCGAAAGTAAGGCCTACTAGAAATAAATGTTGTACAAAGAACAAACAATTGTTGACTGCAATCAATCAGCAGAGTTAAATGCTTCCGACAGCAGCTAACAGGAGCGTAGTTACAGAGGGTGCGGGATAAGGGGGCACAGCCGTACCATGGGGGTTTACTAAGACCCAGTGAATGACTCTGCTGGAAAGGAAGGAAGTGCTCGAAGCTTGCCATGCAGGCCATAACTTCAAGACAGGAAAAGTAACAGAAATAGGCAGAGAGGGAGAGAGGGAGAGAGGGAGAGGCTACGCATTCGAAATGAATTGCATGTGTATGGCAATTGTGCGATAAATGCAGCAGCAAAGCAGAGAGGAAGGAGCTGTAGCTACCATTCAGCACAGAGAATACAGCCAAGTTAAGCCGACAAGACTGACTGCAGGCAGTTGACTCATATCGTAGTCATACTCATACTCATGCCCATTCCAGGACACATTCCAGTCCAATGCAAGTTGGCATTGAAAAAGAACTCAAATTGAAAAAATGTTGGCAAAAAAAAAATTGCGTCGGTTTTCGAGCAGACAAACAAAGCGGCAATAAATGCAAAATGCCAAGCGCACAAAAATACCAAACGATAAGAAAAAATGCAACTCTAAAGGAGTAGGAAATACAAATACAAATACAAATACAAAAAGAAAAAAAAATGGGTAAGAAATGGAACTCGTAATGCTTTTGAGCTTTAATCGAGCATGGCTCAAGGGCTGTGCGTCCGGACTGGAATGACTGGGATATCTTTCAAGCTCTTGCTGATAATCAATAGGGAGCCCACAGAGCTTATGGCTCAGCGAACTTTGGCTACACAATATTGCAGCTACACTGTGAGAAAAATATAGATGCTAGAAAACTGACTTATAAAGTTTATAGTTCAAGAATTATGAACTAAATGGGGTAAGATTAGATAACTTTTTAGAATAAGCAACAAAAACTGTCATTTATATTGGTATTAAATACAGTCGAGCTTTCTTTTACTGAACTCTTCTAGAAATTTTCATATTTCGAATTCGCTTTAAGTACATTGCTCTTATGATCTTTTTGTAATAATTTTTTATATGACGAACTTTCTATAGTACGAACCAATATTCCGCCTGTTTTTCAGGACGTTTTAAAAATAGATAAACCGCGAAATTTTCTTTAGCTCAATAGAGATAGATTGTATTTGTCTCCGAACTACGCGTTCACACTTCTTTTCAAGATGGCGGCAGCATCACAATCGCTTGAGTTTCTTAAAGCTGGTTTTAATATTACTTACAGCTCCTTTAAAAAAAGTATTCATGGACCTAATAAAAATATCGCGAATTTAATCCATATAATTAAAAAAAAATTATGCCCTTACCGGAATGGGTATATAGAGGTCCAGCTTAAAAAGTATAAAATTTCGTGAGAAAATGTACAAGAACATACCTGTAAATAAAAGAATCATAAAGTGTATTAGTAAAGTTTTAATTATAGCCAATACTTTGGCAATATTATTTTTAAATTATAAAAAAAATAATGCTAGTTCAAGAAATAGCAGCAGAAAGAGGATTTCAATCCATAATGCTACTTGGGCTCATGCCCATTTAAGCGGTCACAGAATTAAGAACCTAAACTCTTTTTCAATCAAGCTATGGAAAGTAAAAATAGATTTAATTTTGTAACACAAATCTTTTTTTTTAAATTAAAGATTTTTTCTTCAAACTTTAAGGAAATGTCAAATTATTTCAACAATGAATTTTATAAGTTGCTGGTTCAATTTTGTATGGTAGCTATATGAAATAGTGGACCAATTTTGATCAAACTTCACACAAATGTTAAGTGTAAAAGAAAATACAACTGACACAAGTTTGGTCACGATATCTTAATTTTTTTTTTATATATGGGTCATTCTCTGTCAAACCAGCCACACACTCCTCACACTTAAATTTTTAAGTTAAACCAACGTTTTTGGGCTTACAATTTTCATCTTCTCGTCTACTTTTTTAAGCCGTAGGGTGCTTTTTTATATTTCAAAATGGCGGAGCTACACTGGTCGCCAAAGCAAAGTAACTCCATTCAAATTCAATCACTATTTTTAAACTTATTCTCAAAAAAAAAAAAAAAAAAAAATATTATTGCAACCCCTTTTATATGATATTCAGGCACTTTTGTGGTAGCTGATTATAAGTGCCTTATTAGTTTTTCAAAATTTTAAAATGGCGGACGTAAGATGAGTTTTTCATTTTTCTGTTTAAAGTTCGAGTTGGGTGTACAAATATGGGTTTTCGGGGTCACTAATCACGAATCTGGGGTTAGAATTTCAAAGTTCGAATATATAAAAAATCATTCTTAGGACGGCCATTTTGTAATTTTGAAATTCTACTTTAAACAGAAAAATGGATGATATATTTCGATGCCTTAAAAGCTTGTCATTTCTTTATATTTTTATGTGTTTCATTTTAGTCCGCAAATGTGTGTGAAGTTTGATCAAAATTGGTTCACTGTTTCATATAGCTGCCATACAAAATTGAGACTGTGCTCTCTTTTTCAGAGAGACGCGCATAACAGGCCTATGCATTACGTGACCTTCTATTTGTTGGATTATTGTTGTCAATTGATTTGATAATGATACATTAATGCCTATATCTTTCTAAAGTTATAGCCTCGCTGCAGCATTGATACAACCAGGGTTCCGGACCGCTAGGATCACCCCATCAGTGTCCGCCCCGGCCAAGCACCACATGCGAGACTTACAGACCAGATTTACTTTACTTTAAAAATATTTAATCCAATTATTCTAGGAAGTAGAATTTAATTCTAAATTATAAAAGGTTTGTAGCCAGATCAACGTAGGCCTTCAGGCTGTCTAAAGCAATCATAAGCTTAACTCATTTTAATGAAAAACCTTAAACAATTTTTTAACAGTGTAGTCTACATCTGCCATAAGAAGCGGCTTCCACATAAATATAGCTTTATATAAAGCGAGCCCGCTGCACATATGAATTTCTTGGTAAGCAAAGATTAGCTGATAAGAGATAAGTACATAAGTACAATATAGAGGCTTCTAAGCATGGTTGGTTATAGCTAAAGGTAACTGACAGACAACTTTTGCTCTAATGCTATGCAACAACAACAACTGCAAAGTCTTTGCTGACAATGACAGCAACAACAAACAACAAAGGTACTACAATGAAGAGGTAGAGTAAAAACTATCTGCCAGCCTTTCAGCTGTATTGTTAGAAATGGGAAATTTTTTTTCATACCTTTTTTTTGAAGTGCTTCATTTGAATTTATGAATTTTTGTTTGTTTTGTTTGTTTGTTTGTCTGTTTCTCTGACTGTTTGCCTAAGTTATTCATGGCAAACTACTTGAAAATGCCAACAAGAGCAACAACAATAATAATAAGAAGAGCAACTGAAGCTGGAGAAGGCGGAGAAACATTAGGAGCCGCAGGCTATAGTGGAAAAACTTATGCTAAACTATGGCTAGATAAAAATGAAGGTTATACTTTGGAAATGACGAAGTTAAGATTCTCTTGGTAATAAAAGGATATCTTTGTGCTCTATAAAAAGGTGGGTTAGGGCGGCAGTTGGGATGCCTGGGAAAAGATGACAGTCAATGGTATGCGATAAATTGTCTATCGGCTATCGATAACTTGTACTTGAAATCTATGGGACATTCATTGCTAAAAAGATTGTATAATATAATAAATTGCTAACAATATCTTCTGACGGAAGTTCAGTTTAAAGGTCACTTAAATCATCTATTCATCATCTAGATGATAATAAGAATCTTCAGAAAACACAAAAATGATTCATTGCGCTATTTTAATTTTTTATAATCATCAATCAGAATTTTCAGAATACTGATATTCAATTATCTGCCAAAAATCAGCCATTGGTTTTCAACATGCAATCTATTGAAAAATTCGTTGCTTGAAAGATTTTATAATAAATTGTTATATATAAAAAAATAAATAAATAACAATAAAAAGTCATCTTAATCATCTATATAATTATCTGTTATAAGAATCTTCCAAAAAAACTTAAATTCAATAAATAAAAATCTACAAAAATAATTCGTTGGCAAAACGATTTCATGATACATAATTTCTAAGAACATCTTCTGACAAAAGTTCAGATTCTCTTGTTAATAAAAGACGAACTTAGTTTTTTAATAATTTTTGTATGAAATTTATTTGAACATTTTTTGCTGTAAGAAGATTTCATTGTAAATTTCTAACAATATAATATATTAATGACTTGTATACTTTATATCAAGTTCTACTTCGATGACTTTAATAACTTTTGGATGAAAAAGTTATTTATGAAAGCAATTTTTTTAAAATAATGACTTTTAAAATAAAAAAGATCTTCTTTTTCTTAATCATTATCTTCAAAGTTTCATCGTTAAACCTTTATTCTTAAAGCGTCATCTTTAAATAACTATAATAACTTTTGGATGAAAAAGTTGTGTAAAAAAGCCATTTTTTAAAATAATGACTTTTACAATAAAAAAGATCTTCTATTTATTAATCTTCATTTTCAGTGTTTCATCTTTAAAGCTTTGTACTTAAGCGTCATCTTTAAAGCTATATCCTAAAAGTGCCATTTTTAAAGATTCGTTTCCCCGCCTTTAACTACTCTAAATCTATTATATATATTCAATATAATTTAATTTCACAGTAGAAAAGGTAACTAATTTAGCCTGAACTCTGTATTTAAAAATTAAACTCCACATGTATTCATAATGTCTTAGATTTAGTGAATAAAATTGAAATTGAAATTGAAATAAAGATTCATTCATCATAAATTTTTGATTAAACTGGGCAGAACAACCTATTATCAGTTGACGTTCTGAAATAGTGCAGCTATCTCAGCATGCCTTCTTCTATTAAGTATTCTTCACTAATAGACACCGATAGATTGACTTTGAAGACTACATGAACCTAGCATAGCCACCGCCTTAAAGTTAAACAATTTAGAATTTGGGCATTTCTGAAAACTTTGTAGATTTAAGCGTCCGAAGACCTTAGAAACTTGTAAGCATTTCAAAAAATTCTGCAAATTTAAGTTTTTCCAACAAACACCTTAACCAAAAATCTGGTCTTTTACCACACTTTCACTACATACCGAAACAGTAGCTCCAAAAGCTTTTCGCATTTTCCATAAAACTTTAAGCACTGTACTCTACTTGTAGAGCATTAAAAACTTTTTAATCTAAGCCCACATAAAGCACTCTAGCTCAAACATTTTAAAGATTTCAAGCAGTTGAAAGTAAATGCTTGTGAAAATGTAAATTTTAGCAGCGGTGAAAGACTTGGGTAGCCAATAGAGATAGTTGGGTTGAAAATTGGATTCCTTGGGTTAGCATGGCTTGCAATGCTTAGTTAGGGTCATAAACAGCTCGTTAAACATTAAAGCAAATTGCTGGCACACGCACACGCCCAAAACCTGTTTGGATCCGGATGGCAGATACATCAGCCAAATGATGTGGACAGCAGCAACAGCAGCAATAACAATAAGGAAGAAGATGATGATGATGCTGATGCAGATGATGATGATGTTGTTGCAGATGATGTTGAAGAAAACAACGTCGCAAAGACAAGCAAGACGCTGCTGCTAATGTGCTACATGCAAAGCTGCAATGTACAAGACAAAAGCGCAACCTTATATAGCTAGACCAAGCTACAAAAGACGCTCTCTATAATGGCCAAAAGGCAAAGACAGAGTCAGCTTTTGTTGCAGCTGGGTGGGGCAAGCACGACAAGCTATAAAAAACTCATCAGTTGGAGCAAGTTGATACCTCAAATATTGCACAATGTATACAAATTGCAGATGGCCAGCAGAAGGTGAGCGTTACAAACTACACAAACACATATATGTATGTATTTATATAAAATATATTTTTTTTTATACATTGTATATACATATACATGTCAACACGCATACAAGTCAAGAAGGCAACGATTATTTAAAATGCAGTCAGGCAAACGAATGAATGGACGGGCCAACAAATGATAATGGCAGCCAACAACCAAGTTGCGACAATAACAACAACAACATCATCTTGTGAAGAGGCTACAAAATGCAACAACCTGGCTTTAAAAATCATGTTGGCAGCTGCAAAAACAATTTAATAACAATATGCAAGCATATACTATAAACATTTATACTTATAGAGCGTATACAACAAGTTGAGATTTTATATAAAAAACAAGGATGTCAAATTTGTAGGTTTTCAACTGAAGAAGCTGGCATGCTCTTAAAAAAACTCTTAGGCCTTGAAAGATTCTCACTTTAGGCAAAATTTTGAAAAATCAATTTTTTTTTCTTTTCTAACGCTTGATTTTGGCAAGATCTACCTTGAGCTGGAAAGCCAGCCCTTAGAAGATGATGAAAAAGATGACATAAAATAATTCCGTATCTTCTTCATATTAAAAAAATTTGTATACAACGACTTTGGTTTGAAGTAAGTTTTTAAAGATTTTTTTGTAGAGAAAAAGATAATGAGATAATAATAATCTGGAAGATTTGTAAAAACACAAAAAGATTTTGTGAATTTTTCAAATGAATATGGATATTAAATACTTGCAAGCAATTTGGCTGAAAACACAGCCTCATAAGCATTAATTGATCTTTTAAAAGAATTTTTTAACAAAATTTAATGCTTTCAAGAGTAGCAGAATTCTGTCGTTCAATTTAGACTTGAGTAGGCTCAGCCCAAGTTTATGCATTAATGAAAATCTAATCTAATCTTTGTTGAATTAAACTTTTGGAAAGATGAAAGATAAAGTACGATTGTAAAATATTTAATTCTCAATATTTTTACACATTGGAACTAAGATTAAAGGATTTTTTAATTAAAAATAAATCAATTTTTCAATTTTTTTCAAAAATAAAGCAAATTGTTAACTAGCTAAATCATCTTTTCAGTCATCTTTGCTAATCAAGAAAATTTTTAACAACACAGTAATCTTTTGAAGATGATTATGCTGTAAACATAATTTTATAAGCAATTATTGATTTTTTATAATAATTTGTAAATATTAACGTATGTAATATTTTCAACTGTAGAAGAATTTGGTCATTCAACTTTCACTTGACCTACGCATTTTTTGAAAATCGGAAATAACAAAAATGTCGGGAATAATACTAGTTCGATATTTTAAAGACCGACAATAGTAAGACTTCACAGAAGATTTTTTGGAGCAAAAAATAAAAGGTAAACTCCAACGGTAATACCGAGAGAATCCTGGTTTGAGGTTCTTTGAATTAAAAACATATCATCTTTTCAATCATCTCTGCTTTTTAAAAAAGAAAGCTTCATATCTATATTTAATTTGAATAGAATGTTGATTTTAGTTTTTTGAGCTAGAAATGCATCATCTTTTTTGAATTAAAAACATATCATCTTTTCAATCATCTCTGCTTTTTAAAAAAGAAAGCTTCATATCTATATTTAATTTGAATAGAATGTTGATTTGAGTTTTTTGATATATAAATGCATCATCTTTTTTGAATTAAAAATGTATCATCTTTTCAATCATCTCTGCTATTTAGTCATCTTTGCTGATTTTAGTTTTTTGAGCTAGAAATGCATCATCTTTTTTGAATTAAAAATGTTTCATCTTTTCAATCATCTCTCCTTTTTAAAAAAGAAAACTTCATATCTATATTTAATTTGAATAGAACGTTGATTTGAGTTTCTTGATCTATAAATGCATCATCTTTTTGCATTAAAAATGTATCATCTTTTCAATCATCTCTGCTTTTTAATATAGAAAACTTAATTTCTATGTTTAATTTGAATAGAACGCGGATTTTTTAAGCTACAAATGCATCATCTTTTCATCTTTGCTACTTAATAACGAAACTCCACATCTCTGTTTAATACTCTTCGATGAGCATTTTCTAAGTATCGGACGTTTTCCTCAATAGTTTAAACATCTTCGCGAAAAACGTCCAGGCCCGTACTCTACTCTGTCAATTTACTAAAGATTCTTCCCCAAAAATATCTTTTAGTTGCTGTTTAAAAATGCATATTACTCTTCTAAAGGGTGTTGAAAAACGTTGCAGGCAAAGCTGGAAGACAGCTTGCTAACACTGCTATTGTTGTTATTATATGCGCTGCAATGTTTTTCTAGACATTTTGTGGCAACAATCTGTGTAGAAGTTGTTTCTTTCTGTCTACTCTTGTCTTCAGCTCACTTGGAGGTGTTGCTGTTGGCATTTTATATTATTTCTTTCACTTTTTATATATACCTACCTATAAGTATTTTATATACATTTTGAAAGTGATTGAAATTATACTTTTCTGCTTTTGCTTGTGCAAGGCCATTAGTTGAAGTGTTGTTGTTATAGTTGTTATCTTTTATCGTTTATCGCTTATAATGTTTGTCTTTTAACGATTTTATGCTGTTAGCCATTACCATTGTATGTGCGGTCTTTCACTTAAGTTGCAGCCATTTGATTAAATGTTGATTGTCAGTCTTTAGAAAAGCGACTATCTTTCAGTTTTTCAATCAGTCTGACAGCAGCTGCCCAATATTAATCAAGTAGCTATCTAACTAATTAGCTTAAGCAAACATAAATCCAGGCGATACTTTTTATTATAATGGACTTTAAGCCCAATTAATAGGCTAGCCCAAAAGCCAAAACAGCTGTGCGTGTTGCCAGACTAATAACAAAAGAAATGAAATATTTTATGGCTAGTAAATCTGATAAAATTATAAATATAAATAGGCCAAAATCAAAATGCATATAAGAATATGCTTGACTGAAGTATGTCGTGCGCCTGTCTCTCATACAAAAGAGTTACACAGACTTTGACCCATTTTGCGGGGAACCAAGCTTACATATATTTTATATTCTTATTTATGGCTGCACGACATGCCAGACAAATGACCAAATGACCATGTGCAGAACTTAGGTCAAAGACTTTGCTGCCAACGTGCGAGATAAGCTCATTTTTCCAGCGTTTATTTATAATGATGACCGCCATATGCGGCAAAGGCATTACAAGGCGCGCGCTGTTGCCAAACTTCACTGCAATATGGCGCCTGGCTGCATTTGCTGCACGTGTGCCGGCTTTTATTTTATACGACTTTTTTGTTTATTATTTAAATTTGAAAGTATTTTCGAAAGGCCAGTAACTCTTGGTCAACAAACAGTAGAGTGTTAAATGCGTTATGGTTAGTTTTTATGTCGCCTTTTCCTCATTTAATTTTAGTTGGCCACATTTCTTTTTTTTTTTTTTGTGAGATATTAATTTATATGTTTATTGCTGAAGACGCCATTAAAGTGAAAGCCAATTTGTTTTATTTCATAGCTGATTTTTTTTTTTTTATTTTGTCCAGCTAGCTTGTTTCTAATTTATGGCCAATCATTTTTCTTGTTGTGTAAAAATTATGAAAAAGACAGCCTGAGCAACTAACTGTAATTAATCGCCAGCATTGTTGTAATGAGCAATATTTTTTTTTTGTTTGTTTTTTGGACATTACTTTGTTATTGTCTTGGTTTAGCAGGAAATTACTTTATGTTTTTGGGCGAGAGATTTCTGCAAATGACTTTCAAGTTTAAAGTGCTTACAATGATTAGCTGAAAAATTTTTGCGCTTTTGAAGATTTAAAAGAAACAAGCTTTAGTGGTAGTAAAAAGTAAGAAAACAATTGTGTTAAAATATTCCAATTATAATACAGCTACTGCGCTCTACAGCTTATAACACCGAATTGAATGTAACTCCCACAATTTGAATCTAGTTGAATGACTTTTGAAAAATAAGTGAAAAGTGATCATTAAGTGCACAGTGTCGAATTTCAACTTCGTTTCACGTTATAAAAAATTTGTTGCGGAGACGGCTAGGTGCTATCCTCTAAGGGCCATTGTGACAAAAACAAAATATCATATGAAAAAACGCTACCAAACATTTTGGCGCCAAGTTATTTATTTCCTTGCTGATATGCAGTTTTTGAGAGAAACAGTGTTACCCCATTTATTTTTGGAAAAATATAAATAACAGCTGTTCTGATATATTTTACAGCAAAAAAGGTCGGGTAGGCACAATAGGTAAATAAAATTTCAAATAAAAAATTTTACGAAAAGAATACGAATAAGTAGAGCATAAGGAGAGACCGAAAGATGGAAAGATGTACCGAATATGCCTACATCGATATCCTTTGTCAAGCTGCTACACTTTGTGAAATCTCATTCGTATTCTTTTAGATATTACTCCAAAATTAGTTACCACTCACTTAATAAACCCCTTGTATAAAAAAATACCAACTAAAATTGAACTAAAGTGAAGCAAACCAAAGTGTACCAAACTTTAATTACGCTAAAAGAGGTTCTGAACCGCAGTGCGCAGTGTTAACTGCTAACTGAAAATGCAGGAAAAACGCCCAACAGGCCAAACTACTAACTGACCAACATGCCCGCGGGATCTCCCTACCGCACTCCCAATTCACTTTCTCCCTGTCACAGGGTACACGCTGCATTGATGCGCGCTAAAAGGAAATGCAAACATGACAGCAAAGCGGGTCAGCCTAACCAAGCACAGCAGGCAACCATGGCCAACTGGACCAACGGCTGCAACTGGCGGCTTTAGTTGCACCAAAACAAAAGGCAATACGCTAAACGCGTTGCGCTTCCACTAAACTTGGCTGTAACAAAAGCATTTAGCATTTAGCTTTTTAGTGTTTTTCATTAAAAACTGAATAGTTTGAACGGCATCGAGAGAGAGACTGCTCGGAAAATATTCACAGACAACAATAAAAACAACATTGACCGCAACAAATGCCAAACACTTAGAGATGAGTGCTGTGAGTTGGAGATGTGCGTGAGTCGTGCTTAGAAGCTTGCATTAAGGCATTCAAAGTCGCTAAACGTGCTCGAAAAAATAAGAACTTCAACAAATGCCAAACACAGCAAGCGCTTAGAGATGAGAGTGGTGAGCTGGAGATGTGCGTGAGTCGTGATAAGAAGCTTGCTTTAGCACAACAAATGCCAAACATTGCAAGCGCTTAGAGATGAGAGTGGTGAGCTGGAGATGTGCGTGAGCCGTGCTTAGAAGCCGTAATAGTCTCTTTTACTTTCTAAATGCGGCTAAAGACCTGATTAACGCTAGTTAGAAGATCTTCGCCAAAAAACAGCTGACTAGGCTAGGTATGGCTTCTCAAAAGTTTCGTCGTCGATTCGACGTAGAAAATCTTTTGTGTGACTAACCCTAGAATGTGGAAATGCCCTGCTCATTGGCCGCTTTTCAATGGACTTGGGGAGCTGGCGGAAATGGACATCAACGACCTCCAGAGGTTCCTAAGCCCCACGGAATGGATCTAACCGAGCTGTCTACACAAACAACCAATTAACGAGTTGGAAACGAGGATGTGGCAACAAAACGATGCGAAAACGCTAGTTGGTCTCATGGACTGAGCCACCACTTCAACCAAACAGCCGATTAAGCCCTGTGTAAGTATGACTGCTCAAAAGTTTCTTTGTCGATTGTTTTTTGCAAAGTTCTAATTCTATTAGAGCTAAAAACTGAAATGACGAAGTCATCTAGTTCAAAATGCTAAAAAAAATGGTGTGCTTTAAGCACAATGTTGAACTTGATAAATCGCACACAAAATAGCAAATTATATTCATAAAAAATTACCTAAAGGCCCTGGTAGCCAAGGCTTACTATTTGTTATAGTTAGTTTAAGTCTTTTAAGTATAAGCTATCTTTATATAATTAAATAAATAAATATTCATAAAAATTAATTCCTCTATTGGATTTAAGTTTCAAACTAAGTGGGAAAAAAAGGAACATCTGACTTAAGTTAACAAAAAGACTCATTGGAATGCTTGCCAAACAATATTTAGTCCTTTTTGGTCATTTTTTTGGTGCAAATAAAACAATATAATTTTATTGTAATACTAATAAAATAAACAGTAAAAGTAGAGATCAAGAGTTTTTGTTCAGGGAACAAACGACAAAAGATTAAAATTGGTCGTAGTCGTTTCGACGAAGAACAGCTTTAGTGTACTTTAAGTACTTACAAGTTGAGCATGACATTCCGGGTGCTACAGAAACCTGCGCATGTTATTACTATAAAACTAGTGAACACCCATCTAATCGCGAGCCACCCCAACCATCGATATTTAAAAGGTATCTAATGAAATGCAATAAGCTCGATGTAGCAGCAATGCCAGCTGCGGGTGCTGCGGCTACGACTGCGGCCTCTGCGGCTTTAACTTGGCAAAGTGGCTGGAACAGGTTCGCGCTAAGTGGTCAGTTGGGATGACGCCTGCCAGACGATGGCCGACCGACCAACCAACAGACCAAACGACCAACCTCCCAGTGCCAGAGTACAAGCCTGTTAACTTGGTCAAGTGTAGTAGCCGCCAACGTGGAATGTGAAAGCCGCACAAAGAACGAGAGAGCCAATGTTTAGAATGCGTGTCAGACTGCCTACGGAATGCCTCTGCCCGCTGCTTACACCCGGACTAGCTGGAGTTGCACGTAGCCAACAAGAAACGCTTGGAGTTGGCCTGCAATTGTGGCACGTTTCTGTGTCAGCAGCAGAGACGACGCAGGTTTTACGGTCAAGCATTGTACTATAAAGCCGCCTAGTCATAGCTGCCTCATAGTTTTTCTAATTTTATTTGCACGGGGGAAAGCCATAAGAGCGTCGTGTACTGGCCACCTGAACTGACTTGAAGCGCCATCTTTTTTATTGTTCCATTTGGCCATTTTAATTGTAACTCAGCTGCAGTTTGTATGCAACGGAGCGCGCGCCATTTTCCATTTTAGTTAAGATTTTTTTACCCATAACGCATGCAGTGAAGGGGTATATTGGGTTTTTGTGCAGGAATGTAACAGGGCAAAGAAGATATTTTTGAAACTATATAATGTATATCAAATTGAAGGATATAGACATATCCGACTGAATACTATGAGAAAAAAACTTGAAGATAGGAAGAAACTTGAAGAGTTATGGATCAATTTTAGATTAGTTCTATTAAATTTAGTAGAGCTTAAATTGAATTGAATTTATTGCACAAAAAATGCGTTGTGTTTTTGTTCAGTACTGTACCTCAATTTAGCAGTAATGCGAAAAATGTGATAGAGCAGATTTTTTTTAGTTTTTGAAGAATTTCACGTATGGCAAGTAGAAACAAAATTTTCGAATTCTTTCGATTTTTAAAAATGCAATAACTTTTGAAAAGCTTATACCTAGTTAATCCTCAATTTGTTTTGCTCGTTGTTAGTTGGATTTGAAGATTCCAATAGCCTGAAATAATGTTGTTCTGTAGCTTTTTAGACCATTGGTGTTGTTCTAAAGGAATCGAATCAGTATGTATTAATAAACGACTTTTGAATTTCCGCATTTGTAAGACCAGAGGCCCCAGTCAAAATCTTGAACTATTAATATCTGTAATGTTTTTTAATTATGAGCTAGAGCCTTTATGTATTGTATATAGCCTTATGTGAGCCTGATAAACGAAACTTTTTGCACCTTTTGTTGATATTACACTGTGCACTGAATTAATCGTAGCTACTTAAAAAATACCAATAGATAGTTTTTAAAGCCTTGAAGACTAATTTTTGAAACCATTTTTATTTATTTAAAAATTGAGATAATCAGCTGTACTACGGAAATTTTATTCGGATTCGTTTTTGCGTGCTCCGGAAAATGCATTTTTTTGTCGATATTTACCTTTTTATTTTCGATAAATTTGGAAACAAAGCCAGAAGGAAGAAAGCCGGTAGGCCGTGATGCAAGGGCACGTATGTGGAGTGTATTGACGAAATAGGGAGGAAAAGAGGAAGATCTATTGGCGAAATGAAGAGGATGGAGAAAGTTCACCGTGGTCCCCCCTACGCTATAATAGCACAGGGCTTTTTATCAAAGAAGAAGAAGATAAATTTGTGCATTTCTCAAATGTTTCCGATAAATTCTCCTGTTGCGGTGGGCAAATATTCGGTTTCAAAACGAATCCGAATAAAATGTTCTGATTCATTTTCCGAAGCACGGCCGAATAATAGGCAGACAAATTTGACATTTTGACAAAAAAAATATATTGAAAACTGCTTCTTAAAGGCAGTTGGGTACCCAAATACCTATTCTCTAGAGCATGTTTTTTTTTATATATTTTTTAAGTGTACCCACTCTTAGGCATCTTCTCCAGTAATGAGTATATCGCAGGCGGTTACGCCCGACTGGAACCTAAGCAATTCATTCATTTTTTTTTCTTTTTATGGCATTTCTATTTTTATGCCACTTTTTGCACTTTAATTCGTTTAGTGTGCCTGACACGCCGCTAGGTGGCGCTCTTATGACTGTTGACCCAATTGCTGGCCATGTAATCCTCACTAGCGCCCCCTCGAACCCGAACTTTTGCACTCTTAAGGTGTGTTGCAATTTGCCTTGGCTTTTGTTTAATTGCAAGTGTGAACATTTTGTGTCTGGCAAGGTTTTTTTTTCCTACTTCTTCATCTTGTTGTTGTTTGTTATTCGCTGTACTTGTTGTTGTTTTTGTTTTGTTGTGCGCTTTGTTTGCAAACCTGCGGCCATTGCTGTTGCTTGCATTTTTCACTTCCGTTTGCAAACATTTTTCGCACGTGAGCAGCGCAAATGTTTGGCATTGGCAGCTGAGAGTGTGTGCTAAAGAGAGTGTTGTGGGATGAGAGGGTATGTTTGGTTGGTATGTTTGAAGTGGGAGGGGGTGGCAGTGTTTGTGAGTGGCTTTGCATTAGTTTACCTGTCAGAAGTGCACTATGGATGCAAGTTTACTTTAATGCGTGCAACATACCTGTAAAGATACAAAAGAAATGTTTTTGATTAGCTTTAAGTTGGCAAAAAAAAATAGGGCTCCTGTTTTTGGAGCTTTTGGAAATTTGCTTAAGAATATTTTTTTAAATATGAAATTTTTTTCTTATGAAATTCGAGAAATGTTGAAAAGGTTTGATTTTATAGACGTCGATCCGATAGTCAAATTGATTACATTTTACACATGGCACGTAGCTTATAGGTGTTGCCTTTGCTTAGGTATTGGTTGCATTTCAATTTTGGGAAGTAGAGGTCATAACATCCAAGAAACCACCCGATATCTTTTCCAAATCTTCCTAAATTACATTTTATTGTCGGCCGTGCTCCGAAAAACAAAAAAACCAAAACGAAAAATTTTATTCGGATTCGTTTTTGCGTGCCCCGGAAAACGAATTTTTTCGTCGATAACTTATAAATTCCTATATTTCCATTATTTTTATTAGATTTATACATTATTTCTGCTTGATACAAAACAGCTAACAAATGTTAAGATTCGTTTTCCGGAGAACGGCAGATTCTTTTTATTATTTTCTTAAATGCTTAAAGGGTATGTACTTAAATCAATATAATCTATAAAATTTTATATGACATTTTAAATAGTGTCTGCTTTCCATTTCAAAATTTTTCCAAACTTGATAAGTTTAAGCTCAATAGCAAAAGTTTGAAAGTCTTGCTGCTGCAACATGTAACTTTAATAGCTCAACAAAAATTCTAGAAATTCTTTAAACATTTTGTAGCTTGTATGTAGTATTTATAAGTACATCAATCCACTTAAAAAGTAAAACATTTTTTAAACACTTCTTGCTGTCTGCTATTAAAATTTATTTCTTTTTCAACTTGCCGTCTTAGACAACTTCATTTACCATGCTAAAATATTCACTTAGTCTTGCAACATAGTACCACCCCCTCGTAGCGCTACCCCCGGCAGTTGCCCACCCGCACAATACAAAGGCAAACAAAAGTTACTTTCGCACATTTATTTACTAAATATTATGTATATCACACATACGCCCCATTAGACAACTTTGTTATTTCTTTTGCTTGTCTTGTCTCTGTCACACACACACACATAAACACCCACACACACGTGTAATAAACACCTCTAGGTTTTGCTTTTGTTTTTGTTTTCATTTCATATAAACATACAAAAAAAAATGCCACAGGTGGTTAATATGCTACCAACTTCCACACTTAACGTCACCTGCATTTGTGCCACATATTCCATGCCGCACTCACTCAGTCTCTCTCTCTCTCTGTACAGTGCGCTCTCTTTGCTGTCTCTCTGTGTATGTTATGCCATAATTTACATACATTATGCATGTTCTAGCTGTTGGCGCGTATCTCAGTCACCTGGCCCAGGTAACAACTAAGAAGTACATAAGCAAGTACATTGAACCTGCAATGATTGTGCGCGTGCAAAAAAAAAAAACAACAAAAACGCCAAGGGGAGGATACTATAACAACAACAACACTGGTGAGTCAAATGCTGCCAAGGGACTTGTGGAAAACAAAAAAAAACTTCTGGCAGCATCAAAGAGCAGTGGCAACAACAACAACAGCAACTGTTGCTAGTTTCCGGTTTCCTGTAGCAACGACAAATTTTTCCAAGCCCGTCTTTTCTTTTTTTCACTTTTTCCATCAACCTTTTTGCTTTTTACTGCTATATGCCATTTTTTTTAGTCCTGTTTTTTAGTTTTAATAACATATCATGATTCAATTTGATTGACTTTAATGCCATGCATATGTCTCCAGCTGAGTGACCAATAATTGACATATTTTCAATAAAAAAAATGTTGCCAGGAAATAATGCAAAATGAGTTCTACACTGCGAGAAATTTGCAAAGGCACTACGTCAAAGTTTTAGTTCTAAGGAAATAAAATATATTTTATTTTAGAAGTGTATTAGAGCTAAGCTTTTTCTACAAAAAGGTAAAAATCTTTTGTACCCAATACAATGTAAATTTTTGTAGTATTTTTTCATCATATAGCCGTAATTTTAATAATATTAGCTTATTTATTTTTATTTTTGACATTTTTGGACAAAAAAAAATGTTTTAATTAAAAAAAAAAATTGTAACAAATTTTTGTGTATTATTTTTTAATGTTAAATGAAATCGATTCGTACTTAATGTTATTTATTATTTGCATTATATACTAAAACATTATTATAATTATTGAAGTATATTTTTAAAAAACAATTTTTCATACTATTTAAAAAATAAAAATTATTAAAAAAAATATTTTTTTATTTTATAGTGTAAATCAATTGGACTTATTTTTACACTATATAAAAAAGGGATGGGAAAAAAGGTTCCAATACAATTACAAAAAATATATTAAAAAATTTTTGTTTATTATTTTTTAATGATAAATGAAATCGATTCGTATTTATTGTTATTTATTATTTTATTATTTGCATGAAATACTACAAAAAATTATTATATTTATTGATGTATATTGTTAAAAAAAATTCATACAATTTAAAAAATAAAAATTAATAAATAAAATTTTTTTTTGTGGTGCCAAATCAATTTGACTTATTTTTACACTATATAAAGAAGGGATGGGAAAGTAATGTTCCAATACAATTAAAAAAAAATATTAACAAATTTTTATTCATTATTCTTTAATTTAAATGAAATCGATTCGTATTTGTTGCAATTTATTATTTGCATTAAATACTACAAAAAATTATTATAATTATTGATGCTTATTGTTAAAAAAAAATTTCATACAATTTAAAAAAAAAATTTTTTTTATTTATTGTACTAGTTTTTACACTATATAAAGAAGGGTAAAAATACCTATTAAAAAAAATATTGCGTTTTGGATAAAAAAAAAATTTTTAATTTGTATTTAAAAATATGAAAAAAATGTGAAATAAAATTTTTTTAAAACAAAAGAAAACATAACGAAACTGCTGTTTTCTAATAAAACAATTTTTTTAATATATTGTATGTAAAATGCAAAAATCTCTTTTTCTCTCTAAAATTTAGTATTTTTATTTTTTTTTTTTTGTTTTGTTGTGTTGGCTTTATACATTTATGCATACCCTGTAGCTCTATATTAAAAACTTATTAGTATACTGTTTTGTCACGAATTTTTCTTCTATAACAAGCCAGTACGTTTTTGTGGGTTACGTTGGCTTATAATTCACAAGTCGTTCAAATAACTGCCTACTATAAAAGCCCTATTTAATAATTGTTGAATTGAATAAGAAATTTTATTTTGCTGTATTTTTTTTTATTAATTAATAATTAATTTAATTTAGCAATTAACTTAATTTTTACGGTTTTTTTCTATAAATCACTTTGAAATTCTTTGAGACAGCGTAATAGAGTTTTTTCATTCGCCGCGTTATTTTAAGTAAATGCGAACCGATTAAAAAAACATTTATATTATTTATGGAATAAAATTGAAATGGAAAGCAAGAGAAAATAAAGCAAAAGTAGTACACTAAATCAATTCTTAAAAAAAAAAACTGAAGCCGCCTAGTTAAAAAAACTAAATTTTTATCATGCTGATCAAAAAAACTCCAGACTGCAATTACTAAGTCCAATGAAGGAAAGCGTTTTAAATACCCTGCTAACTTTATTCGTAGCACTTTTTTCGCAAAGTGTTCAAAGACAGCTTAAAACCGTTTAAAGCACTTCCACGTGTCTCGCTGAATTCTGTCGGAATTTGTCTTTCACTTTTATTTTTTTTTCAATGTTCAACTTGGCAGCGCATTCAAATCACTCAATTACCAGAAGCCCCTAGACACAAGCTCACATTTAAGTGCATTTGACATTCATACAAATTATTTCAGCAATTTTCTATACCTCTTGCCTTGGCCTGGTCCAAAGCACAGCTCAATTGAATGCACACCCATTCACACACACATACTGACACACACTTATATAAGATGTAAGCCAACCTTCTAGCTACTTTAAATAATGAAGCCATTTTCGCGTAGTATTCCCATACGCAGCCAATCACTTTGGAACTTGAGCACGCCAAGCGCAAACAAAAGGGTCACACAGATACTCACATACTCATACATGCTATATATGAAGTTTTTCCTCGCTAACAATGCCAGCAGAATCCCAACCACCCCAAACCTACTGCCAAAACTAAGGTAGTCCAGTTGCATTACTTTTGTGTGCCCCAAAGCGTTGCAACAACCCGCACAACTTTGGTCGAAATCAATAAAAATCCTTTACACAACAACAACTGAAGCATTCAGCGGGCATATTATCTGCTGCAACATCATCATAATCGCCATCATCATCATTGGCATATACGCCATAACGTGTCCTGAACACGTACAGCATAAAGGATAAAGGAACCATCGCGTTATCAGCATGCTTGGCATTCATAAGATCTCTAAATCGAAAGCTACAGTCCGCCGCTGAGCTACTTAAGACACCAGGTTCCGTCAGTGGGGTAGGCGGTTACTACATTGGAGCGATGGCAAAGTAGCCACAGACAATAGACAAGCCAAATGTTGGCAGGGCTATTCCCTGGCTGACTGCCTGGCTGGGCTCCTTGGGCTGGCATTGTGTCAGCTGCAACCAGGACAACAGCCACAACTACGTTGACAGCGACGCCGACGTTAACGCCAAGACGGCGTTACCGTCAACACGACAACCTGCTCTTGCCGGGAACCAAATATGCTCATCGTACATATTACCTGTCTTTTGTGTGTGCTCCACGCTTTACAACACCGCTCCCCCCTTGCACTGCACAAGCCATTTCCCGCCTTTACTTGTGCCACGACAAAGTTTTCAATAAACTCCCTCAAGCGTGTGCATTAAGTGCAGCGCAGCAAAGGATATCCTGCACAGTGGAATGAAATGATTTTTTTGCGCACAAAATGTCAATGACGATTTTAAAGCATTTTTCAAAAGATTTTATTTTATTTATGGATGTACGCGTTTGAGACGTTGTTTTTAGTCAATATTGCCTCAAAGAGATAAAGGAATAGTAGAGTGCAAAAAAAAATCAATATTTTTAAAATATGTTGCAATGCGTCAAAATAAGTAGAGAGATTATGAAATTATTTGGTTCCAGACAGGAGAGCTGTAAAAAATTAACCTCATTATAATTTATAAGGGGTATAAATGCCGAATTTCCCCCAATATGAACGCCTTGATCTTCGTTATCATAAAAGCTAGTATAACAAAACTTGTCATTTGGACTTCCATATATCCAGCCAGATCCTACTCAATTTTTTTTCCGCAACGCTACCTTCCACCCCTTAATAAAAAACTCCAGTTTGTATGACCAAAATGTAGGATATAAAATCTTTTAATCTATATTGTAACCCCACGATCGGAGATAATAACAACATTAATATAAGTGGGCAATGCTGCACTGCGTCCCCTAGGATCTATTGTGCTTCCTTCTAGCCCTAGAGCTGCTCAATTAGCCCAATATCTGCAACAAACTTAATTATTTGGGATGGATCTAGTCGCGTGATGTCATATATCGATACTCTATGCCTGCCGAGGAAGGATGTCCTGCAAGTATATGTAGGGGGGTTTCCTCAATTTCACAAAACCTGCATGTAAACGATGCAAATAGCTCTCAGGTGTTTCCTGAGTCTGCAAAACCCGTCAGTAACCCAGTTAACCTCAACTGGGTCCCAGGACATAGAGATATCGAGGGAAATTGTATTGCAGATGAACTGGCTAGACAAGGAACTACCCGCATTCTCCTTCAAGACAAGCAGAGCCTGGGTATATCTATTGCCAGTTGTAAACTGAGTTTGCGAAACCATTTCGCCCTCACTGCAAACCAGATGTGAAATCGGTCATCGAACATATGCAGGATAACACTGCAAACTTGGCCGACTTTTTGCAGGAAAAGAACTAAGGAACTTTGCTGTCTTAACAGAGCTCAATGCTCGACAGTGAATCGCGCTATTATCGGACACTGGCTGGTGGGAATCCCCGCATCCTAATCACGATTTCTGCAGAAGTTGCGGTGACGAGGAGGTGCTAGAGACGGTGGAGCACCTTTTCTGCCACTGCCCTGGACTGTGCAGGACAAGATTTCGCTTCCTCAAGTCATACTTTTCTACTGACTTATCTTATCTCTCAGCACAGAGTCCAAAAAGCCTATCGAGGTTTAGAGGGTGGTGAAAGGTACACCATGGCGGTATCACAACGGGCCTATTCTTGGCCTAAAAGAGTTGGGACTCCAAGTCGCCACTCCCGCCCTAACCTAACCTAACCTAACCTAACCTAGCCCAGTTAAGGGAATTCTTGCCCAGTTGGGATATTTTCTTTAACCTAGTTAAAGGGGCCAAGGAGTTGCTTGGCTAACCGTAAGCTAGTCTCGCCGGTCCAGTCCATTTCTCGTCTGGACGTTTCCTCTTCTCTTAGCAGCAGTCTAGTGGTGTGTCTGCCAATGCCGTAACAAGGTTCAGTAGTTTTGTAGCCCCATTCCTCGCCAGTTCATCATCTGCTTCGTTGCCGGGAATATTCTTGCGCCCCGGGATCCATTTAAGAGAGACAAAGACCAACTTTGAATTAATCTTCAAGCCATTGATCGCGGCTTGACTGTCAGACAGTATGGCAATGCCTCTGTATCGGATATAGTCGCAATATAGTATTTTAGATCCAATCGCCTTTTCATCAAATTTTTCCTTTCCCTTTGGCGCCATTTTAGGCAATCGACTTTTCACCACTGTGCAACAGCTTGTGGCAGCTACACTTACCTATATATGCGTATACGCTACGCTATTGCTTTCATTCGTTATGTGCGCTCTTTGGCCACAGAGCAATTTGCATGGCTTGAAATTCGAATTCGAAATGTAAAAGTAAGTCGTGTAATGCGCCTGCAAGAAATGGCCTAATGCGCCGCCAGGCGGCGTTTCCCTTCTAAATAAGTGGAACAGGGTCCTACCACAAAAACGCGCGGCGGGATAGAAAGCCAGCAAAAAGAGAAGACGACGACGACGACGACAACCTAGACTTCAGCGATGATGATGAAGTTGATGACGATGACGATGACGATGACGTCGAGGCATATGAGACCCGGCCGCGTAACGAGGCGTACGTGAGTGTTGCCGTTTATGACGATGACTACGTACCGACTAGTATGGCAATGGCAATGCCACTTGTTGTTGTTTTTGTGAATGTTGCATGAATTGGTAGTGTAAAATGCGCATAGCAGGTGGCACATAGCATTGGCATTACTTTGCCCTCGGTTTCGGGTTCCGCCAGCTTGGGGCCGTTGACGGCTCTGGCTATGACTTTATTGCATGTTATGCCAAAACAACCAAAGAGAGTAAAGAATTTTTGCATTATTGCATAATGCCACAACAACATGGGGGGCTGTTGCAAGTTGGTTTTTGTTGGCAAGGGTTAGTCAAGTGGTCGAGCGCTAAGCTGCATTACTCAAAGGGGTCGTAAGTAATATATGAAGTAATCGCTGCCTCGAGACGTCACCGAAGCCGCCGCGTGTTGATGCCAATGTTAGATAAACAAAGTTGTAAGTGGCCACAAAACAAAGCTGCCGTAGGGGCTGTCTAGGGTTAAGAAACACGTACGGTTCCATCATATGACTAGCTTGATGAAATTTAAAGCCAAAATCGTGGGAGCTAGTACAAGTGCTGGTCATTGTTTGCTACGTTTTTGTTGCTTTTTTGGGGTTGATCCATGGAGTTTGATTAAATGCACATTTTTGTGCGCACTTTTAACACGTTGCAGTGTTCACAATGTATTTTCTTTTAATGTTTGTTTGTTGTTGGTTACTTTTTTTTTTTTTTTGGACAACGCGCACGAACAAAAGGCGACAACAAGCCGCGGAACAATAACAATGGACAACCTGAACAACAGCAACAATGGTAGCCATAAAAAATGCACTCTTGCTGGACTAAAAGTGCACTAAGAGAAAAAATGTGCACTTGTTAGACATACATGAACTGTCTTACATTCAAAATAACTTACAGTTGAATTTTGAAAGAATTCCCATTTAAAGTAGATATGAAAAATAAATTCAAGTCATATAGAACGAAAAAATTTAAATGATCTACCAAGCAGGTGCGGATCCAGGATTTGGTCTTAGGGGGGATCTTCACTTCGAAGTGTATATATCAGAGTTCGCAAAAGATTGTCAACCTATTTTTGCAACTTTTGGGGGGTTCCAGAACCGAAATCCACTCCCGTGGATCCGCCACTGCTACCAAGGTTATCTGGATGTGAAAATGTCAGTCATAAGATAATAGAATTGGCCCGATTTATATAATTCGGACCCAAAAACTGGAATTGGATCGGCTAAGACTACTTATAGGATAAATGTTTATCACCTTAAAAATTTCAGTGATCGCAAAAACGTTATGAAGTTAAAAAGCTTAGAAGCAATTAAAGTGTTTAAGATGACGATGCAAGCCGCCATTTTATCATATTTTTAAAAGGACTAAAAAATTATAAATTTATATTATTAATTTATTTTAAAAATCATTTTTAAGAAAAAATTTAAATAAAAGGGAAATATCAATTTTTATTTCGAAATAAAAAAAATCATATACATATTTCAAATATATTATTTAAAAATTATTTGTAGATTGTAATCAGGTGCGGATCTAGGATTTGGTCTTGGGGGATTCTTCACTTCGAAGTGCATATATATGAAAGCTCGCAAAAGACTTTCCACCCAATTTTCAACTTTTGGGGGTCCCAAAAACCCCCGTGGATCCGCCACCGATCGAAATATTCAAAAAATTCAAGTTTTCAATAAAAAATAAAGTTTCTATGAATTCAAAAAAAACTTGATTTTAAATATCTTTGCATATTTCATTGAAGGAACAATATTAAGGACCTATAAAAAAAATAGATTTATTTCAAATATATTTTGGACCAAGGTGTGTATTCCACTTTTATATGATTTACATTTTTCAATATTTTTGGCTTTTGTATTGAAAAAAGTTTTTGTTTTTTGCATAATTAAAACAAGGTGTCATAGAAAAAGTTTTTATAGTTTTGTCAACACACACTGATTTTCGCTCAGTGCACTGAACTTTTGCAACAACTTGCATGCTGGTGTGCGTGTCAGCGTCCACTTCGCAAGGCATTCAGCATGAGCTCAATGAAATGGCGCATTCCAGCATGTTCCTTTTCCAACAAAAAAAACCAAAAAAAAAACCCCAACACAAAACCTCACAAAACAAAGCAAAAAAAAAGAAAATTATACCAAAATAGAAAAGCAACCTGAATAGTTACCAAGTGCAGTCAAAGTCCGGCTGCCAATTTCACTAGGACTTTATGGCTTTTGGGGGGTCTCATGTGAAACCATAATTTAAAAGCTTTAAGCAAATCTCTCTGTCTCTGCTGTGCATGTAATCAGCCGCTGCATGTACAAAGTGAAGTCCGACTGACAGTCCCTCAGATCCCTCCCAGAAAGAAAAAAAACGGGCAGTGGGCATAAAAAGCCAAATAAATTAAATGCCGCCCAGCTGCCACCTGACGGCTACAGCTAACGTGTATATATATATGCATTTTGCCGCTCAAAATTAAATGCAACTTTTTTGTTTTTGCATTTTTGTTGCCCATACGTCACGTTGGCTGCTGCCAATGCTGCCAGTCGCTACAGTTCTCTGCAGCAACATCTACAATAAAAGTCGCCTTGGCTTGGCAGTTTTTATGTTGCATTTGCATGTCTGCCTGTGCCTGTGCCTGGTTTATTGCCTGCATTTTTTTGTTAGCCATTTTTTTTTTTGGGCCTTATTGTTTCGCACTCAGCACAGCCTCAAGCAAAATTATACGCATGAGCGCGCCGGAAATGGCAAACTTTGCACAACAACAACAACGGCAACAACAATGGCTACAGCGCCAAAAAGAAATGACAGCAAAGGCAGCCAAATTGAAAGCAACACCAAAAATACACACATATAAACAAACACATACACTCTCTCACACATACACAGACTCTTACACTCTTTTACTCTCACACACACACTCACTCTCTCACATTGATGCACTTCTAGAGTGACTGGCCAACAAAAAGTGCAGCATTTTGCGTGCCAACGCCAAAAAAAGCCAAAAAAAAAAACAACAAACAAAACCAAAACAAACAAAAAACAAAAACAAAAAAATACTGCATTCGTTTGCACCTGAGCTGGCTGCACACCTTGCTTGAATGACTGTAAAGGGACTGAGCTGAAGTGCATGGAAGCGAGCGAGAGAGAACAAGGCAGAGAGCGCTTGGAAGAGCTAAACAGGCGTCAGCTACACTGAAAGAAATTGTAGTCAAGGTAAGAACATTTAATGCTGCTAGGCTATACTTGTTCTATGGACAAGTTAAAAACCAATATATTCATAAGCTCGTATTTGATAAAATATGATTTTTTAAATAAATTGAAAGAGCAACTAAAATAAATATATATATCGGTGAAAATAAGGGAAGCGGGCCACTTTTCCCCCAAACTTCTCCGATTTTGATGATTTTTAAATATTTGGTAGAGCTACTACTAGCCAATTAGTCACCACGTCAAATTTTATTGCAAAACTCCGAATTTTTATCGAGTTATCGATAACAGAAAATTGGGTTTTTCATTTCTAGACTATTCTTTCACAAGCCATATCTACTAAACGAATAAAGATATTGGGGCGATTTTTTTTCCATGATAGATAAAATATTAAATTTAAAAAAAAAATAATTTTATTTATTTTTAAGATATTTTTTTTTTAATTTTCTATCATTTATAGTTTTTAATTTTAAAATTCAGAAGAAGTAGAAAACTGGAACCTCCTCCAACATTTGAAAGGGACTATTTTTAAAAAGTGAATGGCAAGAACGGTTCTTTCTATTGATAATAAAGATTTTCCGATTTATTTGAAATTTTTGCGTTTCTTTCTTATTTTTAAAAAAACCTCAAGATTTAATACCCTTTATATGACATTATTTTTATTAAGTATATATTTAAAATAGCCATAATCCAAACCCGAACACATTTATAGCTTAGAGTCTTCAAACAAGCTCTGTTTCCAAATAATCGTACCACATTTTAAACAAGCAGAATTAGTTCACTCCAAACCGCAAGTCTGTACTATTTTTCGTTCAGTGTACGCTTTGCTTTTGTTATTTCGAACAAGCGGCAACCAAAATGCAGCGGATTAGGCCAAAACGGCAAAACATTGACCAGCAAAAGCAAAGAACCAAAACACAGTCGTTGTGTGAAAGAGTGCAAGCGAGACAAAAGACGAGGTGTGAGCAGGTAAGCAAATGAACCATAGGTGAGCAGAGCCAACAAAGTAATAGTAAAAGCAAATAAACAAACAAACAAAACTAAACCAACTGCAAAACTGCAAGTGACCCCGAATCATGTTGCAAGTATCTGTGTAAAGGGCTGGCGGTGGAGGGGCGTAGAATAAAAGACTGGTAAAGGGGTTTGGGCAAGTGAGTGGGTTAGCTGAAGTCTGTGTTTGTTGTTTTTGTTGGTATGAAAGCATTTCATATGCCAAGTGCAGTGCGGTTCTCTTGGCATGACGTGCAACAAAAACCCTTTCACTTTGACATGACCGTGCAGCATGCAGCATGCAGCACAGTCAACCCATGAAACTGGCCAAACATTTTTAGACAACACTCGTTTTGTTTTTATGGCAGGCCTCGGTCAATGCTGCCAAAACTGACCCCACTACCCGCTCAGGCACACAGTCAGTCAGTTGGTTAGAAGGATGAATCTATGGACGACGAATGTATCTGGCTGGCAATGGACACCAACAGCCAGTTGCTGTAATGCGTCCAGTTTGAAAGGGATTAGTGCAACACACATGCAACAACAACACACAAAAAACTGCCATAAAAGTGACAGGCAGAGATAACAAAATGAAGTTGAGTGCATAGCAAAGCTGACATACAGTCCATGCTTGGATTAGCCGCCACTTGGCCAAAGCTTATCTCTGAACGCTTTGCTAACACAACCAAGCTCTAGCGCTTTAGCCAGTGGCTTAGACGGGTTTTAGCAAAAGGAGTCATATTTGTAGCAACAAAATTTTTTACATTTTCAATAGGAATTCTCTTCTTTGTTTTATTTTGATATTTAGCTCTGTATCTTAAAGTCATCATTATCATCATTTCCTATATCCGCCATCGGAGCATAGGGCTTGCCTTAGAGTAGACTTTGTAAATATATTAATTATTTCTGGATGGATCTTCCAAACTTCATGAGCTGATATTCGTAGTGGATTTGCTAAGCTTCATCTGTTGATTGCTTTTTACTTAATATCCCCCTTAGCTACGCCACTGCCTCTTGCCACTCGCTGTACGTGAAAGTGCCTGACAGCAACTAAATGAACATTCGTTGACGCTCATAAATTAATTGCAACGCTTTGCGCCTTGGTTTCACAAATTATGAGCAGCATTATGAATGCCATAAGACAAGACAACGCGTACTGCCTCCTTTCTACTGCCTCATGTGGCACGCCCCCATCACAAGCTACACACTAGACACAGTGCCACAAGTTGCAAAGTTGGCTGACTGGATGCATGGCTAATTGTTACTATTAGCTTTCCATTTTCAACTTGCACTTGGTCAGTGCGTTGTAGTTGAAGTGGATGCCGGAGCAGAAGATAAAGCAGAGTAAAGAGATGTTGCTAAAGACGCAGACAACCCAATAACATGAATTTAATAGCCTCAAGGCGCTTTAGTTCATTAAAGGAGTACACTTAAAGAAATAAGACTTTAGATAGTCAGAAGTTGATTTCGCACTTAAATTGAAGATTTACAATTCGCTGAAAGAGCTTGAAATTAAAAACTTGAAACAGTTAAGAATAAGATATAGTACAAGTGTTAATCATCTTTATAATTCGAACGAATTCATGTTCTTCGGTTAAATAGTATAAGCCTCCAACCTCACTATCCCTAACTTGGCTATTTGTTAGGAATACGATAAAAAACCAAGCCGATCCAGAAAGTTTGGAAATTATTTAGATTATCTTGTTAGTTGAAAAAGATTGGATTCTATTTCTGATTTATTGATTGATTTTTCCAGCTATTACAGAAATTTCGCAGAAATTTGCTGCGAAGAATCCGAATGGGTCAGAATTGGCCCATCACGTCAGGATTTTGTGATATTTGAGGCTATGTACCCGAAAAACGGCGTAACTTCGAATATCCATTACTTTGCGAAAAAAAAAATCGTAATTGATCTCTTGAACTCTTAAAGGGTATTAAAGGGTAAGAGTGGTACTAAATAATGTAACTGGAGAGACAGACCACACCCGGTACATAACCTCAAAAGTAGGAAAAAAATTCGTTTTTCGGGTACATAACCTCAAATATCTCAAAATCCTGACGTGATGTGCCAATTCTGTAACCGCATTCGGATTCTACGCAGCAAATTACTTCGGAAATGGCCCTTAGCTTTCCAATAACTGGCATGACCCCGATATTTGTAGACCTGTGTTATTAATTTTCAAGATTTTTTTAATCTGGATAAAAATTCATAGAAAATTGATTAGCCTAAATCAACTTTTTCCGAGTTTAATTTTATTCTTTATACAAATGCTCTAGAAATGTTTAGGAAAAAATACTTGGAACTTAGGGATTAAGGTGTTTAATATGATTGTTTAACAAGTTGGAGAAAACGTAGACTGTACCTCTCTTGGAAGGACCAGGAAAAAAAACGAAAACGGCGAAAAAGAATGACTTTGCCGTCCATGAACCAGGAAGAAGGTACTTTAGCTTTCTTTGTCATCACTTCGTAGAAAATGTTCCAGCACAGTCGATTAAAATGTACCGGAAAATCATCAAATATCGATACATTTTAACATCAGTATTAAATACCGACAGTAATAAATATTGGTATTGAAATTATATAAAATGTAAGCTACATATGATCAGAGAGTACCAAATAGACAGAGGCGAAAATTCTCTCCGAGTTCGAAAGTGCCGTTGAAACTTTATCCAACGACTTGGGCTCGTCTGGTGTAAAAGCAAAATCAAACGCAAAATAAAGTCAGGCACCAACAACAAGCAACAGCAATGGTAGACGAATGAATGGCAAAAGCAAAAGGCAGCATTGGCTCTTGGCTCGGTCTGTGTTGTGTTGTGATGTTTGTCCGGTGACTTGGGCTCGGCCAAAGCAAAGCGATATGAATGAAGTATTGGTTGTCGCTGCTTTTGTGTTGATGTTTATGCACTGACCTAGGCGCATTTTGGTTCAATCAATGATAAGAATTTTATATAAATCTAGAATGTATCGCCTTGACCCTGACTGCAAAATAAATAAAAAGGAGCCTAAAATTATTTTCTTTATAATTTTTAATTAAATTAACTAAATTTTTTCCTTAATGCTAAGTTATTTATAACATTAGTTTTCGTTTAGTCGGTGTTAAAAGTATCAAAAAAATACAAATTACATTTTTTGTTTGCATTCTTCATTGAAAATAGTATGTGTCTAAACTGTAATGTGTTTCCATAACTAAAAGTATTGTTACTTCATATACATACATACTTGTTTTAGTTTAGATTTTAGGGAAGGCAAATTCAATTTTGACAAAGCAAAGGAAAGGATATTTTGCCGGCGGCTATTTGCTTTGCCACGCAAGTAGGCGGCGATGAACAAAAGTGGCGTTTGCAAGTGGTTTATTCGTTCGATTGCTAGAAAACTATTAATCCTAGGATAGTAATAGAGAACTCATTTTGTAGATCATTTCATATACTTCAATAGAGTACTTGGATATTCTTGCGAAAGTCCCACCAATTTTACGGTAGGAGCAGATGTTTTGAAAAACACCAAAAACTATTTCCACTTTTTTAACTTTGAATAGTCATTGTGCCTGAACCAATTAATCAATCACTTTGATTTGAGTTTTATTTGAAAAATTCTATATTTTACTGATAATAATTTTTATTAAAAAAACATAAATAAATCTAACTGTAATAGCAAAACAATATTATGTAATAATCACACCAACCACTTTTTGGCGGGAAAGAGCAACTGCCTTTGGAAAATTTGGTTTAGGACTTAATTGGGGTCCCAAACAATCTGATGATGTTTTCTACTCAGTATTTTTTTCAGGCTTAAACTCTTTGTTTATTGTAGTAAAGAACAATCAGCATCAGCAATAGCTAAGCATTAGCTAAACATAATGCGTTGGTTTAAACTTAAAAGCAAAAACAAAATTGAATACAAACAATGCAGCTGCGCTATGTTTTTCTTTTTATGCATTTGTAGTTGTGAATATGCATAACGCAATTAAATATTTCAAAACTTCATTACAATTTTTGGGCTCATTGAGAAAAAAAGCAAACAATTATTTTATTTTTAGCATTGTTGCACCAAATCAGTTTCTAAGCAAATGCAACTTGCAATTAAAAAAATGCATTTCCCTAAAATTGCCATATAAAATGAATAAAAGTTGATTTAGTAAAATGGCAAAAAATAAATTGCAAACTAATTAAATAGCGAAGAAGAAAGAAGTCAAAAATTATGATTAGCCAAGGCCGGCAGCCCAAAGATATTATAAACTCTATGAAGTGGTGTTGGTGGGCAGCGGGCAGAGTTAAAAGGGAAAATCTAAAAATAGCCCATACAATTCTCGTGTTCTTGCAATTGAACTCGGCTCAAAACTTCGTTGTTGGCTGTCGGCAATGTTCATAAATTCAGCCGCAACCAAATTTGTAAATTTTTAGTTTCTGAGCATTCATACCCTTTCTCAATATGTGGCTGCTATGACACTTTGCAATCGCGTTTGCTTTACACTAACAAATGCATGCATAAATGGCGAAAAATACGAAGAAGAGTATTTTGCTATCGCCTTCCATTCTGCTGAACTGTTTTGCATTGCGGCACACACAAACACAAGTCATTTTTAGCCGAAACAAAACAGACTTTTGGTCAGCGCGTTGTCATTAATAGCTGCATGTTATTAGGCCACTGTCGATAGAACTGTTTTTTGTTTACCAATTATTTTTTAATAAAGTTTAAAACAGTGATGACAATAACTTGTCGTGAGTTGTAGAAATATGAATGATGATTTATATAAAAAATGATAAATGATGATGATAAAAAATTAATAAAAGAAAGAATTGATCATTGTTCCATTGGTTTAAAATATTAATATTTTTAATAATAATATTATATTAATATTTTTTAAAGTAAATGCTTAAAATAAGCGATGTCTTAATACTTAATACCTCACTGAAAAAAAAAAATTAATAAATGTGCAAAAGAAACAATATTTACAGTATTACAAACTTTGCACAACGAAATTTCCTTATATTAATAAAACTATTTTGAAAGAAATATAAAATCAAATAAAATGTCAAAATTAAAATTGAAAACTAAATAGTTAATATATAATAGCAAAGAATATACATACATATACATATGTAGAACTACACAAAAAAGTTTACTTTGCTTGAATTTATACATTTGCTTGGACATGAAACTTAGCAAATGGAATTCGCGCAGTGGCAATGGCCTAGTGGAATGAGTGTTCGACTCAGACTCTAATGTGTCGAGGTTCGGTTCTTAAATGGATGTTAGATAGATTCAATATGATTTTTTTTTTTTTAATTTTCCATAATTTCTGTTCTTTTTCTATTAGATATATATTTTTTTATTGTCATAAGAAAATTAATGTTTCATTTTCGACAAATGTTTTCCCAATGACAATATACATACTAAGATGTGTATGCAAAATTTATTCAGCTCTATGGCGCGGGCAGTGAGAGCACAAACAGCCAAATTCTTAAATTTTTACTTTTTGAGCCTTCATACCCTTTCGAAGCCCACCCGTACCAACAAGCGCTAAAATGAATTTGGCTGAGATGCACATGCTATGTAGTTCTTTCTATATTCTTTGATAATATTTAAATTATATTTATTATATTTATATTTAAATAAAAAAAAAATTGTTTCGTTGCGTTATTATTAACATATTAATGAAATAAAATTAAAATATTTTGCCAAATATCATCTATAAACCAGCATGCATACAGACAAATTTCCCATAAACTGTCTGAAATGGACATACTCCAGGAAAAAGCATGTACCAATGCTGCCTTGCAATTCAAAATGAACCGATATACGCTGCGGCGCTGCAAATAATGTAAAAGCAGAAACGAAAAATAATAGCAAAAGGGTAAATAAATAAAACGCAAATCCACTTCGAATTTGGTTTCGTTTGCTTTGCATTGTGTTTGCGAGCCCTCGTCAGTGATAAACTTTTAAAATTTTCGAACTCGGAGAGAATTTTCGCCTCTGTCTATTTTGTACTCTCTGGTTCTTAATAAACCATCAACCGAACAACTAAAGCTGTACTAATATTTCTAACAATTGGCAAATCGGATTTTTTTTTTTTCTAAATGTCTTTTTAAAAAAAAAATAAAAGCTTTAGCGTATTCTTCTAACTTTTCGTTCAATTGTTAAATATTAATACGATTTCTGAAATATTTGTAATAATTTTCGCCGCTTTAGAGTACTCTTGATTAACTGAGGCTTATAGTCCACTTTTTCTTTCAGTGTAGTCCTAATTGATATGCGTACATTTTTCAAATAGCTTTTCCAGACTTACTTGTCAAATTGAAGACCAATTAGATTGATTATGCAGATATGCAGCTTAGAGCAACTCCAAGCTCCATTTATCTCACTATTTGTATCTATTATGTATCTAATGTTTTTTCGTTTTCCAGCTCCAGCGAAAGTGATTTTCGCTTTTTACTCTTCAGTTACCAAGTCGTTCATTGTATTCCAGTCTAGTCTGGCGGCGCTTCTTCAAAAAGCTTAACGTAATAATAATGCCACCAAATTTTTTTTTATTTATCTAATTATTTTTTAAATTAATATTTTTTTACTTGTACTTTTCGCCTTTGCAACAATTGTTGTGCCATGTGAAAGTTGTAAAAATTATATTTCATTTTGATGACAAGTTTTACAGCTTTTTCTTGCTGGCATTTAGCAGCAAAGAGTTTATAATTTGTTTTTAATTGTTTATTAATTCAATTTAAGAGACTTAGATGGAGATACAGAGAAATAATGTTTAATGACGCTTTACCAATTATGGAAATGGCAATAACTAAACGTATCTATGGTAGCTATGGTTAATTATTTGAAACATTTTGCGTTTGATAATTAAATTAAACGATGACTATAAAGCAAAAATTAATGTCAGTCTTTGAAGATATGTAGTTATTGTTGCTATACCCAGGAAGTAGAGAAAATTGTAGTTTTGAAAAAGAAGAATCTATGAACATTTACATTTGTCTAGAAGTTTTTTATACTGTTTAGATCTTAAAGTATCTTTGAAACTAAAGTAACTATATGTATATATTGCTATACAAAAAAAAAAACAGATAAAAAAAGATTTGTAGTTGCAAAAAGGAATATATCTAGAGATGATTGGAAGATTTATATTAACTTTGAAAAAATTTGAGTTAAATATTTAACATTTTTTTCAATATAATCTCCAAAATATTTAGATCAAAAAAATCATTGAAAATAGTGGCTAGACTGAAACAAAAGTTTTTATAAAGGAAATCTTCTGTGTTATGCTATGAAAAAGAAAAGCAGATATAAAGAGATGATGAGACGATGATGATGATATATACATCCATGATGATATATACATTGATGGATATATACATCCATATATATACATCCAGTGATATTAAGATCTAAAAAAAATATTTGAAAAGTAGTGGCTCGAATGGCACTTAAGTACTAAGAAAAGAAATCATTTGTTTTAAGAGATAATAATTTGAGTTAATCATTTTATATATTTTTACCATCATCTCCATGAAGCTTTTATCCAATGATATAGTGACTGGACTTAAACAAAATTACTAATATTAGAAATCTTTGGTACTATGCTATGAAGAAGAATAGCAGATATATAGAAATGAGTAGACAATTTATATTTATCTTCATTTTATCCAGTCAAATTTAGATCTAAAAAAATCTTTGAAAATAGTAACTGGACTGAAACTAAAGTCATAATAAAAGAAATCTTTTATATGATGATATGTAGAAGAAAAGCAAATACAAAGAGATGACTAGATGATTATTTTTATTAAGCTTACAAACTTTTTTTTTAGCAATTTGAGTTAATCATTTAAAACATTTTTACTGCAATCATCTACACATTTTATATCTTAAGAAATCAAAAATGTCTATGGTATTAGAAGAAAAGCAGATATAAAGAGATGATAAGACGATTTATATTAACTTTAAAACAAATTTTAAAAACTTGTGTTAACCATTTCACATTTTTTGCTTTCGTAATCTAGATTAAAATTGGTAACAATTTGAGTTGATTATCTTTTCACATTTCTTCTTGCCATAATACAGTTTTATAAAAAAATAAAAAATTTTGTTATTATTCTATGAAAATATCTTAACCAGCGAAATAAAGTTAATAAAAAATTCATTAGTTATACCATAAAAACTTAAAACTCCCTTAAGACTTCTTTATGATTCGTTTGACCTGCAATTACGAACTTTTTTCTTTATAGATTCTTAACATGCGCTACCAAAGACATAATAAAAAATAATAATAAATAATAAAAACTACCTGAAAAAGGTAATAAAAACCTTTCATATAAAAGTATATTAAAGAAATTCAATGCGGAAATTGCGCAAAATTATTAAATTACCCCTATTCCATATGCACTGTATGTGTGGTATTTGTGTGTATGCGTGTGTGTGTGCTTACATAGTATCTTGGCCAGCACCGGACATGGCCAAGAGCCAAAGTTAAACCGCAACAATCAAAACCAAACACCAGGCACAAATCAAAGCCATATCAAGTTGGCCAGTTTTCAGTCGGCCAACTAATGCGAGCGCTCT
Organism: Chymomyza fuscimana; assembly: GCA_949987675.1. NCBI lineage: Eukaryota > Metazoa > Arthropoda > Insecta > Diptera > Drosophilidae > Chymomyza > Chymomyza fuscimana. Next base: position 41,230,524 of record OX465088.1, on the reverse strand, counting down.
AATTATAGTTGAATGGCCAACAACAACAACAATAACAACGAATTACGACCAAAAACAAGCTGCAGCAAATTTGTAGTGCCAAGGAGTGCCATTATAAGTATATAGCTAATGTATCTGTATCTGCAGTGAACATAATTTGAGCACAACGCCAAATAAATCGAGCAGACAACGCTGCAAGTCAACGATGCAGAAGCCCTTCAAGTAAACATGTCAAGTCTAGAAGTCAGTCGCTTCCAAAAGACAGGCAGACCCAGGCAAAGATACTTATCAGCCCAGGCCCAGCTGGCAAGCGCATTAATGACTGACTGACTGACTGAGTGCAGCGGGCAGCAGTGTTGCAGCAGGGGGCGCCAGTGTTGTAAAGCAACGCTAGGTGGCGCTAGCTTGCGCTTGTCTGCTGTTGCTTTGCATTTGTAGTGCAATTTATATGCAACGATTGCAATGCTCACAAAACGCATACAAAAGTAATTTGTATTGCTCTAAATGCAAACTCCAGCAGGCGTGTGTAGAAGGGGCGGTGTACTCAGGCGAGGGGAGTTGCCACACAGCAGTGCTGCATATGAAATCAGAAACAGACGCATAAACACGCACAATTGCATGGTGGCTCATTTTGGTTGAATAATTGAGACAATTACGCATACGCTATGTATAACGTGTGGCAACGGCCAAAGCATTGGCAGCGACGTCAACGTCAACGGCGACGTCAGCCGCAGCAGCAACGTTGATGGCTAAAGCGTGCCACAAAACAAAGCAACAGATAACAATTTGAGACGCGACGAGATGAGATGAGACGAGATGAGACTATGTTGACGAACTAATTATGAAGGCAGACATGAGGCAAATCGTGCTGAGCACTGAGAAATGACAGATGAGTTGGCGGCTTTGAGAGAGTAAGCGAGCAAGCCATAGTAAATGCGAGACAGGGATAACAAGTGTGTGATCAGAATTAAATATTCTTATACGGCGGCAACTTGAAAATGCTGCCTAGTGATTTAATTTAATTAATTATTTTATTTAGCATGCGGGATAAGACATTAGAAATATAAAAATAAAATAAAAAAGGTTGCCTTATAACTTAATTAAATTAATTTTTTTATTTTACATAACGGATTGTAATTATATTAACAACCACAAATTATTATTCGATTAGTTTTTCAGTTGAAAAATGGGTACATTTTTTTATAGACAACCCATTGATATTTTCTATATCGATGTTGGGAGCTACTTTTTATCGGACTTAGTCGAAGTATGATTTCCGTCTGAAATGTGCAGTTTTTAGAAATTTTGTAAAAATAAATTAATTGAGAAGATTAGATAATTCGTGGGGGTCTGGACCACACTTGCATGTAACAGTTCGTTAGAACAACAATATTAATAGAATCGATAAAGCCATTCTCAAACTATCTGACTCCAACAAAAAATCAGAAACAAATTGGTCAGGCTTTGTATCCAGTAAACTTATATATTTATTTATACTCCTGCTGTTTCCCCTCCTTTTGTGAGTTTCATGGTTGACTATGGACTCGATAGGGCCGAAAAATAGATATTATAGATAGTGGCATTTAGAGATATCCAGCTCTACCGTACATTGAAAACTAAAAAGATTGATACATAGAAACAAATTTTTAAAAAATTTCATTCTGACAAAGCAGTTTTAACTTTCTAAAAAGTTTTTTCCAAGTATTTTATAAAAATTTCACTTCAGTAAAATTATGAAGCATTTCTCTTCCAGAAAACTTTTTAAGTTTCTATCAAATTAATTTTTAAAATTATATTTTCAAAAAATTTTTTAACAATATTTTAAGCTTTATACAAATTTTTTAAATTTATTTCCAAAACAATTTTTTTATTTTAACTCTAAACAAATTTCTTAAATTTATTTCCAAACAAATTTTTTAAATTTAATTCCAAACTAATTTTTTCAATTTATTTCCAATCAAATTTTTTAAATTTATTTCCAAAAAACAAAGGGTTAAAAAATTTAAATCCCAAAAATTCATTAAAAAATTTCTTTGCTTCTTCTTAAAATTTTTTTTAAATTTCTTCCCGCAGTTTAGTTCAGAAAATTTTAAAACATTTCTTCTGAACGTTTTCGAAACAAGAAAATTTTATCTAAATACATATATTTAATAAACTCACTACGTTTTATATAAATGTAATTGTAGTTTCCATTAAGAAATATTGTATATAAAGGTCAACCATACCTAAAAAGTTTCGTTCTACTTGAAAAGTAGATATTACCGATAGTAGTACCCAAAGCTATCCAACTCTACCGTATATTGAGACCAAAAAAAATTTCTTATACAGGGAGCAAATGTTTCTAGGAAAATTTCTAGTTGAAAAATTTTTTTAAATAGATTTCAAAATTTCTTTTTATAAATTAGTTTAGAATTTTTTGTGTTGTTTCTTTCAAATTCTTTCGAAAAAATTTTTCCTAAACTTCTTGCCAAGAAGAAGAAATTTCTTTCAAAAAAAGGAATTAAGAATTTCATTCCAAAATATATTTTGGAAATTTTTCCATAAATAAATAAACACAAATAAAGCTTTGTTTTTTAAGTTTCTTTTAAAAATTTGTTTTATAATATTTTTAATTTTTAAAAACTTGTTCCAAATTTTTTTTTATATTTTATTCGAAAAAAGGATTCAAGAATTTCATTCCAAAATATTTTTTGTAAAATTCTCATACAATTTTGTTTTTTAATTTTTCAAAATGATTTTTCAAAAATTTTTTTGTTTCTTTCAAATTCTTTAAAATTCTTTTGAAGAATTTTTTCCAACATTTTTTTAAAGAAATTTCTTTCAAAAAAAGGAATGAAGAATTTCATTCCAAAATATTTTTGGATAATTTATCCAAAATTTTTTTTTTTAATTCTTCCTAAAAACAACAAATAAAATTTTGTTTTTTTAGTTTCCTTTAAAAATTTGTTTTTAAATTCTTTCGAAAATTTTTTTTAAACTTCCCAAATTTTTTTTTTAAATTTCTTTCAAAAAAAGGTTTTAATTAATTAATTTTATTCCAAAATATTTTTTGAAAAATTCTCATTCAATTTTCAATCAAGTTTTTTAAATTTTTTCAAGTTTCAAAATGATTTTTTTTTAATTTTTCTGCGATTATTTTACGTTATTTCCAAATTTCTTTCCACAATTTACACGAAAAGTTTATTTGATCTAATTATTTTTTATATTTATCTTAAAATCTTGAAAGTTGGAGTTAAGATATGGATTTCAATGATATTAAAAAGCTATGTTAACTAATTCAAAAAACCATTTTGTTATACTAGAACAGAACTATTATCACTCAAAAAGTTTTAAATCACTGCACTTCTCCAATATCCACTCTCTTTAAAAGTATTTTAGCTGCAACCAAAACTCCAACTTAGTTTCTAACAAGACGCGTCAAGTCATTTAATTTGGGTACCCTCGACACACAAATCCATTTATTCTACAACTTTCTTCAAATTCTACCAAATCACAGCTCATAAATGGTTCGTTTCGTAATTGCCTAATACCAGATAATAAAACTTCTTTCTATGTTCATTAGGCTAAATTAACACAGCAAGTCATTGGGCGTAACAAATTCCAAGTTCAGCTTCATTTGGATATTAAACATAGTCACTATGTTGCGTCTGTGTCTATAAAATTGACTTGGGGCATGACAGGGCACAAGACTCTGGCTGGGGGGCAAGACTCCTCTTACTCACTAGCTGCCACGGCTGCTGCTGCTGCTTCTCTCAGGGCATGACACACTTTCTACTTAGTTGCTGCTTCTGCTGCTGCTACGGCAATTCAGTTTATGCATATTAATTTGTTGCTTGTTGCCCCATCGGGTTCAAGTGGCGTGTTCCCTTTTGGGCTCTTTGCTGGGACCTCCAATGCAAATGATGCTTAAGTAGCTTGGACCAAAGCTTGAACTCTATTAATTGACTTGAAATAGTTTTCTTTGTCTTTCGTATGGTCAACTGCTCAATGCTTTTTTTATGGATTATATTTTCTGTGTACATAATTGACTTTGATGGGCATTTATTAATTGTATTTAATTTGATGTGCAATCTGTGTATAGAATTTAGCTTGCTGAAAGTTGAGCTACATACAGACAGCCAGACACACCCACATAAACACTAGACTACACAGAAAGAAAAATAATATCTTCAAATTGAGTTTTTAAATGCTGAATTTTTATTATTTGTTACCTAAAATCTATTAATGGAAAATATATGATTTTTAAATTATATTACTCGGGAACAATTTGTTATGCCTAGTCAAACTATGTTCGTCATAACGACGAGCATTACTCTTTTTTTTGTTAATTCTTCAATTTTTTTGAAGCTACAGTTGTTGTCAAGCTTAAGCAGCGAGTTGATTTTTATTTAAGGAATTGTTGCTCGTCAAAACTACGAAGATATGGCTTAGTGTGATTTTTTTTGTCCAACCGTAATCTTGTTATTTTTTGCATTTGTTTTGCTTTTTGTTTTACGCGGCTTTTTTTATATAATAGAAACCTAAAACAAAATGCCTATTCCACTCACATTTGATCAGCTTTAAAATTTGCTAAAACTTAATCACTTAAAAAACGCCTGAATTTATGTCTTTTAAAACTTAGTTTTACACATACTGTCTTCGGTGCCTTTTTATCTCAGTGCACATACATGCTCAATTTTGTCTGACTGCAAATTAATCATCAAAAATGACTTTAGAGCACAACATTTTAAGTGACTTAATTGTTGCGCACATTCCAACAACAACAACAACAACATCAACTGGGCACAACATAGCAACACACAAATGAGGCCATAAGTTACGCCATTTTGTGTTTACAGCCCCCAAAAACCCCCATCATGAAATTCAGCTAGTACTACTAAAAAACCAAAAAAAAAAAGCCAACCAACGGCTGCAAATGTTGTTAATTACGTTTTCATACACAACAACAACAGCACCAACAACAACAACAACAACAACAACAACAATGACGACCAAAGCAGCACTAACGATAGCAACAACAATTTGTAGCTAGCTGCATGTTAAAGTTAAAGCAGCCACACACACAGATACACACACACACACACACACACACACACTCACATAGCTACCAACACATTTACATGCATACTACAGTGTGTGCAAAAAGCTTGTGCACTTGTTCTACTCAAAATGCTAAAAATGCACAAAATAGTTTAGCAGCAAGCAACAAAAAAAAAAAAATAGCCAACAAACACAACAACAACAACGAAAACAACAACAAAAAAGTTGTACATTCTGCTCAATTTTGTTGTTGCTTTGAAGAACATGTCGAGCGCTCAAAGCTGTAAACACGCTCTGTCATTTAACGTGTTTTGTTGTTGCTTTTTGGGGTTTGTTGTTGCCTTTGTTGTTGTTGTTATTGTTGTACAGTTACAATTGCAGTTAGCAGCAAACAGATACAGCTACAAATGCAGTTACAATTTCAATTACAAACACATATGGTACAGTAAACGCTTACAGAATAAAATTTCTTCAAAAGAGATTTCTTTAAAGTTCTTCAAGTCCCAGCAGCTTTATTTATGGGAGACTTTTAAGGTTTATGGTTCGACAAAATTTTTTGTATATGAAATATTTTCAAGCTTAACATGCTTAATATCTAGAAACCAGATTTTTCAAATCGCGAGATTCAGCTAATAAATTAATAAAATAAATTTACCATTAAGTTTATTCTATTATTTTACAGCCAGGTTGACAATTTTTTAACCCATTTAAAAAAGTTTGCACTACAAAGTTTACTAAAAAAAATAAATATATATTTATTTATTTATTTAATAAAGATTAAGTAAGCTTATAAAACTAACTTAACTAACTAACTATATATAAATAAAAATATTTTTATAAATATATATATCTTTTTTTTATATATAAACATATATATATTTTTTTTTTTCACTAATATTTTTTATATTTTTTTTTATAGGGTCTTAAATTATAATTTATAAATATATATATCCATTTTTTATATATAAATATATATATTTTTTTTTTTTTTGCACTAAAATTATTTATATTTTTATAGGGTCTTAAATTATCAACCTGGCTATAAAACAATAAAATAAACTTATTGCTAAATTTATTTAATTGATTAATTTTTCAGAAAAATTTTTTTTTTTTTATGTATTTATATAAATTTTTTATGTTTTAAAATACATTTTTTTTTTTTTATTTTTTTAATAATATTCTTGGGAGCTGCCTCTAATAAGGGTTGTCAACTGATGAAAACTTGTCAAGGCGCTGAGTTTTTAAAAGGGCATTTCTAGGAAGCACTTCAAAGCGCGCTGAAAGGTTTTTTTTAAGGTGCTCTTCTGTTATTTTTATGCGCACTGCCAACCATTTTGGAGCGGTTAGATAGCTTCCTAGAAATGTTATCGAAATTCAAAATAATGACTTGGCCATGGGATACGTTTTAATCGAAGAATGCTGTACTGTGACCGTTGGGATCTATTGTGTTACAACTCTTGTTTTTGATACGGATAGATTTCTTTGTGCATTGAAGTCGCGATTTGAAAAGAAATTTATATATACAAAAAAAAAAAGAAAGATAGGCAAATCTGGAATATAAAATTCAAAATCTTTACTGAAATGATTTTCTCCCTAAGAACTGCTGACATATGTAGAGATATTTAATTCAATATATGACAAAAAATCTGGCCACAAAAATTTGTGCACTGTTAAAGAATCATTTAACATTGAGATAAATTGTCAGTTATCGATAACTTGATCGATAATACAGGTCTACAAATACCGGGTTCATGTCATAACCTCAAATATCTCAACATCCTGATGTGATGGGTCATTTCTGACCCCAGATTCGGATTCTACGCAGCAAATTACTTCGGAAATGACCCTTAGCTTTCCAACAACTAAACCACGTTGACCTGTGTAATCGTTTGATGAAAGAAATTTACGTTGTGCAAGAAACATATGTTCGAAAACGGTAAAATTTCTGTAGATACAATAAATATTATGACCTCGTCTCGAGATATTTGCAGATCGTTGGAACAGCTGCTATATATATTACTGGACTCAGAAAATAGATTCACATTTTGTACGGATTTATTATTTGAAGAAGATATGTTGAGGTCTTTGTGTATTTCAAAATTACTAACGTACCAGGGTGCGCTGAAAATATTTCCAGAACTGCTTGATTGGTATCTTTGAAGTAATTCGATATTTGATATACTTGCCGAACCCCAAACTCCATACTGGCTTTAAAATTGCTTTGTAAAGAGGAATTTTATTTTCCAAGCTGAGTTGAGATCGAGTTCCTAAAAGCCTAAGCATGTGCCTTTTTTTGACTTTGAGCTGGTTCCAGCTGAGCCTATGATCCAAGTACATGTCAAGATATTTTAACTCTTCTTCTTCGGGTATCGTTAAGTCAAATAGTGTAACTGGTTTAATGTTTCAACAAATTATGTTTATTGGAAAACATGTTTTAAGAATAATTCGATTAAAAATTTAACATTTAGGAAATCAGGAAAAACTGTGTTTAAAAAATGTAAAACTGTGTAAATTTCACCCACAAGACTACTTGCATTATGCGTTAGGTCTCTGGCATAGTTTTTTTATCAGACGTTTAAGCTTAACTAACTGCCTGTCCATTTTATTCACAGTCTCAATGGTCTGCTGCATATTCCCTTCAGCTGAATATCGCCGCATCTTTTGCAAGTTAATGTCCAGTTTGGCTTGCAATTTTTTTATCTTCATGATGGCCCGACGTTGCTTATAGTAATATAGATATTTAAACATCTCGTAATATATATATTTAACCATCCACCAGACAATGAATATAATCAAACCGGAATATACCATTTGGGAGTAGCGCAGCTTAGGGATAAATTTGATTACTATTTGAAAAATTTCCATCATTACTGCGGCACGTGCAACATTTTGAATTGTAATCAAATCCATGATAAAATTAATGGTTTAAATTTTGTTTTAAAATCAACAACTTTTAAATGCTTTTAAGGAGAAATACTTTTTGATAGTGACAAATTTGGCTAAGTAGTTAAAGAAAACTAGATTTTATTTTATGAAATATTGTATACCTAAGCTTACGCTGTTTTTCACTGTTTTAAAGTGAATTCAAAAAGTGTTTTACAACATTGTAACGATATTCGATGAAAAAAAAAAATAAAAATACTTTACACTAGGTAGGTGTTACTTTTTAAGCAGTTGGTTATGAAAACTAAATAATGAACCAGTTCGCGACCAAATTATCAACCTGTCAGTAAAACAATAAAATTGCTAAATTTATTTGATTGATTAATTTTTAAAAGTATTAAATTATTATTTTAAATTTTCAGGTGCGACTGTATTATCACACGAATCGGATAGAATGGCAAGAATTGTTCAAAATTTCGGACTTTGCGGTACACCTCATTTAAGTTATTTTTTTTTCGCAAAATCTAATTTTTTTTTTGTACACTTAGTCGAGCATCTACTGTACCATGTTCGACACATGTGTTGTTACAGTTGTTGCTTAAATAAAAATGTAAAACTAATTGAAAATTATATGCTCGAATACTGCAGTTCAGCTCTCTGACTTCCCTGGCTACCCCCCTTTGCATTTTATTGCTCTTTGCTATTTCATTTATCAATTTATAGCAAGAAATTCTTGTCTGCCAAGTATTTAAGTAATTTTATTTCTCTATAACAAAATTCTTATTGCAAATCTTTTTCAAACATTTGCAACACACTCATTTCTTTATAATTGCTCAGCAATTGCAAACTATCTTTTTCGCACTGTAGCTGTCCAAATTACCGCAGCTGTGAGACCCAGAGACCCACAAAACTACAACAACAACAGAAAAAAATAACAACATGTAATAGCAAATTATGTTGCAATTACAACAGCACAAAGCAAAGCTACAAAAATGGAAGAAATACTGGAAAAAAAACAACGTAGATTTAGACCAGAAAAAGTTGTGAAAAAGTCAACAACAAAATGCCACATTTAGCTGGCATATGAGAATAGCTGGCATACTATGCGAGGGTAGTTCGATAAGTCACTGACACTTTGAAGACAAAATTTTGTATTCAGCCAACAATTTGATTTCTTTAAAATATTATGAAAGGGTTTTTAAAGAACTTGGGGTTCTGCAAGACTCTAAGTTCTTTCTTCTATTTTGGAAACTGAAAATAATCGCTAGTGGCTAAATCTTGAAAGCTTGAGGAATTATGGCTTCGATTGAGCTTATGATCGAGTGACTGCTCCATCATCTCCAAATATGCGATTCTTAACTTGAAACATAATTTTAAAAGAAATTTGCAGGCTGATTATATCTTTACTTTAAAGATTAAGTTCTAAAGAAAAAAGTATTTGAAAATGTATTTGGAAAATAGAAGAAAAACCATAAAATCTAATAGCAGGCATTGATTCGCATCATCTCCGATTAAGACACTTCAATTCTGACATTTTTATTGATCATCTCTTTAGAAAACAGTTAATTGAATTAAGTTGCCTTATCTTATGTTTAAATTTCCGTGTAAAAAGTGTTGAGATACCTATAGCCCACAACACAATTTTATTCTACGATTGTTCTTGGACGCTTACCAAGTTGGGTATCGATGCAGAAAAGCAGAACTGCCTAACAACAAGTTACATAGCAAATGCAGTTATAGCCGAAGGCCTATGCTGCCAGAGCTATAAATAAGCATCTTGCATTATTAGTTTAGTTTTTAAGCTACTCTAATACTATTAATAAATAAACAAATGCAGTTCTGCATTTTTGCACGACAGAGATCCTAGTATACTGAAAGTAGGCTACTTCTGCTCAGTATCAGTGTGTATATATTTTTTCTAAGCTGTAAGTCTGTCACTTTTGCATTTCTGCACAACTTCTGACTGACCAAACCGCCCTCGTATATGACCCCACATAAAGACCTCAATTCCCACTCTCTAGAGTGTTCCACTGCAATGCAAACAACCTAATTCTGGTGTTTACTATTTTCGCTGTTTACCAACACTAAAACTTAAAGCTTCACGCTTCAACTTGATTTGTCTAGTGCGACGAAATTGTTTTGACTACAAACAAATTGCAGGAAATTGTCGAGAGCTCTTTAACGAGAGAGCGAAAAACCCCCCGAAACAACCGACTGTCAATTCGTTCCACCTTGAATGGCAACTTTAATTGCAAACAGCGCGCAGAGAAACGCAATAAATGTTGTAGATAAAACAACAGCGACAAATAACAACTAAAACGTGTAATGAGTTAAAAAGTCTATGCACAAGTAGTTATATGTCAGGTTTTTCAAACAAGTCAATTAAAAAATTGAAATTAAAAGTTTGTAGACATGTATGACCTATACATATAGTACAAACACCCACATATGTACATTGTATACTGTTAGCCATCACTTATATAACATACAATTGTCCAGTTATTGTATCACCCTTGAGCTATTAATCGTTAATCGTTTCTGATTGACCTTGTCAACTTACTTTTGACGGTTACTGTGCTTGACATTGTATCAATATCAATAAATGTGTGCTGACAAACTTTTACCCAGAACTGTTGATATAGACTGCCACGCCCCCAACGTGCATTTTAGTCAAGGTCCGTGCGCCTTACACTCACGTTTACTTTTTATACTCATACTTTTCCTTATAATTAATTCACTTATTTTTATTGTATCTTTTTTTATGTATTCCCATAATTACTATGCGGCTATTTTTTGTTGTTTTTTGTACTTTTGTTGTTATACTATTTATTGTACTTCTTCCCAAACAATTAACTTTGTTTAGCTGTAAAATTTTCTGTAGATTTTGTTGTTTTTTCGCGGGCTTTTTTTTATTTAGAGTGGCTCTAAATTATTGTCATAGCTGACCAAAGCATAATAAAAACAGGCATAACAATTGAAATGATTACATGGCCAGCTTGGGAAAGTTGCCAGACTGCAAAAAGTCAAAGCAATTCTCAAGAAGAAGTTTCAAGCAAAAAAACAACAAAATTAAATTCTTGCAGACTACTTTTATTTGCGATAGAAGATTGTGAGGCTTTTTAAGAGTTTGGTGCGTTGGAAGCTTGCAAAAATGAAGCAGTTCTATTGAGAATTTTTTTTATTTATGTTTCATATCTCAAAGCCGCCTAAGCCTTACGTTCGCCTTTTTTTAATACTTACGATTTTTAAAAAATATCTAGTTTTAATTGGGATTGGAAACATACCTGAAAAGAAAAGAAAATATTTGAATTAATAAAAAATATTGGTTTAAAAAAAAAAATAAGAAAAAAAATGGATTGAACAGATTTCTTGCGCAGGAACTAGTTCGTTGAAGTAGTTCTTTCAACTATGCTAATGAAAAGAAAAACAGTAAAATATAATAATCTTATGTATCTCTCTTTGCCGGTGAGAGGGGAGTAAGAAAAAAAAATAGTGTTCATAGCAAGCCTTAAGAGGGAGAAGGGCGCAAAAAAATAAATGATGGACGGAGAATAAAAAGAAAGAGTGACACGGGTTCTTAGTCCCGAACTAGTTCATTGCTTGGTTTCCATTTCAAAATGCCATGCCTAACTAGTGTAAGGTATTGTTTTAATCAAACATCATTACACACTAGTGCTGGAAGTATCGATGCATCGATGTATCGAAGTTAAAAATAGTGAAAACATCGATTTTGGCCAGCATAAATGTTTCTCCAGCACTACTGGACACATCAAATGGGTGTTTAGTAGTGCTGGAGAAACAGCGATATTTTCCAACATACATATATATAGATATTTTTAACTTCGATACATCGATGCATCGATATAACATCGATGTTTCTGCAGCACTATTACACACAACATTACAATGTTGTCAGCCACTTTTTGAAATCACTTTTGTGAAAAACAGCGTAAGCTTAGCATAAAGTACACAATATTATAAATTTAAATAAAATCTTAAACAAAATCTCGTTTTCTTTGACTGCTTAGCCAAATTTGTCACTATCAAAAAGTATTTCTCGTTAAAAGCATTTAAAATTTTTTCATTTTTAAAAAAAAAGCTAAATCATGAATTTTCAAAACGTCGAACGTGCTCGAAATGCTACAATGGATATAATGATGCGTATATTTCCAATAGTAGTCAAATCTTTCCCTAAGCCGAGCTACTCCCCCATGATATATTGCAGTTTGATTATACTCATTGTCAGGTGGATGATTAAATATCTATATTACTATAAGCAACGTCGGGCTATCATGAAGATAAATAAATTGATAGCGGAACTGGAAATTAACATGAAAAAGATGATGCAATATGAAGCTGAAGGGAATGTTCAGAAGACCATTGAGACTAAGATCGAAATAGACAGTCAGTTAGATAAGCTTAAAAATCTGATAGAAAAACTATGCCAAAGACCTAACGCATAATGGAAGTAGTCTTGTGGGTGAAGTTTACACAGTTTTACATTTTCTAAACACAGTTTTTCCTGGTTTCACAATTGTTAAATTTTTAATCCTTATGTTCTTAAAACAATTTTCCAATAAACATAATTTGTTGAAGCATTAAACCAGTTACATTGTTTGGCTTAGCGGTACCGAACGAAGAAGAATTAAAATATCTTGGCGTGTACTTGGATCGTAGGTTCAGCTGGAACCAGCTTAAAGCTAAAACTAGGCATATGTATTGGATTTTGGGAGCTCGATCTAAATTCAGCTTGGAAAATAACATTCCTCTTTACAAAGCAATTTTAAAGCCAGTCTGGAGTTTGGGGTCGGCAAGTATATCAAATATCGAAATATATACTTCAAAGATACCAATCAAGCAGTTCTAGAAATATTTTCAGCGCACCCTGGTACGTTAGTAATTTTGAAATACACAAAGACCTCAACATATCTTCTTCAAATAATAAATCCGTACAAAATGTCAATTGGTGTAGACTTTATCGAAAATTCAAGTATTGAAAAACTATTTTCTATACTATATAATTTTATAGCAGCCAACCATCTTCAAATATCTCGAGCCGAGCTCATGATATTTATTGTATCTTCGGAAATTTTTTTTTTTCGAACATATTTTTCTTGCACAACGTAAATATCTTTCATCAAACGATTACACAGGTCAACATGGTTTAGTTGTTAGAAAGCTCAAAACCTTAAATATCTCAAAATCCTGACGTGATGCCAATTCTGACTCCGGATTCGGATTCTACGCAGCAAATTACTTCGGAAATGACCCTTAGCTTACCAACAAGTGACATGACCCCGGCATTTGTAGACCTGTGTTATTTTTGATTTCTTTAATTTTTGTTATTGTTATAAGCAAGCTCCAAAAATCTTTTATAATAATGAAGCATGTAATTGCCAAAATATTATATGCTAGCCCTGGTGGGATGATTGCTTTTAAAATAAATTTTCTACAAAAAAAATAAAATTCTTCTCTATGACGGATTACTTTGTAAGACTCCGAACTGCAAAACTCTTAAGAAAAGCTGGGGACGCCACTTCGGCTGTAAACATTTTGCAGCTGGAACCAAAAACAAATACTTACGCAAATGAGTTTGGGTATTATTTTTATTTTATTTTTTCATCGAATATCGTTACAAATGTGAAACCACTTTAAACAGTGAAAAACAGCGTAAGCTTAGGTATACAATATTTCATAAAATAAAATCTAGTTTTCTTTAACTACTAAGCCAAATTTGTCACTATCAAAAAGTATTTCTCCTTAAAAGCATTTAAAAGTTCTTGATTTTTAAACAAAATTTAAACCATGAATTTTATCATGGATTTGATTCCAATCCAAAATGTTGCACGTGCCGCAGTTACTTATATGGATACAATGATGGAAATTTTTCAAATAGTAATCAAATCTATCCCTAAGCTGCGCTACTCCCACATGGTATATTCTGGTTTGATTATATTCATTGTCTGGTGGATGGTTAAATTTATAATTAACAAGATATTTAAATATCTATATTACTATAAGCAACGTCGGGCTATCATGAAGATAAAGAAATTGCTAGCGGAACTGGAAATTAACATGAAAAAGATGCGGCAATATGCAGCTGAACAGAATATTCAGAAGACCTTTGAGACTAAGATCGAAATAGACAGTCAGTTAGATAAGTTTAAAAATCTGATAGAAAAACTATGCCAGAGACCTAACGCATAATGGAAGTAGTCTTGTGGGTGAAGTTTACACAATTTTACATTTTACATTTTTTAAACGAAGTTTTTCCTGGTTTCACAATTGTTAAATTTTTAATCCTTATGTTCTTAAAACAATTATCCAATAAACATAATTTGTTGAAGCATTAAACCAGTTACATTGTTTGGCTTAGCGATACCGAAAGAAGAAGATTTAAAATATCTTGACATGTACTTGGATAAAACTAGGCATATGTATAGCCTTTTAGGAACTCGATCTCAACTCAGCTTGGAAAGTAAAATTCGTCCTTACAAAGCAATTTAAAAGCCAGTATGGAGTTTGGGGTTCGGCAAGTATATCAAATATCGAAATACTTCAAAGATACCAATCAAGCAGTTTTAGAAATATTGTCAGCGCAACCTGGTACGTTAGTAATTTTGAAATATACAAAGACCTCAACATATCTTCTTCAAATAATAAATCAGTACAAAATGTCAATTGGTATAGACTACCGAAAATGCAAGTATTGAAAAACTATTTTCTATACTATATAATTTTATAGCAGCCAACCATCTTCAAATATCTCGAGCCGAGCTCATGATATTTATTGTATCTTCGGAAATTTTTTTTTTGCGAACATATGTTTCTTGCACAACGTAAATATCTTTCATCAAACGATTACACAGGTCAACATGGTTTAGTTGTTAGAAAGCTCAAAACCTTAAATATCTCAAAATCCTGACGTGATGCCAATTCTAACTCCGGATTCGGATTCTACGCAGCAAATTACTTCGGAAATGACCCTTAGCTTACCAACAAGTGACATGACCCCGGCATTTGTAGACCTGTGTTATTTTTGATTTCTTTAATTTTTGTTATTGTTATAAGCAAGCTCCAAAAATCTTTTATAATAATGAAGCATGTAATTGCCAAAATATTATATGCTAGCCCTGGTGGGATGATTGCTTTTAAAATAAATTTTCTACAAAAAAAATAAAATTCTTCTCTATGACGGATTACTTTGTAAGACTCCGAACTGCAAAACTCTTAAGAAAAGCTGGGGACGCCACTTCGGCTGTAAACATTTTGCAGCTGGAACCAAAAACAAATACTTACGCAAATGAGTTTGGGTATTATTTTTATTTTATTTTTTCATCGAATATCGTTACAAATGTGAAACCACTTTAAACAGTGAAAAACATCGTAAGCTTAGGTATACAATATTTCATAAAATAAAATCTAGTTTTCTTTAACTACTTAGCCAAATTTGTCACTATCAAAAAGTATTTCTCCTTAAAAGCATTTAAAAGTTCTTGATTTTTAAACAAAATTTAAACCATGAATTTTATCATGGATTTGGATCCAATCCAAAATGTTGCACGTGCCGCAGTTACTTATATGGATATAATGATGGAAATTTTTCAAATAGTAATCAAATCTATCCCTAAGCTGCGCTACTCCCACATGGTATATTCTGGTTTGATTATATTCATTGTCTGGTGGATGGTTAAATTTATAATTAACAAGATATTTAAATATCTATATTACTATAAGCAACGTCGGGCTATCATGAAGATAAAGAAATTGCTAGCGGAACTGGAAATTAACATGAAAAAGATGCGGCAATATGCAGCTGAACAGAATATTCAGAAGACCTTTGAGACTAAGATCGAAATAGACAGTCAGTTAGATAAGTTTAAAAATCTGATAGAAAAACTATGCCAGAGACCTAACGCATAATGGAAGTAGTCTTGTGGGTGAAGTTTACACAATTTTACATTTTACATTTTTTAAACGAAGTTTTTCCTGGTTTCACAATTGTTAAATTTTTAATCCTTATGTTCTTAAAACAATTATCCAATAAACATAATTTGTTGAAGCATTAAACCAGTTACATTGTTTGGCTTAGCGATACCGAAAGAAGAAGATTTAAAATATCTTGACATGTACTTGGATAAAACTAGGCATATGTATAGCCTTTTAGGAACTCGATCTCAACTCAGCTTGGAAAGTAAAATTCGTCCTTACAAAGCAATTTAAAAGCCAGTATGGAGTTTGGGGTTCGGCAAGTATATCAAATATCGAAATACTTCAAAGATACCAATCAAGCAGTTTTAGAAATATTGTCAGCGCAACCTGGTACGTTAGTAATTTTGAAATATACAAAGACCTCAACATATCTTCTTCAAATAATAAATCAGTACAAAATGTCAATTGGTATAGACTACCGAAAATGCAAGTATTGAAAAACTATTTTCTATACTATATAATTTTATAGCAGCCAACCATCTTCAAATATCTCGAGCCGAGCTCATGATATTTATTGTATCTTCGGAAATTTTTTTTTTTCGAACATATTTTTCTTGCACAACGTAAATATCTTTCATCAAACGATTACACAGGTCAACATGGTTTAGTTGTTAGAAAGCTCAAAACCTTAAATATCTCAAAATCCTGACGTGATGCCAATTCTGACTCCGGATTCGGATTCTACGCAGCAAATTACTTCGGAAATGACCCTTAGCTTACCAACAAGTGACATGACCCCGGCATTTGTAGACCTGTGTTATTTTTGATTTCTTTAATTTTTGTTATTGTTATAAGCAAGCTCCAAAAATCTTTTATAATAATGAAGCATGTAATTGCCAAAATATTATATGCTAGCCCTGGTGGGATGATTGCTTTTAAAATAAATTTTCTACAAAAAAAATAAAATTCTTCTCTATGACGGATTACTTTGTAAGACTCCGAACTGCAAACCTCTTAAGAAAAGCTGGGGACGCCACTTCGGCTGTAAACATTTTGCAGCTGGAACCAAAAACAAATACTTACGCAAATGAGTTTGGGTATTATTTTTATTTTATTTTTTCATCGAATATCGTTACAAATGTGAAACCACTTTAAACAGTGAAAAACATCGTAAGCTTAGGTATACAATATTTCATAAAATAAAATCTAGTTTTCTTTAACTACTTAGCCAAATTTGTCACTATCAAAAAGTATTTCTCCTTAAAAGCATTTAAAAGTTCTTGATTTTTAAACAAAATTTAAACCATGAATTTTATCATGGATTTGGATCCAATCCAAAATGTTGCACGTGCCGCAGTTACTTATATGGATATAATGATGGAAATTTTTCAAATAGTAATCAAATCTATCCCTAAGCTGCGCTACTCCCACATGGTATATTCCGGTTTGATTATATTCATTGTCTGGTGGATGGTTGAATATATATATTACGAGATGTTTAAATATCTAAATCACGATAAGACACTTCGGGATATCATGAAGATAAAGAAATTGCAAGCCAAACTGGACATTAACATGAAAAAGATGCGGCTATATTTAGCTGAAGAGAATATTCAGAAGACCATTGAGACTAAGATCGAAATAGACAGTCAGTTAAATAAGCTTAAAAATCGGATGGTAAAACTATGCCAGAGACCTAACGCATAATGGAAGTAGTCTTGTGGGTGAAGTTTACACAGTTTTACATTTTTTAAACGAAGTTTTTCCTGGTTTCACAATTGTTAAATTTTTAATCCTTATGTTCTTAAAACAATTTTCCAATAAACATAATTTGTTGAAGCATTAAACTTGGATCGTAGGTTCAGCTGGAACCAGATTAAAGCTAAAACTAGGCAAATGTATTGGATTTTGGGAGCTCGATCTAAATTCAGCTTGGAAAATAAAATTCCTCTTTACACAGCAATTTTAAAGCCAGTATGGACTTTGGGGTTCGGCAAGTATATCAAATATCGAAATACTTCAAAGATACCAATCAAGCAGTTCTGGAAATATTTTCAGCGCACCCTGGTACGTTAGTAATTTTGAAATACACAAAGACCTCAAAATATTTTCTTTAAATAAAAAATCAGTACAAAATGTGAATCTATTTTCTGAGTCCACTAATATATAGCAGCTGAGCCAACGATCTGCAAATATCTGGAGACGAGCTCATAATATTTAATGTATCTACAGAAATTTTTCCGTTTTCGAACATATGTTTCTTGCACAACGTAAATTTCTTTCATTAAACGATTACACAGGTCAAATTTTTGTGGCCAGATTTTTTGTCATATATTGAATTAAATATCTCTACATATGTCAGCAGTTCTTAGGGTTAAAATCATTTCAGTAAAGATTTTGAATTTTATATTGCAGATTTGCCTATCTTTCTTTTTTTTTTTTGTATATATAAATTTCTTTTCAAATCGCGACTTCAATGCACAAAGAAATCTATCCGTATCAAAAACAAGAGTTGTAACACAATAGATCCCAACGGTCACAGTACAGCATTCTTCGATTAAAACGTATCCCATGGCCAAGTCATTATTTTGAATTTCGATAACATTTCTAGGAAGCTATCTAACCGCTCCAAAATGGTTGCCAGTGCGCATAAAAATAACAGAAGAGCACCTTAAAAAAAACCTTTCAGCGCGCTTTGAAGTGCTTCCTAGAAATGCCCTTTTAAAAACTCAGCGCCTTGACAAGTTTTCATCAGTTGACAACCCTTATTAGAGGCAGCTCCCAAGGCATTTCAACGCATATGCCTAATGAATAAATTGAAAGAAATAAAAATTGCTTTTGATGATTGAAAGGCAGACGACCTGAATGCGTGTGCGTCAAGCTAATGAAGACAATGCTTAACCCATTTCAATCAGCGGCATGTCAAATCAAAACGGAAATATTTTATAAACATTTTCATAAACAAAGGCGGCAACCATAAACAATGACAACAATATGCAGCATACAAGTCGCTAAGGAGTTAAAGCCAGGCAGCTCCATAAAAATTAAAGGAAATTAAATTGAACAGCAGCAGCGGCAGCGGTTACTGGGAAAGTTTATGGGATCCACGACTTGGTCGCAGTAGTGCGATGTGTTTCTTGTCAGTCGTCATTGATGGATAAACAAAACCAAGGCAAACAAAACAAAACAAAACTAGTATGCAACAGTCACAAAGAGGCATAAACAAAATGCAATACAAAAAGCACTTGAAGCGGCAGCAAGTGGCAGCAGAGGAGCCTGCTGCAAAAGCACTTGGCCACAAATGAAACATGCCACAGACGCCCGTCGAGCTCGATTCCGGCAGAAAAACTCAATGCATAGTACAATGGAGCCAAGCAGTGATGTCTGTGGCAAGAGGCAGGCAGCTGCTGATCGTAGTGATAAGCATGGCATGTGTTGTGTGGTGGGGGGATGGGGTGTCTGTCGTGGGCGTGTAAACTATTGAGGGGCAGAGGCATTACAATTGTCACTCGGTAAACGCCCGACTGTCGGTTCAATAAACAGAAAGAAGCACAACAACAAAAACATACAACAATAACAACAACAAAAACGACATCGATAAAATTTATGCAGCATTGCAACTGCCACAGATTTACAGAACGCCCCCCCAAAACAAACCCGATATATAGAAAAACCAAGCGAACATGTGGAGCATGCTTGACATGACTAATTAGGGTATAATAAATTTTAGGCAAAATATATCTGCAACTACAGTTCTGTCGCTGTGTCAGTGTGTGTGTATCTGTGTGTGAGTAGCTGTGAGTGGGTATCTGTGTGTGTGCCACTTTACATGCCAAGCACTGCACTTGTCTCGCATTGAAGTGGCTTCCTCCGTTTCCTGCCACCGTATGGCAACTTTTGCTTCCTACTCTCAACAATTGGCATGCTTTGAAATGTATCTCAACAGATAATGTATCTTCTAAATATGTTTCGTCGAAGTATAAGTACTCTTTAGCAGACATTATATTATTTTGTGGAAGCATAAGACGTAGACGCTACTTTATAAGCTAAGATATTGTTTAACTAAAAGTTATAAGATTTATATATAATTTATATACCAAAATGAAGTTACTTTTTATTTAAAGAAGTCATGAACGAGCTTGGTTCGAAAAAAGGTGCTTTTATACGAACATTTGAATCTTAACAGGTACAGAGGAGTATCTGTGGTGCCTTGAGAGCGATTATTTTATCCACAGATCGCAAATAAGAGTTATGAGGTTGAAAAGGTAAAAAAGTGCTTTCAAGCCACAGCGTATTATATTTTTGAGCGGACTATCCGGAATTTTAAAACAAAAATTGCTTAATAACTTTTTTTTTCAATTTATATAATAAAAATTACAGAATTACTCTTTTTTTCAAAATAAAAAATATAAATGATAAAATAATTAAATTTAAATATATAATTTATATATGAAAATGAATATAAAAATTATGAAATAATTTATTTTTATTATTTTTTATTTTATTTTACTATTATAAAAATTATGAAATAATTTATTTTTATTATTTCATAATTTTTATTTTTAAAGACAAAAAATAAGAATTATTTGGCAATTTTTATGAATAAAATCAAATATTCATAATTATTTGGTGATTTTTTTTCTTCTAAAAATTATAAGCGGTCCCTGATTTTATATTTTTTTTATTAAAAATATAAAAAAATTAGCTTAGCTCGTGGACTATATATGTTCCAGAGCTTATTTTAAAAATTTTATAATCGAACTGCATCATTAGTTGTCAAAAATCGTTTGGAGCGGTTTCCAGTACTTTATCCAGCTGGACCCTTTTTGGCAAACCGATTTTAATTCGCTTTAAAGTAACAACTATCTTATTTACACAAAATCGCTCTAGCTATAATTACAGCGCTTACTTTGTTGGGCAGAAATGCAAAAAGGCAAAAATGCAGAAATCTCCCGCATCCTCCATAACAGTACTCCTTGCCATCAGACGTTTTCAGAACATGATTTAATACAGTGACCTTCCCTAATACCCAAATTGATGGTCAGAAAGAAAGTCGCTGTGTTAACCCAACATTTTGTCCATCAGTCTCTCCCAAACTCAAGCCAGCGTGATAAGGAGACTGAGAAGCCCTTAAGACTTAAGGTCACTCTCTTGGCTTCCGGGTTTTCGGATCATGGTTATCCAGGCGATCTTCCATTGCCAGTAAAGTGTTGCGTCCTTATTAAATTGCAAATCAATAAGATCAAAAGGAGAGCTAATATAAAAAAATTCTGCACATCTGCTCGGACCCAGACTCTTAACTATGAAAAGTAGAGCACTTCTGCCCAAAACTGTTTCTTTTAAAGCGTGCACATCAGATAGGGTGTACATATTTTGAATACTGTTTTTGGTATCATTTACTACTACTACTGTCGTCCTTCTCTCCTAGTGGAGCATAGGATATCATTTAGTAATTGTAAAAACTAAACATTCTGTAAACAGCCAAAACTGGATAGAATTCATTTGAAATTGAAATAATCCAAGCTATTATGTTTTTACAGTGAAACATCAGGAAATACTCACTGATATAAAAAAGAATACTTTTACGCTTTTAAATGACATTTTACTCACAAAAACTTTTCTTATCAAAATCAAAGCACGCCATATAACATTCGAAACAGCTGATTGCTAATACGTAATATTCTTGCACTTCTGCATTTTTGCATCATTCTTTGTGCAGTACTTCTGCTTTTCTGCCCTATATAAACTTAAATATATAATAAGTAGTTTATTCTACAAGCCAGTGCTGGTTAAAATCACATTTCATAAAAAAACTCGCCCAGTGGCGTTTTTACGGGAGGTTTTCGTGTTAAAATTTAAAAAATCCTGAATCCGCTGCTGGACTTTCTCATTCAAAAAATCAAGCCAACTTCCAAATTTTTACGAGGTAACATCATTTCGATTATGCCAGAAATAAAAATTATTTATCAAAAATGAAGACTCGCAGATGTGTAATACCGACAGACAGAATTTTAGATACCCAACAAATATCATGTGTCATTTGTTTAACATAAAATTTTTGCTATCGATTTTGTGACGCATAGCAAACATTTTTAAAGTATGTATATAGCTTATATGTCCTTTCCCTCAATTAGAGAGTTTGAAGATGAGCGGAATGTTGATGCGGGCGTAAGCTCTTCCAATACTTAAGACCCCCCAGTATTGTATACAACGCAATCAATAAACATTTTTTCTTGAAATTAAACAGCCCTACAAGACATGCAAATAAAAATACTTCTAAATGGGGGTTGGAGGGGCTCCAAAAACAATCACAATACGAATAATAATCACAAACAAAATAAAAAATTTAATACAAATAAGTAATGAGCACAAAGGGCTGGCATTCTCTTTCATTGTTGTTATTGTTATGTTGCCATTGCCGCGAATGTGGAGTATGGAGGAGACCAGAGTGGAGCCCAGAGTGGAGCGAGGCGTATTGAAGTGGAGCAGGCCAGCTGGCAAAGCTTTGCAGTCACTGTCTGTCTGTCTCTCTCGGGCTATCTGTCTCTCTGACTGAAGTGTTTATAATACGAAGAACAAGAGTGCGAGGCAAAACAAAAAAAATCGACAGAAATACTTAAGGAACATTTTATTTTTTTATTTTTATTTTTAGGAGCTATGTGGGCGGTGACTTCCAAGTGAAATGTAATGAATATTTTAACAGCAGAACGTCAGGGAAATCATTTTAAAGGTAGTACTAAAAGAGTTGGATAAGGTAAGTTACATGTGCAGGCTTTCACATATGCTCAGGACATATGACCTTTTATTGGTTGATTGAGTAGAAAATTGCTTCAGAGAGGTTTGCTAAAGGAATTTTCTATAATGCTTATAAGTGGTTTTTCAATCTTTAAAAAAAGAAAACAGTTTTATTATTCTTCTGACTAAAGTCAATTTGCTTGGACTAAAAAGTTCTTGAAATAAGTAATGCGACTGATAGTACTTTAAACTACTTTCAGGATGACGCTATGAACTCTAAAAACTCAATGAGCAGTGACGAATTATTTCCTAAGCTGGAGGGCCTTAAAAATGTATTTATTTAAAGGATATAGCTCAGTTCATCTTAGATGAAGAATATAAATATTTAGAAAGCAAAGAAGGGTGGAAAGATATATATATATGATCCTATGGCTCCGCGGGGGAGCAAAGGGCGGAAAGATAGATATGAACTAAGTTGCGTCTTAAGCCCCATTAGTGAACTTTTAAGCTATACGCAACATTTGAAGCCCGTTTGCACTAGTTACGCCCAGATAATGAATATTTCGAACTTTACTAATTTATTGAAATTGGCATACAAAACTTTTCAGCTATAAAGCTAACCATGACTGTTCAGGATTTGACAGCACGGCTCATACATTTGAAAAGGTTACACCAGTCGGAACCTTAATTCGGAACTAGTTTAAAAACAAAGTTTTTTTTACGCTTTGTTGAAAAAGGCTTTATTTGTAATTCAAGATTTTTCAAAATTAAGTTAAATCCAAAAAACTTAATTTTAATTGCATAGATCGAATCCTTGTCAGCTGTTAAGCTAAGAATGACTCTTCCGGATTTTAAAATCACTTGGTCGATTTGATAACACAGTTTATACATTTGGATCAGTTTAAAAAGTAGGAACCAGTCTCAAAAAAAAAAAAACAATTATTTTTGTGCTTTGATTATAATTTTAGATTTGTAAAGATAAATATATATGTTCCTTAAGCTCCTATTTGGAGCATAGGGCGTCGTGACGATTCGGTAGCAAGAAATATTTCAGATAGGTAGGTTGCTAGCCCTCCTACCCTAGCTTGCTGATAGAATCCCTATCTGCACCTCCAAGAAGGTGTTTTGTCTGTTTTGGTCCACGAGTGGTTTTTTTATTTCCCACTGACCCTGCATAGTGCCGAGCATTCCCCTATCCACCACTTGGGGACGCGTCCGATGGGAGACACACAACTCCACACGGTAAAAATAAAGTGATGTCTAAAATGTTTTTTAACAATTTTCAAGGTAATAAAAATGCATTATTCCAGGCTTGCTTTGGTTAGGATTTGTTATATATCAGCTGAAATACTTATTATTGCTAAGGACCATTCCCATATAGCAGAGACGGTAGAACTTCTTTGAAGCAAATTCGCAAGGAAGTAGCATAAATGTTCGTTATATAGAATATAGGAAGATTAAAAAAAATATTATTTTTTTTTAATTCTAAAATGCAATCATAAAATCCAAAGAAATGGTCGACAATACGGGGCATATTTTGGTGAAGATACAGATCACATTTTATCGAATCAGATTTTTCAAAACTTGTCTTTTCTAGCCTTTTTATTGGAAAAAAAAATATATTGGTAAAAGTTCGTAATATGGAAAAATTCGGAGATCATTATAGGGAAGTTCATCTGTATTGAGCTCGATGTCTTTTAAATTAGAAACGATTTGGAAACACAAAATTCTTAGACACTCTTTTTTTCCATGCAGTAGCGGAACCAAGATTTTGCCACAGAAGGAGTTTCGGATTTTTGGTTTCATTCATGATCAATTTAAATAGAATTAAACAATGAGATATATTACATCTTTTATTTTATCGAATAGATAACACTAGTTTACAAATTTGAGCGTCATCGAGTGAACCTTCGTAAAAAAGTGTTTTTTAGGGAAATTTTGGGTCGAGAAACACGAAAATGACAACCATTTTTTTTTTTCTTAAGCACCGTTTTTGAGATATTTTCGTAAAGCATGTTTTTGGGCACTTTTTTCAGTTATTCGTCAATATCTCGTGAATAAAATTTTGTATCGACATGAAAGACGACTAGATCGAAAGGTATGTTCTCATTACAGTGATATATGATATGTACAGATTAATTTAAATATATTGAAGTTATAACCAAATTCGACCATTTTTCAAAATTACAAATTTTCGGTTTGCTTTTTATAAACGAAAAAAATTTTTAAAAATTATGTTAAGCTTTAATCTGGCAGAAAATTCTTTTACGAACATTTCGAGTCTAAGATCTTCGAAATCGGATAGGAACTGTAGATGTTACGGAACCATGTACGGCAGTCAATACCTTTCGATCTAATTGTCTTTCATGTCGATAAAATATTCGCCTCTGGTGGAATTTTTTTGTATTTGTTCTTTTTTGTCGGGCTGAAACTCAATTTTAGTTTGGGATTGCGATCTAATAAAAAGAGTATCCAGGCTAGGTCGCTTTATTCATAATCAATATTATGAGAATAATGTATATATTTATGTATAATCTTGAGCTTGATTGTTTGAAGTAAAGAAGCTCCACTTGACCATTCTGTAATACTTTTATTATTCAGTAAAAGATTTTGCTAAGATCTGTATATTTTCCATTTGAATGGGACAATAAAGGATTTTTTATACCTCTTTATTCCAACAAAATTCTTGAGCAACATTGCGTTAAAGTTCATTCGCTCTAAAAAAAATGGTGACGTCACTCGCAAGGAATGAAAGAGAATTCCTTTAAAAGATTACTCTATTGAAATAGCTTTGAAAGATTCTCATGTGGGTATAAGTTTAACCTTTACGGCCTGCTTAAGCTTGATGCTATACTGAGACGTACTGGAATACTGCGTCTGTCTATCTCATTTTCCGAGCAATCTGGCCAAGCTACAACTCAAAGCGAACATCCGAACTCCTGAGCTCCGACAATAAAAGGACTGGGATGGCAACAGGATTTCTAACGAGTCACTGCACTATCGGCCTAAAAGGATGCACGTCACGACTTTTGTCGTAGCTGCGACTATGAGCAGAAGATGAAGAGCATTCAATACCTGCTTTGTGATTACTCTCACTTCCTAGAAGTCGCATTCAGGATCTGGGAAAAACCTTTTTTTGAAGATCTCCCATAGCAGAGCTATGAGCATAGCAAGCAAACCAATAAAGCCGGAATAAGAGCGGACATTAATTATACCACCCAGCTAGCTCCCCCGCCTTAACCCTCTCCAACCATCTCTTTTCCTACCATTTCCCTCTTGTAGATAGGCATCACATTAAACCACACGGTCTCTGCCTGAACCGTGTTACCATACCCCCTTACCATGTTGACCAAAGCCTTGTAACTAACCTACAACTTCGTTTAGACCACACATTTCCGCATTTCTCTAATAAGCCCACAAAACACTTTAACGAACAAAACCAACAAAAAAAAAATTAAACTTTTTAAATTGAAAATAAGTTTCAAAAACTATTTAGCCATATTATTGTTGTTTGTATGTGTGTGTGTTTGTGTTGTGTGTTGTTATTTTGTTACCACTTACTGTATTACCAATTCCAAACAAATAACTCAATTTTAGGCATCATTGGGCAGGCTAGGCTTAAATTGCAGTTAAAGCAACAAAGGCAACAAATTCGCATGCGGATTTGGATAAATTCAAAATAATAAACCAATTATGCAACACTAGCTCACAAACACACACACACATACACTCGTTAACCGCATAAAAAACACAACAAATAGCTAAACATGCGGGGTAGGGGTCGAAAGGGTAACGGCCGTGTATGGACCCTGGCCGTTATTGGACATATTTCAGTTTCAGCCATGTTTCAAATGCTGTTTCAATGTTTTTCTCTGGGCATTTTGTGTGTTTTTGATTTTTATGTGTTTTTAATGGGAAATAAAAATGAAATCATGTGTGCAACAGATTGTGGCAAGCCTGGTGGCTCTCGGTCAGATGGACAATACCAACAACAACAACAACAACAACAGCACGTGCCTAAATCTCCGCTATACAATTTGTAATATATTTGGGCGTTTGAATGTTGCTGTTTGTATCTATTTGTGTTTGTTTGTTTGTTCGACCACTCGAACATTGTGACATGCTGCATGCCACATGAGTAGCAACAGAGAGTGGCAGAGAGCGGCAGAGAGGGCGACACGTAGCAAGTGTCTAGAAAAAACATTTGCGGATTGTAGCCACACATTTTATTTCATTTGGTTTTTGTCCGCGTGTTAGACAAGTCAATTGATTTTATATATATTCTATATACTATATATATATAGTATAGGTTGCTGCTGTGGCAGCATTCTAATGCCGCACCGTAAACCGCAAATGGTAAAGTGCTTGAAATTCAATTATATGACTTTTGATGGATTTATTTTTTGTAGCCCCAAAAATAAAAACGAAAGAGTTTCATTTGATTTTCTATGTTTGTAATGTGTTTTATTTTTGTAGTTTTCCTTTCGATTTGCAACTGTTTTCAATCAATTTGCTCTGGTTCAATGAAAAACGCTCTCCTGCCAAAAAGTTGCGCAAAAAAATTTGTACAAATTGCATAAAAGTTTAAACTAGCTGCACATCGTGTAAACTAAGGTAAGTAAAATGCGGCAAGCCATAGTAAAATCAAAACGCCCCAAAAAACCGCGCCACGCCCCACAGCTGCCACTACAGTAGTAGTGCAGCCCCGGGTAATTCTTTTCTACCTTCTACCCCCTGAAGTCATGACAATGCTTGGCAGGGCGCATTGTTTGGCAAGCGAAATCAGCTAGTGAACCGGCACCAGGCAATACTTGTACTTAAAAACCTTTTGGCCATATCAAGGCAAAACCTAAAACCGCAAGCATCGACCAACATTGTGCAATGGCTGGGGCGGCCAAAAACACAAAACGCAAAACCGAAAACAAAAGCCGGAAAACAATTTGACGGCTGTACAAAAACACCAAAGGAAAAAAAAAAGAAAGAAAAATCGGTAAGAAGGTTTGGTTTTGGTAAGCCGCACGGGAGATACTCTCAAAGAGATACCTGAGAAAGTAGGAAATTTTATGGAAATCAACATGAAACGCTTGGTAATGGAACACAGAGAGAGAGAGAGAGCTTGAATGAAAGCTCGGCTTACAAGTTTTGAGAGTCGAAGAATGGTCCTTTTTGAAAATGCCATTGGATCAAAGTGAAACACTTGGGAAATGTTTGGTAAGCAGCAGGAAGAAATCTAAAAATAATCTAAGTGAAACGATTTAGTAATATATCACGCAGGGGAGCAAGAATGAAAGATCGAATTAGCTCTTTTTCTAGTTCTTTAATGTGCTGCCAATTCTTCTCAACAAATATTTTCAAGAAAAAAAATGTAACTAGCATTATCGAGAAGAGATTATTTCTAAGTGCGTATAGAAACTAAATTGTGAGTGAAATTTTGAGTACCCCAAACATTTTTTTATGCTCTTCTGGATTTTAGCTTAAAATTCTTTCCTTTTACAAATAAATCTCAAAAAGACCTTAGCAGCAAAAAATACTTTTTTCATATGCGGATTGTTAGAAAATTTTAGATATTGTGATTCAAGCTCTACCCAACCAAAACTTTGCATCTAAAAATATCCAGAAGAGTTAAACTATTGCTCCGGATATATGTCGAATAAATCGAATTCTAATAAAAACTTTAACAGCCACAAAAATTTATGTTTGATCCGCTCCACAGTGATCGATGTTGTATGGAAATGGTGGCAAAATGTACTTCCAGTAAAGATATCGACTTGAAAATTTTTTTATGACTATATAATAATGTAAAAATTTTATATTTATAAAACAGGCGCGCACTCCTGTATTTTAGTTTAAAAATTTTTGTGTTTTTACAAATCTTCTATTTCTTACAAATCTTCTGTTTTTAATAAATAAAACTTAAAAAGCGCTACAGGAAAAACTATTTTAGATGCAAAGTTGAGTAAGGCCTAATATGGGTAAAAACTAAGATATTTTAAAGTTCTGTTTATAGAGTTCATAAACGAAATAAGCAAAGAGGGTCTTATGGATACAAAACAAATGTTGATTAAAATTTATGTAGCCATATTTATTCTTCCCTGGATTATAAACTAAAAGTTCTTCGACTGATTTGCTTTTAAGAATAAAACAATTCTCAGAAAGCTCAAGCTACAATAATCTGTCTTTTGTGTGCTCCTTATTAATTCTTTCCTGGATTATAGCCTAAAAGTTGTTGGATTGATTTGCTTTTAAGAATAAAACAATTCTCAGAAAGTCCAAAGCTACTAAAATGTTTCTTTCGTGTGCTTCTTATAGGTTCGAAAATTAAGAACTTTGTGATCCGAGCTATTAGTGTCCATAAACATGTTGAATTTTTCCCAAGAGATCCAGAGATCCACGGTGTTGAAGATTATGATTATAAAAATTAGCAGACAGACATAAAAGTTTTGGAAGATGTAAAATTTATGATTAAAACATCTCTAATAAAACCAGTTTTGAGTTCAGAAATATTGTTGAGATTTCAGATTTTCTTGGAAATTGACAGCTTAGACGTTAAAACCCTTTAAGTTTCTATCGCTTTCTCTCTTTAAAAACGTAACAAGCTGCTTTAAAAACTTAATACACAACTGTACTACCTACAGAGTATAACTTCGGAAACGCAAAATGAACTGAAAAAAAAAAAACGTATGGTATGGAACATTGCGCGGCTAAGGGCAAAACGTAGAGCAAGTTGAATTCGCCAGCGGCGTGCAGGGCAAGTTCAGGCGAGGCCAATGACATTTACTATTATAGTTGTTGCAGTTGCAAGTAGTTATTGTTGTTGTTGCAGTTGTTGTCGTTATCGTTGATTGCAGTTGGCTGTAATCGGATTCCAATTGGCTTGGCACTTGCTACAAAACTTTTGCTACGTTGAAGTGATTTCTGCTCTGCGCTCTCTAATAAGCTTGCTTCCATTTAGTTTTCCACCGTATTACATTGAAACTCAACTCGCAATTAAGAAGAGTTGACCCCCAAGCGTACTACGGAGTTGGCCAAGTCATTGGGAGTTTACGTTTTGGTGTGCTATTTTTGGTCTTTCTATGGCAAAGTGTTAATTGCCTTACCTTCCTGTTAATGAAAAGTAATTTCAATTTCAAGGTGTTTACGATTACTTTGAAGCCTTCAAAAGGGCAGGCTACTTCTGGGAGTTATTTTTATTTTTATGAGTTCAACTCTCCTGCCGCTGCCACCGCCTTATATAAATATTTGTTTTGCTTTAATTATGGCCTGCAATTGTTTTTGTTGATATTTCACACTCCTTTTCGACACCCTCACCAATTGTTTACACTGCATCTATTTTTTGACTGTTTGGCCTGCAACGTGCAACCATGCCGCACACTTTTTGTGCAGTGTAAACAAAGCAGCCGCAGCCGCAGCAGCAGCAAAGAGAGAGAGTGAGCGTGCATATACCGCGTGTGGCAGCCACGTGTTTCATTGCCAAACGTTCCGCGCGCATCTGTCAGCAGCAGCCGGAATTTTCCAAATTGAATAAATTTGACTTGACTAAACAAACACTTGTAATCAAAATATGCATCGACACAGGCTTGATTTTTTTTTAGTTTTTGTTTTCTTTTTTGCCCATTCTTTTTTGTTTGGACTACCTTACTGCAGCGCACAGTGGGCAAAATTGTTAAATATTGTATTTGCTAACAAAAACTAAGTTCTTTGTTTTTGGTTATTTTCAAGTTTCGATTTGAAATAAATTTTCATCAACTTAACTTCTAATAGAGAATATGAACAAAAATAAGAAATTTGATTTTTTTTCATGGCTGTTCCATTTTTTACATAGAAATTCTTCTACGGATAAAAAATTAAAAAAAATCTTTTACAAAAAACCGTGTTCTTGATTCTTGCTTTGTATTGCAGCTTAATTGTCTACTTGCTCAATCTTTCTTAATTTTTGACACAAATTTAAGTTTTTCCTCTAAGTTAATTTTCCTGAATTTAATTGCGCTAGCTCTACATTTTGCCCACTGTGCAGCGACGCGCGCTTCCGTTTCGTCTCTCGAATTGTCAAGTAAACGTAAACTTTAAAATAGTTTTCAGGCCTTTTTTTTTTTTTTGTTTACAATTGTCAATGTGTGCGCCTACAAAATTTTCTTTGGGCACTTTCTTTTTTGGTACCTCACTTTTCCGTGGTTCGTGTCTTCTCCTAATGACCTGCCAGTGGGTAGCGTCTTGTCTGCATCATATCATCATAATATCATCATCATCAGCTTATGTGACTTTTGGAAAATGCACGCGCCGCCTGTTGCGACCCCTACCCTAGGTGATAATTCTTTTTTAATAGTTTTCCGGTAGCGCGTCAACAAGTGACATTTATTGGCTGCCTAGTCAAGGCGTGCCTAGCATAGAAATGGTATAAATACAACAATAAATGGAGAATACTTATATGTGGCAGCGGGTCGCATTGCATGCCACTTCAAGTGGAAGATTTGTGGACTCGAGTTGGCAACTTTCGCTTTTGCTAGCTCAACATAGTTTAGGGGTCTTGACAAATTGCGTGGAATTTTTTTTTTTTTTTGAGATTATAGACTTACTTGGGCTTGAGAGTTCATTGGCTTGTATATAATGTAGTTGGAAGTTGTTGGCTTACCTGAAATGGGAAGAAAAAGAGGGAAATTAGTTTGGGAAAAATGCATATATATAAGGAAAAAAATATTGTAATCTAGATACAATTCTATCCAGTACATTTTGTCTGTCTTTAAAATTCCGCATTGCCCAACTGAGCTAACGTCCATCAAAACTCAAAATTTCTGATGCTGTCTAATGCGTTTCTCATTTCAAAAAGTCCAATTTGATGGCTTCAGTGCAACCAATGCCTTGCCCAATTATTGCTTATCATCTCCAGACAATAGACATGTCCATCAATTACCATCATTCTCTGCGAAACCCACAACTTTTGGCTATGCAACACTCTCTGTGCAACATTACTATTTGTCATGGCTCGCGCCATCATTTCATTAGTGTGGCTTATAAAATCCTTTACCCCCCCCCCAAAAAAAACCCCCTAACTGCAACGAGCTCGTTATGGCCTGCTCATTTTTGAACCACAAAAAGCTGCAACAGCAAAATGTTGCAACACAGCCAAAATACATATACATAAATACAGTTTGCAGCCACATGCCACATTTGGCGGCAAAAGCCTAGGCTTAAACCAAGCCAAAATCAATTTTATGCACTCTCTATGGCGCCAGACAGCATCATTTGTTGTTATAGGTTTTGGGGCATATTATGGAACGTGTGTCTTTCGGGGAACCAACTAACTGTATTTTGTGTATTGCCGGTACCGTTACATTTGAATAGTCGCGGCTGGACAATGTGAATCATAGCATCATGGATGCCATGACGGCGATCAATTAGCGCAATTGAGTCAAGCCATGACTATGTGAGTATATGATATGGTACTTATATATGCCATATACTATATACATAGCTTTGTTGTAAATTGCTATTTTAATATGTACAATGACTCGTTTGTTGAGTCAGCGAAAATCGAAAAAAAATTGCGACGCCTTTCGCACTCATTCATAAAAACAACGCTGGGCATTTTCAATGTCACAAAAGCAAAAGTATAAAACTAAAATGTACTAAAAGAGAAAAGTGAAACAGTTGGGGTTGTATGCGGTAAGTGGAATACACTGTAATCACTTTTTTCAAAAAGACTAATTTTTGAGGTATACTTTGGGGAATGTAGCGAATGGATAAGCGGAAGAGTGTGATAGATGCATTTTTTGTGCAAATGTCAACGCTTGTTTCTTTAATAGGATCACATAACTCGATTTGCGAAGTTTAGTTCTCCATGAAAACATCTGTCTAGATAAAATCTTTCCTCAAAAAAGTTAATTATTAGCGAACAATTTTTTATGTATATGTACATTGAGGAATGCAGGGAATGGGTAATCGGTAAAGTATGATAGTAACATTTTTCTTTCTTGATTAGAATCACATGAGCCGATTTTAGAAATGTTGTGTCTACCTGCAATCAGCCTTCACTCGATCTTCAAAAAAAAAAAATATTAGCGAACAGTTTTTTATGTATAGGTTGTGGAATGTATGTGAATGGGTAATCAAAAAGCAGATGTCAACGTTTCAAAAAAAAAAATGAAAAAAATTATTCGCGAAAAATTGGTATTGGGTACTTGGAAAAGTATGATAGGAACATTTTTCATGCAATTGTCAATATTTCTTTCTTTATAAGGAATCCATCTGCGAAATTTGGGGTCTGCCTGCAATCAATCTTCAAAAAAAAAAATTACTAGCGAAATGTTTTATATGTAGGTATACTTTGGGGAATAAATGAAATGGGTAATCGGAAAAGTATCATTGGAACATTTTTCGAATAAATATCAATGTTTCGTTTATTACTAGGATCACATGAGTTGAATTTCGAAATTTGGGTTCTCCCTTCCATCATTCTTCCACCAAACTTAAAAAAAAAAAATTACTACCAAAAAGTTTTTTATGTAAGTGTACTTTGGGGTATACATGGAATGGGTAATCGGTAAAGTGAGATAGCAGTATTTTTCGTGAAAATGTCTACATATCTTTCTTTATAAGGATCACATAAGTCGATTTGCGAAATTCGGGGTCTGCCTGTAATCAGTCTTTAATCAATCTAACAAAAAAAAATTACTAGCGAAAAGTTTTATATATAGGTATACTTTGGGGAGTACATGGAATGGATAATCGGAAAAGTGTGATATGAACATTTTTGCCAACGTTTCTTTCATTATTAGGATCACATGAGTTGATTTTCGAAATTTGGGGTCTCCCTGCATAATTCATCCACCAATCTTCCAAAAAAAAAAAAATAATAATTGCACATTCGTGCAAAATGTCAGTGTTTCTTTTTTTTTTGTTAGGATCACATAAGTCTATTAGCGAAATTTGCGGTCTTCACTTGCTTATCAGTTAGGTTGATTATTCGTGGGAAAGTGTGTCCAAAATTTGTATATTTTTGCCTTTTCCTTAGCTCTTTATATTATTTTTAGCAAGTATGACACACTTGTGTGAGTCAAACTTCAACGAGCTGGGTGGAAGTAAACCTCGCAATTCTTCTACGGGAAAACATGGCGAAATATCGACTTAAATCAACAGACAAAATTCGGTATCTTTAAACCTTATGTTCTTTTAGATAAAGCTGTTCATACAGACGCACAGACATGGGTCAAACGCTACCCAAGTTTAAGCTAAAAATTTGGTTACAAATAACTTATGTTCTGCTACGTAACAGCTGTCTTTTCAAATCTAGCATACCCTACACCCATTGCGTGCAGTGTATAAAAAGTCTTAAATTTGAGCAAAGCTAAGTGCCACTGTTTTGAGTTCCGGTGCGTGGGAAGCAGGCGTATACTTATCGGGGGAGTGACTAAAGTAACTTCGTGTGGTAATTATTTTTCACTTTACTCAGCTTGGCGCTTATGTCATGCCATTTTGTGTGTATATTTTTATTTTGGTCACTGTAATAGTTGTTGTTGCTTGCGCAATTTAGCTGCCGGCGTCTGCAGCTGCGTCGCTGTCGACGCAGACGCTGATGCTGATGCTGGCGTCAACTGCAGTGGCTGCAATTATGCCAACTGCGGCCATATTAGGCCGCTGTCATTATGGTTATTTGTAAACCGCTAATTTTGGCCACTAAAAAAAGAAAAACGCCTGACCACAAAGTCGACCCAAATATCATATACAATGCAGGCATTATATTTAGTACGTTGTATTTAGTTATAAAAGTATGCGCACACCTAATGACCGCAAAATATAATTTATATACATAAAGAATTTTTTTAAGGGCGTTGCCAGGCGGAACTAATGCATCAAAGCTAGAAAAAAGGAAAAATGCGCAGGCGCTACGCAGTTTGTATACTCTTCCCGAAGCATAGTACTAAGCAAGATCCTCTGGTTGGGACAACCTTTAATATTATTTTAAATATGTTCTATGAAGTACTGTCGTTTTCCTACTACTCAGCAACTACTGAGGGAATGAAATTTGGAACCATCTTAAGAACTTTTTTATTCATCTAGTCGAGCTACAACTTTTCAAGATCATTGTTTTGGATAATTCTGTCCCAGAACTCCTCCGCATCGACATTCCTAATGACTGTATGGCCACTGGCAATTAAAAGTGATTTTCAGTTCACTCAGTTTTAAGAAAGGAGAAGAAAAAGTCACTAAGATCTAATCTAATCTAAGCAGGTGGCGGAGCCCGCTAGTACAATACGAGCGCCAGAGCTCAGAGCAATGCTTTAAATAATTCAAAAAGTTAAAAATTTGTGTCCAGCAACTATTTCATTTACTAATTTCGATATAAGCGATGTTTCGCCGAGATTTCAGTCCCGAGCCCATCTCAAATTTTTACTACAAATTTTCACAAGTTCAAAGACTAGTCTTTAAAGACTCTGATGTAAACCTTCTGGCGTTCATTTTTATAATTACTTCTTGTTAGCCTCAACTCCAACGGCTGCTTTTAACCAACTTCTAGACCAACCTAAAATACCACTCGACAGCATCAACTCGGGAGCACAAAATAGCAACACTTCTGCTTAACTTGGCTTTCAGGCGGCGTCAAAAGCGATAGTTGCCATGAATGGGTGACTCAGTTGCTCAGTTACCCAGTTGCTCAGTTTGTCAGGCCGTCAAGTAAGTTCACTTTATGGCTGCCATGAAATTGGTCGTCTAGAGTACGTCTTTGGAAGTCGGTTCTTGTTCGTTCGCGTTTTTCTTTTCTTTGGCGTGTTTTTTTTTATTTTATTTTTATTTATTTTTTTTTTTTTTTCGCTGACATAAAGGTTTTACTTGACTTGACCCACTCAAGTGGCCGGCAGTAACTGCGACGTCGGCGTTGACTGCGGCAGCGGCAGCGGCAGCGCGTCGCCAAAGTGGGTCGTCAACATCGCGTTGACTTTCGCTATTGTTGTTGTTGTTCTGACTGTTTGGTTGCAGCAACTTTAAAGCCATGTTGCAGTGTGCACACTTAAGTGCAACTAAATCGAATTTAGATACTTAGTCTGCCGTTTGTTGGATCAGCCGCAGCTCTCTCCCCAAAAACCAAACCCACCGCCCCCAAAACCACCCGATTCCAAGCGACGCTTCAAGCAATTCCAAGTTGGTCTAAGCGGCAAAAGTTATAAACCATTTGGCAAGCATGTTGTTGAAGTAGCTTAACTTTTGGTAAAGTACATAAATTGCAACACTCTGAGTGCCGCTTGATAAGGTAAGTCCTGAATAAGAAGTGACTGTCTGCTATGGAAATTCTTATATACTAGCGCAGAAGAGAGTTTTTAAATAAGTATTTTGTGCTTTTGTGGGCTAGTAATTACAGTTTGTCTAGGATTCGTGGGTTGGTGTTAGCCAAAGCACAAGCAGAGTAGAAGATAGAGAAGTGAAAGAAGCAACATTTAATGATTATAAAAAAAAAAAAAAATAAAAGAGAGGAAATTTTTAGGTGTTATAATTTTTAACAGACTTTATGTCTAATAATGTGCTTCTTGAATTAAAAAAGTTTGTTTGAGTAACTAGCTAGTAACTGTTGTTGTTTAACACCTATATTTTAAAGACTTTAGGCGGTGTAATAAAAACTTCGAAAGCAAAGTTAGTAGTCAAGGTTTATAAATTTAATTTTTTAAATTTTTTGGTTTTAGTGTTTCTACTAAAGCTTATCCTTTTGTGCAAGAAGATCTTTTCGGTAGAGTAGGGGACTTTGCCCCGGTTCGCTAAACACACCAACTTCTGCCCCTGCCGTACTGCGCTAAACGGAAGCTACCGAAGACAATCTTTTTTATATTATTGGGAGAAATGTCCATATTTACTATATAATACTACATCGCAAAAACAATACAAAAAAATAAATGATGACAATAAGTACGGTGACGAAGACACTTTTTTATACAGTAGTTATATTTCTTTAGTCGCTATACTAAAACTGCTATGCCGAGAAAAAATAAATGATGACGATGAGCATGTCGGCGACAATTTTTTTTTCACTCAATGGATATATTTCTATATTTTCCATGCTAAAACTACTACGTCTTAATATCTACATACAAAAATAAATGTTGACGATGAGCACGACGACGACGAAAAATTTGTATGTGTAATAATAGTTATAGTTCTATATTTACTGAACTAAAACTACTATATTGTAAAATCTAAATACAAAATTATAGTTAAAAAAAACTAAAAAAACACGCTTTAACTAAAAAGTAGAAAATATTTTTGATGTATCAAGAGTTTGTATTATAGCAATAGAAAATTTCGTCAATCAATTACGACTTATTAATTTGGAATAAATTACAAATAAAATTATGAATAAAATATTTCAATTATAGTTAAAAAAGCGTTGGGTATTATCATCAGTCCTTGAACCCTGTGCAAATTTTCAAGATGTTCAGATTTCTTGAAATCGGTGAAAATTAAGCTGAAAGATTTCGTTACATACATACATACATACATACAGGTGAAGCTAATAAAAGCATGTTAAAAAAAAAAGATGACGATGAGCATGACGATGACTCAATTTATTTATATAATATTCTATAGTGACAATTAGTACAGTAAACGAAGGCTCAAAAAAGACGTCTATTGGGGAAAAATACTTAATGTATGAAACTTTCAGGGATTGCTGGAAAACTATTAATCGTAGAAAAGTGATGGAAGACTCATTTTGTAGATAATTTTAATATCTTTAACAAAATACATCGGTAAAATTTTCGAAAAATAGGTACCAGTTTTGAGATATTTGCCAATTATTTGAAAAACACCAAACACGATTTCCAACTTTTAATTTTAAATATGCATTGCTTGACAAATAAGTTTATTGGTAATAACTTCGACTTTAAATCATGATAGAAAAAAAGATATCATGCAAAAACCGTACCAACATATAGTGCCAGGGGGTTGTGCCACGACCCCTACTCACAAATACGAAAACTCGGTTTTAGACTTTGAACAAGGGCCCTAACGATCCATGAAAGTTTCATCCATTAAGTATTTTTTTCCAGTTGAAACTCTTCGTTTACTGTACCAAAACTACTACGTCTTAAAAAAATAAATAAAAAAATGATGACGATGAGCACGTCAACGATTTATAATAATATGCACGAATTTTATTTTTCGTTAAATACGAAAACTCGGTTTTAGACATAGAACAAGGGTCCTAACGATCCCTGAAAATTTCATCCAAAAAGTATTTTTTTCCAATAGAAACTCTTCGGTATATAGTACAGTATATACCAAAACTACTACGTTTTAAAAAAAAAAAATAAAAAAAATGATGACGATGAGCACGTCGACGATTTATAAATATATGCACGAATTTTATTTTTCGTTAACAAAACTAATCGTTTTTATATATTCTTTTCCAAGAAAATTAAAGCTGTCAAAATCTTCAATGACATGACAACTTGAAAAAGTTGTAATGTATTCACATTCTTCAAACTGGGTTTTTTCTCAAGACTTTGGCCTTATTCTAACAACCACACAAAGATTGGTACGATTGAAGATAGCCCGTAACGGCCAGTATTGAAAAACACCCGGAAACCTCGAATCGGCGCTGATCTGCTGAACTGGACAACGACAGGGAGACCAGCTGGTTGGATTTGAGACATTTGCATAAGATTGGGCTGAGGCTAGAATATAAGCTTTTTGGTCGCTAGAAAAGACTGGATCCGGTTTTTGCCAAAAAGCTCTACCAATGAAACCAAGACGGCCATTTACATTAGCTGCTTTGTCTTCAAATTGGAGCATTATAGTTTGTTCTGATGTTACAAAAAATTCCACAAAACCTCAATAGCAAATATTCAAGCTTTGAGTTAAGTTTAGGTTGAGTAGGCAGCTCAGTCAGTGACTGAGATCACCCAGAGATCATGAGATCCATTGTGTTGCCTAATTGTGAGGGAAAGGAGGAAGAAATTGGAGAAGAGGAGGGGGATAGGGGATGTAGGAGGATCAAAAACTGTAGGGCATCCCTAGTCATCTACGTCTCTCTTTTTACAAAACCATTTTGAGGATTCGACAAACGCAGCCAGAGCCAGACTACCCAGATTCTCAAAGAATGGTTTACCCAAAAACTGGGTTCGTCTTCTTAGAAGCGCCGGGCAGTCACAAAGCAGGTGTTGGATGCTTTCTGTGTCCTCCTCGTCTCCGCAGCTGTCGTGATGGGGAACGTGCAGCCTCTCAGCCATATGGCCAATGGTGCAGTGCCCCGTTACAACTCCTACCATCATCCTGATCCTGTGTCAAGCTTTAGTCCCCTATAAAGTTTACAAAAATCCCACCTACAAATTCCCCACCTACAACTTTAGTTTAATTCCCTACATAGCTTTCAAAAATCCCACCTACAATTTCCCAACCTTCCTCAGCTTGCCACAGTCACTTGTAAAATGTTGTGACAGCTGCACAAAATTGCAAAAATAATTAATCTCTACATACAAATTGTACGCCTATAAAAATAACCAAAATATGTTGGCTTTTATATTTTAATTTTATTATGTTTAATTAAACACAAATTTTTCAAAAATTTCATGAAACATGATTTTGTAATTATTTAGAGCAATTTAGAGCCTACTATCAATTCGGAAACATTAAATTTGGGCCATAAAGCATGTTGAAAAAAATAAATAAATAAATGTAAGAAGTAGAGTTGGCAGTTGTCACCTCAAGGTGCCTAGCGACACGAGTTGGCAGTTCTGAGGCAGCAGCGATGAGCGTCAGCGAGAGGAAGAAGTTAGTCACGAAAAGCCGTCGTAAGCAGCAGTCGAATCGAGTCGTACGTTTAAGTCGCAAATTGTCAGTAGTTCGCATAGATATAGGTTCTTACTTGTAATGTTCAATAATATAAATAAACATCATCATAATAATCAATCTTACATTTGGGGGCTCGTCCAGTTGAATCTTACATTTGGAGATCTTTGTGTTTGTGTGAATTAAAGTTGTGTGCAAAAGTCGAAAAAGTCGTACGGTTTTTTGTGCCTCAAAGTTGACAATAAAAGTCGGTAAAATCAGTCGCGTCTCTGCAAAAACAATCTAAAGTTGATGAGCTATATGGTTTTAAGTTGTATTAAGTTGTTTGCCGTATAGTTAAAGTTGAACAGTCGTGTTAGCAGTTGACCTGTGGCTGAAATTTACAAAAGTTGTGAAATTCGCGTTGAACAAAGGCGCCTGAGAAGCCGTTACTTTTCCAAGGAAAAATAGGCCGGTAGCAAAAGCGAGTGCGAGCGAGAGAGCTAGCACATAGAAACGTGTGCGGTTGTTTGAGAATCCGTTTTCGTTGGTTTTGTACGTGTGTGTTTGTTGTAGCGATGTCGCAGCGTGGGGCGGCTAGTCGCGCAGCACGCAGTAAGAGCGACAAAGAGAACAAGAAAAAGGCAAACGAAAAAAACAGTGGCGCGCAGCAAAAAGTTGAAATGGAAGAGGCACCGTCGCGATCGTTCTCACAAGAGAGCACAGTAAGGCAGAGCGTAATTGAAAGTACGCCTGGCAATGCGGTTGAATTAAAAGTTGAACAAATGCTGCAATTATTAACATTGAAGTTGCAAGTCGAAGAACAAAAAGAAAATAAAGTTGAAATAAACGTTGATAATTTTGAAAAGATAGTGGGCGAATGTGATGGCAAATCGATGCCTATAATGAAATGGTTCGAAATTTTCGAAAAAAATGCAGACGCATATGGGCTAACAGAAAAACAAAAGTATGTGCAAGCCAGAGGCAAAATGTGTGGTCCCGCTAAATTGTTTTTGGACGGCGAAAGTGTGTGTGAATACGAAGAACTAAAATATGCATTAGTTGATGAGTTTGGACGTTGTTATAACAGTGCTGATATTCACAAGCAGTTGCAAGACAGAAAAAAGAAAAAAGATGAGTCGTTGCATGAGTATATGCTGCATATGAAAAAAATAGCAGTGTTAGGTGAAGTAGAAGACGCTGCCGTGATTTCGTATGTAGTAGATGGCCTTGACATTAAAAACGAGTACAAATACGCTATGTTCCGTTGCAAGTCGTTTAAAGAGTTAAAAGATGAGTTTGATATTTACGAGCGTTTAAATATTGGCGAGAAAAAACATGATCAGCAGAAACCAAAGCGCGTATTTGAAAACGGTAAAAAAGAACATTGCTTTAATTGTGGCTCGGTAGAACATAAGCGCAACGAGTGTAAAGCTGCAACAAAATGTTTCGGTTGCAATCAGAATGGACATATTTCGCGTAATTGCCCCAACAAAGTTGAAAACATTCGCATTGTTGCTAATGGAAGGCGTAATAAGTTGATCAAAGTGAATGATGTCTCAGTTGATAGCTTTATTGATTTGGGAGCTGATGTTACACTAATCAGAGAAAATTTTCTTGAGCGTTTAAAGGGCATTAAAGTTGAAAAAGTGGTAACAATGTTGCGCGGTTTTGGTAAAAACTTGACAAAGTCCAATGGGCGTTTTAATGCTCAAGTTGTAGTCGATCAGCTGGAAACTACACAAGAATTTTTGGTTGTTCCGAGTATGGCAATGGATTACGATGTCATATTGGGCGACGATTTCATTGCCAAATTTCGAGTGATATCTAATAAACATGGGCATACGTTCTTGAAGGATGAAGAAGACGATGTTGTTGTGCAGGAGTATGCGTCCGTATATAATGTTTCTGTTGACTCCGTTTATGAAGTACCGACAAAGTATCAGAAGTCCGTTGAGCAGTTGATCGAAAGTAGCTATGAAACACGTCCTAAAGCTGTTAAAAGTTGTCCCATAGAGTTGAAAATGGTGCCAGGGGAAGTGATTCAGCCGTTTCGTCACTCCCCCGCTAGATTGTCCGCAGATGAAGCCGAAGCAGTAAAGAAGCAAGTTGAAGAGTGGGTCGAGCAGGAAGTCGTACGCAAGCCGAATTCAAATGTTGCAAGCAGAGTTGCCAGAAAGAAGTATGATACATGCCGAGTTTGTATTGATACCAAAAAGACGATGCACTCTATACAGCGGCAGTTTTGGATTCCGCATTTGGAGAACAAGGTATCAAAGTTGATTGCTAACTGTATCAAGTGTATTATTTTCAGTAAAAAGCTGGGCAAGCAGGAAGGCTTTCTAAGTTGTATTGAGAAAGGGGACACGCCACTACACACGCTGCACGTTGATCATTTGGGTCCCATGGATTCGTCGTCAAAGCAGTACAAGTACATCCTAGCAGCCGTTGATGTGTTTTCCAAGTTTGTATGGCTGTTTCCTACCAAAACAAATGGTCATGATGAGGTTGTCAAGAGGCTGAAAGACTGGTCCAATGTGTTTGGCTTTCCTAAACGTATTATAAGCGATAGAGGTTCGGCATTTACCTGCGCAGCCTTTAAAGAGTTTACAGAGCAGAACAAGGTCGATCATGTGTGGACAACAACAGGAGTAGCCAGAGGTAATGGTCAAGTTGAGCGTGTGAACCGTTCGATTGTCGCTATCATATCGAAGTTGTCAGCAGACGAACCAACCAAGTGGTTTAAATATGTGCCCGAAGTCCAGAAGATCATCAATTGTCACGTGCATGCAGCCGTAAAGATGTCGCCATTTGAAGTTTTATTTGGCACCAAAATGCATACTCAAGCTGAAGACCGCATTTTGGAATTGCTTAACGACGAATTGGTTGTTCAGTTCAATGATGAGCGTCAGAAGTTGCGTGAGCTAGCGAAGCAAAATATTGAGCACACGCAAAAGGTATACAAACGCAATTTTGACAAGAAACGCCGAGCAGAGCTGGAGTACAGGTTGGGTGACCTAGTCGCTATTAAGAGGACGCAATTTGTGGCAGGTCGCAAACTGGCAGGCGAATATCTGGGTCCGTACGAGGTGGTGAAGATTAAGCGAAACGGTAGATATTACGTCCGAAAAGCAGCAACTGTCGAGGGCCCAAATGTTACCAACACTAGCTGTGACAATATGAAGTTGTGGAGGTTCATAGCAGAAAACGAAGAGCTTTTGTCATCTGGGTCAGATGAGGATGATCAGGAGGGCCGAATGTAAGAAGTAGAGTTGGCAGTTGTCACCTCAAGGTGCCTAGCGACACGAGTTGGCAGTTCTGAGGCAGCAGCGATGAGCGTCAGCGAGAGGAAGAAGTTAGTCACGAAAAGCCGTCGTAAGCAGCAGTCGAATCGAGTCGTACGTTTAAGTCGCAAATTGTCAGTAGTTCGCATAGATATAGGTTCTTACTTGTAATGTTCAATAATATAAATAAACATCATCATAATAATCAATCTTACATAAATATGTATATGAATATATAACTGCGTTGACATAATTCGGTAATATGCGTTAATATTTTCGCAATGTTAATTATGAAGTTATGCAATTTTATTCCATATATAGCATTTATATATACCTACCTATGGAAATGCAATTCGAGTCAAAACAATAAAATCCCCAACAAAAACAACAAGAACAAGAACAACTTGCAACAATTAGTTTATGGTATTCTGCCCAAGCAGCACTTAATTTCACATTAAAATTGTTTAGTTTGTAAACATTTTAATTACTTTTATGCATACACCAATGCATATGCATATAAGTGTGTGTGTGTGTTTGTTTTGCATAAGTATGTGTGTGTGAGTGAAAATTAGTGTAAACGCTTGTTTATTTGTTTGTTAACGTGCACGCCTGCCCGCTAGCGGTTTTCATACCCAACTCGTTTATATATTTTTTTTTATTATTTTAAATTTGATGTCATAACAAAATAAAAATAAAAATAATTTTGCAAAAACAATAAACAAGTGAGCCGGCTAAAATGCGGAACAAACCGACTGTTGTGTTCTCTATAAGCTCGAGTACATAATAAGTTCGAGTTATTTTCTGAAATCCTAATACTATAATGAATAAATGATGACGATGAGATCGATGACAACAAATTTTTTTAGTTTAATGGTTACAGTGCTATAATTACAAAAACTACTCTAAGTCAAATCTAAACAGAAAAATAAATGATGACTATGAGCACGAC
This sequence comes from Chymomyza fuscimana, assembly GCA_949987675.1. Lineage (NCBI taxonomy): Eukaryota > Metazoa > Arthropoda > Insecta > Diptera > Drosophilidae > Chymomyza > Chymomyza fuscimana. Next base: position 41,186,973 of record OX465088.1, on the reverse strand, counting down.
GACAACGAAAATTCCTCAAGCTTAAACTATCTATCTTTAGGGTGTTCGATATAAATGGTCATCCATCTTGAGAGTTTTTTTTAAAGTAAAAAATAAACACAAAAAATTCAAATGAATCGGAAAATCTTTATTATCAATAGAAAGAACCATTCTTGCCATTCACTTTTTAGAAATAATCCCTTTCAAATGTTGGCCGCAACTACGCCGTAGCTCGTACAAGCGGAGGTTCCAATTGTTGATGACGCGTTCGAGCATAATCGGCGGTATCTCGCGAATAACACGGGTAATGTTGGCCTCTCATGCTTCAATCGTAGCTGGCTTATCCACAATCACTTTAGACTTCACGTAGTCCCAAAGGAAAAAGTCTAACGGTGTGATATCACACGATCTTGGTGACCAATTCCGGTCCGGAGCGTGAAATTAATTGTTCACCGAATTGGTTCCTCAATATGTTCATTGTTTCACGGGCTGTGTGGCAAGTAGCGCCGTCTTGTTGAAACCAAATGTCGTCGAGATCTCGACTTCAATTTCAGATAGCAAATAATTCGTTATAATGGAGCAGTAACGGTCGCCATTGACGGTTACGGTCTGACCAGCGTAATTTTTGAAGAAATATAGATCCATGATTCCACCGGCCCATAAACTACGCGCTGAACGGGGTCTATTCGGTCTACTGTCATCCAATAATGAATATTGGGTTTCGAATTTGTTGATGGTATGGCGAATAGTGGTCTCAGTAGGTCGATTATGGCGACCATAAAATGGCCTAAGCGCGCGAAAAATATTCTTTACAGAACGCGAATTTTCGTAATATAATTGTACGATTTGTAAACGTTGTTCGGTGTAAGTTTTTTCATTATGAAGTGGCAATGAAAACTGAATAAAAAACACATGGCAACTTGACAGTACTCACGCGTGGCTTACCAAAAAAAACCTTGTTGAAAAAAAACCTTAAGATTGATGACCCTTTACTATGATGTTAAATGATGACGATGAGAACGATGAGAACAAATTTTATTCAGTTTTAGTATAGTTCTATATTTACAAAAACTACTCTTAAGTAAAATCTAAACAGAAAAAAAACGTAAATGATGACGATGAGAATGGCGAAAACTTGGCGGATTCGTCAAGTATTGAGTTAAAACTATATACTTTAAGGAGATCGATTACGAGTAAAAAATTTCTGAGGGACTGCGGATAATAAAAGCTAAATTTTGGGTGCGGGGACTTTCTTTCGCTTATTTTTCTTATAGAGCAATTTATCATAATGGGACAGAGATGGATTTAGAAACTTGGTAGAAGTTATTCTGAAGTACTGTGCCTTGCGCCCTTTGCTCCGACTAGGAGTAGTGTGTATTTATAAATAATGTAAAATAATAATATGTATTCACTTTTTTCTGAAATATTAAGCTCAGCGGCATGGATGACTTTCAAGATTGTAATTATCTCAAATAAAAAAAATTACTTAACAATTTCAAAAGGTTCGACTTTCAGGGGCATTTCCTGAATTAGAAGACCTTATCAGTGTTGGTATTTGGAAAACTTAAGTTAAACATGGGAAAAATTGCTCAACATTATATGATACAGTACTCTCCTTTAAAAGGTCTTTGTTCAACCAGCCGAGCTGGATTCTGCTGCGAGATCGATTGAGTAGATGAAAATCGCAGTAGTCCACTAAAGGCGTTGATCACTCCAGAAATAGTGAAAAAAAGTCTACCAAATAGTATCGGATGATGATCGACTAAAAGTATGTGCGCTAACTGAGTATGTAGGGATTTCAAAAATTTCAAATTGACAGAGAATTTGGAGATAAAAATGCTGTGTGTTCTATTTTTAGAAAAAAAATCATGCGTTCAGCTCTTTTAAAATTGAAGAAACGGGCAATACTGACGAAAAGGTAGGCGAATCCTCTTACACCCATATTTGTAAAAACTTATAAAACAATTTTTTAGGATCTTTTAAAAATGGGTAAATACCAGAAAAGTTTGAAAGCAAGCGAAGATCTGCCACATAAAAAGATGCCATGCCTACAGCTTTTTTGATCTTCCAGAAACAGACAAAATGCTTCGATTCGCTACGATGGGTTAATTCTTTTATAGAATCTTTAAGATATCTTACAAAACGATCTTTTTCGTTGTTTAAAATTATTTTTTGCAACAACTCCATATACCGCTTAACTTGCAGGTACAGTGTATTCAAAAGCAACACGTAGTGTGTCTAAACTTTTAACTGACACTGTTATTGTGACCAAGGTGGAGAAAGTTTTTTTTATGATTTGTTGTTTATTCTTTTTTTTTGTTTGTTGCAGTTGTCGGAAAGTTTCGTGTTTAGGTTTTTAATAGCTTTTAAGCTTCTTGTTGTTTTTTTTTTTTTTGTCTTGTTGTTTTTAATGTGCATTTTAATTACTTAATTAAATGCGAGAATTAGAAAAATAATAAATGAAAACGTGCCAAATATGAATAAAGGGAGATTGTATATATGTGTCAAAGTGAAAGAGTTCTGGAAAGTGAAAGCATTTAGTTAGTAGAAAAATTAAATGTGCTTCTATAGTTGCAGGCATTTCACTTTGCTTTTCCATGAATTTTAAGTCACCTCGTACTAGATTTTCATTTCCGGCGAAAAGTGAAATATATGGCCATAAGTCTGGCAAGCTTGTTGCAACAAGCTAAAAGCATTAAACAAAAAACGAATCAAAGACATAAAAGCAGATGACAATAAGAGGATAAAAAACTTAAGAGCACGTCTTACGCATTTTCGAGGCACTCTTAGAAAGAGCTGGATTTAATGATGAACAGCATGTACTTGTTTTCAATAGATGAAATTTATTTTTGGGGGAAATAATGGATAGCCATTTAAATTTCTTAGGTGTTACGGCAGTTTTGAGCAGACAAAGAAGTATTGAAAATTCGGAACATCAAAGTTTTAAACAAAAAACAAGTTCTACGTTTTGAGGTTCAGGAGCGGATTCAAGAAGAGCGTGCTGCCGGCCAAAAAATAGCTGTGCTTATTACTAATTTTTTAAAATTTGTGAGACATTCTAAGAAGCGCTATAGTTTTTATATTATGTATCAAATTTGCTTTAATTCGCGGCATGTTTTTCTTAATCCGCAACTGTGCATTTTATTAGTTCATTAGGCATTTCCAGAAAGTCAATAAAGACTATTATATATTATGTTGATAATATTCCTTCAAAAATCGCCAGATTTTGAGATAAAAACAAGCTGGTCGCTGACTGATAAGCCTGGTGACTAGGGGAACTAAACGAGGTATATTTTAAAAGCAAAAAGCAGTCCTACGCATCTAACAAGCTTGAACAGTATCGGATTCGAGTAGAGGTTGGCTGCAGCTCCGAGAAAAACAGATTTTCTTACATAATTTGTAAAAAGCTCTACAAAGCCCTATAGCCTTTATATTAAGTCACAAATCACAGTGCATCTAATTTAGATGTCTTTCTAGCTAGTTTTTCAAAATCCGCCCCTGTGCTAGATAGTTTAAATAAGAGAACTTTCAGATAATGCTAATTTTATTTTTTTTTTTTTTTTATTAATGTTTTTTTTGTTTTGCAATCTGTCTGATTGTCAAATTTTATAAGTAAAACCAAAATGGCAGGATTGATTGCTCCAGTGAGTCCAATCAATGTACAACAATACTATTTGCTAAAGGGTATTATAGAATTCAATCTGGAAGGTCTAGAAAGTGAAATCTTTTCAGACGTCTAACATCCATACTATTGTCTAGTAGGTTAATTGCCAGCGAGTTTTCATGGTTAGAAAGTTTTTCAAAATCCGCCACTGTGCTAGATTATTTCAATAAGAGGGACTTTCAGATAATGTTAATAAGTAAATTAAATATTTAAAGGGTGTTTCTACAGGCGCGTTAAAAAACTTGTATTGAAGATGATTAAGCAAAAAAATTTCAGGTTCATGAGATAAGAATAAAGTAGCTGTAAGTAGTAAGCTGGTCGCTGACTGCTAAGCTAGGTTTGTATGCCTGATCAGGAGCGTATTTGGAAAGCGGACGCTGTAACTCCAAAAATATCACAGTTTCTTTCTCGAATTTTTAAGATGTGCAAAAAATTTCGAGTATTTCCCGTGTTTTTCAAAATCCGCTCCTGTGCTTGCTTATTGCACACATAATTTGTGCAAAAAATATAAAGTTGTTGAGATAAGAAGAAGATATTCAGATGGTCGCTGACTGATAAGCTATGTAGGTAAGTAAGTATTAACAATATGAGGGGAGTAATGGGTAACTGCTTAAATTTCTCAGGTGTTTACTAAAAGCATCTGATCAAGAGCGGATTTAAGGAGTGGTCGCTGCAGCCCCAAAAATATCATGGTAAGTATTAACACTTCGACGGTATCTTATTCTCTTAGGCATTTTTAAAAAGCAATAGCTCGCATCTACTGTGTTTAATCAGGAGTGGATTTAGGAAGCGTGTGCTGCAGCCCCAAGATATCAGGGCTTCTTTCTCGAATTTTCAAGATGTGCAACAAATTTCGATTCTTTTCCGTGTTTTTCAAAATCCGCTCCTGTGCTTGCTAATTGCAACATTTGTGCAAAAAACATCAAGTTGTTGAGATAAGAAGAAGATATTCAGATGGTCGGTGACTGATAAGCTATGTAGGTAAGTAAGTATTCATACTATGAGGGGAATATTACTTAAATTTCTCAGGTGCTTACTAAAAGCATCTAATGATCTGTGATCACGAGCGGATTTAAGGAGTGGGCGCTGCAGACCCAAAAATATCATGGTAGGTATTAACACTATGACGGTATCTAAATTTCTTATTCAGGAGCGTATTTAGGAAGCGGGTGCTGCAGCCGCAAAATTATTATTAAGATGTTTTACCAAACACAGTAGCTAAACGCTACTATTCAGAATTCACATAGTGAAGGAATGTTTTTGGAAATCCGCTCCTGTGCTTTTTTTTAATAAGACTAATTTCCCAGCCAGTCAATAAAACCTATTTTAAACAAATTGTATTGAAATTATTAGCGCAAAAAATATCAAGTTCTTGAGATAAGAAGAATATATACAACTGGTCGCTGACTGATAAGCCAGCTGACTAAGTATTAACACTATCTGCAAAACTAAATACTTAAAGCCTTTAGGAAATTTTTTGTTTTTTTTTTCAACACTGTCATTAAACTAACAGCGTCAACTGCGTTTAGGCCTAACAACTTTCAGCTGCTTTATCAGTTATACTACAAAAGAGGTAGTACCTTCAAAAACTAGGCAAAAAGAAGGCAAGAAAAAAACTTTAAAAAATAAAATAAACTTTCTTATGACTGTCTTAACATTTGCCGCTCACTTAGAAAGTAATTATGTACAAAAAGAAAAAAAATTGTATCTAGTATTTAGTGCCTGAGAAAAAAAAACCCAGTAGATAAAGAGTTACGAAAAAAAAAGTGCGTGCTGGGCATTAAATTTATTTAAATTTAATTTTAATGCTTGGAATTTTCTTTTGCAGCCATTATATTGTTGCAATGTTGTTGTAAATGGACTTGGCTAAGAGTTTCAAAGTTTTATGGCTGCAGCTTTTCACTTTTTATTGAATGAACTGAATGGCTCTATAAAAACTTCAACACGCACGAACAAAAAGTGCTCAAAATTTTTTGTTTCTTTTTGGGCCATTTGCAAAGCTTAACAATTTTGTAGGTCTAAATGACGGCTTAATGTGTATTGAATGTGTTTTACCCTTTTTGAATCCTTTTGGCAAACCCATTGAAACCTTTATTTTTCAATTGCTTTTCTTTGTTGTATTTTTGAAGGGTCTGCGCAGAACAACCTGCCAACGTTTTGTAAGACACTAAGCCCTTAAGGCATTTGAATTTATCGGCTAATGACTAACAGCTAACTAACTGTTCATTGTCTGGCCAATAAAAATTACAAAGTCTGATCCGTACATGCCAACTGACAGCTGTTTAGTGGCACATACACAATCCTACCATACTTGCAACATTTATCAAATTAAACTGTGGCAGCAACTGACTGCAGCACTGACCCAGTGCACTAATCAGACTCAGACTGAGATTGCATGCCATGGCTGGCATGTTTTGTGGTGTTGTTAGGTTAGTCTAAGGGCTGCATTAACAAACCCTAACTCAGAACACCCCCTACTGTGCACTGATTGTATGGTCCGCCCTCTATTGCCAACTGGTATGGTCTCCGACTCGGGTACAGGCTGCAATTTACTTGCAGCCCAAGTGCTAAATTGTCAATTTTTGTTGGCCTAACTCAATGCGGGTTGTCTATGAGTGTGCGAGTGTGTGTGTTTGTATCTGTGTGACTTAACGAGACATTGACAGCTACACACACACACACACAATAGATACGATCAGTGTAACGAGCTCTTGACATGTCATCAAAATTGGCACAGACATTTAATTGCAGAGCAAACAGCTGCACCAATGTGCGATAATTCAGACATTAGTCAGAGTTAAATGTGTTAGATTTTCGATATGCTTCACTGCAGCAAGGTATATTAGATTATGTGAGTTGTTTGCCAAACTAAGATAATCTGTAGTTTGTAGGATTTAAAGCTTAATTTCTACTCAGTTTGCTTGAGATTCTTATGGTACATGCATGAAAGCAAACGAGAGGCCCTTGTGGGAGATAAAGGAAATGATGATGAAAGCTAAAATAATTTTTTTTTTTGAAAAATTGGAATGGAACTATAGGTTGCATAATTTAAAATAATTTTCGTATTAATCGGTCTTATGGATAAGATTTATTATTAAAAATTATAAAAAGTAATGATTTAAGATTAAAATTTCTTGTTGAAGCCCTAAAAAGAAAAATAAAAATGATTTAACGATTCATAGCTATGTAAAAATTTTTTTAAAAATCTTTTTTTCATTGTGACTAGACTGCTTAATATTTTTAAACTAATTTTTTTTTTAATCTGAGTTGTCAATATGGCTCTTTCAACGCTTTTCTTATTTTAGACGACATTTTTTCTTTAAAAAAATATAATTGTCTACTGTTTACTATTATATTTAAATATGTATGCATGATCCTCATGGCCTTACTTTGGAACGACTGGAACAAATGTCAACGAAATGAAACAGTTCTCATTGGATCTTGACGCGCTTGAAACATGAAATGAAACACTTTTCTGAATTTTAAATTTAACCGCTAATATCTAGAAAGTTCAAAAATTTTAATTTAATTTTTATTAAATTTCTTTAACGATTTTTTAAACAGTTCTTAGATACGATATATAAATTTTGAATGAACTTTTATCCGAAATTGCCATATTTAAATACATACTTTGAAGTGTTCAACATATGTATTTAAAAATGACTAAGCTATAGTGATGAAAAAATGGCATTAACTCATAAATTGCTTTTTTGTTCGATTTTGAGTTGTTTTTTTTATCAGATAAAAAATAAGACTAAAAAAACTTGCTTTTGAAAAGGTATCTGCATCAGATTTTATTATCTATATATTAGCTGAACACAAATATTTGAATTATAAAATTTATAAAGGGTCATGAATCTTGAAGTTTTTTTTTTTTTAAATGCAAAAAAACACATAAATTTAAAATGAATCGCGAAATCTTTATTATCAATAGAAAGAACCGTTCTTGCCATTTACATTTTAACGAAAACCCCTTTCAAATATTTACAGAAACTACTCTAAGTAAAATCTAAACAGAAAAATAAATGATGACGATGAGCACGACGACAACGAAAATTCGTCAAGCTTAAACTATCTATCTTTAAGGTGTTCGATATAAAGGGTCATCCATCTTGAGAGTTTTTTTTAAAGTAAAAAAAAAAAACACAAAAAATGCTTGCCATTCACTTTTTAGAAATAATCCCTTTCAAATGTTGCCCGCAACTACGCCGTAGCTCGTACAAGCGGAGGTTCCAATTTTCGATGACGCGTTCGAGCATAATCGGCGGTATCTCGCGAACAACACGGGTAATGTTGGCCTCTAATGCTTCAATCGTAGCTGGATTATCCACAAACACTTTAGACTTTACTTAGCCCCAAAGGAAAAAGTCTAAAAGTCTGATATCACACGATCTTGGTGGCCAATTCAAATTCAAATTAATTGCTCACCGAATCGGTTCGTCAATATGTCCATTGTTTCACGGGTTGTGAAATTTCTGGTAGTAAGTAATTAGTTATCATGGTGCGATAATGGTTGCCATTGGCGTTTACGGTCTGACCAGCGTAATTTTTGAAGAAATATGGACCGACGATTCCACCGGCTCATAAACTACGCGCTGGACGAGGTCTATTCGGTCGAGTGTCATCCAATAATGAATATTGGGTCTCAAATTTGTTGATGGTATGGCGAATAGTGGTCTCAGTAGGTCGATTATGGCGACCATAAAATGGCCAAAGCGCGCGAAAAATATTCTTTACGGAACGCGAATTTTCGTAATTATATTGTACGATTTGTAAACGTTGTTTGGGTGTAAGTTTTTCCATGATGAAATGGCAATGAAAACTGAATAAAAAACACATGGCAACTTGACAGTACTCACGCATGGCTTATCAAAAAAAACCCTATTGAAAAAAAAACCTCAAGATTGATGACCCTTTATAAATAATTTTAATCGAAATCCTTCAGAAAACTAAAATCAAAAAATGAATAATTTACTCGTATGTGTCTAATAAAGTGACAAAACCTATATTTAAATTTTATAAATTTAATTTAATATAATTGGTCCGTTCAAATACAAAATTTCTAGTACTCTAGTGCTGATAGCATATTAATTATTCTTCATGAAATTAATTGCCGTTTTTGTTCGGAAGCATTTCAGGCTATCGCGTACAGGCCTTAAGTATGAAATTTAAACTATATGCATTTTATATGCATTCCGGAGCTTGGAATCGATAAGTTGATAGATAAACTAAATCCCAAGTTAAAAAAGGAAAAGGATGAATTTGTTTGGGATGAGAGAAAAATTGCATTGTAAATTTTATATTTTAAATGCATTCTCGCGGTAACTCAATATGTAGTTAAAAACGAAATATATTTCAAAATTCAGATCAATTGGCAAAAATTGTTGATTTGCAAAAAAAAATCATTTAGAATAAAATATTTGGCAATAAAAAGAATTTTCAAAAAAATAAGCAATTTTAAATACAGCTAAAATTTAAAGAAGACTGAGAGAGTATTTCGATATCTGTTTTTTGTCATTTAATGTCTGTCTAAAAAACTCTTTCAAAGCCAATTTATGATCAATATCAAACATATAAGCACTTATTTACTGTCATAACTAATTATGGCATTGACTTTGAGGTTATGTAAACTTCGCATGTCTTTGAAGCTTTTTAAATTTTCGAAAATTTTTTTGACTGTTGATCCAAGTGTCTGTCTTTCATTAGCACAGTCCCAAAAGTGCTCCACACAAAAGACTTTAATTATGTATGTTTCGTTGGTAAGTTTCCAACTATTGACTCAAAGTGTTTACACATGCAACAACAACAACAACAACAAAAACAACCGAGTAGAAAAGCGCTCGAAATGAGAAATTCACTTATATACGCTCATATGTGTAAAAAAAGTAAAAAAAAATAAAATAAATATATAAAAGCTGCGCACTGGAAAATGCCGAAAATGGGTCAGCACGAAGTAAATAAAAATAATATAAGAGTTTAAAAAAAAAATGACAGTCAGCGTCATAAGCAGTTAAACAGCCAAAAAAGTGAATGATTTTATGACGCGGCTACTGTATTTTTTTTTTTTTTCTTCATTATTTTTAAAATTCTACACATTTACACATAAAACCACAACAAAAGTTGGGCAACAAATAAAAATTAGCTTGGTATTTTGGTACGACTGAGCCAACACCCATTGAATAAATAATACAAGTAAATAATAAAAAAAAAAATATAAAAGAAAAAAAACCTGAACCACAAAAAGCATCAAACGAAATGAGACACAAAAGAAATAAAGAAAGAAGCGTAAACAACAAACGTGAAAAATTATAAAAATAAAAATGCGACTAACACAATAATGTAGAACAACTGTACAATAACAATTGCAACAACAATAATAACAGTTAAGTGTATTAACACACAGATACACACACATACACACATATGTCGAAGCACACACAGCTACACCTAAGCTCTCTCGCTCTGGCTCTCTTGAAGCTGTTGCCACACCAACAAAATACACAATAAAACCATTGTAATAACATTTTTGTGGCAAATTAAAAACAAAATGAAAAAGAGATAAAAATACAAAAAAAAAAACTTGAAACTAAAACAAGAAATACTAACAACAACAACAATAACAAAAACGAAATACAAGCTAAGTATAATGAACAAAAATGGTAACTAGTAAAAAGAATTCAAAAAACCGGTTCGTGAGCAACAACTTTGTAGCTACCAATGTGTGTGTGTATCTGTATCTTTAAGCTATACAAAGCACAAAAGCAACAAAAGTTTAACACTTAGATAAATTAAAGATGTGTTGTTGTTTTCAAACTTTTTGTAGACAGCCAAGACATGTGCTACTAGCCAGAAGAACTAACTAAAAGAAATACCAAATTAAAAATACCGCAAAACATGAGGGCATTTATAAGATACTAAAAGATTCCAAAGTAGATATCAATAGCTTTTATTGTTAAAAGCTTAAAATGTGAATATTTCAAGGTATCTAAAGGTCATCAATTACTATTAACTTTGATTTATGGCAAGTTATGTTGACTTAAAGATTACAACATGCTTTATGTGGCATAAGGTCTGAGTTTATGGGTGCTATGAATAGAAGAACTTGGCACTTTTAGATCAAAGTGCAAAGATTGACTTTATTTGTAGTTTCTTTCAGAAAGTTCTTTAAAGCTTAGATATGATCAGTTTTTTTAGCCAAGAACAAAAGTGCATTTACAAAGAGACTATACAAAAAATTTTGGGTTTTGGGTAGCCTTGGTAATAATTGTTAGTCGCTTGTGTCGCAAGATTCTAAAAAAACTAAAAATTGAATTAAAAAATTCAAATTTTTCAATGGATGGTCTATCAGCAGATATCTGAAGATATGGATACGGATGCTAGGTCAAACTGCACAGAATAAGGAACTCCGGCTTACTTCCGAATATCTTATCAAGCTGACTTTCCATCGCAACTTCCATTTGAGTAGCGCAGAATAGCAGATCTTCCTTTTCTTAAGAGGATACTATGATAGGCTGATGGCACATCACTACTGCTACGCAAATAGGCCTGTGGGAATGGTTCCGATAATAAAACGGTAGGGCAGATGCTTCAACTATCTTCCTGCCAATTTATCTTCAAATAGATTTGTAAAAGATGACACCAGACTTACTTCGTTTTGGCGGATACTTTATAATGACAAAAATTATTTTAAAAGGCCAAAAAAAAAAAGATCTTATTAAGAAAAAATAAAAAAATAAATTTCAAAAAAGAAGAAAAATTTGAAACATCGTTCAAAAAATTAAATTTGAAATATTTTAAACAATTAGATGAATCCTCTTAAGCAAGAATATTATATGAAGAAATAAACCGGATATCAAATGAAACCCATTGGTAGTGATAGTCACTGAGAGCAGGCAGATACCAATTTTCATAAAAACCTGAAATGCTTAATTGTAATAAAAGTTTATGTACTGCTGTATCAACTTGCTGCAGATTTGGGTCCAAATTAAATATTTATCTATACAGAATAAAATAAATGAATACAACATAAAATTCTTAAAGGCCAGTACGCAGCAGCGCGTAACGCTTCCGAACAAGAACGTACTTCATACAAACTAATCGCATTATTATTATTATTTATGATCGTTTTTAGATCAACCCGAAGCAATACAACAAATTGTACATTGCGTTAATAGGTACAAACTAGAGAGCTGCGCAAGAACTGCACAAATGTCTTGTAAGCCATCAGCTGTTATTTCAAGCACTTCATGTCTTTGGCTTGAACAAAACAAAACAAATACTTCAGTGTCAAAAGTGCTTGGTTAACAGCAAGCAATAGAACATCAAAACAAAAGTGAAACAGAACAAAGCTGAAGTAGAACAAAATGGAAGTAGAACCAAACTGAACTAGAACCAAACTGAAGTAGAACATTTCAAGCATAGTAGAACGTTTTTGTTGTTGCAATGATTTTGGCGGTGGTGTTTTTTGACTAACACAAACAAACAATCTGCTTGTGTCTGTGTGTGGCTTAATATTATGCCTGCTGTGCAAAAAATCAAAACATTCTAGTGCACTCGCTATGCTTGCCGAAAATTTGCTTCACTCAAGCATTTTGTGTGATGTTCTAATGTTTTGAAATATTCAAGCACTGTCAAGCACTGAAGCCAAGGCAGTTCAAGCACTGAAGGTTTTGTTTTGAAGCAAACAGAACATGAAAACATTTTGTTCTGCTGTCAGCTTTGTAGAGAAATACAGTGCTTGGAAGTACTGTGCAGTAGTGAAGTGCGACCTTTAGAGCATTTTGTGCAGCTCTCTAGTACACACTGTTCGTTGTTAAAGCAATTAAGCTGCAGTTTTTGTTCGGAAGCGTTTCGGGCTGCTGCGTACTGGCCCAAACGCGATACTTTATTTAAAAGATTCTTCAAATACACCTTTTGGGGCTACTGCTAAAAATTATTATTTTTTTTTACGCTTATAAGCTTAATAAAATTAAAAGAACATATAATAAGATAATGATGACAAGGAAAAAAGAAAAGCTTCCGCAAAAAGATTCAGATAACAGCTAATGAGATAAATATCAAGAATCCTGATCTGAGTGTTTTTGTTTTAATGTCTTAAGCTTTACAAAGCTTTCTGTTTCAATTCCTCGTTTTTTATAGGGAATCATGGTACATGGGCCAGTTTCGTGGGTCGATCCCAAGTCTTTTTCTGAGAAGGCTCACAGTATATGGCCAACATTTTGATGCTAAGAATATTTTATAAGCTAATATTCTTAAACAATAAAGTTTTTGAAGCTTTGTCGATTAAAGTTTAAGCTCTAGGCACTTCCAAAAAAAAAAAAATACAGCAAAATTCAATTTTATCAGGCCAATCATTTAAGCCACGCTTCAAACCAAAAACTCACTTAAAACATATTCATTTTTATTTGATTACATTTCCAATAATTTATGAAAATTATTTTTCTATTAAATTAAAACAAACAAAAAAAGAAAAATAACAAACTAAAATGAATCAATGAATTATTAATAGAATCAATTGATGTGCATTTGACTCTTTGTAGAAAATAATAATAAAACAACAAAAAAGTCAAATAAGTAGGCCTAAAAAATATTCAAAATAATTGGTATATTAAATAATAATCGAGTTAAAAACAATGTTGAAAGCCAAACTAAAGCATATGTGCAATTTTTTTTAAATTTTATTTATTTTATTTTATTTTTTGTATTTATGCGAACAATTTTAATTAAATTTACGAAACATAACAATTGTCTGCAAGTGAAGTATTAAGAGCATATTTTAGAACGATAAGAGAAAAGGATTAGCAGCTGCATAATGGGCACAAAAAAAACATGTAATAATTTAAGGCTTAAATATTCATTGTAATTGCACACAGGCTGGACATTATTGTAATTAATACATATTAATTATATTGTATTTAAATCAGTAATTATGTGCGGCATTCAAATTTTGATAATTTATAATTATAAAAGCAGAAAGTAAGCGCTGCACAATAACAATGCAAACATTTTTTTTAATGTAAATAATTTAAGTGTTCTGGGGCAATAAGTTGATGGCATTTTTCTCAAAAAAGTTTTTTTTCTTTTATCGATACATTCAAGAAAGTAGAAAGATCGATAGGTATAAAACAATTGTTAAGAGAAAAAAAAACATTTTTTTTTTATTAAGCTCATATGAGCTCAAGTTTGGCAACTTCAGATAATAAGCTGGAAAATCGATTTTACTCCAAAAAAATTGAAGTTTTTTTTTCGATAGGTCAAGAGAGTGTAGAAAGAGAGCGGGGCATGAAAAGATTGTTAGCCAAAATTTATTAACTTTGTCTTATAATGTGGAATTAGCTGGCATTTTCTTTGAAGGAGAATTCAAACATTATTGCCCAAATCTATTAAAATACCATTTTTTAAACATAGTTTTTCCAGAGACGTCACGAGGTAATATGGGCCACTAGTAACTACCGATCATTTATGAATATCAATTTTGAAAATTTATCAATATATGTTAGGAATTTTGGAATCAAAAACGAGAAAATTAATAATTAACGGAAACTAATGCATTGTTTTTTTTTTCGTGACTTTCCCAATTTTTCAAAAAACTTTTAAAAAAATGTATTAAAAAAAATTAATAATTAACGGAAACTAATGCATTGTTTTTTTTCGTGACTTTCCCAATTTTTCAACTTTTGAAAAAAACGGAAACTAATGCATTGTTTTTTTTTGCGAGACTTTCCCATTTTTTAAACTTCTGAAAAAAACTTTTAAAAAAATTAATTAAAAAAAAATTTCGTGAAAAAAAAACAAATTTTAATTAATTTTTTAATTAAAAAAATAAGTGTGGCAAACTTCTAATGGAGGATGTCTTTTATAGATTGGTTCTAAACAATAAATTCGAAGTTTATTAACTTTGTCCAGTGATATTATGATTTCCGAGATCTACTAGTTCATTAATCGGATAGATCGATACCAAAGTCGATTCTGATCATCTGCCACTCTCGTTTACAATAGACTTGATCGTATAGGCACTAGAGAACTGCACAAAATGTTCTACTTGATCGTATAGGCACTAGAGAACTCCACAAAATGTTCTAAACGTCGCACTTCATTACTGCACAGTACTTCCAAGCACTGTATTTCACTGCAGAGCTGACAGCAGAACAAAATGTTTTGATGTTCTGTTTGCTTCAAAACCTTCAGTGCTTTAACTGTCTTTGCTTCAGTGCTTGACAGTGCTTGAATATTTCAAAACATTAGTACATCACACAAAATGCTTGAGTGAAGCAAATTTTCAGCAAGCATAGCGAGTGCACTAGAATGTTTTGATTATGGACATAATATTTAGCCACACACAGATACAAGCAGATTGTTTGTTTGTGTTAGTCAAAAAAACCACCACCAAAATCATTGCCACAACAAAAACGTTCTACTATGCTTGAAATGTTCTACTTCAGTTTGGTTCTACTTCAGTTTGGTTCTAGTTCAGTTTGGTTCTACTTCCATTTTGTTCTACTTCAGGATTGTTCTCTTTCACTTTTCAGCTTTTTTGACACTGAAGTATTTGTTTTGTTTTGTTCAAGCCAAAGACATGAAGTGCTTGAAAAAACAGCTGATGGCTTACACAATACATACCATATTATGGATCTAGATAAGTTATTCAATAGTCAACATACCTGCAAGTAGATAAGAAATGTATGTAAATATAAAGTATATATATCTTAATTAATTAAGAATAAAACTGCAAAAGTTTGCTATAGCTTGTACACCCCAGTTACAACTTTTGCACCAGAATTAACTTTCATAATATTTACTTTTATATATTTACAATGGTATGTTGGCCTTATATACTAAAAATGTGGCACGATAAAGCAATGTTATCAGTAGTTTCCAGAGCAACCTGTGCGTGAGCTTGTAAACGTATTTTCTTTGTATGCACTGCGCCAATACTGATAACAAACACAAAATCTCCCACCACACACACACACACACTGCCCTACTCATGCACACACATAGCTTATCTAATCATCAGGCCTGGGACACAGTCAACCTATATTTAAAATACGACGTACAAACATGAAAAACAGTGGGCACAAAAAAAAACTTGCTGTATGGCGACACCAAAAAAAAACCAAAAACTAAACCAAGTAAATTACAGTCAGGTGCAGCGTGCAACATTTTATCAACATAATGTAACCCAAATCAAAGTCAATACATTCCAAATAAATAGCTGAATATTTTTCAGGCCAAATCAATACTGAATGGTTTGAATGACTCGTTGTACTCGAAAAACAATTGAAACAATAGAACAATGTAACGCATGAGTAATTAGTGCATCATAAGCCATACTCGTTTATCTGCAAATAAAGTTTAGCAAAAAAAAAGCTTAAAACTTAAAGCAGAACTAAATATGTATTGGAAATTGCTAATGGTTACTTTATAGCGCCCAACAGTCATCGACAATAGTTTTGTGCCAGGTTTTGTGTAGGCTGCGTGACTAATTGTAACCCGTTTTGCTTCACTAATGCGATATGAATCGTGAGTCATGAAATTGCACGTTGCGTGATTGCTAATATGTATTTATATATTTACTATCGTTTCGTTGAATTTAAAGATACTATATAAATATAAATAAAAACCTATGGTACATGTGCATTAGGGTGGCCGCCGCTAGTATGGCAACTTTTTAAACCAACGATTTTCATAACAGATTCGCCTAAAAAGTTTCCTTTTTATCTGCATATAGCGCCTGTAAAATTTAAATTTAAAAATAAGTCAAAAAATTGATGTTGCGAAAATGGCCACCCTAATGTGCATACATTCTCATTGCAAAGGATTGTATCTGGGTTTCCATATAAGAGCGATACCTCTGCTGCATTTAAATTTAAGAGCATTTCTGTTGCAGTGACTATTGATGGCTTTTTGCTTTCTTCTTCGCCCAGATACCAAGCTCTGTGCTATTCTGCCGGAGACTCGCCATCACGGCTTTCGTCTTTACTTCATACTACCAAAAAAAGGCAGCGCGCCCTCTTCAGAGTGTCTAGAGAAGAATTGTACCCGGTGCTGACTATTGACGGGCCATAACTCCATTTTCAGAAGAATTTAAATAACTTAATAAATACAAATAAAAAGCGTCTACTTAGAGCAAGAACTTCGGGGCCACCCATTTTCCCCACCCATCCTCCAAACTTTCATCAGACCATCCACATTGTACTTACAGCATTGAACCGCCATAAAAACCTTTCTTCCAGCAGCGCCTTTATTCATAAGCCTATCTTGGAGATCAATCCATCTTACTCAGTCAGTTACTAATAGAGTCAGTCACTTTACCGAATGGGTAATAATCGCTAAAGATCCTCACAGTACTGTCATCTTAAACACCCTAAGAGCAACTCAGCAGCAAGAATGGGTCTCCTGAAGATTCGACTTTCATCTGAATAAAGTTTTCTCTTGTGAGATAAAAGCTGCTCTTATGACAAAGAGCATTCTCCGCTTGGTCTGCAAGCATGGCTGTTCGCGACAGAATACCATTTTAAATTAGAAGAAGATGCATGAAACTTCTAACAAAAGAATTTGATTGAAGCTTCAAATCTTCAACAAAAGAATTTGATTGAACATTCAAATATCTTCGTAGCCAAACCACTCTTAATTACTGTCTAGGGGTTTGTAAGTCGGTTGAACACGGCTTGGGTATATATTGTTTAGAGGCATTGTGAAATATGTGATGAATGATCTAGTTCGTGGTTCCAAGTTTTGTTTGCACCTCAAACAAAGAAATTTTATTGAAGCTACAATTCTATTCGGCGCCATTATTCATCGAACTCAACCATTTTATTAGCCTATTTGGTTCTGGTTTGATTTTATTAGAGCTCTTGTGAAAGAGATGATGAAGCGAATAACGATCTAGTTCGTGTTTGAGCTGGCAGCAAAACCGCTTTAATTTAAAGGCACATATAAAATTAAGAATTTGAGGATTTTTGAAACAAAACCTGACGAAGAAATATTCATCATAGATTAAAGGTAAAATAAATTTGTTCGTACATATGTTCATTTTAAAATCTGTTTTTAAATAAATCCAAACACATAGTATATGTGTTTGAAACAAATCTTTCCAACAAAAGAATTCTTGGGATTCATTAAAAGTTAATCTTGAGCTAACTTTATGGCTCCATGTTCCAGCTTGGAACTCTAGGAAATATATATTTTTACGAAACTATATGACTTTGATATGTTGTAAAATAATTGGTTTTGGAAACAAATCCTTTGTGCTAGATCTCTATAAATCGATTAATAATAAGCCCATTTCAAGAACTGTTTTAAAATGCATGAAAAAAGTTTATTATAGAAAATCTCTTTATATGTATGTATACCAGGCAATAAGCCCATTTTAAGATGAGCTTGAAGAGAGTCCGTAGTTTGCGGTTGAAAACTCTACATATGACTGAAAACAAAAAATCTTGATCAATTTTTACCAGACGTAGTGGTTCGAAAAATGTTGTGTTAAAAAAATAATCTCGATGTATCTTTAACAGATGATGCAATTGCATAAAATTTTAAAAAAAATTCTGCGATGGATAGAATTAGAAGACTAAATCTCGATATGTCTTTGGAATGATCTCGATCTATCTTCACGATAGAAGCTTCTACAGAAGAGTTAAAAGACAAACATAATCTTGATCCATTTTTACCAGACGATCCATAGAATTAGAAGACTAAATCTCGATATGTCTTTGGATTGATCACGTTCAATCTTCACGATAGAAGCTTCTACAGAAGAGTTAAAAGACAAACATAATCTTGATCCATTTTTACCAGACGATAGATAGAATTAGAAGACTAAATCTCGATATGTCTTTGGAATGATCTCGATCTATCTTCACGATAGAAGCTTCTACAGAAGAGTTAAAAGACAAACATAATCTTGATCCATTTTTACCAGACGATAGATAGAATTAGAAAACTAAATCTCGATATGTCTTTGGTATGATCTCGATCTATCTTCACGATAGAAGCTTCTACCGAAGAGTTTAAAGAAAAGATCAAGATTAATCAATTTTTATCAGACGATAGATAGAACTAGAAGACTAAATCTCGATATGTCTTTGGATTGATCACGTTCAATCTTCACGATAGAAGCTTCTACAGAAGAGTTAAAAGACAAACATAATCTTGATCCATTTTTACCAGACGATAGATAGAATTAGAAAACTAAATCTCTATATGTTTTTGGAATGATCTCGATCTATCTTCACGATAGAAGCTTCTACAGACGAATTAAAAGACAATCTCGATCTATTTTAACCAGTTGGTATGCACATTATAAGAACTGCTTAAAAAGAATTTTGAAAAATTGTTTTTTGAAAAAAAAACTCTGAATTAAAATCAATTAGAAGATAATCTCGAACTATCATTATCAGACGATATATGTCAAACGATTTTCAAATTAAATTCTTTCACTTCTGATTAAGGTTCCATGTGATACATGACATTTTTGTAGAGGTCTTCGAAAGCACTTCCGAAAGAGATAAACTGTAAGTAAGTCTCAATAAAAGATAAGCTCGATCTATCTTTAAGAGACAGATAACAGAGAAAATAGGTACATAAACTCATACAGGTTGAAATATTTCAATCGTGTATATATTTCAAACCATTTCTGATTAAGATAATGCAAGTATAGTCTTTTCTCAGTGATTTAAAAGTACTTCCGAAAAGATAAACTTGTGCAGATCGAGAGAGCGCTCTCGTGCACTAGCTTCAACAGTGCAACATATATCATCACCGTTTGTATTATATGGCTTATAAAGAAGTCACATAAATAAAAAAAAATGTGATAGAGCAATCAGTTCTTTATTCTTGCATGCAGCGGAATGGTATTGAGATAGTATTATAAAGAAAGAAAGTTGCCCCAAGGCAACCTTCACTTTATATGTGCTGCATGTGCAACTCGCTTTAACTTGTTTTTATTTATTATTTCTATGCTGTTATTTTTTTTTTTGCAGTTCTTGGGTAAGTACGTGCCTTTTGAAAACCAACAGAAACGGCAAAATCGATCAAAAGCAAAACTTTTATATAAGCCAACTTTTGACTGGGTCTCTTTTCGTTTCTTCCGCTTTTCATATATTTTATATATATTGTTTTAAATGTTTCGTTGGTCTATATACCTTTTTTTTTGTGCTGTGTTATTTCCTTATTATATTTAATTTGCCAGCCATACGCTTTATCAATATGCTCTGTGTGCGTGTGCGTCTGTGTGTGTGTGTGTTTGTGTGGCTTTTGCCCGAAATTCCAACGTGCCCCAAAGCGTTGCCAACTTCCTGTGCACGCACACACAGAGCGGCTCACACAGATACACAGGCATACAGACAAAGGCTACATGAAATTTTATAAAAGTTGCATTTTATGCATGCGCGAGCGAACTCATGCAAAAACTTGCCAATTGTTTTTGTACGTTGTTTGTTGCAATTGTTGTTGCTTCTGGCTCCTGACATTGTTCAGTCATTTTTCAGCAAATTAGTCATGAAGTAAAGTTGATTGTTGTTGTTGTTGTCTATTTATTTATTCATTTCGACTGTCAAGCTGAAATATTTTAGCAATTATATTTGTAATATGCAATATTTATGCACTGTTAATGTGCAACATGCAACAAAAACAATATGCAGAGTTTATCAATTGACTGACGTAACCAAATTGGTTCAAAAAAATCTGTCACCAAATTAACAATATTTTTGTAAGAAAAGCTGCCAAATTGTAAAATTTTTATAGCTGTTATCTACAGAGTCAGAAGGGCATATTAAATTTGCAATAAATTATGTAACAGGCAAAAAGAAAACGTATATAAGGAGCCTTATGTAGTTATATGTGTTCATTTGACTGTATGAACATCTAAATCTCGAATGCCATCAAAGCTAGGAACACCAAATTTTATCTAAACATGCGCATATATCTGACAAAGTTTATAATTATATATTTCAAAACTTAAACAGAAGATTTTTGAGTGAAGTTGATAGAAGAGACAGTTCTAGATTAAAAATCTCACATTGTATTCCACTGTTGGGAACCCCCTCAAGTAAGAGCCATATTGGAATCAGCACGGCGCTTCTTTGTCAGATATGAAAGATCTTCTGCTTCTTCTTCTTAGCTTTACAGTCTTTGGTGGACCACTGCTTTCCCACTTTCTGGAAACTCGTCTAAGGGCCATATAAATGACGGTGCTGCCCTTTCTTTGTCAGATACAAAGATTATTTTGATTAAATTTCGAATAATATATGATCTACTCTTCCTCAGAAAAAAAAAAAAAAAAAAATTTGCGTGAAAATGAAAGAACTTACTTATCTCGAGTTTTATATGTAGTTTATAAAAAAAAGCACTGCTTCGAGTATGGTCAGAACCGCTCGATTTTTGTCAGGTATGCTGCTTAAATTTATTAAATTTTGAAATACATTTCATCATCATCATTGGTTTTTACAGCCCAGGTCGGGCCAGATCACGGTCTTTGGCTACCGTTCTCCAATTACGAACTCCTTTCTTCGTAGCGTCCTCGTCGACTCCATCTATCGGATGTCCTCGTGCTCGTTTTCCAAAAGGTTCCGCTCTTAGTATTCTTCTGACGGGATTATCTTCGTCCCTTCGGACAATATACCAAGCCCTGCTAGGTTTATGAATGATACTATATTAAGGGAGTTCATGGTTATATCGTACACGCCAACTTTCTTGTTCGAATACAGGGCCAAATATTTTTCGTAGAATTTTCCTCTCAAACGTTTAAAAACGCATTTTCATTTGTTCTTGACATCGTCCATGTTTTACCAGTGTTTTGTAAATTTTAATCTTTTCGGGTAATACATTTACTATTCTTTAATCCAGCAATATTTCGCTTGAAGCAGCTGCAAATCTGAGTTTTATCTCCATATCGAAGTCAGTCACGCTCTGTCATTGTCATTTTAAAGACATCTTTCCTTAATCCAGCAGAATTTCACTTGAAGATAATAGCATCAAGAAATCTCCAGGCTTATCATCAGTTAATATAGAAAAGATTCTATAGGTCAGAGGGATAGATGGTTATTTCCGCCATATTTAAAGATATCTCTTCCCCAATCTAATCGAATTTTGCTTGATGATGATACCTTCAACAAATCTCCAAATTTACTTCAATATTTTAAGTACTATCCCCCTGCTGGTCACCGCCTCGACTTACAATCATATCCATGTCTGTATCTTTTTATAGATATATCATCCTTAATCCAACAGAAAGAATTTCGCTGAAAGTTTTTAGTAACAATAAATCTTCAGATAGTCAAAATTCTAAGGGTTATCCCACTGCTGTTTACCTTCTCGACTAACAGCCATATCGAAGTCAGTCACGCCCGACTTGAGATAAGCATTTGTTTTTATTATTTTTATTTTTTAAAGTCACGCATATTATTTAAATTGTAAGCAATTAAAAAAACGGAAATTAAGTGCAGCTCAAACTGCAGCATTTGAATAAAAAAGACAAGCAGGTTAACACCTGACCAGGGGCATAGTATTGTGGAAGAGCAGCGGCAGGAGATTTGGGTGCTATATGGATAGCCCTGTGTGCCTTAGGCAGCTTTACAGCAGTTTCAGTTACACATTTGGTCAACGGCATCAAAAGGACCAAAAGCAGCTACAACAACACAACAAAATGGCTGCAAAACTCTAACGAAACGATGTTATGAATATGAATGAGTATATGTGTGTGTTTGTGTGTGTGTGTGTGTGTGTGTGTGAGTTTGGTATATAAATGTGTATCTGTATATGTGGCGCTTTTTATGTTAGCCGGCCATGCAATTACCGTAGGTAAAAGAGTTATGCAGCAGCGTGCCCAAATATAAACGGGGACAAGCAGCACTGGAAATAGAAACGGAACGGATTGGGAATGGCAAGTGTGGGATAGGAATACCCATGAGCGAATTCGGTAAGGGGTAAATAAAAACTATAACTAACTTTAAAGTAATGCGAATTGCGGAAACCGAATGAAGTTATACGCTGCAAAGGGAAACAAAGTTGGAAAAATTCGAGGATCGATTTTTATAATGGAAAATATATATGAAGGGATATGGAGATCTTATAAGGAAAGAAGTTTCACATAAATGTGGTTTTTTTAAATCATTTTCTAATTTGCCGGATTATTAAAATTTTTTTCACCAAATGTATAACTTTTGAGTGTAGCTTAAATGCATAATAATAATTTTATTTTAAAAACCTACAGCTTTGAGAAAAGCATTTTAGTTCAAACAAGTATCTTTTACCCGATTGTTTGCTCTACAAGCACATAAAGCTTTTGATCATATAATAAAATATCTATACTCTTCAAAGAGAAACAAAGTAGCAAAAATTCGAGGATCGATTTTTTTAATGACAATTATATATGAAAGCTATATGGAGATCCTATAAGGCAAGAAGTATCTCATAAACGTGTTTTTTTTTTTAAATCATTTTCTAATTTGCCTGATTATTAAAATTATTTTTTTTTTTCACTAAATCTATCAACTTGATAACTAACTTCTGAGTGTAGCTTAAGTGCATAATAATAATTTCATTTTAAAAACCTAAAGCTTTAAGAAAAGTATTTCAGCTTAAACAAGTATCTTTTACCCGATTCAGATACAGTAAAATTTAGTTGAATCTTTAAAAAATGATCGAAGATTGGACAAAACTTGAATGGATCTGATTGAATGTTGTTATAAATACATTTTAACAATAATTCTGGTAATCAGTTGTTCTTACTTCTGGGACTGTCTTGCATTCCATTTATCACCTAGCTGAGCTTTTGTAATTCCTCAAAAAAGTTGACACAATATAATTCTAGAGCCTATGTGTTAGATAAAAATTGATACTGATCTTTGGCTTTTTATGAACCTGTCTCATGGAATAGGTTAGGTTGAACCGGTTGACCCCTGGGGAGAGTCTCATGGAATAACTCTACTATAAAAAACATAGTTCTTAGTATTTTCCAATATTATTTACTTATATAATTATGAGATAGTATTATTTTTTCAGACAAAAGACTTTATATATATTTATATATACTTAATTTATATGCTCTTAGCATTAGTGACCTTCAGTCTTTAAGATATACAATCATTGTTCTGAAATCTTCCAAAATCTTCAACAACTGCATCCTAGCAATATACTCTCTAAAAGTGTATCTATGAAAACCAAAAGTTAGCAATTGGCAAAGCAAACATCAAATATTTATTTCTATGGGACGTTTTTGTTTGGCATTTTATTTATTATGAAACAAGAACGCATAGCCTGATAGTAGATTGGAGGTTGGGGTTGGGGTTGGAGGAGCTAGTGCCGCAGCAGGCCAGAGAACTGCATCATCAATTTGTAGCCATTAAAATGCAAAACCGGTAACCAGTTTTTGCATTTGACATTTCATTTTGGTGTCGGCTAGCCGCATCTACAACTCTATCTATATAAATGTGTTCCTCACTGCACTGTGCACTGTGTCTTTGCATTACTAATACGCCACAAGACGAAATTAAATTTTACAACAAAAACCAAATAAAGATGAAAAATAAAATATCTCAAAAAAATAGAAAAAAAAGGACTGCAAATGTACTATATGTCGCTTTGTCTGTTAGTCTGGCTCTTTATTTACATTTCATGCCAAAGCAGCACGTGAAGCTTTTGAGCGCAAAGTCGCTGCAGTCTGCCTGAAGCCCAGCCCCAGAACACCCCACTCCAAAGCAGCCCCCACCCAAGCCATGACAGGCACTGCCATTGCATCGCATTAAACATTTATAATTGCAAGACAACGCGGTAAGGCAGCATGCAGCAAGTTGGAGCAGTCATCTGCTAGGACTGCATATAAAATTGTAAAGCTGATGCGTGCAGCATATACAACAACTCCCCCCCCAACACTACGTTCATGCAGCATGCACCCACACTACTACTACTACTACTAGCAAGCATCTCACAAACCTTATAAAAATGTAAAAGTATTCACTGTGAAGTGGCCCGGCTGAGAAATGAGGTAGCCCTGTAGCAAATGAGTCTACGAGCGGCGCTGCCCGCATCGACGTCGACGTCAACGTCAGCAGCATTTTGCTTGCAGTTTTGTATTACAAGTTGAACGCTTCTCGCTTTGGGATCTTGTTGCCGGGTACTCCTGTATCTGCAGCTCTATCTGCTGCTGCGTTTTTATGTTTTTCGGTGTTTCAGGATTTTTTACTTTGCATATATTTTGTGCGCTTTACGTGCAGCTGGCATCAAAGGCGACAGAGTGCGAGCAAAAAAATGCTTTGAAAGGTTTGCTTGGGCTTGAGCTTAGTCGGCTGACAGTGTACAAGAAACCAGATAGACAGACGCTGCTTAAAGTCATGCTTTTTTTGGGTTTAGAGTCCAAAGTGGGTGGCAGCAAACAGCATGACAGCTGTTTGTGGCAGCTCTGTTGCATATGTGGCAGGCTGCTGTAAATGTTATTAAAGGCCGCCTCAGCTTCTTTTGGGCTAATGAGTTTAGTCTATCTACTTGAGCTAACAAAATTTGTGAGCCTCTGTCTGTCTGGCTGGCTGGCTGGCTGGCTGGCTGGCTGGCTGGCTGTATCCATGTGCGTTGTGCCGTAATAAGAGTCGAGACAAAAGCATTCAAGTATTTTTATTAAATAGGTTGCCATGTGAATCTTTCAAGTTATATTTGAGTGTGGTTCTTATGCTGGTGGTGGTGGCAGTAGCAACAAATATTCTATGCCTGGCTGAAGTCTATCTACATAAGTACATATAAACATATGCTGCCAGCTTTCATGTTTCATAATTGTTGGGAAAACCAGAAATTCTTAGATGTTATGATAAGATGTTATTGCCTTAAAAAATGTGCTTCTATTTTTTTTAGATTAATCATGTTTAAAAATTGTATCTCATGCTTCATTTTGGGCAAATAGGTAAATAAGGTCTTAAAAAAGTTGTAATTATGCTTGTGGAGCTTTTTAAAAAAAGTACATAAACCAAATATAGCCATCATTTGTATTTCAGCTTAGGTAATTTTTTTTTTTACATTTGCATATTGATTGAGTTTTGGCTGAGTTATGGAAAGGTTCCATTGCTGAGAGAGAGAGCTTATTTATTACAGCTTAGATTTTTGTTCTATTTCTTTAAATAGAGCTTGTTGAAGTTACTAAAGCTTGTATTTATAATTTTTTTAAATTAAAAACAAAAACCGAGAAAATCGTGTATGTGCCTGAATCTTTAGCTATGCTTCGATTGCAAGCAATGAATATTCATTCTGAGCATTTATTCTTTTATTTAAGTTAAAAAAACTGTATTTTTCAATATTAACTTTAATACACTTATTCCCACAAGCTATTGCTGCCATTTGCTGCTTCGAATGGGTTTCCAAGCTAGACAACTGAGTTGGCGCCAAAATATATTCTATAACAAACATAAAATTTAAAAAAATAAAAAATGACTAATTCCAAAGCTAAAAAGAACAATATTTATAAACTCTACTATATTAGCCAACTTCCTCCATGACTCACGTTAGCAAATGAATGCTGACACAAAGACCTACTTAAGCAGCTAAAACACTTAAAAATGCATTAAGTATTGGCTGAGTTATGACCAAGTCTTAGTTAGTTGGATAGTGCTCAAACTCTATTTTAGCTACAAAAAGCAGCTTACAAACTAAACTGAAATCGTAAAACGAAAACCTGCGGCAAACTAACCTCAAATACCGCTTCGTTAAGTGTCGGCCACTTCGTTGGATGGCATTGGGGCTCTCAGGTGTGCAAATGACCGATGAGCATGCGCAGTGGCGCAAAATGTCAAAACATAATAGAGTGTATCAAGTGTTTTGGGTATATCTACAAAACAGGTCACTCAAAAAACCACAAAACTGTCAAATTCACGCAATGCAACGTTAACGTTTTCGCTTATCAACGCCCACGCTACGTAATAATTCAATGGAAATTCTTAGCGTTCTATAGTTGAATTTATGCGTCATCAATCAAACTCGTAGCCGCTCACAATGGAGCATCATTAACATGGCTTGGCGTAAATATGGAAATTTTATATAATATACTACACTTTATTTACTACACGCTGGGAACAAGTTTTTTTATATATTTTTTTTAACGCTCACACACAGCGTGCTGGTATCAATCAGCGCTTAAAATAAATGCCGCATCGCTTGAACCACCCAAGCGTGATATCATCTGACCAAAAACTTGAAGCTTTCTTTTGGGCTAGTAGCTTACCTGTTAAAATGGCTGCCAAGAATACAAAAACGATCGTTGACATTATGCTGGTTTTATGCTGCTTGTAATCCCAATATATAGTAGCTATGTGCGTCGTTTGTTATATATTTTATGTTCGCTTTTTTTCTTTAACGCTTTGCTGCCTTGCTTTTAGCCACGTTTATGCGCTGGTGTGGGCCAAAAGGGTTTGCTTTAGCTGGTGTATAAAAATGTGTCGCTGGCTGCACTTTATGGCGCTAGCCTTTTGTGTGCAATTTTTTGTTGTTGTTATGTGTATGCTATATATAATATATGGTGTTTACTTTTAGCGCGCACTGTCAACACACTTATGGCTTATATTATGCCAAAAAAATTTGCACAGCACTTGGGCAACACTCGCGCGAGTTTATTGAACTCTAAACTGAGATTTGCGGCTTTCTATTTCTTTTTTTTTTTTGCTGGTTTTGGCCTAAAAGGACAACGCACACTTGTTTGTAAATAAACGCCCACAGAGAGATTTGCGCGCGCGCGTTAGTGTGAGTGCAACAAACAACTTACAACAGCAAACAAACGCGGCAATTGCTTTACTTCACAGCTGCGGATACTGCACAGGTAATATTCTAACTGGAAACTAACACAAGACGCAAGTCTAACTAACTTGCTGTGGTCAAGTTAACAGACGCAAAGATACAAACTACACAGACACACAAATACGTTGACTCACATAGATACGCGCACACACACACGCACGCACTGTTACTGTTACTGTATGCCGAATGAGCGACGAAAACGAAATGACGTTATGAAATTGATGACGATGACGTTGGCAGCAGCAGCGGCCGGCACATAAGCTTCGTGTGTACACGACGACAACGAGCAAAACACGAACACGAGCTACGTTTGGCGCACGAAGTTGACGACACGACTATATTTGTGTGTGTGTGTGTGTTGGTGTTGCTTTATGTGCGTGTATATTGAGTTGCGGCAAAGCTGAGCGCGAGAGCGAACCAAATGTTGTGTACGAAGCAACAGTTACTAAACGAGTGAGGCGTTGTATGTTTATGAAGTTGCCAAACAGCCACGCAGCAGTCAGCAGTGCTGCTGTCGTCGTCGCTGCTGCTGCTGCTGTCGCTGCATGTGTATGCGTTTTACATGTATGCATTGTAATGTTGCTGCTGCTGCTCTGTTTCAATTCCACTGCATCTCTCACACGCTCATATGTTAGGTTTGACGACATCATCATCATGCCTAATAGTCATTATAAACATCATTAACATGTTTGGGCGTCGCTTCAATGCATTTGCTCGTTGACAACATGTGCCTAGCTTTTCGCTTTGG
This sequence comes from Chymomyza fuscimana, assembly GCA_949987675.1. NCBI lineage: Eukaryota > Metazoa > Arthropoda > Insecta > Diptera > Drosophilidae > Chymomyza > Chymomyza fuscimana. Next base: position 41,158,810 of record OX465088.1, on the reverse strand, counting down.
CAACATGCGCACTAAGCTAGCAACATATGTATAGTTTGTAGTCATGTTGCGCAACATGCTGCTGGCAACATATTATATGCGTTTAGCTTTCTGCCAATGAAGCAGTGGCGTAGTTAAGTTTAAGTAGGGCGCGTGATTTTGAGCATGCGAACACAGGTTGTTGCAGTGGTTACAAGCATTGTAATATGCTTTTAACTAAGTTACTTATTAGCTTTAATTTTTTTCAATTTTTTTCACTCTAAAATTAAACTAGTAACCTTAGTTAAAGTAATTTGTTTAAAATGTTAACTGAGCAACCTGAAATATTAATTTTAAAACATTACAGATTCCACAATTTCAATTTATAAGAATTAACTACTTAGAAAAAAATCTGAGGAAGTGTTTACAAAGAATTCAACATAATCTGTAGTGTAGTGAAAATCGCTTCGAAAGGTATTCCGATCATATGCAAAATCTTCAAAAAGGGTCTATTTTCACGAAAATCAGCGTCACGTAGTTTATGGATGATCCCTTGCCAGATTAAGGTTCATTTTAAACCATTTCGGATATTGCTCAAGTGAACTTTTTATATTATGTAAAAAAGTCAAATATTACATTTTTGTGTGGGATAAGTCATTAACAAGATTTTTTTCAGAATGCGGTCTCAAGAAACTCAATTTTTTTTTTAAATTTCCCTTTAATTCAGATTGGGGTTGGTCCCATAAAGCTGTCGCCCCACACAACACCACTGCCTTGACAACATCTTCCTTTGTCAGTTTGTTTCGAATTTGTTTGCCCCTTGTGTATTTGCAGTAAAAGCGAAAATCATCCCATTGTTTTTGTTGTTATTGTGGGTTTAACCGACTTTCAGACCTTTCCAGTCTGTCAAAGGCATTTGACTCATTTATTGCAGTTGTTTTTATTGCTGTTGTTCCCTCTGCCGGATTCCTGTCTATTTGTCGTTTGATAATCTCTGGCTTTTGTTTATAGCATATGTTATGTACATTTGTACATATAGTATGAATTACATATACATCTGACATTTTGTTCTCATTCTACATAGTCTCGCTAAAGTTGCAGCACAGACTCACTATTGAATTGTTGCACACTGGCTGTGGACTTTGATGCAAATATTGAGTCCATGAGTTGCCTGTTTGTTGCTTGTCAATATGTATTTGGGGCAAACAAATATACTTACATATACCTACTACACAGGAACCATACTGACCTAGTGCAGTAATCATGGCATGGATGATATAAGTTTAATGCCCAACTCGAACCGAAATGCACAAAACAAACATAAATCAATTTTGGGTACATAATAATTCCAGAGTCAGTGGCGTGTGCCCCATATATGGCACAACAGGTGAACAGGATTCAGATCAGATAACAATGCAAATCAATTCAACAATTTACTGGATAGCCAAACTGGTAATGGCGTTTGTAAGTCATACACACGAGTGCACCTCGAAAATTAGAGGATTTTTGGGATTTATCGCTGTTTAACGTAAAGCTTTTGACAAATGACTATTGAATGTTGTAGGAAGTAAATTGTATAAAAAACGAAATTGTAAAAGTTTAAATAGATTTCTTTATAGGAATTTTGTAGGAACTTGAAAACTTCAGGAAAATCGATTAAAAAAAATTCTAAAAAAACCCGAACTGGGAAACATTGAAAATCGGTTCAGATTACAGATTTCATTAGCTGTAATCAGGACGACAGGAAGAGAAGAGAAATATCGTATGAGATCAGAAACCTTATTAGAACGAAAACAAAAAAGTTCCGATTTCATTACCTGGGACCAGTTCCTCCGAGAAAAATATCGTGTGAACTTGAAAACATTGAAAATCGGTACAGATTACAGATTTCCTTAGCTGAAACCTGGACGACAGGAAGATAAGAGAAATGTCGTATGAGATCAGAAACCTTATGAGAACGAAAAGAACAAAGTTCAGATTTCATTACTCCATGTGAAATTTCGTGCGAACTTGGAAACTTTGAAATTCTGTACAGATTACAGATTTCAATAGCTGAAGCCAGGACGACATAAAGAGAAGAGAAATGTCGTATAAGATTAGAAATTCATAAGAAAACGAAAAGAGCAAAGTTCAGTTCCTCTAGTTCCTCCGAGTGAAATTTCGTGCGAACTTGGAAACCTAATACCAAAAAAAAATGTGGTAAAGATGATGCCTCAGACGACGAGTTTCGTTTTTGGAAGCTTGTGACAGGCATTTCTTCGCGTATCTTCCCCGTGTCATTGCCAGGGCGTGCAAAATACCTGTTTTCTCATTTTCGTCCAACCATTTTGACAATTTTTGGCTGTATGCAGGAGTTTTCCAAACAAAAAGCAGATTCAAATGTCTATATTGAACTTCTACAGTCCCTTGCCATAATATTAGATCGATACTCAAAACTGAAGCTTTCCTTACTTATAAATAGTTGATTATCGTTCAAAAATCAACTGCTTGCTCTCGCAACAAAATATTTTTGCATGATCTAACAATTAGAAGGTTACGCCATATAAAATAATTACCCAAAAAAAATTTTAATTTTTTTAAATATCGTGACCAAATTTATGTAAATTGCATTTTGTTTAAGACCAAGCGTTTCTGTGAAGTTTGATCAAAATTGGTCCAATTTTTCATATAGCTACCATACAAAAGTGAACCAGTTTTCTGCGCAGGACAACTTCTTTGCAACAACTAGTACAATCTATTTTTTGTTCACCTCTGTATTATATAGAAGTCACGTCCTGGGGCAGCTTAAAAAAAAAATATGGAGTTGGGATGTACAGTGTGACTTCCGACTTTGTAGTACAAATATGTTCGTACTTTTCCCCGGAACCAGCTCCCATACTGTTGTATATTAATCCCTGTCTTGTCCGCAGCCTCACATTCCTACTAAAAATGATATTTGCAATGTAAAATTTTCTAAAAATCTCCCCACAGCTTTAAGCTTCATTTGCAATTTCCCTTAAATTTCCACAGCATCTTCATTTCTCGTGCATTTCATGAACACCCCATCGTTACTTGCCCTGCCAAATATCATTAGTAAACCTTTTAAATTTAATCAAAATTCTTTTTTTTTCCCACCCAACAACTCGTTTTCACATTCAATGTGCTGAGGCAATATTTAACATAAAAACCTGTGCATAGTGTGCGCTTTTTTTTAAAAGTTTTTTCAAAGTTTCCTACTATGCGTTTTTTTGTTGTTTTTTTTTTTGTTGATTTTATATTTTACAAGCGCGTGCATTTTGCATGCAATAAAAATATCGCATGAAATAAAAAATGTGTACAGTGTTCAGTGCACTGGAAATTGTAAATTCATGTTATGGCCAGCACGGCATCCACTATGTAAATCTAGAGGCAGGCAGGGAGGGGTTTTAGAGCGGGCCTAGGGCCTGCTTGGTCTACTAGAGCAGTCAGTTGGCCATGGCTCTCATCATACGTGCTACAAAATGTAGATACCACAAGAGTTGGTTCGAAGGGGCGGCGGTATAAGGCAGGGCCGAGCAGCATGTGTTTATTGCCAACAGAAAATGATGATTACACGTAATGTGCAAAGCGTGTGTGTGTGTGTGTGTGGGATTGGGGGTGTTGTGGGATGAGAGGTTGTACTGTGGGTACGGGCGTGTAAAGCCCCGGAAAAGCAGCCGGAAAAGCAGCAAGCAACTGGCAGCGTTGGTTGCCTCTTCGCTGCTGTTGTTGCTGCCACTGTATGAAAGTGGCACGTCGGTTGGTTGGTTGACTTTAGTTGGTGGTTGCAACTCAATTTTTTCCGCATGTGGTAAAGATTCGCGACTGCAGCAGGAAACCAGCTCAAACAGCCTCGCTTACTGCGTGAGGTATTCCATAGAAACTCCATGGTGGGCCGGAAATCTCTTGCAAGCGCGTTTTAATCTAAAAGCATTCTGGAAATCACCCACAGAGTTATTTATATCTCGAATGTAAGCCCTACATCAATCCAATGATTTGTTGGAGAATTCTTTGAGCATAGAATATAGGGAAAATTTTTCGGCCGATGGTTTTTCCAAATAAAAATTAGGGCAAAACCGTCTGAAGATTTCTGGCACAACCCTGAATATATGCAAACAAGGAACAATTATTGGAGTTTGGTGTAGAGACTAATGAATCGAGAAGATTGTAGTTTAAAAGCTATAAGGTTGTAAAATATTTAATTTGTTGCTGGGAAAAGTTTTAAGAGGTTTTAAGTCAGCAAGGCTTTTAATAAACAGGAAATTATAATTTTTTTTGGAAAAATTCATTTAAGTTATGTTACTTGCTTTTTTTTTATAAAGGAAGACAACTTTGAGGAAAAAACAAATTTGTCGTGTTTGTTTATTAAGATCAGTTTTTCTCAAGATATTGTTTCGAGTTCCATTTATTAAATAAATTGTTTTATATAATACAATATATAATTTTCTATTCTGTACATAATTTTTAAAGTTTTTTTTTAGTATTTTTGATATAATGTTTTTTTAAAATTTTTTTAACATACTTTTTTTATATAATACAATATATAATTTACTATTCTGTACATAATTGTAAAATTTTTTTTTTTCGTTAGTATTTTTGATATCATTTTATTTTAATTTTTTTTTAAATTTTTTTTAAATTTTTTTAAATATACTTTTTTATATAACACAATATTTAATTTACTATTCTGTACATAATTTTTAAAGTTTTTTTTTTTTTTTTAATTAGTATTTTTGATGTAATTTTTATTTATTTTCATTTTTTTTAAATATTTTTTAAAATTTTTTTAAATATAGTTTTTTATACAATACAATATATAATTTTTTCGAGTTTTTTTTTTAATTAATAATTTTTATATAATTTTTATTTTATTTATTTTCATTATTTTTTAATATTTTTTTTATATAATACAATATATAACAGGTGCTAGTTTACAAATTTAAGGGTCATCGAGTGCACCTTCGTTAAAAAGTATTTTTTAGGATAATTTTGGGTCGAGTAACACGAAAATTATATTCATTTTTTTTTTAAGAACCGTTTTCGAGATTTTTTCGAAAAACATGTTTTTGGGCACTTTTTTCAGTTATTCGTCAATATCTCGTGAACAAAATAAAAATATCTTTTAATTTTGAGACATGAAAAAACTATATTCTATACTAAATCATTTTTAAAAATTTTTAAGAGTAGAATCTGAGCAAAAATATCCGAAAAATCTGTTGTATTCAGGGAAACATTAGAAAAAAAAATTATATTTGGAAAAATTTCAAATATCCTGATGCTTTTTAAAGTTTACAAAAAAATGCTGGTAAATTTGCTGTATTAAAATAGTAAAACCTTTTGAAAATTATAAATTTTATTTTAGGACTCAAGGAATATTATGTATAAAAAAAATACGTTTTGGACTAATTCAAACTTCAAAATTTTTTTAAATTTATAAAAATCTGTCTTTTTAGATCGGGAAGTCGTTTCAAAAAATAAAATAAAATTTTAAATAAATTATAAATATATTAGTTTGAATTTTTTATATAAATATTCCTTTTAAAAATTTTAAATTTTCTTGCAAAAGAATTCAGTGGCTTTTAAACTTTGTTCTTTCCTTTAATAAAAATCTATTTTTGAAATTATTTTTTTTTTAAATTATTGGCAATCAGCCTACTCAAAACTAAGGCTATAACCCAATATGTAAATTTCAAAGTTAATCGCTACACACTTCTGTCTGGTGATATGTATTTTGAAATTATAAAAATCCATATTTGCATGCTAAAAAAAATAATCATTTAAACAAATTTTTAGACGATAAGCCTTTACCAGTATGAATATTTTTCTTGGACCTTTATCAAAAAGCTTTTGTAAAGACTCTAAACTTATGATCAAAAAAAGAGTTTTTCCAAGATTTAAATTTTCTAAAAAATCATATAATTTTTTGTACAGCAATTTTTTGTAAAATTTAGTACCCTTAGTACTTAAAATTTGAGAGTTTTAGTTGCTTATATGAAAAAAAGGAATATGGCAATATCCCTGCGTCTTGCTTAAGGCTCTTCGGGTCTGCTCTAATTTCTTAGTTATAATGAATAAAGGATTTTAAACCATTTAAGGTTTCTTCAAAGAGTTTCAAGACTCAGTCTTGGATTAAAAGTTTTTCCCATTTTTGTTGCACTTTTGTCTAACAAAATGCTCAACACTTGAAAACAAAATTTTAAACAGAAATCAGGTTCGTTACAACATTGTAGCTCTTAAACAAAAGATTTGAAAATTTTGTAACAATTACTTCCCAAATCCATTATGTAACTGAAAAAAAGACTTGCATTCATTACTATTCAACTCTATGCTGGGTACACTTTTTGTGCACTATACATATACCTATATGTATATGTAGGTACTTATGTACAAACATACAATAAGTACATATTTACCCAACTGCTCATATGCATTTTATGCAAAACCAATATGCATTCAAATTCAACTCTCGTCTCTCTAGCTTCAACGTCATCTTCATCTGCTCCATTCTCCTCGTCCTGTTGCTGTCCCCTCATCAAACAAGTCAAACTCATTATAATTTCATTGCAAGTCATTTCTATGGAACGTTATGTTAAAACCGAAAAAACAATAACCTGCAATATAATGAAATGAAAATCGCCTAGAAGTTAGCAAGTATATAAAGTTACCAAAACATGTAGTATGTAAATTTGCTACGTAACCGTTAGTCAGACCCCTAAGGCCGCACGCAGCAACAGCTCCAACAGTGGAGCAGTGGGCGAAATACTTCAGTACAAGGGACTAGTACGCAGACACACAGTTCCTTAGTCAATTTTTCTGATGGAGTGGTCCCTTTCCTATTTCCATGTCCTTTATGTTTTGACTTTTCAATATTCTTTTTTTCAATAGAAAGAGAACCAGGAAAATAAATCTGCTCCGTTTCCGCTCGTTCCAAAAGATACCAACGCGACCTTAGATTTACCTATCCCTAGCCAAAAGCCTTGTTTTATATCCAAAGCGATATCCGATCTGGTTCCACTGGTCCCGAACATATATTTTTATCCAACCGCACAAACTTTATTCAAAGTTATTTTATCAATAGAGCAAAGAAAGTAAATCCCTTCCGGTTACGCCCATTTCGCCCCTTAAGAAATAATTATTTTTTGTCGCATTCTATCCGTAAATTTTACCAAAAATTCAAAAATCTTATGAGCCAGTCCTTTCCATATCCAAAATCTTTGTTTTATACCCAGTGCGAAATCCAATCCGGTTTTACCATACGATGTCAATTTTAGAAATATAACCAGGAAAGTAAATTCCATCCGGTTTCGCCCATTCCGCATGTTCCGAAACAGTTATTTTTTATCCCATCCTATCCAAAAATTATTTAAAAATTATTCTGTGCTTCCGAATAACATCTGGTTCCTCTGATTCCGCTGGTTCCGAAACAGATATTTTTTCTCCCATTCTCAGCAGAAATTATTTTTAAATTAATCTGTACTTTCAAATCACATCTGGTTCCTCTCATTCCGCTGGTTCCAAAGCAGATATTTTTTATCCCATCACAATCGGAAATTTTTTCAAAATGATTCCGTGCTTTCGATTTCCATCCGATATCTTATCTTTCTCTATGCAAAGCCTTTGTTTTGAATCCATTGCGATGTACACAGCGCAGTAAGTACTCAAAAGTCTTTGTTTGAGAGAAATAGAACGAGTAAAGTAAATCCTATACAGTTCCGCATAATTCGCCTGTTCCGAAACACATATTTTTATCCTAACCTACTCGCAAATTTTTTCAAAATTATTCTGTGCTTTCGAATTTCACCAGACATTTTATTAGGCAGTCCTTTTCCTATCCAAAGCCTTTGTTTTACATTCAAAGGAAGCATTCAAAATAGGAATAGGAATGCAAATCCGAATTTGCTCGCTCCAAAACAGAGATTTTTTAAAATTATCCCGTGTTTCTGCATTCCGCCCGAATTCCACAAGACATTTTATGAATCAGTCGTTTCCCTATTCAAAGGTTTTGTGTTACATTCAAAGGTTGTATTCAAAAGTCTTTCTTTAAGAGAAATAGCATCCTATTCGATTCCACTCGTTCCAAAACAGATATTTTTTATCCCATCCCATCCGGAAATTTTTTAAAAACTATCCCGTGTTTCTGCATTCCGCCCGAAATCTTTAATTTAATCGTTTATTTTTTTGATAAAGTTTTTAACAATGATATCTGAAGTGAAATATCTTCTAATTCCTTATTTCAAATTTGATAAATAATTTTAAGCAAGAAAAGCTTATAAAGGATTTTCAAGGCTTAAATCGTTGGCATTATTTGTTTATATAGAGCAATTGAAACTCTAAATTTCCCATGAGTTATCTATACATCTAAATCGATAATCTCAAACCTATAGATCCAATGCGATAACCTCAATCCAAGAAAAACGAAATAAAATTTCCATAGTTCCAAGCACTTGTTGAGCTTGGTATATTTTTATAAGATGTTTTGATTGAACCGACGTTATTAGTAAAGAGACAAAAAAAAATATCTGAAACTTTTTATAAATATCGACTCACATAACATTTGTATTGTATTGTATGGTCTAAGAACGTCATTTGAAACAAATGAAACAGGCAGGCCCATCAACTTGGGGATTATTGAGCGATCCCTCCGGAATCAAAGTTCTGGAAAGGGGCCCATAGATTTAAAAAAGAAAGATCTCAATTCTTCGTTAAAAGGGGCGAACTTAGGTCCAGTCTATAGTCACCACCGGACACGAAATTTTTCCACGACAACTCTGAAAACAATTTAGTTACAAAACCCGCTTATAGCGACCTTTGACATTGAGTATCTTAAGAAACATAAGAGATTTAGATTTTTCATCCAAATTGTAGGGATCAAATTCTTCCTCAGAACGAACTTGAAAACGTAGCGCGTTGGTGGCAATCGACCCCCCGTCCATAAGGAACAACTCCCACACACATTGCGTACTGAATGTAGAGTAGAGAAAGAGATTGTAAGAATGCGAGAGCAGTTCTCTGGCTCTCTGGCTCTACATGGTTGCCTGCTTACTCCGTGGTGTGGATGAGCGAGTAAGACCTTGCATTACAATTGAGTTACAGTTCAGTTTTGTAGCCATTATTACGTAGGTGGTTCTCACAGGGAGCGGCTGCGGAGGGACCGGGTGCGGGGATGCCTGATGCGGGCTTTGCTTGTGGATTCACTCATATTGTGCGAAACAATGAGTTTACATTTTTTTTTGTTTCGACTTTTTTTTTTTTTACATAAACACCATGCATAACAACTTGGAAAGGGGGGAGAGAGTGATGGGAGCAGTTTTCTGCTACATACTACATTTGACTCTTTGGACCAGGGTACTGTTGGGTTGCCTGTGGGCCTGCTCCTTTCTATTCTTGTTGTTATTGTTGTTGCCGCTAAGCTGTGCTTGTAATGAGAATTTTTTGTTGTTGTGGGTGGTTACTCTCTCTCGCTTGTTGGAAATTTGCATTAAAGCATTTCTTGTTGATGCTGTTGTTGTTGTTGTTTTTGTGGTTGTTGCTGCTATTATTGCAACATGTGGAATGGCGAATGCCTGACGGCTTTTAACTTGGCTTTTATTGCTAACTGCAGTCACAAACCATGCGCCGCTTATCTCGGCTTTTTTTTGGATGCTGCGTCATTCGTAATGCGCCTGGCCAGACCAGGCCTTAGTCAGCAACAAGCTGCCAACAACAACAACAACATCTAAAACAACAACCAGACAAAGACCCCCCTAAAACTGCACAACTGCCAAATATTAAACAAAAAGCAAAACTATTTTAAACTCGCAAAGCAGAATTTGAATTTGGAGAAACTTTTTTTTTTAAGCTGCAAGAAAATTTGATATATATGTAGTAGTAAAAAAATGTTTGTTTTAAAGAAAATTTAATCGAAAAATCTCTGTATATAATGTAGTGGTCCGATGGGGGCCAACTTACCACGTATATATATAGCCAAAATATTACTAAATGTTAAAAATTAGGGGAATAGTTTGAATTGTTTAAAATATGTAAATTTTTAAATGGACCACTGCGCGCTTTTTGCTATGTTCACTAACCTTTTTTGTTGAATGCCGTTTTTTCTTAAAGATCGCTCCTTAACCAGAATCGAGTCGATATAGTCGCATTTGCTTGTATATTAGTCTATAATTAAATCACCATATTATTCATGCAAATAATCATATTTTATGCGAAAAATTTTAAAAGAAATACAGTCGAAACTATTTGAAGCCCTCTTTGAGTTCACCGGTTTTTAGTTTTCTTTCTTAATTTCATTGAATTTGGTTTAAAGTTGGTTCAGAATTACTTCAAAACGTATTTCAGAGTATTTTCATTCAATTCTATTAAAATTTCAAATTCTTTATATTTTATGCCTTTATATGCGAACTATTCACCAGAAAGAAAAAGTTGAGAAAAAAAGATGAAAATGAAAAAATTAAAAATTTTTTATTATACGACAGGGGTGCCCAAAGACTGCTTATGCAAGGGCCAACACCAATACATATGAAAGAAAAACACAAATACATCTAAAGCAAACCGTTTTTTCATGTTATTATGTACACTGAAAAAAATAGTATATACTCATATAATTTTTTCGTTGTAACTATTTTTTCTTTGCAATCTATGCCTGGTGCACAAAAATTTCGTGTCCGCGATTTATCCCATACCATTTTTTTTAAGTGCAAGAGTTCAGAGAGCACAAACGAAAAACAACAACAAAATTGGAGTGAAAATCGGCCCACTGACAACAACAAATATATGCAAGGGTTGTTTTTGTGCTCACGAGATCAGAGAGCAAAGAGAGTAAGAGGGCCATGCATGTACGAGTATTGCTGCCTATGCCCAAGGTATACTTATTTAAGGTAGCATACTCCCGCCGAAGGCTCTCAACGAATGTTACCAATTTTTAGTTTCGTTGCGACTGCGCGTGTTTTCACGCCTTAATTTTAATATGTTTGCGTTCTCTCTCTCTCGATTTTACATGCTCTCAGTAAAATTGTTGACGACGCCGGCAGCATTACTCTACCTTAAATAAGTATACCTTGGCCTATGCCTAAGACCCATTACAAAAACAAAAAGAGCCAGATGAGCAATGAGCCCTGTTTTACGATATACAAAATTTCTCGCAAAATAGTATTCTAAATCCAAAATTTTACAATAAAATTTTTTAATGATTCAGTAGTTCTATCAAATAAGAATAATGAAAAAATTGGAAGCGGTCATGGGACCCAAGACAATTATTAAGTTCCTTCCGCCTTTTCCTTTTTAAGCCGAAAAGTTTAAGTTTAATTAAAAGTTTTGTACAAAATGGTAAATCGTATAATCAAAAAAAAAAAAAACTTAAATAAATAAAAATTGCAGCTTTTTTTTTAATTTTTTGAAAAATATTAATTTATTACAAATTAGTAGGTATATGTATACACAATCGTAATAGAAAGAATTTTTAACAAAATCATGAATAATATAAATTAAATTTTTTTTTTATTATATTTTGAAAAAGAATTAATAAAAATAATTTTAGTTTTAATTATTAATTAATTAAAAAATTGGTCATATTAAGAATTGCATACAAAATCATATGTTATATATTGCTTAAATATTATTATTGTACTGGGTGTAATATGTACTGCGACCCAAGTGGATCTATTGTACCCCCTTTCACGGCTTAGAGCTCTCCCAAAAGTCCAATTGCCTGCATATACTGCAGTATTTTGTTTGGATTTATGGTATTGCTTAAATATAATTAATACCTTTTATTTAATATTTTACTAAAAATAATTACTTTTTAGAAATTTGTACAAAAATAGCATAAATAAATGTATATAATATTTATATATTTACACATAACTAATTAATTATGTTTAATATTTTAGTAAAATTAATTATTTGTTAGAAACTTATACAAAAATAGTTATATGCAAAAAAAAAAATAATATGCTACACACTAGATATGACATATACATATTAAAAATATATAAATTATTATATTAATTCTGTATTATACAGAAATTCATATTACTATAAACATTATATAAAAATGAATACTTAAAAGAAATTAAATAGAAAATATTCGGCCGTGCTCCGGAAAACGAATCCCAAAATTTTATTCGGATATGTTTTGAAACCGAATGTTTGGTGCTCTCAATTTCACCAAACCGAATTTTTCATGTTGTTTGAAACCGAATGTTTTGTTGCAATAGCAATTAAAACGAATCGCCAAAATAGGTTTAAAAAAGCTCTTTTTTATACTAAAATATTTTTTTAAATATTCTCTGATATTCTTAGATTATATTTATGCCAATTTAAAGTTATATATTTATTAATAATTATATTATTGCACATAACGAACACATGACGGTAAGTGCGGCCGGCTTCCCGCATTACACAAAGAAAATTTCCCTTGAAATATCGACAGAAAAAATCGTTTTCCCGAACACGCAAAAACGAATCCGAAAAAAATTGTTCGATTTGGATTTTTCGTTTTTTGGAGCACGGCTGATACAAAATAGTTACATAGAAACAAATAAAAATAGTATTTACCAAAAATTAATAAACCTAAAAAAAAAATTAATTAAGCCACTGGGCTAATGAGACACAAGCCGGCTTTATGTACTTTCACTTTATGTATTATTACACTCTTAGCTCCTGTAAGGAACTTTATGTTTTCTCTTACACTGGCGTTACGTGACGATTTTTCTATTACTTCACTCGAAGCTTCATTGAAGCATTTTTTTTCTTAAAATAATTCTCTTCTTTTAACTTTTTGATCTTAAAAACTTCACAAAAGTTTTATACATGTTAAAAATAAAGCATATTCTTTAGACTGTTTCTCGAAATTTTTTCATTCTAGTACTGTTGCAAATCCAATGCCATTTTAAATCCTAAAAGGTTCAACTTTTGCAATTTTCAATTTACGAGCATTCACTGTATTTTCCATTTTTCCTTTTTGGGTGCTACTTAAAAGTGACGCAGCGCGTGCAACATGTTGCGGTTGGCTGAATGGGTGGGTGGCTAGTTCGCTGTTCGTTGCGTGCTTCCAATTGGGATTCGAGTGAGCATAAATTAAAATGCGTCGTCGCAGAGCTTATGAGTGGCGTTCACACTAGCAAAACTTGCATTGTGTGGCATCCACAACTACAACAACAACAGCAACAACAACAGCAACAAAAGCGACTGCAAAGTGGCAAAAGTAGTTGCTACAAATTGAGATTTATGTGTGAAAGGTTTCGCAAAAGTTGTGCAACCAAAAAGGAGGACAACAACAACCCCCAATGCAATCGTTTGGTAACACTTTTTTTTGTTGTTGTTTTTGTTTTTGTGACCAAGATTGGCTGCTGTTATAATATATATGATAGGGCGTAGTTGGCAGCAAGCTTTAGGGGATCATAACTTATGCTGATATTCTGTAAATATTCAATTTGTCGAAAACCTCAACGGCAACGCCCTAGAGGAGTTATAAAAACTTTTTCTGCCCCAAAGTTATAAGAAAATTTTTGGATATACTTATATTAATGGAAATTTTTAATTTCTGATTAATTTGCAAGGTATACAAAGTTTTAAGAAATATGTGCATTATTTGCAACAGCCAACAAAGTTAGAGAAAAAAAACTCTTATCTAAAAGTCGGAAACATTTCAGCCATGAGTAATGGGAATAATCTCATAACCCCCATAAAACAACACAAAAAGCACTCTTCAGTCAAAATGTTGCGATTATGTTTATGTCAAAAAATATGTTAAAAATGTCAAACTTTTAAATAAATCTCTCAGATTGCCAAGGCGAAAAAATATAAATAGTGACCCTCTATCTACGCCACTGCAATCATGTATATATGTTTGTAGCGCATTTTGTTGCTTAAGCTAAGTAAATGTAACAGCAAGCTGGGGAATTACTGCGACAACTAGCATAAAAAGTTTTTTTATAAGAAAAAACTTCAAGTATCTTAGACAAAATGAAGAAGTTACTTGAAACTTGGTCAAAGCAACATGTTGCTGCAGTTGCAGTGTTTCACTCTCATAACATACCCTTGCGCTCTCGCACATTGCGCGTGTTTCATTCCATTTCATGCCATGGCCTGCTTACGCTCTTTGGATCTTAACGATCTTGGCAACATGTTCTTAACATAGCACTTAACAGCTGCTGTTACTGTTACCAACTGGAAGCTGTTGCCATTTAGAGACTGTACCTTTTGTAGCTGTTGTTGTTGTTGTTATACAAGTTGGCTCTGTTATTGTTGTTGTTACAGTTGCTCAGTTGGCTTTTTTCATGCTCTTTGCGCGCGCTTTTGACTGTTTCTTTCATATAAGCCAAGTTGCGCGTCTGTGTCTTCATGTTTCATTTGTTTTTGCTCTTTGCAGCTGTATCTGTATCTGTAACTGCGTTTGTATCTTTTGTTTATTTGTTTGCGTTTGTGCTTCTGCCTCACGTTTTTCTTTTCAAAAAGTCAACCAAACGTTCAGCTCTTTTGTACGTTAAATTTAAAAATGAAAAAAAAAAAAAAAACAGACAATAAAAGCTGTTGGAAAAGAAAAACGTACTGTGGCTACGTCTTTTATATTTATTTACTGTTTTGCTTTTCTGTTTGGCCGCTTCATTCGTTTTGGGGTTTTGGCTTTTGATACTACGTGTGCAACTCTGACCATTTTTCAGCCTTGCAACCGTAGCTTGCTGCTCTGTAGCTCTGAAGTTGGCCACGCTAGATTAGATACACAAATTCGTATTCAATTGCGCTTTCAGTGCGCCAACCAGTTGGTTGTGAAGTTTTTTTTTTCGTAGAGATTATTGCTTTTTTTTTTTTGTATTTGTCGTCGTGTGTGTGTGTTTTTTTTTCTGTTGCTCTTGTGTTTTATGTGCCACATTCAGTCAACTTGAAGTACGTTTGAATAGCATTTGAAGTGTGTGTTACAGTTTGCGTTTGGCTTTGGGTATCGCATAGATACAAACATATATCAAGCAACCAACACACACACACACACACATAGTGAAACACCTAACAGACATTCCGTGAAAAAGGTCAAATGATGTTTATAGCTGACTGAAGTGTATCTCTTTTGAGATACAGCTTATACAGTGGCCATAACAATTATTGGTATGCTTTAGGCAAATATTTTCTGGTTAAGATAGATTTTTTACTAAAGAAAATGGGCCAAAGCTTAAGTACAAAGTTAAAACTTTAAGAATAGCGTACAGTGGTCAGAGATATGTACTAGACATTAGGTCCAGGGTCCAAAAAACCCCAGCGCAGTGTTCTGATATAACCTAAAAAAAAATATCATAATCTGGAGTTTTTAGAGGGTTATGCCGGTACCCTGACATCAGGTCTGTCGAGAGTGGGGAGGGGTGCGGGAAGGGGGGATTACCTCGGGCCCGGAGTTTTCTCAGCGGCCCGGTGTAATTACTGTCGTACTGTCGTGATTCAAGCTAAGATGAAATAGAGGGGCCGGTACATTTACCCCCCGGCCCTGGATTTTCTCTCTACGGCCCTGCCTGACATGCTGTAGTATTATTAACCTTGAATTAACATTCAGCATGTACTACAACGATCTCAGCTTCGAGTCCGAAAATCTATATTTTTGAGCTAGATCTTCAGCCATATTCCTTCCATAAGAGAGGTTCAAATACGACACCAGCTACAAACTGCCGCACAGCTGTTTAAGTCCAAGACTAGTGTATGCATAATTTTATTGACCACTGTAGCTTAATTTATTCTTTTCTTTAACTTTTGGTTTAATTAAAATTCACTTTGTGATTTATGAGACGCAAGAGAATTTCGCTAGATTTGTATGTATCAACCATAGCTATTATAAATTCCAATAAGGTACTTTTTGTTTTGGCCAGCTTCAAAAAAGTTCATTCTCCTGGCCAAAACTTTGAAGCCTCTACCCTGCAGCTAAGACGCGCTCAAGCGTTCCAACCAAAAGATACAGCTGCAGCTACAGCTCAAACATTAAGCACAACAATATAATTATATAAACTTGAGCCAACTAACAATCAAAGCCAAAGGCCACATGCCATTCCTCAGCTTAGCTCAGCTCAGCTCAGGAGTGGAGTGTAGTGAAGTGTAGTGACTCCTCTATCAAAGGTCTCTGGCTGAGGCTCTCTGCTCCTTTTATATATTAATTCAAGGCTAAGGGCAACAACTCTCATACAACGCCCGCAACTCTGTCTGAGCTTAACAACTTAACCTTTCGAGGCAAGAGCCAACTAAAATGCAAAAATTTTAAAAGGGGCAGCAGCAGCAACAGCAACAGCAAAAGTATCTAGCAGATACTAGATAGAGCAGCCGCCAGGGCGTCAAAGCGACAGTCAGACAGGCCTCTGATGCAGCACTGACACTGACATTAACCCGCCAACGCAAGGCCTAGGTTTCAGTTTCAGTCGCTCTGTAGGAGTCGCAGTCGGCGTCGGAGTCAGAGTCAACGTCACAGTTCCAGTCAGGCTCAACTTCATTATCATTATCATTGCCTGGCTTGTGGAGTTGGAGTTGGAGTTGCTGTACAACTTGGCCGCCAGCTTCATAAACTGAAGTAGGAGTATGTAAAATTGTAAAATGTAGCATGTACGCCTACATGAGGTGCGCCCACAGCTGCCATAAGCTGCACCCACTGCACCCACTGCAACAGCGCACAGTGGGGTAATTGACCCCAAAAGTTTCAGCTCGAAAATTGGCAATGTCATGTTGTATCATTACATATCTTAGAGTATACATTTTTCATTAATTTGTTTTTATAAATTTTTTTGAGCTTTGAATGACACTAACAGTAATGTTGGCTAACTCGTCTTCAAGCTACTCAGTACCGGTCTATATGGTCTCATACATTTTTCGATCTCAATCTTTTGCTGTCTGGCGTTGCCTGGTCCTCTTTGTTTTCTAAGTGTTTTGAGTTTTCCATTAATAACTTCTATAGAAAATAAAATGTTGCTCTTGATCTAATTCCCCAGATTCTGATCTGACTCTTTCTTCGAAGCGTAATTGTCTTACTTCCAATTTTTTCTTCTTGAAAAATAAAAAAATTAAATTTATAAATTTTTTTTTACAAAAATTTAAAAAAAAGAATGTTTCCTGTTGTTTTATTTTACAAATTCGATGTTCTTAATAGATTTAGCTAAAAAATTTATTTTGGCTGTTGTATCTAAGTAAAACTTCAAACTTATCGATATTTTGTCCATTTCTCGAATAACTTTTAGAACAATTGCAAAGTCGATATGCATATAGGATGGAAGTAAGACATTTGTATGATCTAATTTTTTATAATACTATCTTTTGTTTATTACGAAATTCACTGATTATACAATAACCCTAATAAACAAGCATAAAAAAAAAATCAACTTTAAGTATATATTTGTTGACTGACAAAAGTAATATTCAAATAAAATAATAAAAAAATAATCAAAATTAAATAAATATTTTTATTTTCAATCCTTGGACTAAAAATTCTTCAAATTATTTTAAGAAAAATAAGCCAAAAATTAAATTAAAATTCTTAAATTAAAACAAAAATAATTATCAATCTAAAGTGTGATTAAAAATGATGACAGCACATGCTTACACTAACAAAAATAATATAAAAAATTAAAAAAAAAATTAAAAAATTTAATAAAGATTTTTGTTTTCCTGATTTTAATCCTTAAACTGAGAATAAAAATTCTTCAATTCGCCAATTCGCCACGGCTTCAAATTATGGTTCCTCTATTCCGCTTCACAATATATTTTCCATATCATTCCATACGCTGGTAAGGGAAGTTTAAGTTTATTTGACGAAACCATTGGGTTCGGTGCGTCAATGATTCCCTCTTTAATCGAATCCATTTATTGAAAAATCAGAGATACATACGTTTTACAATGACAACTTCTTCACGTCATATTGTTTACACTGCTTGCTCAATGAAATAAAGGTTCGGGCAATCGGTACTGTGGGATCAAACCGGCTAAGAGAAGCGAACGGTTAACTTGCAACAGGCAAAAATCTGAAGAATCATTCGTACGATAAGTGTTTCGAAAAAACGAACTCTATATCTGTCGTGTGGCAGAACAATGCCGAGGTGACAGCCGCTTCAAACTTCATTGCAGCGGAACCAATAAAAAACCTCCATACAGCCTCCTTTCCGAGAATAAAGAAAAAGAAAAGAAGCTTACGATCACTCTACCTAGAATAATATGTGGGTACAACAAACATATGGGAAGAGTAGGTTTGCCTCACAAGCTGTCTGCAACTACTTATTTCCTATTATTTTATTTTCTATTGTTCAATTTCATAGCTTTATTGTGTTTTTAATCATTTCTGGTAAAATAAATCATCAAGAATGATACGATTTCATGTAAAATTTTACTCATCCGAGACTATTCTATTTGTCGAGCAATACGAGCAATTTTGCAGATAGCTTGTCTAAGCCAAATGTAACGCCTCTACATTGACTTCATTCCTATAAAATTTGCAATTATATCTGCTTTAAAATAGGAAAACAAATATTTCGCCTAAGCTGCTATAATAATTTTGTATAAGCTTCTTAATAATACTTTTGTGTTTAAAAAAAATATAAATTAAATTTTTTAAATACATCCAAAAGATAATTTTTTCTAAATCGTCTATACTAGCTGTATAAAGCAGAAAAGCCTGCCTTCCAGGGCTTAAAAATTAGCGAGCCAGATTAATTAATAATAAAAAAAAATGTTTTAATTAATATGCATTTTTATTATTTTTATTATATGGAATTTTGTAATTTTTGTTTTATAAATGAAATTTCTTCATTTTTTTTTTAAATTTAAAATTTTCTAATTGTTTTTTTAAATATAAAATTTCATATTTTTTTTTTAAATATGAAATTTTCTTATTTTTTTTTTAATATGAATTTTTCTTATTTTTTTTAATGTTTATTATTGTTGTAATAAAAAATCTTATTTATTAAAATTCGAAAACTGTATATATATTTATTTTTAGTATTTCCAGTATTACTTGAATCTTGAACAATCCTATCATAAATGTGATTTGGTCTCAAAAATAGTCCTTCCATTCTATAAATTCTATAAAAAGAAATTTTTTTTTTTTTTTAAATTTGTTTATTTGTAATCTGTCCAAAGGAGCTAAACCAATATTACATTAAGCAGACTTAGTTTTAATTTAGAATCTATGGGGAAGATCTAGGATATGATATCGCTTCAATCGTCTAGTATCTGTGCTATTATCTAATAAGTTTATAGCTAATGAGTTTTCATGAAAATTTAGTCTGTTTATGTGTGTTTCTGTACGTTGCTTAATTTCATCATTTACATGACATATGTTGAGGTCCGGTCCTTGTGTATTTGATAATTACTAGCATACCAGGGTGTCCTGACAATATTTCAGAGAATAAAAAAAAAACAAAAAAAAAAAAAAAAAAAAAAAAAAAAATGAAAACTGAAATATTTTTTTTAGTTTGTCCAAAATGAAGATTTTTGTAGCGATTTTCCATTTTTTTTTTAATTTGATTTTTTTTCGAAACAAATTACTCCGCCTAAATTAAGATTTTTTGGGCTTATGAAAGTATAATTCTTAATACCAGAACGGCGCTCTTAAAGTAACAACAAAAAAAGCTGGCGTTACCTTCACGATCTTTCGGTCACGATTTTTTAATTAAAAATCGTAAATTCAGACTGTTTTGTCAGTCTAGAACTAAATGTATAAAAATGATCTAGAACGTATATAGCTCTAATAAATATTCGTCTATCGGCTTAACATTAACCAAACTTTTTTGATATAACTTTTAAGCTAAATGAAAATACAATATTTTAAATCTGATCGTCTTAAAAAAAGAAACATTTTTGTAATACACATATCTGTAATAAGCTGTTCCATAACCGGAAGCTTCACTCTTAATCTGATGTCTAAAAAATTCAATGTTCACCATTTTTTTGTTCTTAAAACTTATAGATATAATTTTTTAACATTTTTGATGCCAGATTCTAATAATTTTTATGGATCCACTAAAAACAGTAGTAAATATAATTTTTTAAATTAAACACAACTTTTAGTCACAATTAGCCCACTGTGCCAGGATGCCTGCAGTGACACTAACTTCAACTCCCACTCCCATAGAGCGTTCCTACTTGGCAACCAACCAGTTGCAGCAGCTTTGGCCTAAAGCAGCGCGCTTTTTCAAAAGTCTTGCAACAAAATGTTGAGCGTTAAAAAAATAGCTAAAGTGTCGCCATTGTTGTTTGTCTTTTGTCTTTTAAATATTATAATACATCATCATAATAATCATAATGAAAAAAAGTAATATATGAAAAGACAAGTTTGCGTCGCTGTCGCTGTTAACGTCGACGTCGACGCCGACTTCGTGGCATGAAGCGTAGCCTTAGTCTTGGCAACACGCTCTCAGCCGGTTTGTGTCGTCACTAAAGTCATGCTGCGTGTATCTGTTGTGGTTGTCATTGTTGTTCTTGTTGCTGTTGTTGTTGCAACCAAATGTTGCTTTTTCTTAACTTTCGTCTGAGGCCAAAAAGGCACAGCGCCAGTTCTGCTGCTTCCCCTGCCACTCTGTCGCACCCCGCCCTTGCACACACATTGTCTTGCACCCTCAAGCAGTTTACCTCTTGGGCCGACGCCTTAGCGTCGACTCCAGCGTCATCTTCACGTTTTGTGGAACAGGTTTATAGCAACGAACTTAGTTAGTTACTGTCTACATTTGTTGCAGGTCTGCGCGGGGCACAGCCCCTCAGCCCTATGCCCAGCATACAGTTTAATCTTTAAACTTGTCTTACAGCCATGTTCGCTTTCATTACTGAGGCCTGGCGTGTTTCTGTTGCTGTTTCATTTTCAGTGTATCCCCATGCCACGGGCACAGAATCTCATATTGTCCAGCACAGCCCACTCTCGCTCATCAGGCTCATCACAGTCACCCGCTGATGCACAGTGGGCTGAGTTTATTTGTTTGAGCGTGAATTAAAAGTGCTGGCGAGGTGTTTAAAAATTAGTAAACTAATATACACCCAAGCCTGTTTTTACACAGTCTTTTTGCACACGGTTTTGAAATAACACGGTATAGAAAAAAAATTTAAAAACAATTTCATTCGATTTAGCATGATTAAAAAAAACTATTTGATTGAAATTTTAAAGAAAAATATTTTTATTAATTTAATCTTTTAGAAATTTAGTTAGAAAAGTGTCCTTTCTAATTTTCTTTCATAGCAGCTTAAGGATTTACTTCATGTATTTTTTTACACGGTTTTTTCTGCAACGTATTTACCGTCCAAATGCATGAACTCTATTCAGAGGGCGGCCAGCTTAAGTATCAGCGGGGCCCTCAGATCGACCCCAACAGCAGCATTAAACGTAATGTTGCATCTATTGCCGTTAGACCTGTATAGCAAACAGCTAGCAGCGAAATCGGCCCTAAGGCTAAGAGAATCTTCGAACCTAGCCATTAGTTCTAGAGGACATTCGGCTATTCTAAGTCATTTTCCGCAGATTCCCAGTACCACTGACTTTTCTAACTCTACTGAGTTAATCTTAGACAAACCATTCAGTGTAAGATTCCCATCTCGTGAGGATTGGAACAATGGTATACTAGACTGTAACAGCAGAATCACCATTTTTACGGATGGATCCAAACTCAATGATCAGGTGGGAGGGGGTGTCTATTCGCAACCGTTGGGCATTAACGAATCCTTCCGTTTACCAGATCACTGCAGTGTTTTTCAAGCAGAAGTCATAGCTATAATGGAAAGTATTAACATCATTAAAAAGCGCGTGCTATCCGACAGAGAAATTCACATATACTCTGACAGTCAGGCCGCTCTTAAAGCTTTACAATCAGGAAGGCTCACATCCAAAACAGTGATGGAATGTAATGAGCTTCTACTAGATGCTGCAAAATTCTTTACCATTAATCTGCTCTGGGTACCCGGGCATCGAGATATTGAGGGCAATTGCAGGGCAGATGAGTTAGCTAGGCGAGGCACAACGTTATCACTTCAGTCTAACAAGGCGATGATACCTATGCCCCTAGCAACGTGCAAACTGTTAATCGATAGAAATATCACTAATGATGCGAATCACAGATGGGTTCAAACTGGAACCTGTCTAACTAGCAGGAAAACCTGGCCACAATGGAGCTTAAACAGAACCAAGCAGCTCCTAAAACTAAGCAGACAGGACGTAAGAGCAACGATAGGGGTTCTTACTGGTCACTGTCTCATTGGTAGGCACGCTAGCAGATTGGGGGTGCCTCATTTTGACTACTGCAGAAGTTGTCAGGAAGTAGAAGAGGAGGAAACAGTGGAGCATCTCCTGTGTGGATGCATGGCACTATGCAGGAGAAGACTGAACACACTGGGTTCCGAACTTATTGAAAACGTTACTGAATTAGCAGAAATCAGGATAAATAGGATTAATTCGTTTATTAAATCGACAGGTTGGTTCAGAGAGGATCCAGGGGAGTAGAGAGACTATCCCAAGTGGCATCACAACGGGCCTTTTACAGGCCTAGGTGTGTCGTAAGGCAACCACGTCTACCTACCTACCTACCTACCGTCCAAAAGACAGAATTAGGTGTACTGTGTGTAAGAGGAAATTTCTTTATTTCACAGATGAGAAAAAAAAATTGTTTTTGTATGCTTTTGTTTTCGTTTTATACAACAATAAACTTTATACTTGATCATTGTCTACACAAATATATTTAAGCTTTGGTATTTGGGTCTACTGCCAAAATTCTATTCTAGATTCAATTTGCAACTCAAAAATTTTGAGTCCGATTTTTTATTGCTTATATCAAACCAAGTCCAATCTGAAATGCTTAGGGATACCATTGAAAAAAACATAAAAATAAATATATAAAAATAAATAAATAAAATATTTCCTCTTTTAAAAGAAAAACTTAACAATTCAAATTAAATACTCTTGGGCGTATTTTCTTAAATTTAAGAAAACAGCATTTTGTTCTAAGATTTTGTTTTAAAAATGAAAATAAAACATGTTGCTTTGGCAAAAAAGTTATTTCGTTATTTTTCGAATTGTCTGATCGACTATAAAATTGCAAAATTCAAACTATTCACTAATATTTTCGTGTTATTTAGAAAATTTTTGAATTTTTATTTTTTACTCGAAAATTAAAAAAATGTTTTACAAACATTTAAATTTTGTTATTTTTTTAATTACTTTCACAGTTGATTGAAATTCATTACTCAATTAAATTTTTTTAAGCAATTTTAATATGACAAATTTTGGGCATTTATAACATACTTGTTAGAATTTATTTTATTTTTTTAATTATAATATGTAGCCTAATATCATACGCTACAAAAGAAAGTTTAGAAAATTTTTTTATGATATAATAAGATATGCGAGTACCTGTGCATATAGTTAAATTTGTCATTTTCGATTTATTGCATGCCTTACATATCTACCTCATCTGGACTCTTTTGATAAAAATTTTATATATACGATTTTCTGTAATTTTTTATACAATATTCTCTTTAGAAATTGTTAAAGTTTGTGCAAAAATTTTTGCGTCAAAATAAACAAAAATACGATATGGACTTTTTGTTTAGAACACACCTTTCAAGGTTGTTAAAGAAGTTGACTTATTTAGCAACACAGTTTATTATCATTTTTTATTTATTCTCAAGATAAAAAATATACAGATATTCAAAACCACTCCCCCTCTAATTGCCTTAACAATAACATTTTGTAAAAAAATTACTTATTATTCATAGAGTCTTGGGAATTATGTGACACAACTTTTAATTAAACTTTATTCACATCTCGTCCCACTGTGACGGCTTCTACTAGCCGTTCTATTTGCTATACAAACACACACACTCACACACACACACACACACTCGCAAACCTTTCCACATTGTATCAATGTTTGTTGTTGCAGCTTCTTCAGCTGCTGTTGTTTTTGTTGTTGTTTCTGTTGCTGTCACACATTATTACTTTGTGTGTATATGTGTGTGTAGATATGTAATTGCTTGCTGGTAGGTGTCTTGTCTTGGCGTCGCCTTGCTGTCGCCAGCGGCATTCAACATACGCCACATGGCTTTGGTGTTTGCACAACACTTGCCACCCACCCAGCTCCAATTTCAACAAACCCAACTCCAACCCCAACCCATCATCTTCTATTTAGAGTGCGTCAATCTTTCATCAAGCCATTGCCATTGTTGTTGCTCTAGCTTGGCAACATGTTGCTAGTACCTAGTGACATGTTGCTAGGCAATCCAATAAACTGCCATAGTCACAAATGTTTTCACTTGTTTTGGCTTTAATGTTTAAACAAAAGGCAAACAAACACATACAAACAAGCAAACATATACACACACACAAACAATTTAAAGGAAACAATGATATCATCGCTGTTTGTTTTTATACACTTTAATCTATAGGTTGAGGTGTATTACAGATTTTTGGCACCCACATAAGCTTTTTATGCGAAAATACTAAGCTTCGTGTGACAGTCCTTCTGTCTGTCCATGCCAACACTTATTGCTCTCAAAGATACTATATAGTATTATATATAAACACAAAAAAAAATATAAATTAAAAAAATTACGACGAGCGTTGATTAGAAAAAAAAAAAAATGACACACAAAAACGATAAAAACTTGGTGACGTCATGGGAACCCCTTCATTAACGAAGTTATTTTCGTTTATTATTTTTCAAGGCAAATAGTGTTAATTTATTTGAAATAAAAAAATGTATGTGTTTTTTTTTTCAAAATTTTATTAGAAATTACTTAAATTACTTAAAAAAAATATATATACAAAATATAATAATATAAATAAATAATATATTATATAAAAAAATGTGTTTATTAAAAATTATACGAAAAATTATGTATATATTTAAAAAAAAAAATACTAAAAAAAACTAGAGGGTCAGAGGATTCCCGCCACGAACGATGTTTTTTCTGCTTATTCTTTTTCAGGGGGGCAAATGTCCTGGGGGCGACTTGGAAAGCCGAGAGGTTACTTTAAAAAGTTGTAACTTTACTATCTTCTGCACTTGTTACCAACATTTTGTAAGCCGTGGTAAGTATTAATATTTAAATATTTTAAATAGTTGGAAGCATCTCACAATGACAAAAAATTTAACTTGGCAACAGATTTCGTTACGTGGCGATTTTTCTTTGATTTTGACCTTTACTATTTTCTGCACTTGTTGGCAACATTTTTTAGGACGGGTGGGCATTAATATTTAAATATTTTAAATAATTGGAAGCATCTCACAATGACAGAAAATTCAGTGTAAATAAAAATTTAAATTTCGTTACGTGACGAGTTTTCGTTGGTTTTACTGTACCTATAAGCTTCGTTCCAATAAAAACAACAAATAAAATAAAAAAATATATTTGTGTGCGCTTTTACTTGAATTGTTTGTAATCTACTCAACACTCCATCAAATTCTTGATTTTATGACGTGACGTAAATAAATAATCGTAAAAAAATGAAATGAAATAAGTTGTTTTCATTGTTTTAATATTTTGCTTGCTTTTATTTAAAAAATTAATATAAGATTTTAAAAAATATATCTTAAAACTAATGCCCAACATAAATAAAATAAATGGATTAGATAGAGTACGGTGTCTTTATTCAGCACCTTTTTTGAAAACTTTAAATAAATTCGAAACCAAAAAAAAAATATTATTCAAAATTTTGAATTATGTGAATTATAACTTGGCTCCAAGAATTTTTACAAATAATTTAAAAATATGAACTCTTCTAACTGCCCGGATCCGAGTCCCTTTCACTATAAACAAAAATTTTCAAAAATGATTTTTTTTTTTGTATCTCTAAAGTTTAAGTCAGAAAAATAAAAATATGGAAATAGAACTAGAGTTATTAATTAGTCAGTAAATGAAAATTTAAAATATTAGGGTAAATATATCAATAAGTTCGTACGCTATCATAATTTTTTGTACCATTTTTCTAAACTATAAACAAATATAACACAAAAAAAAAAATTTTTATGGAATGTATTTATAACAAATTTTAAAAAATTTAAAAAACGCTAATTTTTGATTTTTTTTACACGAATTTGTTTGGCTTTCAAAAGTATCAGCCATCTAGAAAAACCTCTTCAATCTTGCCACCCTCCCTATGAACTGTATTAATATTCCATTTTGTTCCATTGACAAAGTATTAAGATTCCGCTGAGCCTAATAAACAAAAAAATGTTGATCTTTTCACAAAACAACCCCTATCCTATCCTAAATGGTAAATCATATTTCTTGAATACGCTTAAAATTCACAATTTATCAATAAACCATATTTCATATTTGTCTCAAAAAATAACAAATTTTTGGTGACAAAATGGCTGCAGTGCTTCAGCAAGTCGTTCATCGTGCTCGACTGATGTAAATTTTTGTTGTTGTTACTTTTTGTTTCTAGACACGTTGTTCGGCAGTTTGTTGTTGTCGTAGCATTTGCTGCTTGACTCAGCTGTCAGTTGGCCCTAACATAACGTTGACAACGTCATTACTGTTCTCAATTTCACATATCGCATTGCTAACTAGCACATTTACACATACGTAGATACATTTCCACATACACACACACACAGATACACGCATACATTGACACACGACAGCGTCAGCGATTCCCGGCAAGGAACCATCCATCCATCCAACCATCCATCTATCCGCATAGATACATCGACTTGCAACTTTTCTATGGAGCCAGCATTAGCCATGTCTGTAATATTGTGAAAAGTTTTTGGTAGTTGTTTTATTTCTGCTTCTTCTTCGTGTTTATCATCACTTCTAGAAAACAAGTTCGGGGAACCAGACGTGACTTTTGAAAAAGCGCTCGCTACCTGGGCGCTTACTGGCCGTTAATGTGTCGAAAATGTTTTGCGGCTTAAAAGTACCCCAAACTATCAATTGGCAACTTTAAACGAACAAAGCCAAGTTAGAGGGAACAACTAAGGAGTACACTGAGAAAAAAAGCTGGACATCAAATTAAAGTTGAAAGCTTAAAAGTGGAAATCGGAACTAAACTTTAATTGTAGAAATAAACTAGAATACATAGTAATAGGATAAAAATGTAAGAACTTGATTACAAGGGCATACTCAGTCGATCTCTAAAGCAACTTCAGGAGGAGTACATCCGTTTTTCGACAGTCACTAGATTAAGGTCTCTTTGCATGTATTCATATGTAAACCCCACGAAAAAAAAATCAGGATTCTATGTCCGCCAAAGGGGTATGCTTTTCTTTTAGCTAGAGGGCCATGTTGGGAGGATTTCTTCGCTATCTCATATATTCGAAAGCTATTTGGGTGTTTCCTGAAAAAATAATCATCTTTAAAATAAGACACACGGTTGTAACCGGTGAAAAAGATTGGAAGCTATAATAAAAACTCCTTTTAAAGGAAACGAGCTGACGACGATCTATACTGATGGTTAGTTCGAAGGTGGAAGAAGGAACAGCAGCAGGCGTCTTCTCTGAAGAGCTTTGGACGAAGCATTCTTTACGCCTTCCCGACCTGTAAAGCGTTTTTCAGGCCGAGATTTATGCAATCTGGCAAGTAGCTAGACTTATTGACACCCTGTATGCAAGTCCAAGGAACGTTTTAATTCTTATCAATAGCCAGGCTTCAATCAAGGCTTACCACAAAAAGTAAACTTGTTCGTAACACGGTAATAGCGTTTAGCCATATCCACTGCCACTCAATCACACTCTCTTGGGTACAGGGACACTGCGGTGTACCTGGTAACGTGGAGGTGTATGAGTGTGCCAGGAACGGTTCAGCATTGCCAGGCAAACTTGAGTTACGGATATAGGCAGACCCTTACTAGACGTCGTATTGAAAATTAGGGGGACGGCCAGAGCTCAGGCGGATAGAGAATGGGACTCTGTGTCCGGTTGTCGCATCTGCCGAGCACTCTGGCCACGAACTCCTGCGCTTTTACAAACTCAGGACCAGGATGGTGGCAGGAGTTGTAACGGGGTACTGCAGCATAGGCCTAATGGCTGAGAGGCTGCACGTTCTTCAGACGTAGCTGCGGAGACGAAGAGGAAACAAAAAGCATCCATCACCTGCTATGTGACTGCCCGGCGCTTCTAAGAATACGAGCCCAGTTTCTGGGTAAACCATTCTTTGAAGACCAGGGCAGTCTGGCAAATGTGCCTATAAGCGGATCGGGCTACTTATGTCAAATCCTCAAAATGGTTCTGCAATAAGAGAGACTTATATAATTTCCCTGACTGACTTTTTTGTCCGTCGCCCCTGGGCGGAGCATTGGTATCTCTATTAATAACTGTTCGAAAAGTACAGGGACCACAGTTTATAGCCGAATCCGAACGGCGGTGTCTTGAATTAATAGAGATTTTCTTGGGCAAATAGCGTCTTTGAGCTAGCGATGCCAGTGCTAGGAATAAAGTGCTTTTAATAAAGGCAAATGTACCAGTGCTTCTGCGGGGAATCGAACCACCACATAAGAGAGACTTAGGTGACTAGAAATGCCTAATAGTTTGTGATCCTCCTCTACCCCTTCCCCCCCTCTCAAACAACTTTCCACCTTTTTCACAATGAGACCTCAGGGTCTCTGGGTGATCTTATTTATAGATTGAGCAGCAACCTAACCTAACCTATCCCTCCCCCCCTTCTCATACTATTTTCATACTTTTTCACAATTAGGCAACACAATGGACCTCATGGTCTCTGGGTGATCTCAGTTACTGACTGAGCACTATTCATTTAACCAACCGTTGGGTACCCTGTTACCCATGTAACTCTCACCTAGGCTCACTATCTTAGCTCAACTCAAAAAACACCTGGCATCTAATTTCTCTCAGTGTAGCAGCTTTCGCGTCAAGCCATACCAAGCAACCCATACGACCTAGTCAAAATGTTATGCCAGCAAACTTTTGATGTACTCAAGACATATTTCTAGGAAAATTTTTGACACTTTTGACATTTAGTAGTTTTTCCTGCCACTCCCTCTGGCCATTGTTGTTGTTCATTGTTTTGGCCACTTGGACTAGCGTCCCTGCTGGGGCTTCCAGCCCTGCTCGGTAAGTAGTAATGCCTATACCTACAAAAGCAATTAAAAGTTGTTGAGTAGCATAGCGAACATTTCATGTGTCCGTAACGCTACGCTTTGTGGTCAGTGTCGGAAAACTGTCAGTTTTGGGTTACTTGTTCATTTTTTTTGTTTTTTTTTTTTTGGTTGCACTTAACATATTTGATTAGGGAAAATGTGGTGGAAAAATTCGTTGAAAATTTTTTTGCCTTTTGCGGCTTCTACTGGCTTATTGGAAACCCATATAAATCCAACTGCTGCTAATCACTTGCCTGGACATGCATTGATAGCTGCCCCACATTCAGGGTTGCTTTCATGCCATTTAACCAAATTGCTGCATTGAGTGCGCTTATCAACGATTTACATCTGTTTCAATATAACACCATATATAGTTTTAGATATACATAATATGATGGCAATATTCAATGGTGCTCCAAGGGCATGTTGGCTTATAGATTATAGTTATGTTCGCAGCTACAAAAACAAATGGGGTTGCTTGTCGCATAAAGAAAGCGCTGGCCATAAGCTATTGCAATTTATTATATGAAAACTAACAATGGAAATGTCTTAAATGCCAAAAGGCAACGGATTACACTGCGACAAACCCCAAAAACAACAACAAAGCCACCTATATCCACATATCACCCACAACCACACACAAACACACAAACACACTGAGTTATATATACCATAAAACGCCCTTACGCAAAGTCCTGAAGTGAAAGGAAACGCTGGAAAAAGTGCTGATCTATTTTGGCAACTGTTGCTGATTATTTATTTGCGCTTTTAGCCGGACACAAACAGAGTCGGACACATACGGACATACATACGTAAAAATATGCTGGCGGACTTTTGAACCCGGTCGGAATTGTTAGAAAGCGGAGACGAAACTGAATTTTAAAACAAAAGTAGAACGACTTTTTGTGGCTTAAATGCAAGTTAGGGAACAGGAAAGAGTCCCCGTGTATTGCTACTACTACTACTGTAATCCTCTTCTCCTTGTGGAGCATAGGGCCTCTACAAAAGATCTAAATCTTACTCTTATTTCAGTAGTAGCTTGGGGCATTAAGCTCAGCGTCAATGGTTCTGCGCCAGGTTTGGGCTGGAGCCCCCGGACGTCGAGACCCCTGAGGATTCCGGCGAAGTGCTTGTTTCGCAATGTCGAAGCGTGGGCCCTCATGGCGCTTAATCTTAACCAGCGACATTTGTTGATTTGTCCGGTTTCAGTCCGGTACCGACCATATCTACTGAATACTAGTCTAAGGTCCAAAAACCCTAGAATGTCAAGGTTCTCCTATATTCGAGTCCGGATGTTCGAAGATTTTTATTAAATATTTTTGTGGTCCCTGAATCCGAATCCAAGGGCCATATCCTCAAAATACAGCTTCTTCGTTTCCTGGTATTCGACGATGTTTATTATATATTTTTGGATCGTTGAATTCGATTCTGAGATCTGAAAATCCCCAACACATCAGGTTTCTCTAATAATCTTAAAAATAGCTCTTTTTTCGGGTACTTTGAGAATATGTCAAAAGCATAGATTGCAGGATACGAACACGAAAATCGATCTTTTCTTGTCCGGCTAAGACTAAGATTTTTTTCCTCACAAAGAGGTAGTGCACTGCGACCAAAGATCTTTTATACCGTACCCATATTTTTTTTTTTTTAATTTATTTATATTATTTTAGAGAGGGTACAACAAACTACAGTTGGCCTTAAATTATAAGAAAAATTTAAATGAAATATTGAAAAATAAAACAAAGAAAAAATATAGATCCATCCGTGTCTCTAGCCCGGTAAATGCAAAGGACTTTCCACTTTCCAGATGAATAGCAGTAGGTCTTTCGTTGTTATTGCTGTAAGCGAGAAAGGATTGATCGGTTCCTTTCCCAAGAGACTGGCTCTGTACCACACCAGCGCTGGGCAGTCACAGAGAATATGTCTCGTGGTTTCGTCATCTTCGAGGCAGAGTCTGCACTCTGTAGAAACCGATAGGCCCATTTTCTTTAGGTGGTATCTTACAGTGTGATGCCCAGATAGGGATGCTATCAGGAGTTTTAGGTCCGCTCTGCGAAGACCTTTTGTCTTGATCACATCCAGAGATTTGACAAGCTCTTTTGCTTTTCGCAGCCGCGGTAAGGAGAGCCAGTGTCTCCTATGTCCTCTTGCAGCCCATTTGTTTACCATGGTCTTAATTGTGGACCAACCAATACCACAGAAAGGCGCAGGAGATGTAGTCGGTGTGGAGGCACCCTGTAGTGCTAGATTATCTGCGATCGCGTTTCCATCCTCTCCTGAGTGTCCAGGTATCCAACATAGCACGACTTTGTTAAGAGAGGACAGTAGTTGGAGGTAATTATGGCATTCAGATGCTCCAGGATGAGTTGGAGGTAATCATGGTATTCTTTGACTATCCTAGAAGAGATGCTCCAGGATGAGTTGGAGGTAATTATGCTATTCTTTGACTATTTTAGAAGAGATGCTCCAGGATGATAGCGCCCTGATAGCGGCTTGGCTATCTGAGTAGATGAAGATGTTTGCTTCCCTAGTTCCCTTGTGGGCGCAGATCTCTATGGCATGACTCTCTGCTTGGTAAACGCTGGACCAAATATCCTTGGTAATAGACATTCTGTTGTTGGGTCCAACGACTCCAACTCCTGCACCCTGTTCAGTTTTGGACCCATCCGTGAACCATTGTCTGCCGTGAATCCCGTAATAAAGTTCGCTACAAGAGGATGGTCGAGGCTCCACTGGAAGTCGAGGATGACAGTAGAAGAAGAAGCTAAACAATGTTATTCCAAAAAAGGGGCTGAGATACATTCTCACGGGAACATTGCAATGACAGAGCAAAGTAGAGACAGACCACAAGACGAAAATGCTTCTCCAGATTTTTAAATATAGCGTAAAAATTGAAAGTATATCGAACTTTCTAGGAGCAATGTGAATCATGTGGTCATCTCGATCACGAAGCTTAGACAAGTCACAGCAGTTCTAAAAGTGAAAACATTTCTCTTTATTTATATTGAAAGAACTCAGCTGTTCAATATTTTGCTCGAAATGTGACGTCATTGTCTTGGGAGCATATGAAATGACATTATATAGTATTTTACCATTAAATGCCATAATAAATACATATTTCAAGCTTCCAAGTCCGATTGGGTGCCACCTAGCACCCGCACATTGGCGTCATCTCACTCTCACACACACACAGACATATGTGAGCATTTTGCACACTTAAACTTTCAGATAAAGTGTTTGAGGGAACGATTTTTTTGACACAAATTGTGTGCAAGAATGAAACGAAACGAAACTTTTGCTTTTTGTCCTTTGCCTTTTGACAAGGATGCCATAGACGAGAAGTTAGTGGACACGGACGGACAGGGACACGGACAATGGCGATTAGCGAACGGCTCTAATGGGAACAGCAAGTGAGTAAGAAAAAGCATTGGCCCATTGGCCATGGCCATGAGGGCTTGGAGCCATGTGTTTGCTTAAAGGCTTTGAGCTGCTTGATAGTTTTTTAGCAGGGGCATACGACACTCAGGCCACAAACTTGCCGCACTTGCCACGCCAGAGTTGCCACTTTTGCCCATTTGCCACTTGTCTTTATTAGTTTTTGCACTCGCTTGGCTGTCATTGGCACTGCTTAAGCGAAAAACATGGCCAAGAGCAGCGAAAGATTCCAAGCAGCGCAGCGGAAAATACTGAAGCAGTCTAAAGTGCATTGGATGAGGGTGCTCCGAAGCGTCTGTGTTGACTGCTGACTGGGGCTGGTTCCAGTCTCGGAACTGTTTGTTTGCTCAGTTTGCTTATGTTATTAGCCCAATGCCATGTTTGCCATACCGAGTGTGAAAATAGAATTTTTGCCAACATTTATGTGCTGCGTAATGCTCTGGGGTTGTCTTGGTTAGTCAAGGGGATGAACTACTAGCTACTGACTGTGTTTTGGCTATGCCAACTGGCAAGACAAGTCATAACCCCAAACCCAATTTCGATACGAACGCAACTTGTTGATGCGTGCAACGCGCAAACTGTCGAGGATTATCAGTCTCTGGCGTAATCTGTCATAGTTAGGCAACTTGTCGCTGGTTGGGTGTGCCAGCCAGCAGTGCTTTAGATTTGTAGCCACTGGAATGCTGTGGGTGTCTTTATGACAGAGAGACGCATGGTGGGTTCGTTGAACTATTTAAGCGCCAAAAAGAATGCCACTTTAATGTGACTGTTGTCTCTTTATGGCACACAAGCGAGTCAAAAAAATAAATTTGATTCAATCTGTCAATCTTTTCAGAGACGAACCATTCCCAACCATGTGGTCCATGGGGTTTTAATGATTTCGATTAAGGAGAAGCATTCAAATTGATTTGTTATTGTTTTCGACCAGAACACTCAGAATAAGTCGAACGATGAGTGACGTTCTACCTGACGGCTCACTTACGCGCAAAGCCACAGCTTTCTGATATTTATATTTCGTTTATCCTTATCTTTTAAACAGAGATGCAATGTCTCTGCTGCTTCGTCATCTTCCTTTAATAAGTTAGACTTTCGTTCAGCTTGAATTTAAATCTTTTTTTCACTATTTTATACAAAAGAAAGTTTCTCCGTTCAACATTTATTATACCCTATACTAAAATGTACAAAGGGTGTAATAATTTTTACTGAATTCCCTGATTTTAAGTGATTTCTATTTTTATACCCTGCACCGTATGGTACAAAGGATATATTAAGTTTGTGCAAGCCGAAAATGTATGTAATATACAGAAGGAGGTGTCGGAGATCCTCAAAATTACCTAAAGAATGATCAGGGTGACAAGAGAAGTCGATATACCCATGTCCGTCTGTCCGTCTGTCTGTTTGAACGCCTAGATCTCAGAGACGATAAGAGCTAGAGCAACCACATTTTCAGATTAGATGCGTTATTATTTCAGGGGAGACAAGTATATTTTATATTTTGGATAGCTGGTTTATATTATATAGCTCCCATAGGGGTGTTTCAGTGAACCTCGAAAAAAACCAAAAGTTTAAGATGGATAACTCGTTTGTTTATGAAGATATCAAACCAAATTTGATATTTTTAGAGTTCCCAAGCACTGTACCAAATTTAAACAAAATCGGTTGACTATATCATATAGCCCCCATAGGACCGAGTCGGTAAGAAAAAGTTTTTGGTGCCAATTTCGCCATTTTTCATGTGTTTATGAAGATATCGTAACTAATTTTGGCGTTTGATTGTATTTTAAAGTGCCCCAGCACTAAACTGATTTTGAACCACATAGGTTGACTACATCATAAAGCCTTCATAGGACCGATTAGTCAAAAAAATGATGTTAGGGCATAACTCGGTGGATTATAAAGATATCGAAATCAAATTTGGCATTCGGAAGTCTTTTAGAGTTCGCCAGCACTGTACCATATTTGATCGAAATCGATTAACTATATCATAAAGCCCCCATTGGACCGATCGGTCGAAAAAACGTTTTTGGTGCAAAGTTCGTTGTGTTTCCTGTGTTTATGAAGATATCGTAACCAAATTTGGTGTTTAGTTGTATTTTATAGTTCCCCAGCATTGTACTAGATTTTATCGAATTCGGTTGACTATATCCTGTAGTCTCGATAGGAGCGATCGGTCAAAAAAACGTGTTTGGTGCAAAATTCGATTGTAAATAGTTTGTTTGTTTATAAAAATATCGTAACTAAATGAGCCAACCAATTTTTTTTTTAGTCTTTAAGCAATATATCGTATTTGATTGCAATGAGGTGGTACAAGGGTGTCCCATAATTGTCCGCGCCCGACTTTAACGTACGCCATCTTTATTAATTGATATTATTTCATTTCGTTTCTTTTTATTTTATTTTATTTTATTTCATTTCATCTTATTTCATATTATTTCATCTCATTTCATCACATTTTATCTCATTTCATCTCATTTAATCTCTTTTCATCTCATTTCACATCATTTCAACTCATATCATCTCATTTCAAATTATTTCATCTCAGTTCATCTAATTGCATCTAATTTAATCTTTTTTTATCTCAAATCATCTCAATTCATCTCATTTCATATTTTTTCATCTTTTTCAGATCCCTGGCGTGCTGGGTTTTTTGGAACTCGGATTCGTATTCAAAGTGTAAAGTTCGTTTTTTTTTGTGGTCCTGAATAATATATAGCCATCATAAGATCTATCCACGCGTCACATATACCCTAAAACTAGCACAACTTGTTACTTTCGGTACAGAGTATAGATAGTTTAAAAATGATTCGACTAAATACCAGAATTTGGGATATGAGTCGTTCTGGCGTTTTCGCGATTAATCATTTAGAAACAAATTTTTATCTCCTGTGCTTCATTACATTTTGTAATTTTAAATATTATATATAATTTATTAGGTAGCCTAAGACCTAGTTTAGGGTTCTCGGCTTAGCTTAATCTACATCCCACATAGTTCGATTGATACCGATAACGTTTCGTGCTTAAAATCGAACCTCAGATTAAACCTTTTCTATCATCTATTTAAATATTCATTTCTTTTATGCACACCCATATATCACTGGCTACTTTATAGTACTTTCGCCCAAATGTCGGCATGTCTTGACAAATCGTTAAAAAAGACACCGTAAAAAGTTAACATATCTAACCCTACCATTTTTCCAGTCGTTTTCCAGCTATGCACAAGCCCATCACATATACAAATTAAAAGACTTAATAGGTTTGTTATCAACGCATTGTTCTAAAGTGTTGCCTTGAGTATCAATAAATTAGGAAAAAAAAAAATTAAATCTACAATCGCCTCATATCTGACCCTTGGTGGAGTCAATGAACCCCACGCAGGCAGAGACAAATGTCGACAAACACCACGGGAGCACAGCATCTCGATATTTCAGGTAATCAAAACAATGCGTGAAGACCAGAACCGAAATGAAATGCAAGAACAAAAAAAAAAAAAGATGAAAATCGTCAACGAATGCTACGCACATTTTCCGAGTCCAATGGAAATTCGTTGTCACGCTTCAATAACAGAAATTGGTTTACAAGTTTTTCAATTTTTTTTTGTTTTCGGGTTGGAATGCAAAAGGAGTGTCATGTCATTCGATGCCGCTGGCAGGTTATTGACTTTGATTTTGAGTAGAAACCCTTCAAATATTTTACAACACTCAAAGTTTTTGACTGAGACAATAAATACATTTTTGATTATTGTGTGTGTGTTCAAGTGTTGTGTGTGGGTTTTGGAAGAAAATTTCAATTTCAATGGGTGTATAAATTAAAATTCAATAAAAATGTCACAGCAAGGCACATAAGAGTTGTGTGAAAAACCTGTAAATTGAAAACACTTTTTTAGTTGGATTATTACGTTTTTAAGTTTTTCTTGTTTAGAAATTTAATAAGAAAATAAATTATTTATCAAGCCAGATTTTTAAAAGGCAAAAGGAACAGCATTGTAATAAAACAGTTTTCTAGTGCAGTCTGAAAATATGTTCTTCTAGCTGGAATTTTAATAACATTGTAGAGGAAAAAACATTGAACAGAAATAAACTCCATCTAACTCCATGTAAATATCTATGGAAACCTATATCTATGATGAAACTTTAAAGATCTTGAGCTGCTTAAATTTAAACACTGTAGTTTCTGTGATAAAAAATATCAACTCTGAAGCCACCCTTATGTTATGCTTAAAAAAAATGTAATACAGTCGAGGCGGTGCCCGGCAGTGTAATACCCTGTAACTTTTTTTTCTCGAAAAAAAGAACATTCCTGCATATTTCTTCTAAGAATTTTCAAATTGGAATTTTTTTTTTATTAATAATTTTTTTATAATTTCCGTAAATTATATTTTATTTATTTATTTATTTATTTACCCTAATATTATAAATGTTCATTTAATAATTAATTACAAAATATAGAGTTTAGCCTTTACAGCTTTACAACTATAATATTTACATTTTAAGCATTAAGTCAAAATATTTGTTATATAATATTAAATAATAAGGAAAAAGGGGAAAAAACCTTACAATATGGAGAAAAAAAAAAAAAAAAAAAAAAAAAAAAGTAATTAAAGACTTACAACTAAATTACATACTAATTATATTTTATGACCTAATTTTCACAATTCTACTGACGTGGTAGTACACCAGACACCATTTCGCCAGCTAATATTGGACAAGTACCGTTTTGCATACCTTCAGAAATGATTTTTATTTTTAGTTTACACCATTGAACTTATTATTTATTATAAAGATTATTCGATTCAAAACTACATTTCATGTTAAACAGCATTCATTGTCTTGGCACAAAATGGCCCTCCAAAAGTTATATCTATAGAAAAACGCAAAAAAATATTCCATATTGTAATTTTTTAAACAAACGCTTTGCATTAATTAAAGTTCAAACTTAAAGTAATCCGCCTTAAAAAAAATGAGATCCATTCAATGGTTAAATAAAAAGATATAGCTTGTTTTGGCAGCTCTCACAAAGTGGCTTAGAGCACTGGAGGCAAATTGGCTAAAGGCAATCGCAGCAACAATATCTAGTTACCCTTTGTATTTTTGTGAGGCAAATAGAGCAAAGTTTTCTTCCACTTGGTGGAACAGATCGAATAGTTGGTGGCGGAGAGATACATCTTTACCAAGAACTCCGGTGATCATTATTCTCACTTCTCTGAGCAATCTTTCGTTGTATACCCGGACTTTAATGAGATCTAGCACTAATTCTCTTGCCATATTGAGTATGTAAGTTTTTCTCCTCATTTTTTCATCACTGTCAGCACACATTTGATACAATACAAAGATATTAATTCCTATCATATCTATTATTCTTTGGAAAATTTACATAGGCCAACGGCGAGTTTTACGGCTTCCAGAATATATCGCACATTTTTTGTCAATTTCGTCAACTCCTCCCTTAGTATTTTTGATTTGATTCTTCATTTGAAATTTCGTCACCATCAAAGAATTCACTTTCTGGCTGAAAATTCGGGTCATCGCCTTCATTATCAAGAGCGCTGAAGTTGTCCTGGCTTTCTTCATCTTACCACTGTTGAATCTCCTCCCCGAGGCTCTTAAAAGTTCCAGACGATGTTCACTTAGGACCTTGAGAGCCTTGACTTATGTTTAAGTGATCCATCTAAAAAACCAACACTAAATAGAACATAGCAAAACAATTTCACTGACGTGTTGTTTAGGAGACACTATGAATATATAGCAAATATCCTGAGGTGGTTGTCTCTCAGACACATACCTAAACACTGACGTGGTTGTCTCATAGACACTTTTCCTCTCACAAGGACACATGCGCCTGACTCGATCACTTGCGCAACACTAACGCACGCTAGAGAACGTAATAGAAAGGTACTAAGAGAGCGAGAGTCTATGTTTTTAAGGTAACGGTAAAACACGTGTTTTTCTGTTTCTTGGTGTCTGCCAGACTACCACGTCAGCCGCAGAAGGTTAAAGTTTATGGGGCAAGTTTCAAATTCATATGTTTTTTATAAAAACTAAAGCAATCCTACATCAGAAAGACATCGATAAACGTAAGCTTTACAACACTGAAACTCAGATACAAATTTTTAAATTTTGGACTTGATCGCTTATATACGAATTCAGCTTCGCAGTCATCTTCTTGTAAACGGAAAAATTATTAAAGTTGATTCGGGTTACAATTTAGAACGCATGAATACCTAGATATCGGAGCAGGAAAAAAAGTTTACTATAAAATGCAAATGTTCCAATAGCAGATAAATTTTAATATAAGAGACCTGCCGTTTGCTAAGACAAGTCAAAAAAATTTTAACATTAAGTCTTGCAGTTATTTATTGCACTACGATCTTGATACATATCTACTTTTATACTCTTTTTTTTTTGTATTTATGACTTAGTATACTCTTGAGGGCGCAATTTTCAATGAAGTATGACGTCATATAGCCTATAACCAGCGGACGATATCGATGCTTCCAATAATACCTAATTTGTTTAATTAAGATAAGTAGCTTGGAAGTTACGAATGAACAGATAAACATATTGGGCCTACAAATTTATTTTAAGGGATTTTTTTTTTAGTTCGAAGCTTTATTATTCAAAATCGGTAAAATGTTTTTAATTCAGATTATTTTCCCATTATATTCCCATCTTTCAGACAATTCACGGATACCATCTCGAAGGAACAATGTATTTTTTTTTTTATATTGGTATCTTCATAAGAAGTGAAGGGCTGCTTAGGCAGGTATATGCCGGAACAAGTGGAAATTAGAAGGAGCAAGGTCTGGAGAATACAGCGGAAGGGCTGGCACTTCCCGTTTTAATGTTTACAAGTATGTTTTCACCGGTTTTGCAACATGTTGCATGCCGAAGAATAAAGTTGTGGCGTTTTTGCTTGTATTCCGGCCGTTATTCGCGCAGTGCTCGGGTCGAACGCAGCAGTTGTAGTCGATAGCGATCCCCATTGATGATTTCATTAGGCTTTAGCAGCTCAGAGTGTACCACACCAAGCAGATCCCACCAAATACAGAGCATTAGCTTGGAGCCATAGATATTAGCCTTTGCCGTTGATGTTGATGCATGACCAGGTCCCCATAATTTTTTCGTAATGGATCCACTTTTCATCACCAGTAACAATACGATGCAAAAAACTTTTCAGTTTTTTGCGTTGTAGCAGCATTTCATAAATGACCAAACGCCTTTCAAGGTCTAATGTCTCCAATTCGTAGGGCATACAATGTCCCAGCTTTTGGATCATATCCATGCTCTCCAAGCACTTGGAAATGGTTTTACTTCCAACAATTCTGCATAGTCTTCTTGCGTTTTACACGGATCAAGTAATGCCTTCAAATCTTCGTCTTTAAATATTTTTTGACTGTTATCAAGATCACCAACGTTTTAAAACGTCGAAACCGTATTCACACGTCGAAATCGGTGGAGCATGGTTGCCACAAGCTTTACACAGCATTCAATGATATACAGCCGCCTTTTTCTTTCAATTGAAGTAAAAAAGTTAAACTTTTCGCAAAAGCGGGAGCTATAATTAGTTAAAAAAAATTAAAATAATATAAAGACATAAAAAGTTACAGTCAAAAATTTGCTCATTTCATTGCCATGCCTCAAAAAAACTACATATAGTACATCATTGCACTATATCTAAATTTAGGGATCTCTTATCCTTTTTTAATCCTGTTTCAAACCACAGCAAAATAAATACATTTTTTAATGGAAAACTGCTTATTACATGCAGAGCTGTTAGAAAAATTCATTGTCATAAAATAAATACGAAAAACTAGGTGTGTATACCTTAATACACATAAATATGTGAGCCTAATAAATAAAAAAAGTTTATTTTTTTTTTATTAAGCCCGCTATATTCCTAAACATACAAACTGTTTTCCTCGAATGAGTTGCAGAAAATATGTTTTTTTTTAGCGTTTGTCGCCATTTTGGACACAGATTCATTCAGTATTTTTCTCGAAATACTACCTTGATCAAAAATTTACCAGAATCATCACCGTGTGGCGCTCTCAGTCACAGTCTGTCATTGACATTTTATTCTTATGCCAGCGCTTGATCCAATCCTCGAAACATTTTTTAAAATCGATTTGCGGTATGGCCATCAGAGCCATCTTCAATTTTTGTTGACCTCAACTCGGGTGCTGTAAAGCGCTCCACGGAGCGGTTTTTTAAGTCGACCGAATAGAAAAAAATCGCAGGGAGCCAAATCAGGTGAATTTAAAAAAAATAGAGACATCAAAACGGGTGACTGAGAGCGGCACACTGTGATGATTCCGGTAAATTTTTGATCAAGAAACAACTGCTTTTTGTAAATGTCTAATACTTTTTTTGTATGAGATATCAATTATTTCTAAGCCGTTTGAATAAGGAGTAATACAGTGTTTAATATTGTTCTGAAGCTTTAGGTCCTCAAGACAGTATTGTATCGTATACTTTTCTATTTTTACTCTACAGTCTTTTCTTTTCTTAAGAGCTTTCCTTTTTGAAACACACTAGAATCTTATATGGGAATAGAATTTTATATGGAAAGTTGTTTCGTATATAGTCATCAAATTTTACATTTGATGATATTATGATATTATTTCTGGTACTAGTAGGTTCTTTTCGAACATAGTGTACAGTAGTTTCGAATATTGTATTGCGTTTCGAGTCCCTAAGATTTTAAAAGTAATTTTTTATTTTTTTAAGCTATGTATCTTAAATAGCGTCACATTATGCGATTACTTTCAGATTTTTATAGACCTTTTCTTAAAAGGTTGCATTTTTTAAATAATATTAGAATTTTTTACTTTTTAAAATTATAAAATTTGTAAGGCAAGGTTTTTTATTATTGCACAGGCCCGCAAAGAAAAGTGGTATGAATTTTAGATGTGACAGGGCTATCGATATGGATTTTGAGCCGCTGAATCCGATTGGAGGTCAAAAATATCCGCACACCTGCGGTTTCTGAGATAGCCTTTACACAACTTTTTTTTTTTTTTGGTGGGTCTAAGTTATTATAAAATTTAACATGGCGAGTTCTCTGAGTTTTTTTAAAGGAAGCTATTTTTTTATAATCAAAAAATAAATATTAAATTATTATTATAAAAGCGAAAAAGATTTTTTAGTATGTCTCTCATTCAAGTTGCATACAAAATATTCCCAATGTAGAAGCAGTAGTAAAGTAATCGTTACTTTAAAAAAAAATCATTGGTACAATAGTTTTAATTTAAAAGGATTAAAAATGGGCCATTTTTTTATTTCAATTTCATGCGTCAACAAATCAAAACCAAAAACTTAAATACAAAACTTTTAACACAAATCCTTGCTCTCGCATATAGTATACGACTATATATATATATGTATGTATATATGCAGTTGTATATGAGAAACGACGCGCTCTGGTTTTTTAACTGGGCATATTTGGCATTCAGCTGGCGTCGCTCGTTGACGCTCCTTTTGTGCAGTCAAACGCAAAAATGTCCATGGGCGGACCAAAGTGGACAAAGTGAACCGCGAATGTTGCACGGCAGGCTGGGCGAAGGACTTTTTGGGGGAGCAAAGATGGCTAAAAGCAACGCAACAATTTATGTGCATTTATAATTGAAAAGGACAAAAATACAACTACAAAAACATAAGCAACAACAACAACAATAACTAGAGAGACGACAAGAAGGACACAAATTGAATTGGCTAAAAAGTTTTAATTAATTTATTGTTACTTCAGCTAGCAGCTTGTCGTCATTGTTGCCTTTGGTGTTGCAGTCGCAGTCGCAGTCGACGTCAGCGTCGCCTCCTTCTGCTCATTTAAATCGTTGTCATTCGAAAAATTTTCATTTTCATTCTAAAAGAGAGAGTCCGAGAGTTTGAGTTCGGAATGTGCTGCTGCCGCTTCTTCTTCTTCTTCTTGCGGCTCGCTTTTACTTTTTGTTATCGTTGTTGCTGTTGTTGTCATTGTTGTTGCTTTTTAATGCATGCAAGCAAAGTTGGCTAATTGTCTGTCGGGTGTCCTCGCCTCTCCGCTCTTTCCACTTTTGTCTGCTGCCGGACATCTCAATTGGGATGCGAACATATCCCTGTTTGTCAGAGTGTGAGTAAGTGACAATAGCAATATATGTATATGCGTGTGTTTGTGTGTGTGCGTGCGACATGACTCAGCATTTGCCGGAAGCTGATAAAAGTGTAAATATATTATGCATAACATTGTAACTCAAATAATGATGTCTGATGTTATAAAATATTTAATTATAATGAAATAATAGCTGGCTTTGAGATACTCTGTACCATCGCATTTTAAGGAAATTTTACATATTTGGAACTAGATCCAAAGCCTTCAAGTTTTAAGGCTAAGACACAACTCAGAATTGCATTAAAAGTGGGATACACTGTACCCTTTTTCTCAAAAAAAAATATACTCCGGCTTGCTTTATCTTTGCAACTATTTATAGTATTTTTCTTTCTCTCCGCAAAGTAACTGTGTGAAGTATCTTGGATTACATCTCGATCGTAGACTCACATGGAAAAACCATATTTCAGCAAAACGTCAGCAACTTGTTATAAAAACAAAACGTATGTCCTGGTTAATAGGCCGAAATTCACAAACAAGCCTGGAAAACAAGATTCGACTCTACAAAGCAATTCTAAAGCCTGTGTGGACTTATGCTATACAACTGTGGGGAACTGCTAGTAATTCAAATATTGAAATTCTGCAGCGGTATCAATCCAAAACTTTAAGATCCATAGTTAACGCTCCTTTTTACGTGTCTAATGCATGCATTCATAAAGATTTAAATATTCCTTTTGTAAAAGAAGAAATAATCAAATGTAGCAAAAAGTACATTGACAGACTTCACAACCACGAAAATAATCTAGCCTTAAATCTAGCCGATAACAGTACAGCAGTAAGAAGACTTAAAAGACTGCATATTCTCGATCTCATGGATAGATAAATTGGTCACATACAACATATGCTAAACACGATAGTAAGTTTCGATGGAAACTTGCTATTATATTAAAATTGTATTAATTATTTTAGTAAATTTACTTAATGTCTAATAAAGACAAATTGTAAATAAAATGCAAAAAAAAAAAAAAAAAAAAAAAAAATAATAATTTTTCTAAAAAAATTGCTACCTTGAAAGTTTTATTTTAAGTTTTTGTTTCGCTAAAATTTCAACATTTTCTCAAGTAAAATCAAATGTAAGTGTATCTATAGTATTATTAAGACTCTACACTTTAAAAATTCTAAAGGATTCGTTTCGATTTTTGCAAGCCACCAGAATGACGTTACTGCGTTTCGAAAAAGTCGATTTGGGGTGAATCCTGAAGCTTGGTTTGGGGTGAATCCGGAAATGTCGAAATGAGCCAAATAATTATTTTGAATATAATTTCAGCACGGATTTCAGCCTGAACTTAACCGGTTCTAAGTTCTGATGATTTGTTGGAAATGCTGAAGGCAGTGAAAATTTTTTCAGGCTTTTTACTAGGCAACAATTATTTTTTTTGAAATTTGGTGGCGGTTTTTATAATTTTTGGACAATTCCGGATTTACCCCAAAAAATCGAAAATCGGCAATTTGTAATTTTTGTCTCGGATATTAATCTACCTGACAAAAAATCTTCGTATCGATCTACAACAGTGATGGGCAGTCTCTCAATTTACATAACTCGCGAGGCTATTGCACCAATATCTGCCGAAGCGCAGTCGGCTCATGTACGGTCC
This sequence comes from Chymomyza fuscimana, assembly GCA_949987675.1. Lineage (NCBI taxonomy): Eukaryota > Metazoa > Arthropoda > Insecta > Diptera > Drosophilidae > Chymomyza > Chymomyza fuscimana. The sequence goes on along the minus strand of OX465088.1, from coordinate 41,114,659 downwards.
AAGTGTGTGAAATCTCTCGCTCGTTTTTGCTTAATTGCGGTTCTTGCTCTCTCGTGCGCTTTTGCTTACTGCGCTGTTTACTCACACAAAGAAATGTTTGTTGGTATGAGTTTTGCCCATCACTGATCTACAATTTTGACACAATGGAGCTAATTCAACGCCCTTTTGTCGTTCCAATAAATCTGCAAAAAAATTCTTCCGAATTAACCCCACTTGCCTCTGCTTGAAATAAAAAATTGGTACAAGTGGTGCCCAACAGTACGATACCCTGTAGCCTCTTTCACGACAAAAATATATTATCCGTCTGGCATAAATTTCGTAAAATTTAAGCGATTTCGATGAGGATCGAAGAAACGGGGAAAGACATCGAAATGATTCAAGAAACTTCATCTAAAGCGGGATTGTTAAAGTTCTTAAAAATTTGAATCTATAGCTCTACCGCTAACCGAGGCTATGATAAGCATGTAGGATTTGGGGTCTGCCACGCCTCTTTCTGCCTCTTACGAATATTGCACAAATATGGTATGCCCTTGCATCTTTAGGTACAGGGTGTTCATTCGGAGGGACGAACGTTTACAATGACATGGCTTAATTGTTATCCGAGGTGACGATAGTCATTAGGGAGACTTCCCTCTGTTTGTTACTAACACTGCACAAATTAATACTACGCATGACTTTACTATAAAAGGTAATAACTTAAGGCTAAGATGCGGAAGAAATATATTTTCGGAATATGTAGGTAGCATCATAAGTCAGATAACGATTTGGAAAATTTTAATTGTCAATACGATATATAAACAAATGCCTTCACATTGACGTCCCTTAGTTCTCGTGGCTTCCATAGATATCTATAGAGATACGATCGAGCTTTATCTGAGAATAGACCTTCAGAGTTGCAGTTATCATGAGAATCGTAGAGCTGCCAAAAAATTTCTAACATTGCTCTGTATGCAACAAAGCAAACAAATCCGAAAACAATTAAAAACTTCCCAAACTTCAACTCACTAAAAAAACTTAAAGCTCGCTAAAGTACATGGTTCAAAACCGAGAATTAAACATTTAACAGGTCTCACATAAAAGTGCTGCATCAGCATAACTTTATAGACTCCATAATACCAGTAAAACATGAAAAAACCAACAAACAATCAATTATGCTCAAATTAACAAACTCCCAACCAAAAAAAAGGGAAAAACTCTGAAAATAAAAGTCGAGATGTGGAAAATGCTCACTCAGCTTGCACCTTTCTTGCTCTCTGAATAAATAAATTCTCAACTCATGAAATTTAATGAAATTATTTCCAACTGTAGCAACAACAACAACAACAACAACCACAAACTGTTGGCTTATAGAGAGAAGTAAGCTGAGAAGTTTCTTGTACATATAGGATTTGTTGGAACCAACTGCTCATTCAATTAGAAACATTTTGATGGCAAATTCATGTGGGAAAAAAATATACGAGCGTTGCCAAGAAATCAAAGGCAATCCACTTACCGGGAACCGAGTCAAGACAGAAGAAGGTAGGAAACCTTAACTGAAAATTCTTTTGGGACATACTGCTAGTAGCTGCTAGACTTGACAAGCCTCCAACTATGAATAGCTTCACTATAACTGCTTTATTCATATGGAAATTGATATGGTAGATTTTTCCATACATTATATATATGTAAGTATGTATCTACCGCGTTTATTTATGCATGAAGATGACTTTACATTTTTTATACCCTCCGCTGCTCCTTATCACGTACCCTCTTGGCAACACTTTTACGCTTGTCTGTCTGTATCTATCAGTTCGTTTTCGTTGGTTACGGGCTGCTGGACAGCAAGCCACTTGTATCTGTATCTCAAAAAAATAAAAATAAACTCACACACAACGTCAGCGGAGTCAAAGTAACTACACACAACACTATGCAGGTGTGTCTGTGTCTTTTTGAGCGTCTTCTTTGGCTGCCGCCAGTGGTGACCTTTTGCCGCTGTGCCTGCCACATTTTGTGGTCAAAGTGCACACAAGCATGAATCGCATTCAACTAAAGGTTCCAACTTGCTTCATTCACTTGCTTGCTTGCCTTACACTTGCCACATGGTATATGTATGTATGTATGCAGCTGCAGGTACATATTTACAATGCAGGTAAGTCGCATAGAAATGCATTTGTCACCGTAACAACTTTTTAAGGCAAACAAAAAGATTTTAAGTGATTAAAGGCCCAAACGCAGTTCGAAAAATTTCGCAAGGAATGACAAAACTTCATATAAAAAAAAAAATCCCATTTGGGATATCCCATTTGTTATTTTTTTTTTATGCAAAATTTTCAAAATGCGTATGTGCTTTAACTAAAAAAATTTGTTTTATATTATGTCATTAATTAATACTAAATTTAAAAAATTACGTATATATAAGCTTATAGAAAAAATTCTCTTTTTTTGCTATTATTCCTATCACACACTAAATTATATTTTATGTGTAGCGATTAATTTTCATGCACTCAATATTGAATCATAACCTTATTTGTATCGGTTGATTGCCAATAAAAAAATATTAATTAATTAATCAATACAAAAATCTGTTGCTATTATTTTAATTAATTTAATTTAACAAAAAATTCTGATTTAGAATTTCTTATATGGCGATTGATTAATTTGGTTTAATTTTTTCTGGCGAATGTAACTCCAAACATTTTTATTAAAAATTCATAATTTAATGCAAATAATTAAAAAATCGTTTGTTGAGCAATGCTAAAATTTTTATATTTACCTACAAAATTTTTATTTTTTTTCATCATATAAACAAGAAGTATGTTTTCTTTTAAATAATATAAAACTGTATTATAATTTTTGCCATATTTTGATATAAAAAAACAATTTTTTCATACATTTTGGTAAAAAACATTAAAAAAATTTTCATTTTATTTTTTTTTTAACATTGTTCCACTAAATCGATTTGATTCATATTCACACCAAATAAAGAAGGTAATGATTGACATATTAAAGGAACATACTTAAACAAAAAAAAAAAAATATTTCATATATATATAGCACCTAGTCTCAATGGAGACTAGCTGCTCCTGTCACTGATTAAATAATTTTATATAATTTACTGATTGTTTTTGAACAGATTGTAAATAAAATCGGAGAAAAAAAAATTGGTTCAAAAATTTTGAGTAGCTTTGTCACAATTAAATAAAAAGGAATAACAATTTTTATTAAATTAAGCCGTAACGCGTAAAAACTGAAATTTTTTATTTTTATTAAAAAATACTTTGAATAATATTATATTAGTTTAAATAATTAATAATAATATAATTAATAGTTAAAAAAATAATTACAAACTTTGTAATTAAAAAAAAATATTATTAATAAAAAAAAATTAGGCTTAAATTTGGAATTAAAAAAAATTATGTATACTTGTTCAAAAAAATATAAAATTATTGAGCATTATTTTTATTTTATATTAAAATTGATCATAAATGATAATAATTATATTTTTTTTTTTTAAATTATTTAAACATATTATAAATTTTTTATAATCATTACACTAGCTTACACGAAAAATTAACCTTCGTAAAAAAGTGTTTCTTAGGGTAATTTGGGTCGAGAAACACGAGAATGACAACCTTTTTTTTTTCTTATGCGCCGTTTTCGAGATTTTTTCGAAAAATATGTTTTTGGGCACTTTTTTCAGTTATTCGTCAATAGTTATTCGTGAACTCTTTACAGTAATATATGATATGTACAGATTAAGTAAAAGTTATTAAAGTTACAAGCAACCGAAGACGAAAAAAAGTAATTTTCGACCATTTTTCAAAATTACAAATTTTCGGGCTCCTTTTTATATAGGAAAAAAATGTTTAAAGATTATGTTAAGCTTTAAACTGAAAGAAGACGCAACTGAACGCAAATGAAAAACTTTAAGTGAAAAATTTTTTTTTCGTTCTAAAGTGTGATTGAGTGAAGATTGGAACTTCCGTACATGGTTCCATAACATCTACAGTTCCTATCCGATTTTGAAATTTGTTCACGAGATATTGACGAATAACTGAAAAAAGTGCCCAAAAACAAGTTTTTCGAAAAAATCTTGAAAACGGTCCTTAAAAAAAAAAAAGTTGTAATTTTCGTGTCTCTCTTCCCAAAATTACCTTAAAAAACTTTTTTTACGAATGTTCACTCGATGACCCTTAAATTTGTAAACTAGTGTTATTGAAAAAAAAAAAAAAAACATATAAGCTTGTAGAAATTTATTAACTATTTTGTAAGTTTTTTTTTTTAATTAATTTTAATTTTAGCTATTAATTAAACAGTTTTGATTAAAATTAAATATTTTCTTCTAAAAAAAATAAATAAATATACTTATTCAAAATTGTCTTTTTTTTAAATTATTTTTAAATGTGTCATAAAACAATTTTGAATAAGTTCATATATATTCGTTTTAATAAAACTTGTATCAGGAGTTTTTGTTAAATTTTCTTCCCAGAAATAATTATTTAAAAACTGTTTAGTTTAAATACAAAAATGTAATAAAATTTTAAATTAAAGCAAAATAAAATAAAAATACTTATTCCAAATTAATTTTTTTTAAATTATTTTTAAATGCGTTTTCAATAATAAATAAGAAAAATAAACAATTTAGATAAGTAGTTACATGTGTTTTTTTCTATGAAAAATGTTATCATTGTTTTTCAAATTTTTAATAAATTTAAATATTTTTATTTTTTTAGTTAGAAATTTTATCAGTATTTTTGGTAAATTTTGTTTTATTTAAATTATAAGTTCAATTATGTTAATTTTATTTATAGAAAAGGCTTCATAGCCTAAAACTATTAATTTTTTTTAAATGTTAACATTGAATTAGATTAAAAATTTAAGTTAAGACATCGCCAAACAAATATTTGAAAAAAAAATTTTAAAAATATATATTTTCTTTAAAAATTTTGCTAGAACAGTCGACTTACCAAGGGCCTTGAATATAAGATCAAGACTCGACTTTTGTGGTGGAACGTAAGTAACAAAAAGCACAAGTCAAGGAAATCTTTGGAAAAAAAGGTATTTTAGAATTGCCCAAGAAGTTATTTCTGAAAGCGCTATATTAAAAACAATTTTAAAAAAATATCATGCCTGTTTTGAGTTGAAATGACTCATTTGAGAAATTATTTAACACCATTATTGAAGATTTTAATATATTTCCTACTGACAGTCATACTTGTACAAAATTTTTACAAAATGTGATAAAATTCGAAAATCCTTTACTAAACCAATCCATTTAATTAAAATTTGATATCATACTATTTCTGCTTTAATTTCCCATTTTATTAAAATTTGGATTTAATATTACTTTAAGAAATAATTTGAAATCAATGCAGACAAATTCGTCTCTCCGTGTTTTTTTCCCCTGGTTCTATTTACTTGCTTAGCGCTGTATTCACACATACTACAACAAGTTTGGTTCTCTTCTATTTTTTTGGCTGCTCAATTTGCGTCTGTCCGTTGCATTCTCTAAGAGTTTTTGACTTCTTTTACCTGCTGCATTTGATAGATGATCGAAGTTTGAGACTGAAGTGCCGAGGGAGGATTTGCCTTTTATTGTGCTCAGGCCTGCCATAAATATTGATTAATATATAGTATTAAATTCCTTGAAGGGGCCATTGAACGACGTCAGCTTAGTGGCTGAACAAAAACTATTCCACAATAGCCCAAAAAAAAAAAGAGCAGAAGCCGAAGCAGAAGCAGCGGCAGCAGCTGTCGCTTAACTATCAAAACATCTTCATTGAAGGCTTTTTAATATCCTTTAAATTCTTCAACTCATTCAGTGAGTTGGATTTGACGTTAGATAAGTGAGCGCAGTCAAGGGTTTCACATGCTTACTTACTATCCTGGGGTCTTACCTACCAATAACTCATTGGCATATTGCAGAGTCCGTCCTTGTAATTAGCCCAGTCCGCAGCCGCGTAATGATAAATGTGAGCTGGCTTATTAGCAGCTACTGCTGCCAGGACTAACTGCCACTGGTTATAGGATACAGCTGGGAACTGTTGGATACTGTTGGCTACATAACAACTCAATTAAGTTTTGGCGCCGCGACATAAATAATCCTGGTTGCATAATTTCAACACACACCCACATACCCGATGCAAAGAAGCCGCAATAAAGTCGGTCAACATTTTATAAAATTTCCTCACATCTACATATGTAATTGGTTTGGTGTGTGTGTGTGTGTGTATGGGTCTAATAACTCACATGACCAGCACACAATGTTACGCAAAACTAATTAAAATGGAATGGACGCTGCCAATTAATGTGACTACAAGCAGAACTGGTTTCATTCGGGGTCCAACCTCTCCAGTCAACGGCGGGGATGGATGTACACACCCATCGCCGGAACAAATGTCTGCATGATATTTATAATAAATATTATTAGTCAGTGGCGTAGTTGGGAGGGGGTTTTAAAGCAGGCAATGCATTTTCCTCCGGTTTTTAAAGAATTTTTGCAGCGTGGATGGTAAGCTTGAAATTCTTGTATGGGAGAACTGTTAACGTGATTCTTCTGCGTTTTGATAATGATGGTATCCGAAATCTAGACGGACAAGCTGATATGTATACTATATATCGATAGCCAAGCCGTTGCTGATCGGTATTTTAAAGGAAACATTTTGTCTAGGAAGCTTGTTGCTGCCTGATCTCATAGTCTTTGACAGAAATTCGAAGTATGAAGATACGAACTTGGCACTTAACACCGATTTTTATTTTATTTCGAGAGGATCGTCCAGTACTTCATTATACAATTTTCCTATCTTCTTTATTGCTGTATTGTTCATAATTTTTTAAAGGTTGACTAAAATTAGACTTATATCATACAAAACCGTTGGGCAAGAATAGAGTCTATATAGGATCGTCAGGATCGTCCAGAACGGATCACTGCATCAATTAGCCAAAAATAGAGTCTGTTTTATATTTCAAATATCGTTATAAAATTTACCTATCTTCTTTATTTCTGTGTTATTCATAATTTTGTATAGGTTGACTAAAATTGGACTTATATCAGGACTTATCTCATACGGAACCGTTGAGCAAGAATAGAGTCTACATAGGATCGTCAGGATCGTCCAGGACGGATCACTGTATCAATTGGCCGAAAATAGAGTCTGTTTTATACATATTTCAAGATATCGTTATAAAAATCACGTATTTTCTTTATTTCTATATTATTCATAATTTTGTAAAAATGCACTAAAATTGGACTTATGTCATATAGGGATACAAGATTTTTAAGTTTTTTGGGATTACTATATATAGCATAATCGTACAATAAATTGAGTTTCTGCCAAAAAGTAGGAATTGGCATCAGTGTGAATCTATAAAACTCTAGATAACAGGATATAAAATATACATGCGAGGTGCCATCACTAAATTAAGCATAACTTCTTTAATTAAAGGAGTTAGGTTGTACCGGTAGACCCCTGGGGGAATTAAAGGAGTTACTAACTTTTTATTTTTTGTTTTCCGCAGTGAATTCACGCGCATAATAAAAGAATAAAGTGGTTTTAAATCTTTTTTTTAGAAAGTGGGACATCACTTATAAATTTTAAAATTAAAAAACAAAACTTTTTAAAAATGACCAAAAAAAATATCAAAAAAAAACAAAATACAATTTTTTTTTTTTTTTTTACATAAATTTTTTTTTTATACATATTCAAAATTTTATCTTTTATTTTTATTTTTTATGCAAAAGTTCGCATCAATATCTTTATGCGTTAAGGAGATATGGCTTTTCAAAGTTTCAAAGTTTAAATATGAAAAATCCAATATTCAGTTATCGATAAATAATCGGAATTTTGCAATAAAAATGTATGTATTTGTAACATAACAAGGACATGTAATACACATATTACACTAAGATATATATTTTTTTTCTAAACACTTGAGAACTCTTTAAAGAGTTAGTGTCTAATGTAATTTTTAGTTAATAATTATTTTGTTTGTCAAATAAAAGTTTTTTATGGAACTACACTAATAAATAATCAAAAAAAACACAAAAAAAAAAATTTACTTGGTTACTATTCTCTAGTAGCTCTATCACATATGGAGTTGATTAAAAAAGTGGTCCGCTTCACATTTTCGCCGATTTATTGTATTTACTTTTTAAAAATAAGTCAATATAAATAAAAGTAACAAAAAGCTAATATTCGAGCCTAGGACTTGAGCCGACTATAAAGTTATTGAGACCAACACTCTACTCGTTACTCCAACGCATACACATTGCGTTACATGACGAATTTTATTTTATTACACTCTAAGCTCATTTACTTTAAACTAAAAGAAAAGTCTGTTGAAAATTTCTTTTATAAATGCGTATAATACTTTAAACTGGATGCTTAATTAACTAAATATGGTGAAATTCGTGTTTTCTGTACATGGCATTACATTTTCGTTAATGACTTCAGATACAATATTTTTACGACAAATTAAAAGATATAATCAAAAAGGAAACTTGAATTTAAAAAATCACTCAACAATTTTTTTTTTTCAGAAATAATTAATTTTTGATTATACAGGTTGAATGGCTGACTGACCAAGGCACAGTGGGCCAGGCTGACCTTCTAGCGGAACTTTAGTAGCAACTGGCGTAAATCAAGACATATTCCATTGAAATTTTTAATTTAAGATATTGAACATATTTATAATATATTTGAAAAAAAAAATTAATCGGAATCAGATGAATCCGAGTCACTAAAAGATTTTTTAAAACTATGAAGCAATCCTAAAACGGTTTTGTCCAAATTAATTTCTTTCAAATTGGCTTTTGTTGTTTTGGAGAGAGTCGTTATAAGTGGATCCGATGAAACAAGTAGTCCATTCATAACATCTTCCATTGTATTACTCCTCTTGTCCTTACGGGAATGGTTTAAGCGTATATTCCTAAAATCCTTATTCCTGGCTTCAAGTGCTTCTTCGGACATTATACCAATAGGAAGTGCTACATTGTTGATGATGTCCGCTCCATGTATTAAAACTTTATGTACAGATGACGGCATGTAAAACCATGGATATTTGTCGACATACATTTCAGCTGTTTCCATGGCATATGAGCTGAATGAATCAGTATTGACTTGATATTCACAAGCCATTACCCTTAATATAACACTAAACCTATATATTAGAGCTTCGCTAACTCCAGTAATGTCGGCTACTAAATTTGGTTGGCTAAAAAACCGTCTGGCAGTATTTCCATTGTTGGTATTGCCACTACTACCCACTGGAATATCCACCAGTAAGCCCATTTGCTTTCTAAGTTGGAATTGGATTTCAGATTTTCTAGCTTCTACCTTTGCCTTATCTTCACCTCGAGCTTGCCATTTTTTTATTGGGAGTCTGTAAGCAATATGTAGAACGCATTCAAAAAATCGTATCCACGCATGCAATGTTGATAAACCATATTTTAATAGATCTGCATCAATTCTATAACTTTTTACCAAACTAATATTATTCATATTCTTTGGTAGGGGTCTACAAATTCCACATATCATGGTAGGTGCTTCTGCAAGGACGCTAAATGTTTTGCCATCCAGCATGGTCATGTGAAATTCGTGCATAATTGAATATAAATTGGTAGTTGTTGGTTGAATTTTTTCTACTTGGTTTTTTACATGGTCGCTCTCTAATCTAATTAATTCGCTTGTTTCCTTTTGGCAAATTAGTTTTAAAGGCCGACAATAGCGAGTTGAGGAAGGTCGAGGGTTTTTCCACAAAACTTTTGATCCAAGCTGAATTTGTAATGGTACAAGGCAAACTGCAAAAAGGTGTTGATCGAGCATATTGGTTTCACCATTTTCAAACTTTTGCCGGTATGTTGCGTGTCCACTGCTTCCATCACAGCCCCATTTATGTACTGCAGTTAATTTTATTTTATTATTATTTTCTAATAATTGATGATCAAAAACCGAGGAGTTCGCCTGTATAATTCGACTAACGGTATGGTCGACTAAGCTTTGCAAAGTTGTTTCAGCTGAATAGTCTGAATATTTCAAGTTACTCGGATAGCACATAACCTTAGCTGAATGCAACCTTTGGTAACTCGGATATATATCAGCATTCCTCTCCTTAGCACTACATCGCATTAGCTTGTATGTGTGCTTCGTGTAGCCTACATCCATATATAGAGCCAGAGCTTCTTCCGGTGAGTACGGATTTGGCAATTGTGCTTTTGCGTCCAATGACCTTTTAATTTTATGTCCTGCAGTCTCGTTTGCATTAAGCTCTGTAACGATTTTTGATGCAGTTCGCATTCCAGATTTATACAGGCTAGTGCTGGTTGCCACCATTAATTCATCGCAAGTGGTTTCCTTTACCAGACTTTACACTTTTCTGGTCTGTACTTTAGGTCGACCCATGTCTGAATTTGACGTAAAACTGTACAAAAAGAGGGCATCATCAAGCCATTTCTGATTTTTTTTTTCGAAGAGTGATTTGTTGTAATGGCATGCTTTCCATTTTTCTGTAAGCCTGCTAACAAAGTTTGTTATTTTTTTGGTAATTTCTTCGATTTCCTTTATTGATAGGTTTATGTTTTCTAAAATTGTACCAAATATAAGTTCTTTTAAAACTATAACTTTCTTTGTGGCGATATTTTCGCCAAGCCAAGTGGTATACAGCATGCGCTTTGGGACCGACATATCACCTAAAAAGTGTAATAGACTTAACAGATGGTCGTAGATGGCTACCATTTTGAACACGTTAACACCACAAAGACTGACACGATACATAAATGCTAATACTAGCTTGAATAAGATTGAATAACGTAAGTTATAGTCCAGAGATGTTAGTATAAGGCTCAAAACCATTCTTGATAAAACAACATACTTCAAACACATTTATTTTGCTACACATGAATAGACAGGTCACAAACATATATTTTTTATTTAATACATACCTTTTCTAAAAGAAAACAAAAGTTATTGGGTCTGTTTGTTTTAATTTGTTTAAGTTGAAGATCAATCAACAAACATCAAAAAGTGCAACCAAATATTTGCATGGCACGTGCTGAACATCTGTTCACTTTGAAAGCTCGCACCTGATCAGGAGTGTCTCGAAAAGCTCTCACGAAAGCTTTTTTAACCTTTGTCCAGTGTTAGTAATTGGAAAAAAAACAAAACTAACGACTTTTTAAAAAGTTAATTTCGACTTATGTCCCGCTAGATTGATCAGTTGGCCCACTGTGCAAGGGCCCTAATACATACACAGCATTTCACATTTCGTTTCGTTACTACTCAGTTACTATAATCTAAAAAGAAAGTCAGTTAAAAATTTCTTTTGCACATAAATATCCTTACCTGGATTCGTGATTAATTAGGGCATGGTGGGGCAAACCCGACAGTGTGTGTAAACCCGATCTTATATTAGTGTTGTCGTATATAGCAATAAAAATAGCTAAAATGGTAGCACGACAGTTTGTCTATTCAATCCAATTATTCTTTATTGACATTCATTCAACCTTCATTTCGATTTATATGTTCTAAACATAACGATTTTTTTATACAAATATATTACATTACTTGTTACGCAATAATATGCTCTTTTGATTTATAATCGAAAAACCATAAAATTTAGATCATATCTGTGTTAAAACAGCCAAAAAAATATGCGGTCGGGCTTACTCCTTATTTTCATTTCATTTTTGAAAATGAGAAAAAATTGAGTTTTTTGAAAAATGGTCATATCTCAACAAAAACTAATAGTCAGGAAAAATAAGAAGTTCTAGAAAGTGACAAAGCGTTAGCTTTAATTTGGTATATAGGACGAGTTGATACGATGTCAAATAAGCATTTTATAGACAAACCCAATTACTAGGTCGAATTTGCCCCGTCTTACTCTAAATATTTAAAACTTCTTATTATATTTTATTTCATTTTTTGCAGAAATTAATCGAATTTTTAACACAAAAAGTTTTATAAAACTATGAAAAATATAATTTAGACATCTAATTAAGAATTCTGCTGACACTGTCCGTCAAGGCAAGTCCTGTTTCATTTTATCGAGCTAAGAGAATCTAGAAATGTTTGGCAGTTAATGAGTATGCAAATGTCTCCTAAGCTTGTGCTTAGGTTTGTTAAAAGCAACATTATGACTGTTGTTACAGAGTCCTTAGAGATTTTTCGATATTAACTTCGCTGCAGAAACAACCTAATCTTGGCAATATCTACCTCTACGTTGATGTAGATTTCTATGGAATTAGTCGATTTGGGGGCTTAGAGAGGTATGATGAGATGATACAAAAATTTACGAGTTTTTAATAAGCAGGTATTCGAATTCGCTTTAAGTTCGAATTAATATAACTTTCGATTAAATACTAATTTTTATGCCCCCATTGCACAAATCTATCTACGTCACTGCAATAAGCAAAATGTGCCTTGTCTGTTGTTGTTATTGCTGTCCTGTGCAGGTGCAGTCTACGCTTTTTGGGCTAATTTCCATACTAACCTAATTAAAGTGGCAACAAGCTTTATGACTTTTGTTACCAAAAACGTTTTGTATTTCAATGCAATGCAATACAACTTAGTCTGTCTGTGTGCGTGTATATGTGTGTGTCGCCTTACGCTCCCTGTAATTAATTGTAAGTCCAAAACGCACACACATTCACACACACTCCCACACATACAGACAGGTAGGCAGACGGTTAGACTCTCACCCATTGACCCTAATTACGTGTAACGAGTTCATAAATGCGTGGCTCACATGTACAACACACCTTTACGGCTATGTGAGTGTGAGTGTGTTCATGAGAGAGTTATTGTGTGTGTGTGTTTTGGTTTGTGTGTGTGCATGTACTTGCGAGTGTCAACAATGCTAACTGTATTTAGTACTCATATTATTTATCTGTATTTACTGTAAATGTATTTAAAGTAACGCAACAAAATGTGTGAAACGGTAAAACAATAGAAAAACGGTTAACTTAGGAGTGTGAAGGTAAATATGATATTTAAAATGAGATGATAATTGTAGAACTTACTGTCATCTTTTCTATGAAACCATCTCTAACTAAAAGAACAGAGCAAATGCATCAGATATGCTTGTAAACCAGCAATAATCGGTTATATGCAAATCCATTAATTAAGAAGTAGTGTGCAAATTGGATAAATATATTTTGACTGCAAACACGTCGTTACTTGATATAGTACGAACGACTCACATGACTATAAGCAAAAATATAAAAGATATAATAGAAATAAAAATATGTGATGAGAAAAACTTGCAAAATAAAAAGCAAAAATTTGGGATACATAATAGAAACAAAACTATGTAGAGATGCAAAAAAAACTTGTAAAATACAAATTTTATTTGCATACTCTGCACTTATTTTTCTACAAAAAAATGTTTACAAATTTAATTTTTTTTTGTATTTATTTATTTTAGAACAAAATTAAATCTAAATATTAGTTTATATTACAAAAATAACAAATTTGAAAGTAAGGAGTCCTTTATATTTTACGATATAGGAACAGACAGAGCGTTGAAATAATAAAAAAAAGAATGTAGTGTACCCTGAACCCTCTTTTTATCAGACAACTTCATATATGCAAAAAATCTCTTATCTGGGAGTCGAATCATCTATTAAAGTTATCTAACAAAAAAAAAAACCTATAAAAAAATTAAAAAAAATTGAGTCCTTAACCTGGAAGTCGAGCCGACTTAAAATATTTTAGGGTCTACTGACTTAGATAACCTTAAGTATGCTTTTGCTACTAAGACACACACAAAAAAACAAATCTCAACTTTGAGCTTCGGCTATCAGACTATGTTTTACCTTATATTTTAGGGGTGCGTAATCCGATCCAAGATCCAAAAACTCCACCATTTCAGGGTTCTGATATAATTCCAAAAAACCACATGTACTGAGTTATTTTTTAGTTTATGTCAGAGAACCGGGGTTTCTTCGAACTTGGATTCAGCGACCTTAATATTATTTAAATATCTTGAGACGCAGTCCTGACATTTACTGTTTCCTTCGAAAGCTGTTATAAAATATCAAAATCTACTTTCAAACCAAGTTTAAAGTTAGTATCTTTTTATTCCAAGGTGTTATGCTTATAAAACATATTACAAGGTATTGTCTACTAAGGCGAACTTCCTCAATTTTTTCAAATTCTTGTTTTTTGCAACGAATTTACGTGCATAAAATCTAATTGATCCCATTTTTGAGAGAACTTGAGAGCACTTTTTTTTCAGTAAAATTTTTTTTTTTAATTTTTCCAATATCTTTATTCGTTTAAGGCCTATACGCAGCACGAAATATTTCGCGCGAAATCGCAAAACTTCATAAAAAAAAAATCCCATTTGGGATAATTTTTTTATATGAAGTTTTGTCATTCCGTGCGAAATATTTCGTGCTGCGTAGACCCCTTTAGGAGATACAGCTTGTTAAAGAAACGACAAGAGACAAAAATTAAATTAATTAAATTTGTATACCCTGTACCGTATGGTACAAAGGGTATATTGTGTTTGTGCAAGCCGAAAATGTATGTAACGTACAGAAGGAGAAGTCGGAGACCCCCCAAAGTTACCTAAAGTATGATCAGAGTGACTAGAGAAGTCGATATACCCATGTCCGTCTGTCCGTATGAACGCCTAGATCTCAGAGATGGTAAGAGCTAGAGCAACCAAACTTTCAGATAAGATCCCTTATTAATCCATAGGAGACAAGTTTATTTTATTTTTTTGATATCGGGACTACATTATATAGCTCCCATAGGGGTGTTTCAGAGGACCTCGAAAAAAAAAAAAGTTTTAGATGGATAACTCGTTTGCTTATGAAGATATCATAACCAAATTTGGCAATCGGAAGTTTTTTAGAAACCCCCAGCACTGTACCAAATTTTATCAAAATCGGTTGACTATATCATATAGGTCCCATAGGATCGATCGGTCCAAAATTTGTTTTTTGTACAAAATTCGTTGTGTTTCGTTTATTTGTGAACATACCGTAACCACATTTGGCATTAAGAAGTTTTTTAGAGTTCCTAAGCACTGTACCAAATTTGATCAAAATCGGTTGACTATATCATATAGCTCCCATAGGATCGATCGGTCGAAAATTTGTTTTTTGTACAAAATTCGTTGTGTTTCGTTTGTTTGTGAAGATATTGTAACCAAATTTGGCATTAAGAAGTTTTTTAGAGTTCCCAAGTACTGTAGCAAATTTGATCAAAATCGGTTGACTATATCATATAGCTCCCATAGGAACGATCGGTCAAAAAAACATTTTTGGTTCAAAATTTGTCTGTTTTTGGTTGTTTATGAAGGTATCGTAATCTAATTTGGCAATCAAATGTCTTTTGGTTTTCTTAAGCAATTTACCGGATTTTCTTGCAAGCAGTGGTACAGGGTATCCCAAAGTCGTCCGCGCCCGACTTTAACGTACGCCATCTTTTTTTAAACAAATTTTGTTTTTTCGAATTTTTTTCAAATTTTTTGTAAACGCAATTTGTTTTCAAATTTAAAATTAAATCTTTTATTTAAAAATATTTTGTAATTAATAACATTTTTGAGAGATGTTAAGAGCATTTTGAATTTTTAAACTAAACAAAAATTGTTAAAGAAAGTTAAACAACATTTTTTTTTCAATCCATTTTTTTTTAAATCAAATTTTTTTTTTATTGAAAAATTTTGTTCCAATGTTTTTATTCGCTTAGGAGATATGGCTTGTTAAAGAAACGTCTAGAAACGAATATCTAAATATTCAGTTACCAATAACTCGATAAAATATCGAAATTTTCAAAAAAAAATTTACGTGTATAACATTGACTTGTACTTCTATCACATTTATAAAAAAAATGACGTGCGTTAAAGTCGGGCGCGGACGACTTTGAGATACCCTGTACCAATTAAATCCGGTACAGTGCTTAGGAATTCCAAAAGACCAAATTTGGTTACGATACATATCTTCATAAACACACGAAACATACCGAATTTTTAAAAAAAATCGATTTTTTGGACGATTTGTCTATATGATATAGCCCCGATATCGAAAAAATAAAATAATAGGATAATAAGGGAACTTATCTAAAAGTATGATTGTTCTAGCTCTTACCATCTCTGAGATCGAGGGCGTTCATACAGACGGACATCGGCATAACAATTGAAATGATTATATGGCCAGCTTGGGAAAGTTGCCAGACTGCAAAAAGTCAAAGCAATTCTCAAGAAGTTTTAAGAAAAAAAATATTAAATTCTTGCAGACAACTTTCCTTTGAGATAGAAGATTGTGAGGCTTTTTAAGAGTTTGATGCGTTGGAGGATTGAGGATTTTCATTGTCAAGAACTTGAAATCGAGGTACTTATTAAAAAAATATTTTATTACAGTTGAGAAATTCAAAAATTTCCTAATTTTCATATCATATCACCATTTTTTAATACTTACTATTTTTAAATAATATTTAGTTTTAGTTTTGAATGGGATTGGAAACATATCTGAAAAGACAAGAAAATATTCAAAATAACAAAATATTCGTTTCAAAAAAATAAGAAAAAATATTCTTAATAGGCTTTTTACACTGAGCACATCTGAGCGGAACGCATGGGATTTTTTGAAGATGTGAAAAAGGTGTTCGCACTGACAACATCTAACATCTACCATCTAACATCTTGCTGTCATATTGACAGGCTGACACGTAAAATCAGAAAATTGTGAAAAATATTAAAAAATATGGATTTAAAACAAAAGTTAGATGTTATTTTATATGTCGCTCAACAACTGCAACAGTTAATAAGAAATGTTTTTATGCTATTAAGTAATAACGACGACGAGCTGTTGGACAATGCATCGAATATGCAAGTGCTGCGCCCGCGAACGCTTTGGATGGTTGTAAGTTCTGTGGTTAAATTTTCAACTTTTAATTTACAAATTTATAATTTAGAAGCGTTATGGCATGATTTGGGAAAAGGACGTATCTGCAAGTACAGTCGATTTTTTTAAGGAAATCTTCCGGATGGAGCGAAATGATGTATTTTCAATACTGTTGGATAGGTTTAAACTGTTAAACAAAAAGAATACAAATTGGCGGAGTGCAATTTTCAATGAATAATAAAATATTTGTAATTGATACACAAATTAATTTATTTTTAATTAAATTTATTTATCCAGTCTATATTACATTACAGCCTTATTTTAGCTTTGAGTTACGCACAGGATAAAATAATTATTTTTTTTTTCTAAAATTGCCAGCACTTTTGCCTGTAAAGCTTCTTGGCTGCAGTAGTAGGTCCAACGGCTTCCTCTTGTTTCTGCGACCACCTCCACGCAATCGTCAGCTACAATTTTTAACGCACCTACGATACAATTTAAAGCAATCATTAATCTTGATTACATTTAATTAAAAATAAAAGTGCTCGGTTTCTTCTCCATTTTGTTTTGACGTTTAAAAGTTGCCAGTCTTTTTCGTTCACATTGTTTACATTTTCGCAGCGAATGACTAAAATTTAGAGTTGCGAAGAAAAATTATCGAATATATTTTCATCGGGACACAATAAGATAGGAACATTTCCACAAGATGTTGGAATGATGTAGAAATTTTCGGAACGGCAGATTCATACGTAACATCTTCGACATATGTTGTTAGATGTCAGATGTGCCCCAGTGTAAAAAGCCTGTTCGGTCAAATTCACATATTTACATGACACACCTCGCTTATACATAAAATATCACTCAATAGCAACATGAAACATGTATCTGTAAATATCAGCGCATAGCCAAGTAACATACACTTAACATTTTCTCTCACACTCATAACTCTTTTACACTCTGTTAGTTCTAAGCATACATTTAACCACCCTCATTTATAATAAATCACTTGCCAATTGTCATTTCAACTGAGCGGTCGTTAGCTCTCTTTTTTGTCTTGTGCACTTTGGCCTTATTATTTGGTTAAACGTTCCAAGTTTTGCACGGCCCATCCGAGTTATTTGTCTCGGTCAAAAAAACGCTTTTGATCCTACAAAGCCTATAAAATAAAAAAAAAGAACTGAAGTGATTTCTTGCTCAGGAACTAGTTCGTTAAACTGTCTTAGTGTAAATTAGTTCTATATAAAAGAAAAACAGTAAGATATAATAATCTTATATCTCTCTTTGTCGGTGAGAGGGGAGTAAGGAAAAAAGTAGTGTTCACAGCAAGCTTTAAGAGGGAGCAAAAAAATAAATGATGGACGGAGAATAAAAAAGCGAGACATGAGTTCTTGGCCACGAACTAGTTCATTGTTTAGTTTTCATGAACAACTGCTTAAAAAGCTACAATTAATTTTTATTTTTTTCATCAAATATCGTTACACACAATATTACAATGTTGTGAACCACTTTTTGAAATCACAGCAGTGAAAAAAAGCGTATGCTTAGCATAAGGTAAACAATATTATAAACTTAAATAAAATCTTAAACGAAATCTAGTTTTCTTCGACTGCTAAGTCAAATTTGTCACTTTTAAAAAGTATTTCTCATTAAAAGCATTTAAAAGTTTTCCATTTTTAAAACAAAATTTAAACCATGAATTTTATCATGGATTTGGTTCCAAAACCGATTCAAAATATGTTTCAAATATTCGAACCTCCACCAGATGCTAACAAGGATTTAATGATGAATTTTTATCAAAAAGTACTTTTGATTACATTCATTGTCTGGCGGATAAGTAAATATATAAATTACGAGATGGTTAAATATCTACATTACGATAAGCAACGTCGGTATATCATGAAGATAACGAAATTGCAAGCCAAACTGGACATTAACATGAAAAAGATGCGGCAATATGCAGCTGAACAGAATATTCAGAAGACCATTGAGACTAAGATCGAAATAGCCAGTCAGTTAAATATGCTTGAAAATCTGATTGAAAAACTATGCCAGAGACCTAACGCATAATGGAAGTAGTCTTGTGGCTTAATTTTACACATTTTTACATTTTCTAAGCAAAGTTTTTCCTGATTTCCTAATTGTTAAATTTTTAATAGTTTTGTTCTTAAAACGTGTTTTCCAATAAACATAATATGTTGAAGCATTAAACCAGTTCCCCTCTTAGGCTTTACGATAAGAAGAGTTAACATATTCTGGCGTGTACTTGAATCGTAGGTTTATCTGGTATAATGATCAAAAACAAAGAGTTCGTCATAAAAAGTGGCCCGCTTTACATATTTTCGACGATATATAGCAATGTTGAAAAATTTGCATACAACCGATTAAATAAGTAGGCAGCTGTTTACTTGTGGCAAAAATAGTTGAAACAAGTTGCGTGCCAGCACTTTCTAACACGCTTGACAATTGCATATAAGCAATTTTTAACACGCACGATTATTGCAAAAAAAACGCTGATTTATTGCAAATTTTGCATATAAACATTATTTGCATTAAAGCGGTTTGCCATAAAATCCAATGTCAAAACCTAAAGTATGACAAACTTGCTTAATTAATGTGCTCATTAAAATTTCTCTCACATACCTCTCTGCCATCTCTCATACTTTTAGCATCACAATTCTCTCCCCCATTTTCCCGCTCTCTCGCATCCACAAAGCAAATGCATTTAATCATTTCGTGACAATAATTTTCATATTTTGCTTGAGCCATTTTCCCAATTGGTTTACCCAACCATTTTTTATATCTTATCAATTTGCATTATTGACATGCCCAAGTGCATGACCCACATACACACACACAAACACAGAATGACTCTCTCACACAGATACTCACACACACACTTGGCTGACAACACATGCAAACAAATTTGCAGTTTGGTTCGTTGATTTTCTTCACTTGAGCAAGTTTTTGCAGCTCGTGCCTTGCTCTCCTTGGTATTTGTTTTTTTTTTTGCTACGCTCTGTCTCTGCTTCTGCTCCTTCTTCTGCTCCTTCTTCTTTTGCTTCATCTTGTTTTTCCTGGGAATTTCTCATAGCTCTGCTGTACGTCTGCAACCGCGTAAAATTCATGTTGACAATGGCATGCAACTTGCTCCAAAATAGACATCATGCCATAGTCGCAAGTCAAGAGAAAAAAAACCTCTCACAATTCTAGACGCCGTGTCTCGACCCCCCCCTTGGGCCAAATAAAATAAGAAAAACAATTTCTGGATGGCAAAAGTTGCACGTGCCTCAAACTTTAAGGCAGCTGCAACCGTAGGCAAATAGTTTATTAAAAAGTTTTTGCTACTAGTTTAGTCCTAACGTTATGGCCAATTTGGTTTAGACGAGATGACCTGAAAAATGTTACCAAAAATTGTCTAAAAAATAAGTTTGATTTTGTACAAATATGAAATCAATATGCACTTGAAATAATATTTTTTGTGCTCTGTTGGGGAAAAAAAATATATAAGAGCAGTTTTTGCCACTTGTCAGAGCAAAAGAGAAATATATAATAAATCATTGAAAAGATTTAAGCTTAAATCTAAAGCGAAGTTTTTGACAGTTTTAACTGACAATTTGTATAGGTTTGTAACTATTTTTTAAAAGACAAATTTAAAAAAATAAACAAATTCACACTGTGTATAAAAGTGCAATCCCTAAACTTGATTTCTGCCTCCGCCGCTGGAAATGCTGCTTATAATCTCAGGTATAGGGTGGGCCATCTGTTCTCTTTTTCAAAAAACTTGAGCAAATGTACCTTATATGCCAAAGGCAAGTTTGAAACTACTCATTTATGTATAAATAAAAAAATAATATCGCGCAAATGTACGCCGCGGCTGGCTCTATAGGCTCGTATGCGAACGTCGCAATTTCCGATCATTTTTTTTTTTGTCCAAAATTTATATGTCTGTTTTCCCATGCATTGAATGTATAAGGAACGCCGATAATGGTCCGTGTCGTTATTTCAATCATGTAAGCGTGTAGGAAAATTCCACGCAAAGTGGTCATACCATGGCGCTTCAATGTTCCCGGCAACTCGTCGATACTGACCTTGACAAATGTCGAAGAGCAACTACTTTGGACGGGTATGTTCCGAATTTTATTTATTTTAATATTGTAACTTAGAATTAATTCTAGGGAATAAAGTAATTAAAAGCCAGAGCAACATAGGCCTTCAGGCTGGATTTTCCGAATTATGAGTATTTAACAACCAAACCAACAGATGGCCCACCCTACATATTTATGTAGTAGTAGTACATATATTTGGCTCAATATTATTGTAGCGGATTTCTTTTGAAATCAATCACTTAGATTTTAATGAAGTTTCCTAGTATTTTTTTATTTGACAAGTGTCCGATGAATTCTCACGTTATCGATAACTGAATATTTCGATAGATTATCCTTTAAGAACTATCTTTTAAGCCAATTAAGATACCTTTTTGAAGATGCCACTTTGAGTTTAAAAAAAAAATTTTTTTTAATTACTTTTATTTTTATATTGTTGAAATAGTTTATAAATTAACGTGACATGAATGGTTAAAAAAAAGTCTATGTAAATTAATTTTAATTTTTTTAAACTGTATTCAAATATTTTAATACATACGTTTACGAGATATATATAAATTGTCAAAAAAAAACGTTTACTCATATATATAAATTTCGATAACTTAAGTATAATCAGAATTTAAAAACGTGGTGCATATTGACAAGTACGTATATACCTTATCAAATATGTACAAATCATCATCATAGAAGCAATTTATTTAAATGGTACTAAAGGACTATAGATAATTTTTTAACTCTACCAGATGCAGCCATTTCTAGCCATTTGACGCTTTACAACACTTACATGCTAAACTCTAAGGTAAAAAACAAGCCAGTTTTTAATAAAAACGATAGCTGACATTAAAATTGATTGAAGACGGATTGACAATACAATAAAAATTGATCAAAGTGTTATATATCTTGGCAGCTATTTGAGAAAATTTCCAGACGGTATTCAGTCCGAACGGGAAGTAATTCTTATTATAAATACTAGTGTTAGATAGTAAGGTCAACTGGCAGTCAATCGAATACTCAAAAATACTTATGCTGAGATTGCACTTAGGGAAAGAAAATGTCGTGAGTGATTTGTGTGCTTCAAAAGCGGTAGGCCAGATAGAGTTTTTGAAGTCTCGGAATTGGAGTAATTGCTTGATGAAGACTCATGCCAAACGCAAAAAGAAATGACAATATCATTGGGATTTATTCAACAAGCGATTTGGAAACGCCTTAAAGCCATCAGAATGATTCAGGAAACAAGGAAATTGGTATCCCTACGAGTTGAAGCAGAGAGATGTTGAGCGGCCTTTCTTCACTTGTGAACAGCTGCTTCCAACACACAATTGGAAGCGGTTTTAGCATGGAGTTGTGATCGCCGACGAAAAATGGGTCCACTACGATAATCCCAAGCGCAAAAAAACATGGGAAAGGCCTGGACATGCCTTCACATCGACGGCCAGACCTAATATTCACGACTCTAAGGTTATTCTCTGTATTTGGTGGGACCTGCTCGGTGTAGTAGGATGTCCTACCTCACCCGCCGTACTCACGAGATATTGCTGGGTTTCTATACATGGGACACAGTCTAGCTGACCAGAAATCCTACTCTTATGAAGAAGTGAAAAAATAGAGTTATTTGTGGATCACCTCAAAAGATTCATCGTTTTTATGAGATGGTGCCTTATAGCTACCAGAAAGATGGGAAAAAGTAGTCGCTAACGTGATTTAGCAGTGATTTCAATAATAAATATATTACCACTTTTTTACAAAAAAAAAATAAGGGAAAAACGGCGGAAGAAACGTTATACATCTAATAGTTTTGGAAATATTTTTAGTTCTGCTAGAATTTTATTTTTTTTTTCCTTGACGTAATTACAAGAAACGCGCGCATCCAGGTCTGTCTAGGCCTACCACGACGGCGGCTACCTTGTGGGTTCCACTGGAAAGCCATTTTAACTATATTATCATCGTTTCTTCGTAAGATGCGGCCTATCCAGGTTCACTTTCTTCTTTTGATTTTCGCTTTTATCGTGATACTTCGCGAGCGGGTCAAAAGTTCTTCGTTTGTGATTGTTCGGGGCCAAAACACACCTTCCATGTTTCCAAACAATAGAGCAAAATCGGCTTTATGCTAGATTTGAAGATACGAAGCCGTGTTGACTGGGACAATTGCCTTGATTTCCAGACTGTGCCCATGTTTCGGAAAGCGACGCTCGCTTTATTGATACGTGCGGTAACGTCTACTTCCGCACCCGCATCCTTCGAGACAATACCACCCAGATAAGAGAACTGCTCTACATCTTCAATGGTGACAATTTGGTTTTTGATGTTCAATGTTTTTTTTTTTTTTGCTAGCATGAGAGTTATATAAGCCCCCATCAAAAGCAATTTTTTAACCATTTTTTTTTTTTGTAAAGCTCTTAATATAACAGAGCGATTATTAAAATAGGCTTTTTATACGTTAAAAATATCAAACTAGTATATTAATAGCAAATATAAAGCGCCTTAAACCTTACCTCTTCAGACGAACCACCATAGATAGTTGTACTTAAGTTAAACCCTAGAACCAAGCAGTGCTATCTTTATGAGTTTTGAAGCTCCAATTTACTTTTTATAGTTTCCCAGAAGTTCACAATAAAATGCTATAAGTTCACCATTTCCAAACTAAACACGGAGATACCTTTGACCACAACAAAACACACACCTGGATAACAAAGCACAAAAGGCTTTTAACCAACACTGGCCGGGCATCAACTCTGCTTCAGCATGCTAAAGCTTAAACCATAAAGCGGAGTGTCCAAATGTGCTCACAGCTCCCCGCGGAGTCATAAACATTTCGCTGCTCGTCGCTGTCAGCCACAAAAGCCGCATGCGCATGCCGGACACTGTGCGGCTTATCAAAACTGTCGGAGTTGGAGATGGCCATGTAGATGGAGCTGGTGACGGGAGCTGGTGACGGAAGCTGCCCATGGATGATGGTGTGTTGGAGTTTGTAACGACAAAAAAAAAAGCGCAAAAAGGATGTGTGACTAACGATTCCAACTACCGAAGCGCCTCAAAGCGTGCTACCATGGCATTCATGTGACACGCGTACAGTTTTAGCTCTTGTTTTTGTACGCTTCTTTTTTTTGTCCCTTTGACGACGGCGTCTCTTAATGGCTCCCCACCGCTTACGGCACATGATAGATTATTTCTGGCCACAGGTGTGCGCAGCTTTTTTGTGGCTTTGCAAAATGTGGCAGAAAATAAAAAAAACAAAAAAAAATTGCGTACCTAAAATCGTGACCGACTTGTATATACCTGTTACTGGGGGGCTTTCATAAATTTAGGTCTGATTATTATATTCTACAAGTTGACGAACGTGGGAGTATGTTCATACAACAAATTGAATACGCGCTTGATAAGAGGTTGACACAGTTTTGTTTATTAGGCTCATGCTTAACATCAAACAAAGTGAGCCGCTGTAAGTCCCAAAGCTAAGCAAAAAGCGCAGCAGGGACGTATTAAAGCTCGACGAGGGCTACGACCCAAGTGCCCCAACATTGCTACAAAATATTTAAAATAAGTAAAATGTCCAAAAAAGTTTCAGTAAAAAGTTTTTAATAAAATAATGCGAGATTTTGCAAAATGAAAAACGTTTAAAAAATCCTTATCTAGAATTTTATATATTCCTGCCGTTTTGCCGATTAATCAAAATCGAGTTATTTATATACGAATACGAATTGAGAAAATCGACTTCATACTGCTATGAGAGAAGATCGACTAGTTCATTTGATGCGACTAGTTCAGCGAATGCGATTTTGAAGATATTTTTTAAATTTCTGCAAGTCGAAACCAAAAGTGTATTAAAAAAGGGAAATGAAAAAAAATTTTAAAAATTGTTTTAAAAAAATATACAATAATCTTTGTATTTTTAATTAGTTTTTCATTTATATAGGGTGATTTTTTAGCAACTTTCTTTTTGGCAACACTGTTTTTTTCAGCTCTGCTGTTTTTGTGTCTTGTGTTACTGTCATACATGTTCAGTTTGGTCTATAATTTAAACATGAATCGACTTAAAAAACGAACAACGCTTGCAGATTATTGAATTTTTTTATCAAAATTCATGCTCGGTGAAAAAAGTGCATTGTGCACTCCTTCCATTTTATGGACAAAGCTCATTTCTGGTTCAATGGATGCGTGAACAAGCAAAATTGCCGTATTTGATATGAAGAGCAGCCAGAAGCATTGCAAGAACTGCCAATGCATCCCCAAAAAGTCACTGTTTGGTGTGGATTGTGGGCAGGTGGCATCATTGGACCGTACTATTTCAAAGAGTACGTCCATTTGAGGCGCAGCCGCGGTCAACATTTACATGAAATCATCTTTAAACATTAAATTATATAGATCTCTATCGACTCAAATAAAGATTTCATACATTTTTCGGAATTTTATGTGTTTTTTTTAACCCTCCGTCGGACACCTGGGTCTGGCCAGACCTATTTCGTTTTTGACCGTTAATTCAAAGTATTTATAATTATGATATCGACTTGCGCTTCCAGGTAGCTTCCTAAAATTTTATTGGCTATCGATCCATGTATAGTAGAAATATCAAAAAGTCCTTAAAACGGACGAAAAAAAGGATTTAAAAAAGTTTACCCTCGGACGGACACATGATGCCTGGCTGGACCCCTATATATTTTGTATGGAAGTACATGAAATTTGATCAATATCGACCGCTCTTCGTGCGTTTTTTCAATATTTTATGTTATTAATGGGATCATACTGCCATGTATGTCCACTTATCACACAGACAGCCCCCCCTCCCCACCCCCTTTCATCTCTCTGCCCATTTTCCGAGCGGCTATGTCTTATCAGCGGTTCAAGCATTTATCGCGATATATTCGTTTCGATGATGATCTTACGCGAGAATTTCGCCAACAAAGCGATAAAGCGGCACCCATCCGCGATATATGGAACTTCATGAATGAAAATCTCGCCAATAACTATAATGCGCACGAAACTGTAACAGTTGATGAGCAACTTTTTCCATATCGTGGTCGAACAAAATTCATCCAATATATACCATCGAAACCAGCAAAATATGGTATAAAAGTATGGTGGGCAATAAAAGGAAAATTATACACTGGCAAAGAAGGACTCGAGCGTGAAGTAAATCAAGGGGAGAATGTGTTGTTGTGACCGACAATTTTTTTACAACATTGAATGCAGCTAAACAACTTGCTGCTGTTGGTCTCGCACTTGTTGGCACCATAAGAGCCAACAAAAGATGTATTCCTCCGGAGATGAAATAATATGTTTCTCGTCCAGTTCATTCATCTTTCTTTGCTTTTCACGAAAACATTGTATCAATTTCCAGCTATGTGCCCAAAAAGAATAAGGTCGTGAACTTACTTTCAACAGTTCATTATTCGAAATCTTGTGAAGGCGAAGCAAAAAAACCCGAAACTATCCTTTTTTATAACAAAAATAAAGTGGGTGTCGACTGTATGGACCAAATGGTCACACACTTCACAACAAAACGACCGACAAGACGTTGGACGTATGAATTCTTCTGCAACATTTTAAATGTTATGGATTTGGCTTCTTTTTGCATTTATAAAGAAGTGGAAGGAAATAGACGATCAGGCGCAAGACGTGCTTTTTTGGATTCGTTGGCTAACACTTTAGTTCTCGCTAACGTCGAAAGATGAATGAATAATGCACACGTCATTTGTCAATTTTCCACACGCTTGGCCGTTGAAGAATTTTTTGGCAGACCAATCAATATTACAGAAAATGCGATCGTTGCAAATAAAAGCTGCCCCGATACACTCACAACCAAGAGAGACTGTCGCATTTGTTTGCAAGGAGGCGAAACTCGTTTTTTTTTGTAATAATTGCGGCAATCCGGTGTGTCAACAACACAGTAAAATCGCTTATACTTGCTTTCTATGTGTTCCTAAGAGTCCATAAATGAGCTGGCATTATATTTCATAATAAAATACATTTAAATCCCTTTACTTTCGTTCGACCAACATTAAATTTAATAAGAAAAAACAAAAAAAAAAAAAACAAAAAAAAAAGTGAGCTTTTTTCCAAATTCAAATTTTTTTCGAATATTTATTTCCTCAGTCAAGTAGCTCAACATATGCCAAATCGATACAGAATGGTGATTATTTAAGAAAATATACCTCGTTGGTATATAATTGAGCCGAAACATGAGGTATATTCCCATATAAATGTATGTAAATACATAGGGGTCCAGCCAGGCATCATGTGTCCGTCCGAAGGGTTAAAAATATGTGTCCGACGGAGGGTTAAATAAAATCCGGAAGCTCTTAAAAAATCACGCTTTATAATTACACAGGTCTACAAATACCGGGGACATGTCAGTTGTTGGAAAGCTAAGGGTTGTTTCCGAAGTAATTTGCTACGTCAGAATTGACCCATCACGTCAGGATTTTGAGATATTTGATGTTATGTACCCGAAAAATGGCGTTTTTTCCTACTTTTAAGGTTATGTACAGGGTGCAGTTACATCATTTAGTACCACTCTTACCCTTTAATTTAAGAGTTCAAGAGATCAATTACAATTTTTTTCGCAAAGTTATGGTATTCGAAGTTTCGCCGTTTTTCGGGAACCTAACCTCAAATACCGTTGACCGGTGCCATTCCTTTTTTATAATTTACTGATTGTTTTTGGAAAGTTTTGTAAATAAAATTGGAAAAAAAAGAAATAAAATCATAAAGTACAAGAATAATAAAAATTTCCAACTTTTGTTTTTTACTGAAAAATTTATAATTTTTTTTTTTATTTTTTTTTTATATACATATTTGCACATTCAACAAATTTTATAACATCTTATTATAGATTGCCATGATTGGCTTTACTCTAGCAAACCATAGCATGTTTAGTCATGTCCGTAGTTAAATGGCACGCTTAAATCGAAAATGAAACGAAGTTAAGTTTTTATAATTTTTAAATTTACGTTCGAAATAAAATTTCTTTCAAAACTTTGCTAAAAATTACCAAAAATTACGTATAAGTGCATAAATTGCGTCCAAGCCGTATATTTGACAAAAATATGTTCCAAATATAATCGATGGGTAATTCAATTATCTACAGTCTGGTAAAAAAATAATCAAAATCAGTTTACTACCACCAGATCTATTTGCTTTTAAGTAGAGACACTTCTTTTTTTTAATTTCGAAAAGTGTTTTTTTCAAAACATCTCGAAATCCGTTCAATGAAAAAATTTTTGTACTTCATTTTCGATTTTAGCGTGCCATTTTACTACAGAAACAAGTAAAACATGTTGAGGATACATTTTGCTGTAAACTAGTGTTATTAGACCAATGAAGTAAGAATCGAAAATCGCAATCGGGCCGTACATTCCGTGCGGGCCTTGGCCCTCCATTTGTTTTAATCCGCCCATGCACGCCAAATAACAAACTTCATCTTGGCTCTCATCTTCGTCGCTCATATTGCATCGACTTTCTATGGTAAGATATGCTTATTTCTTTCTGTTACAAACCTTCAGATGAATTTAATATACCCTTTTGCTCTTTGAGTAACCAGTATAAAAAAAAAGAAACTTGTTGTAAAACTCTTTAGATAAGAGCAGACACTCTTTGGGACTAAGCCATGTTTGGTCCAAACTGTGTCTGCCATCTAATGCGCACATAATTAAGTAATTTAATAAGCGCAGCTAAGTATGCTACACTAAATTTAGCTTCAGCTCAGAGACTTTTCAAGCAGTTGAGATTTAGTAGGAAAAAACAGGTTGAATGGACTCAATAAGAGTCATTACAAACTGGCCAAGTTTTTTTTTTTTGTTTCCTCTTTTTCTTCTTTGTCGGAACTCTGGAATTCGGTACTATTGCAGATTTATTTCAAACTAGCAAAAAAACTACACCTCCGCCCGTGTGTTATTTATTTATAATAAAATTGTATACACTTGAGTTTTTAATATACATTAAATACAACAAAAAATAAATTTACCGCAGAAAAATAAAATATTTTAATATTATTATTATTATTATTATACTTATTAATATATATAATAAAATAATTTATTAATTCATATTTGGGAAACATACGGAAAACGCAATCGATCATTATTTTTTTTTGTTACAAAAAATTCGTACTCTCCCCGCTATAATTCCTGATTGTCCTAGATGCTGTCATGGAAAATGTCAACACAGACGCAGCAGGTGGAATCCAGCATTTCCAGCAGCTATGCAGACGATTTATTTATTTATTTATTTATTTATTTATTTATTTATTTATTTATTTATTTATTTATTTATTTATTTATTTATTTGAGGGGTACAACTACGTACAGTTGACATTATATTATAAAAAAGTACATATAAATTATTTAGAAAAGAAAATAGAGCGAGGGAATTGATATGAACTAATCCGCGTCTCTAGCCCGATGGGTGAACTTTTTAATGATATGCACCAACTCACATCAAGAACTGGCCAGAAACTTGGATTTACAACATTAAAGTTGAAACAAGGAAGCAAGATAAAAATTAAACATTATATCGCAAAAAAAAGCCAATGGATCACCGTTGACCAAGTGGGTGACTCATAATATAGGATTGGTCAAGGATAGAAGAAGTGATAGATTGGATAGACCGTTCGAAAGAGAGAAAATTGTAAAAGTTATTATAGTTAGAGCATAAGACACGGAAAGGGTCGTGCAAAGCATAATTAGATCTACAAAATTGTAAGGCTAAGGGTCGAAAATTACGAGTTACTCTGGATGGTATGACCAAAGTAACTTTGCTAAGGAGTACATTGGAATCGATAAGACCGAGTAACAGTTTATGCAAGAATAACACGCCGTGGCATGTTCTGCGGTGATTTAAGGAAGGCAATTTTATAAGGCGAAGTCTATCAGAATATGGCGGCAGTCGGATATTTGGGTCCCAGTTTAAGCCACGACACATGACACGACTTCATGACACATTCATTTGAGGAAATAAAAGCAAAATTGGAATGCCTGATGAACACGGCTGGAAGAGTCGGCTTCAAAGTCAACATGTCGACAACAAGTTTTTCTACTTGGACAGCATTATATCCAGAGATGGCGGCACCAAGGATGATGTTAATGCCAGATTAGCAAAAGCACACGTCGCTTTTCATAAGCTCTTCATAATCTTCCGCACTGGAAATATTATTAGAACCACAAAGCTGAGGATATTTAATGTGTAAAGCCTCGCGCCTACGGAAAATATTGCGTGTATTTTGGCCAGAAACGATTGCAAATATTGCACTGTGGAATTTATCTGGTTGCAAGCAGATTGATAATGAAGTCCTGCAAAGAAAGTGGCGGTGGATTGGCCATACTTAAAGAAAACCCGAAAATCAAATAGCGAGAATGACATTTGAATACAAGCCTCAGGGTAACAGACGCAGGGGCACACCGAGAATGACGTGGAGAAGAAGCGTGCAAAATGAATTTAGGCGATTAGGATCCTGGAATGAGGCGAAACGTGTTGCGAGAAGCAGAGATGATTGCAGAAGTTTCGTTTCCGCCCTATGCTTCACCTAGGAGCGGCCACAATAGCGACCAAAGAACAATACATGGAAATAAAGAAGCTACCGCGACTTTCACTGATTGCCATCGAACTATTATAATTTTATGTTGATTATGACCAATCTTTCGACATTTTTTATAATATATCAAATCGGGCATTTATATAGAGTTTTACTATAAAACTATGGTTACCATTGAAAGTGTCATCTTTAAAATAAGATTTACTTCATCAATTGAAGTGACTGTTTTTTTTGTTTTATTTTTTATATCAGTGAATTTACGTGTATTCGTCATTCTTATCTTCGCTTCTCGTATATCTATCAAGGGTTAGAACAATTTATAATATTAAAATAGAAAAAAAAATTATTAATTAAAAAATGTGTACAAAAAAAAAAACAATTAATTTTTCTAATTCAGAGCTTTTTTTTCATTAAAAAAAATATTCAAATATCATTTTTTGATTATTTCAATTTAGCTAGTGCTCGTTAAATTAACATTAAGTTTAGTATCAAATACGAGATTTAATTTAGTAAAATAAAATATTTTCAATTTTTCGAGAGAATAAAAAAAATTGTTTAAGTCCTAATATTAACAATTGAGGTATTCACTCTTTGTGTTGACTTGAGGAGTTGAAAAGTTGAGGACTTTTACAAAAACAATTGAGGTATTCACGCTTTGTGTTGAGTTGAGGACTTTTACAAAAACAATATGCTGAATGAATTTGTTTTAGCAGACCGAACCTTCAACAAAATTGATTTCATTTCAAGAAATTTGGTTTTTCTGCAATTACTATTTCATTTTCGCAGCAATAAAATAATAAAAATCAATGTAATACACAGCTACTTTAGCTTCAGGTTTAATTTGACTCGGCATTTTTAATACAAGTTTTCGAATTTTAATGTAATTTGTACCAATTTACAAATGTAAACAAACTCTGGAAAGAAGAAGAAAACTCAAAAACTCAACTCATAAAACTCAACAGGGCTGTTCACACTTTCGCCTGTTGATTTTTCAACTACTCAACTTAAAACAAGCGTGAATACCCTAATTATTTCTTATATGGTGTGTATATATCTTGAGGTCCTTGTGAATGTCAAAAATTAAGTTTTTCAAATATCTTTATTCGTTGCCGAGATATGTCTTGTCAAACAAATATCGTCCTAACTATATTGCTATCGATATGTAAATATGTAAAAATCATCAAAATCGAAATGATCAAAGTGTAGAGGCTAGTGGGTTGAATTCGGCAGAATTTTTTCGTAGACTTTTAATATTGAAAGTTGTGTCGTTTATGGCATTGAATTAGCTCCATTGTGTCAAAGTTTTAGATCGATAAAGATTTTTTTGTCAGGTAGATTAGTCTCCGAGCAAAAAATGCCAAAGGGAAAAGAGCACTTCTTTTGTCGATTTTCACTGACTTCAACATTTCCAACAAATAATCAGAACTTGGAATCGGTTTACGGGGATTTCGCTTTTTTTGTAAGTTCTCGGCATTTTATTATTATTTGGCTCATTTTGACACTTCCCGATTCACCCCGAATCGACTTTTTCGAAACTGGTGGCTTGCAAAAATCAAAACGAATCCTTTAACATTTGCTTATTATATTTTACAAACTTAAAAAAAAATATTTTTAGCTAAAATGTACAATTTTGTTTTTTAAATTTTCGTGTTTCATATTAAATTTAATTATGCTTAAATAATATTGGTTTGTTGTTAATGCAAATCTTCATTAAGTAGACAGCGCTACCTAGCGGAAAAAAAAATTATTTATTAAAATACGGTCACACTTAAAGTAAAACTTGATGATGGCAATGATCACAACGACTTAAAAACGTTTTTCATTTAATAAAGTAAAAAGCAAAAATTAAAGATTAATTTGATTTAGGTGTTTGTCGGAAATCTCTAGACGGCATTTTCTTAATTTTACCACATCATTAGAAATCTGTCTGTCAAAAACTTAAAGAATTGATTTTTTGCACTTTCAATAATATATCTGCAAAATTCGCAGTCATCTTTTGTCATGAATTGAATTAAATTTCGTTTAAAAGAGATTTCCGGCACACCACTAATTAAAGTCCTTAAAGCCACTTTGAGGCCTATTGATAAAGTCTCATTTTATAACCAGAGCAAAGAGTAATATGCATGGAGAGCAATGTCCTTTCTGATATGCTCATCGCTTGACTGTTGACTGTCTCGACATTGGAGTATGTGCCTGGTCTATGCAGCTGTGTGTATGTGTGTGTAAGGATTGGATATCCTGGGCTGTTTGTTTGCCAGCTCACCAATGTCATTTTGTTTGTTTTTCGCATGCGCGTCGCCTGGCGTCGCTGCTGGCACTATAGTTGGCGTCGGCGTTGGCGTTGGCGCTGGAGTTGGCCCCGTTAAGGCAAGTTAATGCGTCATGGTTATCTTTGCCTGGTCATCATCCATCGTATCGATGATGCGACCCAACAACAACAGGCATCAACAACACCTAGTCTCCTCTCTCTGATACTCTGACTCTCCGTCTGCTCGACTGGCTCAGTGCCTGATTGCCTGCCGCCAGCTGCTGTACGTTGTACGCGCTGACTTTCATTGTTGTCATGGTCATCATCATTCTCGGCGTCATTCCTGTTGTACATTTGTGGATGAGTATATTGACTGTGTCCAGAAGCATGTCCTGCAGATGTGGGTATGGTGACGCTTAAGGCTACTTTTGCTTATTTTTGCGCCTTTTAAGATTTTGCAATACAAAAGCGAAGCTTCTACGTGGGCTGCCTTTTAAAATTTACAAGAAGAGTTGGAATCTCATAATAATAAGCATTTTTCAGAGTTTGTAGAAATTTTTGAAATACTTTTGCTCCTGTGTGAGAGGCAGCTAGAAAGCATGCCTTAGGAACTCATAAATTACAAAACTTCCAATGGAGTTGAAATCAGAAGTATCAAGGAATGAACTCTTGACTACAGGATTTGATGCAACTTTCCTTTCCGAGAATGCGCAGAAATTGATAGATGGATTTTTGAAATAAACCTTGAAATCGCTTTTAAAATTGTCAGCTAAAATCATTAATGATAGATTAATCCTAATGACATATGTGACAAATCGATTATCTGCGCGAACTTATCTCAACAATTCTTTTCGTTATGTGACGATATTCAAATCATTTCACTCTATCTACAAGTTTTACCTATTTTTCAAAAATTTGACACCTTCCAACGGAAAATTCTGAAATATTCGTACATCTTATATATAAAAAATGCGTAACAATAACAAAATTAAAAATTATGCAATTCAAAAGGTATAATCGAGGAAATAAAAATCGAAGAGAAATGTAAAAAATGAAACTAGCCTAAGATCTATATAATCGGCTAGAACTATCGATGCTATGGAACCATGTACGACAGTTCCAATTTTCACTCAATCACACTTTTGTTCGAGCACAAAATTTTTTACTCAAAGTTTTTCGTTTGCGTTCAGTTACGTCCTTTTTGACATTTTTTGACAGCGATGTCTGAAATCAAAAAAAAATGTATGGTGTTTGTTGTTAAATATTGACTTTTCTTTGCAACAATAACACGGGTCTACAAATACCGGGGTCATGTCAGTTGTTGGAAAGCTAAGGGTCATTTCCGATGTAATTTGCTGCGTAGAATCCGAATCCGGGGTCAGAATTGGGCCATCACGTCAGGATTTTGAGATATTTGAGGTTATGTACCTGCGTAATAGTTAATCCGAAAACTTTTTTTTTAATGAATAAAAATTTCTGAAATCCTTTTCTTGTAAACCCAGATAGCTGCATTATTACAGTATTTATATTTACATGGGAATTTTTTTTTAAAAAAAAGAGGCGCATTTTGTACAAAGCAGCTTTTAAATAAATATAAATTTTAGAATACATTTTTTTTCTAGAGGAAATCATTTTAGAAAAGAAGTTAGGCGCCTTGTACCAAGTAAATTTCGAATAAATGTAAACATCTATTCTTGTATTCGGATATCAAGTTTTTTTGCACTGATAGTAGTTCTATTGTTTGTCTGTATATGTTGTAAAAAATAAATCGCTGGCGAGATTGACATTGGGAAACGACGATTGACGTGCTCACGAATTTTCATCCAGCAGTAGTCGTGATTATTCGTACATTGTTCCATAGCAGCTACTTTTCTTACTCGATTTTGTAGATCTTAGGCTCGAAATGTTCGTAAAAGAATTCTCAAAGCTTAGCAAAATGAAAAAAAAAATTTTTAAAAAAAAAGCAAACTAAAAATTTTAAATTTTGAAAAATGGTCGAAAATGTCACATTTTTTAAACTTTGGTTGCTGGTAACTCCAAAATTTTTGACTCAATCTTCACACAAGGCCACATCAATACCTTTCGATCTAATGGTATTTTTTGACGGCAAAAACATTTCATTCACGAGATATTCACAAATAACTGAAAACAGGAACCAAAAACATGTTTTTCGAAAAAATCTTGAAAACGATTCTTTAGAAAAAAAATTAAATGTCATGCTCGTGTTTCTCAATTAAGGGCCATACGCAGCACGCAAAAATTCCGCACCAAACGTCAAAACTTCAAATATCCCAAAAAAGGGAATTTTTTTTATATATGAAGTTTTGACGTTTGGTGCGGAATTTTTACGTGATGCGTAAGGGCCTTTACCCTAAAAAACACGTTTATACGAAAGATCATTTTTCGTGTAAACTAGTGTAATTTGTTCAATATTTTTATTTTATTTCCCACGCCTAAAAAAACAACGCTCGATCGGAAGTTTCTGACATAGATGTTAAAATGATCCAATTATAAGCGTAAAATCCAGAGTATTAGAGCCATCACCACACAGCTTTCCCTTTTCTCTAGCTGCCCCAGTTGTTGTTCTTTTTTGTTGCAGTTGCAACACCCGCTGTTGTTGTTGTTGTTGCCACACGTAAATGAAGAATGATGAACCGGCGGCATCCAGTTGTTTGGCCCCAGTATATCACTACTGAAATATTTTGTCATCTTCAACGTGCGCGCTACTCGTAAATGGGATTTATGCACGTTTGAGTGTTGCACTTCATCTCTTTTTGGTGGCGCTGCTTGCTTTGGTGTCTATTGAAGTCTTCCACGTCATGGCCATGCAGCTTCTTGTCTAGCTGCCGTTGGTTGCTTTTGTTGCATCTTCAAGTTTAATGTTAATTGGAAATTTTTAGCAATTTTTGCTTACACCCGCTGATCGATATTGTTGTTGTAGCAAACACTATTCTCGTTGTTGTTGTAAGTTATTGTTATTTTGCATTGTATTGAGCAATCGAGAAATTTGCTATACAAAATATGGATTTATGTCAGTGGCAAGAACAACAACAACAAGAACAAGAACAATAGATATCCCGGACTAGCAGAGACTATAGCAATGTCATTGCAGTCAACCAACGTTACAGCCATTATGCGTTATGCTCTGTCTCAGTTGCTCGCTGCTGCCATGGCACAGTGGTTACTGATATCAAAAAAACCTGATGAAAATTTTTTAATCAAAAGAAAAAGAACAAATTATGGCTTGAAAGTGTCTGAATCTGTCGAGTTGGTTTAAAAATATTCTTTCCCCAAGAAATACTCGGCTTTTGAAAAAAAAGTTTAGTGAAGTAAATTAATCGATCGGGCTACGGAAAACTAAGCCGAACATTTTATTCGGATTGGTTTTGAAACGGAATTTTCACCAAAACAATTTTTATACCCTGTACCGTATGGTACAAAGGGTATATTAAGTTTGTGCAAGCCGAAAATGTATGTAACATACAGAAGGAGACGTCGGAGACCCCCCAAAGTTACCTAAAGTATGATCAGGGTGACTAGAGGTGTCGATATACCCATGTCCGTCTGTCCGTCTGTCTGTCTGTCTGTCTGTCTGTCTGTATGAACGCCTAGATCTCAGAGATGGTAGGAGCTCGAACAACCAAATTATCAGATTAGATGCGTTATTATGTCAGGGGATGCAAGTTTATTTTATATTTTGGATATCGGGGATATATTATATAGCTCCCATAGGGGTGTTTCACAGGACCTCGAAAACCCTAAAAGTTTTAGATAAATAATTCGTTTGCTTATGAAGATATCGTAACCAAATTTGGTACTCAAAAGTTTTTTAGAGTTTTTCCCAATCACTGTACCAAATTTTATCAAAATTGCTTGACTATATCATATAGCTCCCATTGGACCGATCGTTCAAAAAAACGTTTTTTGCACATAATTCATTGTATTTCGTTTGTTTGTGAAGATATCGTAACCAAATTTGACACTCGGAAGTGTTTTAGAGTTTTCAATCATTGTACCAAATTCGATCAAAATCGATTGACTACATATATCATATAGCCCCCATAGGACCGATAAAAAAATAAAAAAAATATGCATTATTTCAAAAAATAATTTAAATTCAACATCTTGAGGCGGTTCGACTTTTTACTTGCATCATTTTTTCTATTAACAAAAGTATTTACTTGCAATCGTCATAAGTTTTTCTGTTAAATTTATATTTAATTATCTAAGTTAAAAATTAGTACTTAAAAAAGCTACAAAAATATGGCCCACCAATTTTTGTATATGAGGAAGCTTGTTGTTCTAGATTGTTCTACATGAAAGCAGACATGATCATATAATTTTTTCAAAGGAAAACAGAAAACAGGTGTGCTATAAAGTGATAAGGAAACATTTTTGCGACAAGGAAGACTTATGAAGCTCACGAGGGTCGGCCAAACAATATAGAAATAGTTTTTGTTATGTTCGTAGAATGATAACTGGAGAGATTCTACTCTGTTTTAAAGCCGAACAACGTGACAAAAATATAAACAGATATAAATTATTAATAAGCTCTTGAATTAGTTCTAACTGGGAAAATAATTGTTAAAATATTGTTTTTGCCGCTAGGTGGTGTGACAAAATGTCTTTTGTCATCGTTTATGTAAATAAGAATTTTTATACATAGGCCAAAAAAAAACAATCTTGGATGTCTAATTTAGTCCTTTTTGTAACGCCAATATTAAGTTTTTGAAATAAAAAGGAAAAAATGCTGAAGTGTACCACTTACTTATTTCGCTCTGAAAAAATTTTATTTATTTAATTTTTATAAATTCCTATTAAATGTTTAATTTTTTGGTTTTTTGTATATTATTTGTTTTGTTATGAAGTTATTCTAAACATAAAAAATTAATTTTTACTTAGCTACGAAACGAAATTGGGTGTACCACTCACTTATTTCGTATAATTTATTTGACAAATCAATGATCTGCGAGAATTTATCTCATCAATTCTTCATTCAAATCATTTCACTCTATGTACAAGGTTCATATATTTTTCAAAATTTTTTCCCGGTTGAAGAAGAGTAAAATAAACACCATCGATCGGAAAATTCTGAAATATTCGTAGATCTTATACATAAAAAATGCTTAGCAATAACAAAAATAAAAATGATACAATAATAATTGTTTTCGCCGCTAGGTGGAACATCACATCAAGTGACAAAAGTTCTTTTATCATCATTTATGTAAATATAAGTATTTCAAACCAAGGGTCGAATCAAGTTTAACATTTTAGAAGAAGAACGCATACTGATATTGCATTTGGACAGAAGCGAGCAGGTAGCAAATCCACTTAGTCTTAAGAAAAAATATTTTTTACCCCCTCCTGCATAAAACTCAACCACTGTGCGCGGCTTCTGCTTCAGCTGAGCTTGATGGCTGGGGCAATGCATCACTGATTATGAAAAGCTTGCTAAAAGCTGGACTCATGATATATTGCTTTTGTTGTTGCCGCCGTCGCTGCCGCTGCTGCTGCTGCTGATGTTGTTGTTGTTGCCACTGACACTATTGTCATTGCTTGTTGTTGCTGTATCATTGCAGCTGCAGTGCCTCTCACTCCATCTGAAGTTGCCACAAACATAAGCATCATGACAATGATGAAGTTTTATGCTTTGGTACCTGCAACATTTTCAACGCTTTTTCGGTTGATGGCAGCGCAACTAATGCGACAACAATAAGCAACATCGCAACACCAGAGACAACAACAACAGCAACAATAATAACTGTAGCAACTGCAATGAAAATTCTGTGAACGTTGACAATTGCAGACGGTAGCAATAACTTTATATAACCATAACAATTCCAAGCTTTGATTGGTTTGCCGCACGATTGCTTTAGATTGACACCAAAATTACAACAACAACGCCAACAACAACAAGAAGATGTTGTGGTTTGAAGTTGTCAGTGCAAACAGGTATAAACCTTAGTTAGGTATAGATACATATAGACTTCGTCATAAATGATTGACTTTGGCATATTGTACACTATGAGAGAGATTTTTAATTTTATTATAGAAGTTAGAAAATATACGGTTGACACCTCCATCAAGCAGTCTTACCACGATACAATCCCAAGTGAATATCTGAATTTCTGCATCTGCACAAAAACAGGGTGGTAAGAGCAGTTGTAACAGGTAAGTGAACCCAAGGCCTAATAACCAATTGTCTGCACGTTTCCCACCACGACACCTGTAGTAGCTGTGGTGACGAGGAAAAGATAGAAAGCATCCAATATTTTCCATGCAGCTAGTAACTTGGAAAGTCAGCCTTTGAAGATCAGGGCTGTTGGACAAATTTTCCTACATGGCTCTGTTTATTAAGTTTTCAAAATGAGCAGATTATATAGATACCGACCACCCGAGCACCGGTTATCCCGGCCAACTTCAAGCCCTCGCCAACTTCCCCCTCCTCCCGTTTATAATTATTGGGCATTGATCTCATGGTCTCTTAGAAATTCTTTATACTACAGTTGGGATCGAGACCAAAATACATCAGGTAAGTTTTTTCAATTTTGAAGAAAATGAGATCTGTCTGCTATCTGTATATTGCAGCAACTAGAAATGGAATCCAGCCGCGAATTCTAAGGGTAAGCATTTAAATTATGTGGAATTTTTTCACGAATCTTAAATGTCTTTTTTGTGTTCTTTTTTTGAAAGCAAATTGTTAACTTTCACATATTTTTAGGGATTGCTAAGAATACTGGATATCTGACAATGATCCTAATAATTTATTTTTTTTTTTTATATAAAGCTAGCTTATACTTAAAAAGATATAAACTAACAGTTACAAAAATAGAAAGCCATGGCTACCGGGGCCTTTAGCTAACTAATTTTAAAAGTGTAGGGTGTAAAATTGTATTATTGTTAAATGCTCTTTTACTAAAATTAAGTGTGTAATATTGTAATTAAAGCTATTTAATTCTAAATTATGTGGTAAATTTTACATTTTTTGATGAAATCTAATATTAGTTTAGAGTTGCTTGGGTTTGGGTATGCGATAACAGAGAGGGGGTTTTGGTTTAGGAAAATGGAAGAACGGTGATGGGATAAGGCTGGGCAGGATGCTATTATATGCGTAATGTTTATGGGGGAGTTGTTACATAGTGGACAGGTGTTACTAAGTGTTGAATCTATGTAGTGAGCATTAGTTAATTTTGTATGACCAAGCCGGATTCTTGTAAGTTTTACTTGGTCAAGTCTTGAAAGATTATTATAATTAATGGGGTAAGTGCTATGGCTGTTGTTTAATAGTCTATACCAGTTCGAAGAGTGCTGAAGTAGAGTTTTATGATTATTATTGGAATATTTTTTTAGGGATGAAGAGACGTCGTTATAAGAAAGGTTTGGAGTATATATGAGGGGAAGATTAGTAGCAGATTTCGCTGATCTATCAGCTAATTCGTTGCCTGAAATGCCAGAATGGCTAGGAACCCAAAGTAATTTAAATTTAGGAAATTTGTTCATAATAAAGTATCTGATTGAAACGGCGTAAAAGTTGCTATTGAATTCATTAGCAATAGCTTTGATTGCTGAGAGTGAGTCAGAGCAGATGATAAAATTGCCACGTTTATTTGAAACTATTTTCATAGCTTCGTGGATAGCTATTATTTCTGCTGCAAAAACTGAGGAGTGAAGAGGAAGAAGACCTAGTTTGAAAATTTCAGTGTCAGAAGTGATAGAATACGCAGTAATGTTATCTTTTTTAGATCCGTCAGTATAAACAAAATTGTAGCTGTTGTTGATGTTTTTATAGTTGAGAAAGAGTTGATGATATATATTCAAGGAGGTATTTGGTTTATTGTAGATTGAAAGAGATAGATCAATAGACTCGGTTATATTTTGCCATCTGAACACTTTCATTTTGATAGTTTTGGATGGGAGGTAGGGAAGGTTCAGATACTTGCAGAGATGAATTATTCTGTCAATTGTGCTTGGGTACTTATACTCTCGTTTGTTGGGCTTAATAAGGTATCTCAATGGGGAGTCAAAGGAGTTAATAAGGGTCTTAGACAGTTTACCTGTTAAAAAGATGCATCTATTGTGGATTATGTGAATATTAGATTCGATAAGCATATTATTAATCGGTGAAGTTCGGAATGCACCGAGTGCTGATCGGATTGCAGAGTTTTGGATTGTATTTAGTTTATTAAGTAGGGACATAGGGGCGCGACCATAGATTGGAAGGCAAAAGTCTATTTTAGATATAAGTATTGATTTAACTATTTGAGTTAGTGTGCATGAGCTGCAGTTGTATTTAATATTAGAAAGGAGTTTAATGATGTTAAGTGGCTTAGTAAGGTCAGTAGCCAGCTTAGCTATATGAGCACTCCAGTTGTATTTGCTGTTGAGAGTGAGACCTAGGATACGAAGTGAGGTCACGGACGGAATACTGAAGGAACCAGTATATATTGTGCATGAACAGTTACGTTTGCGGCAGATGTGCATGTGTTCTGATTTAGAAGAAGAAAGGGATGCGCCAGAATATGCACACCAGTTATTAATATCAGCAAACAATTGGTCCAAGTGAACTATAGGATTCTTTTGCTTATTGAGGTCTAAAATAATTTGGAAGTCGTCTGCATATGCACAGAATTTTATTTCTTTGTGGATGGCAATTACACTGGCTAGTTTATTGTAGGAAATAAGAAAAAGGATAACAGAGATAGGGGAGCCTTGAGGGATGCCGTTCTGAAGAGGGAAATAGTTAGAAATAGTTTTGCCATTTTTGACAACTATTTTTCGGTTGGACATAAAGTGGAGAACATAAGAAAGAATATATGGACCTACTTTCCATTCTCGAAGTTGGTGGATTATGGAGTGGATGCCAATTTTATCATACGCTTTCGCAAAATCAAGAGAGATTATTGATAGGTGACGCTTTGTAGATAAGGCTCTAGTTGCAAAATGGTCTATAAAAAGCAGACTATCAAAGACTGACTTACCCTTCTTGAAGCCAAATTGATTTTTATGGATAAGATTGTTAGAAGTAACAAACCACCATAGCCGCTTAGCAATTATTTTGTCCAGTACTTTAGCTAAGCACGGGTTTAGGGAAATTGGCCTGTAAGATTTAGGGTCTGTTTTACATTTGTTTGGCTTAAGGATAGGAATGATTAAGCTTGCTTTATATACTTGGGGAATTACTGATTTGAAAATAGTATTAAAGTGTTGAAGAATACGGTATTTGAATGAAAGGGGTGTGTTCTTAATCATGGGATAGGAGATACGAT
The DNA here is from genome assembly GCA_949987675.1 of Chymomyza fuscimana. Classification (NCBI taxonomy): domain Eukaryota; kingdom Metazoa; phylum Arthropoda; class Insecta; order Diptera; family Drosophilidae; genus Chymomyza; species Chymomyza fuscimana. Next base: position 41,072,691 of record OX465088.1, on the reverse strand, counting down.
CTATACCCGGTGAAAAGCCTTTAAGGGAATTAAGCGATGAGAGTAGTTCCAGCAGTGATATGTCTTTTTCTATTTCAAGGGCTGATGTCGATGGTTGGGGATAAGAGTGAGAGTTAATAACATTTTGTTTGTTTAAACAGAATTGAGGGGAGAAATTGCAGTCATTGGCTTCTTCTGACCAGATTGTAGCAAATGAATTGGCAATTTTGTTGGGATCTGTTGTGAGTGACTGTGTGGTGGGAAGTATTATGCTGTGGATGTTTTTTATTGGGAATTGACCGCTAAGTCTTTTTATGTTTGACCATAATTTAGCAGAGTCGGAGCCGGGTCGGATTTCAGAAGTAAATTCGGTAAATGATTTTCTTTTAGCGTCTCTAATTGCTCTTCTGAATATGGCATTGGCTTTTTTGAATTCAATTATGTTTGTGGAATTTATTTGCCTCTTTAAAAGGGACCATTTTTTATTTTTGACCTTTTTTAATGACGAAAGGTGTTTGTTCCACCACGGAACAGTATGATGGAGGCAGAAAGTTGAGTTTTGCGGGATGGAAAAGTGGGCGCTTTGAATAATAGTTTTTTTGATTAATGCTGCTTCTTTGTTAATATTGATACTTACAGGGTAAGAGTTAGCAAATTTACTAACTAAGTCTGCAAACATGTCCCACTTGGCAGCAGTAAGTTTGAAAGACGGTTTAGCAATGTGCCTTGAGGGGTTAGGATTGGGGAAGAGCGTTATGAGAATGGGGAAATGGTCACTACCAAAAAGGTCGTCAATAACTTCCCATCGAGCTACAGGGGCTAGGTTGGCTGAAATAAGAGAGAGGTCAATATGTGTGAAGGAGTGGTGGGTAGAATAATGTGTCGGAGATTTATCATTAAGTAACACATAGTCCGATCTGGTTATGAAGTTGTGTAATATATTACCTCTTGCATTACTGTTGGGGGAACCCCAAAGTGGGTGCCAGCTATTAAAATCACCCAGAATAAGGGTGGGAATGTTTTGAGGACTAAGCATATTGTTGAGGTTATTATTGTTAAAATGTTTGTTCGGAGGTATATACGATGAAATGATATTTAGTTTAACATTTGATTCTGCTGAGATGCCGATAGCTTCAAAGTCAGAGTTAAGGTTTAATTGTTGGAAACTAATTGAGTTATGAATCAACAGAGCAACACCACCGAAGGAGTTGGAGCTATTGAGTTCCAAAAGCGAAAAGTTAATAGGGATGGGAAGGGGGATTTTGGTTGAAAGGTGAGTTTCTTGGAGAGCAACAATATGTGGGTTGTATTGCTTCATAAGCATTTGCAACTCACTAAAATTATTTCTGTAGCCTCTTATATTCCATTGAATAATCTTAAGCATTTAACAATAAAAAGAGTTAAAATTAAATAAAATTAAAGTTGATGGAGTGAAGAAAATGAGTTGAATGCGAGTGTCTTATAACTAGTGGATTGTCTTATCTTTGTATAAATTATTGACAGAGTGTTTGGATATGTGATTTTGATCTATTTTGATTTTAGACTTAAGTGGTATAGTTAATTTTTTTGACTTATTGGAGTTGGTTTTAACATCTTTAGAGGATTTGGCGTGAGAGCAGGATGGATGTTCATCAGATAATGTAGAGTCCATAACGTTGTTTCCACTGGAATTTGCTGTTTCACTTTGAATATGTGGTGATTTAGGGCTTAGGAAGGTATCTGATTCGCTTGAGGTGTCTTCATAAGAAGTTATTTTTCTTTGATGATTGGGGGTTGATTTATGTAGATCATGATTTGTTTGCATAATAATTGATAAAGGCTTTGAAATTGAATTGTTTGAGAAGTCCTGGGTATTAGTTGGTGTGGTTTGGTGGGAGGATTTTATAGATGTGGTGGCTGCTGCATGTGCGTAAGTTGTTGATTGGTGGGTATGACGGGAATGATAGATCCCAAGAGCAGTTTTGTAGTCAACTTTATCTAAAATTTTAATCGCAGTTATTTCTTTTTGTTTAATAAAGGCTGGGCATGACTTGTCTAAAGGGCTGTGTTTGGCGGTGCTGAAAGGTTCATTTTTGCAGTTTATGCAAGCTTTTTCGTTTAGGCAACGTTCTTCTTCGGTTATGTGTTGCTCAGCGGAGCAGTTGAGACAAGATTTGGGGCTTTTACAGGATGAAGTGGGGTGTCCAAAACGGAGGCAGTTGCGGCATCTAAGAGGAAGCGGAATGTAGGGACGAACATTGACTATTTCATACCCAATTGAAATTTTTTCTGGCAGGTTGATTGAAGCAAATGTAAGGATGATAAGTTCCGTTTCTTTGAGGCCGTCTTTGTCAGATTTCTTAATTTTGTAGACATCAGTTACGTTCTGCGATTTAAGTTCAAGCTGGATCTCCGATTCAGGAATATTCCGTAGATCGTTGGAGTAGATGACACCCTTGGTGTAGTTTTGAGTATTGTGCATAGAGGCAGTAACCAGGTGATTTCCAAATTGTGTAAGTTTTAGCAACTTTTGTGCTTGAGTAAAATTTTTGGTTTTAATTAAAAGGGGACCAGCTCTTGTTTTCTTGCATGAGACAATTTCGCCGCCGCAAGTATAATCAATAATTTTTTTAATTAAGAATGGTGTAACATTTTCAAAACTGACATTGTCATTTCTTTTAATAACTATATACTTGGGCTCATTTATTGACGTTGTGTTGAAGGCGCCCGAATTATCCGGTGGTCTAGACATTGTTTTTGGTATAGGGCTGATGCCCAGTATACACAATTATTTAGTTATCGAGTTATATGTTTTTTTATTTTTTAAGTCAAAATAATAATATTAGCTTGCGGCAATATGCACGCACAAGAACAGTGTGTACACACAGTATATAAGACAGTGTGTACACCCTGTGCAAAGATGTCAGCGGAGTCTTAGAAATGCACTGTCACTGTCACAATTTTCTTTTTGGTTTTTTGGTTTTAAACTTATGTTTATTGGTAATTCAAACGCAAAGTATATTTATAATTGAATGCAAACATTCACAAATGCACAACGATAAGCCGTATATGCCACAAAAGTGGACTTGTCCATAAATTTTAATTAAATAAAACTTGGTTTTGCGCACGTAAAATTTATTGACCGAATAGATGTTAGCGCTGCCAACTCACGTCAAAGACTGATCCTAATAATTAATTTTGTCAGATCTAATTAACTTGGGTTATCCTTCACAAGGGAACTAATGGAGAATAATTTTCATTTATTCAAATAGACAAGCCTCTATAGGTCGCTATCATCTTGGAGCATCTCTTCTAGGATGGTCAAAGAATGCCATAATTACCTACAACTCCTATCTTCCCTTAACAATGTCATGTTATGTTGGGTGCCTGGACACTCAGGAGTGGATGGAAACGCGATCGCTGGTGATCTAGCCTCAAACCCCACTACATCTCCTGCGCCCTTCTATGGTTAACAAATGGGCTGCAAGGGAACATAGGAGATACTGGTTATCTTTACCGGGGCTGCGACACGCAAAAAGATAAAGCTAGATAAAAGGCCTTAGGGGCCGCACCCAAATTACGTGACCCAATTTTTGCACTTTTTGACCCCTCTGGTCTCTCTCTGGTCGCAGTGCCGCATCTCTTTGTGAGGAACCCATGAAAAGGAATGGGAAACAAAAAAGTTAACTTAAGTTGAGAGCCATTATCCGGTATTTAAATCTAATAGTCGATATATACCAAAACACAGCTTAAACAATTCGAAAATTAAATTGCTAAATCGAATTTTCGTTTCAGATACTATCTCAAGGTAAATTAGGAAACCTTACTCTGTCTTTAAGAAGGGCTGGTTCTTTTTTCGAGCTCGCTGTGTTAGAAACTCAATCATTTTGTAGAATCTTCAAACAAATCTCGAAAAAGTTAAAAAATATATGGAAAAGATGCGACAGTCTCAAATCGATACATGTACATTATTTTTTTTAAAGCAGCACCTTAAAGTCTGTTGAGAGATTTGTCTTAGTTGGGAATCCATCAAACCTTGATGCAACTCTGCAAAAAAGTCATCATAGAGCAAGCTGTGAAAAGTCAGACTTTTATATATATGTATTCCTAGACTACTGTAGAGCTTAATTTTGCCTTTACGAGTAGTCGCCCCTAGGAGGAGCATAGGGCAGTTTAAAACCATTTCTTCCAAGCTCTCAAGAAATTCATAACATACCATCATCTCAACGAAGAACGGCTAAATCTTATACATCAAGTGAGGGAACACCCTTGTCATCTTACTTGAATCTCAGTAGTTATTGCCCGTTATTGTGATGTGGAATAAAAAAGTAGTCCTTACAATTCTTGAAATGACTTGAGCTAAGAACTCTATGAGATTCTTAATGGCACAATACTTCCATCTGACAACTCATCCATTGCGTTGTCTCTGGAACCACATCTCCAACAGTTCTTGGTCATCCGTCTAGGCAATAACAATCTGTTAACAGTGAGCGAAATCTGATCCCGATTATAATCTGCACCAATCTAACTGACACACTCTTCTTACTTTCTTCTCAAAAAAGTTCTCTTTTTTGCAAAGCCGTTTAGATTATAATGTGTCTCATCACAGATAATTAGAATCAAATAATTGTAGCCAGTTCATAGTAAACTATGAGGTCCTAGAAGACGTGGACCACTTCTGTTACCTAGGGTGCGTCATAACCAAGGTCGTTGGATCCTCAGCAGACATTGACAACCGCATAAAAAAAGGAAAGCAAGCGTTTGGATCCCTCCAGTCTATATGGAAGTCGAATCAGCTTTCGACTCTGACGAAATTGAAAATTTTTGACTCAAATATGTTGATTATTTTATATGGATGCGAAACATGATATGCTAACCCTCGCCTCTTGTAACCATCTAAGCCCTTCATCAATCGATGTCTTCGCAAAATACTCCGCATCTTCTGGCTACAAACAATAACAATAATGACGAGATTCGAGCGCGAACCAAACAAATTCCAGCAATTAAAAAAAGCAAATGGGTCGGACCTTACACAAACTGCAATCGGGAGGAATCCCCAAGGACAATGAAGACGCAGAGGCAGGCCAGCTCTCACATGGCGCAGACAAGTTGAGCTGGAATTGGAAGGTCTAGGATAGAACTGGCACCAAATTAAGCAGATGTCTAGCGATCGCCAACAGTGGAGTTGATTTGTAACGATCTTCTGGTCCTTGTAGGACTTATAGGAACTTATATATATCTCAATTTGTAAAAATCGTTAAACAATATCAGAGTTGCCACTTGACATAATCAGAGTTATTTCAGCTGTCGAATCTCAAGCCCATCCACAGCAACTCTAGTTATCGATAGAAAAAACACGTTTCTTAAAAAGCCCACTTCAAAAGGCAACAAAACATTTGTGTTTTATTTTTTGATTCAGATGCTCGATGTAAACTAGATTTCGTTGACATATTCCAAAAAAAAAAAGATTCTACTCCAGCGATCACCAACAGACATTGAAACTACTTGTAAGAATATTCCATAAAATCGCTCTTAAACATCAATTGCTGGGCTTACCGCCAGCTGATTCTACTACATAGGGTTTAAGAGAACGCGCTGCTGTTGCCGACAAGCTCTCCTTATTTTGCACCACGAGACGGTGTACACGTTTCTTGGCCTGCACACTTGGCACCATATACTGATAACCGCTAAAGAATGGATGATTTAGTGCCTCTTCGGCGGTAATGCGCTTTGCAGGATTCACTTCCAGCAAACGCTCAAGCAAATCATAGGCCGTTAAGGGAAATATGTCCACTTCGTCGTAGGGTTCCAGAACATGGTTCGAGGACTTGCACACACAATTGTAGGTAGCCTGCTCACATTGACGACAAAGCTCAATGCTGCCATCGGAACGCCGATGGCGTCTTTGCATGTCGGAGGCCAGAAAGACCTCACTATGACGAAAGCGCATGCATAGGCGACGCAAATCTAGAGGATGCACCTTCTGTGAAAGCACGACCAATCTGTCCAGCATAAAGGCCGTTTTGCGCACAACCAAATCACCAAAAACATTCATAATCTCCGAGAGCGCAGCACAGTCGCTTGGCGCTTTGAAGAAAGGATGCAGCGTAGAGAGCAGTGAAAGCATTATGACACCCGCAGCCCAAATATCCACGGCCGTGGTTTGATTTGGATAACGCAAAAGCACCTCGGGTGGTCTATAACCAGGCGTGCCTGCACGACTGGCATGCAGCTCCTTGCAGGCCTTGCTATTAGTCGAGATGACATAATTGTTCGGATCTCCAGGAAGTGTAACGTGACGCAAGCGATTGATAAGACGCAGCGTATCCGCCTTCTGATTGGACTGTTCCTGATGCGTTAGACTATTATAGGTCTTGGAACGACGTTCCTCAAACGTTTGCTTTCTAGAAGGCAGGCTAACGAAAGTTTTATCCGCGCTTAGACCACCACCAGTGGCACGCACTTGCTGCATAACCTGCTGCTCCTTGTTTAGCGCCTCCGCGGCTTGCTGCTCCTCCAGCGAAGTTGTGCCATCCACTGTGCCGGCCCTAAGCATGAACTCCTTGGACGCTTCCATGTGGCTAGCCAGTGCAGTGGCGCATGTCTCACTAGCTGGTATCACGTTGCCATCCTCGCCCAAATGCTGCGCCAGTCCAAAGTCACAGAGCAGAAACTGCCGCGTATGTCTATTAAAGAGTATATTACTCGGTTTGACATCCCGATGTATGACATTGAACTTGTGCACACGACGCAGTGCAACCAACAAACTGTACATATAGTTCATGATCTCGTAGAGCGACAGATTGCGATAGATATCATGGAAACGATGGTGACTCATGTAGGGCATGATAAAGGCTATATTATCATTGGAGCGTATGCAGCTATTAATGCCTATGACATTGTCCACGCCGCCAATGCGATACATGCACTCCAGTTCACGTAAAATGCGCTCCGGATGATTGGTGGGATTATGATGCTTGATGGCAAAGCGACGTCGATGCGCCTCGTTCAGATCACGTTCCCGTTGTAGCGTGCCCAGCAGCACTGTGCTAAAGGTGCCACTGCCTATGCGGCAATGCACATCGAAGATCTTGTCTATCTCGGGTATGCTGTCCTGTAGCTCCGTGAGCGCTTCCTCGTTCTTTTCGTGTTCCTGCAGTGTACGCTGTTGCATGGTAGTCAAGCCGGTCAGATGACGTCGACTTAGACACGGTGTTGTGGTTATGTCAGAGTCATCAGCCTTGGGCGCATGATGCAGCACGGTAATGCGCTTATTTGGTGTGCCAGGCAGTATATAGCGACTGCTTGTTGCCGTATGTGTCGGCAGCTGTTTGGTCAATGTTGCGCCAGTTGTAGCTTGCTCCGTGCTGAACTCCCGCTGGTAGCTACTGGTGGTGGGCTTCTTCTGTACGATCGTAGGTTTGCTCAAGGTTTTGCTTTTCGTAGCAGCCGTTGCATAGGTTGGAATCCGGCTTGAGATAGTTGTGGATTTTGTTGCAGCTACTGAGGTACTTTGTTTGCACGTAATTACCGCAGGTCTTGCCAATTGTCGAACTTGCTGTCTTTGAAGCTGCATCTTGTGATGATTCGACTTGGTTTCCATGGCTAAGGACTTTTTTAAGAGAGATTTGAGGCAAGTGGCTCGCCAGTACACAAAAATTTCGTTTGTTTTGTCGAATTTCAGAAATTTTGTGATTTTAAATGATTTTACTTGTATATTTGAAAAAATACAAAAATTAATGAGTTAAAATGGAATGCTTATCAGCGCACTAAACTAACACTAAAACAAATATATAAAACTTGTTTGTCAATATAAAGCGAAGCTGAAAAATTTTATTCATTTGAGTAACTGAATTACGGCTCTTGAAAAAGGCACTAAGTGTTCTTAAGCCTGGCGTCTCATCACTCGTCAAAACGACGACGAACAATTTTCTTCAACATCCTTTTTTTAGTCTCATTTTTCATACGGCTTTAGTTGTTGTCAAGATCTTAGTGTAATAGTCTGCGCTCAAAACGTCGTCAAAATGACGAGCGATGTATTTTGTGTAAGTTTTTTTTTTTTTCGTGCTAGTTAATGTTCATTTTTCTCTATTAAGGCCCATACGGGAATTTTTTTTTGGTAATCCAAAAAAGGGAATTTGTTTTTTGTATTAAGTTTTGACATTTCCTGCGAAATTTTTGCGTGCTGCGTATGGGCCTTTACTGCTGGTATAAAAATATTGAAGTAATATGGAAATTAAGCCTTGCCTTGACCGACAATTACGATGCATTGGAGAGCGGTCTTGGAGACGAGCACTCTGATTAGCCGAGGACTTCATTCAAAATAGAAAAAGAGAAGGCACCGTTTCCCACTAACATCAACAAACATAAATGAATTTTATAACAGCACAAACGAAGGTGTTTGACGTTATAACAGAACCCTCAAGTGCTGGGGTTTTTTGGACCTCGAACTCGGATGCAGCGGCTTAAAATCCGCAGGGGTGGCCCTGTCATGTGTAACCACTAGGGTGGCCGCCGCTGGTATGGCAAATTTTTAAACCGACGATTTTAATAATGCCACTGCCAAAAAAAATTTATTTTTTACCTGCATATAGCGTCTGTAAAATTTAAAGACGATCCGAAAGTATTTTATGGGCGCGAAAATAGGTCAAAGGTCATAATTTTCACTTTTTCCGTTTTTGACTGTTTTGTTCAACATAAACTTTGAAAACTTATTTCCAGTCAAACAAATTATGGTTCAAAAAGTCTCATATCTATCTAAACATAATTTTAAAAAAATATAGAGCCAGCCTGAGTAATTAAGTTATTACACTAAATACAAATTTTAAATAATTTTGGTATCCTCAACATGTTTTAGTCGTTTCCGTAGTGAAATGACATGCCAAAACCGGAAATTTTTTTAATTTTACCTTACTGTAGATAATTGAACTACCCATCGATCGTCTTTATATTTTTCAGGCGCTGTATGCAGGTAAAATGGACTTTTTTCTTGCAGTGGCGTTATTAAAATCGTGAGATGTTGCAAAAATGGCCACCCTAGTAAGCACCACCACTTTTTTTTTATGAAACTGTCAAATTTTTATGATTTCCATTCAATTATTTCTGATTTCCATCACTTTTTCTATCTTGAGTCGCCTTTTCAAGTATCCTTGACTTATTTTGAAATGTGACTCGCCAATTTGGGCAACGATGCACTTTACTACATGGCCTGTTTTATATAATTTTTTTTTTCTGTGCTTATCATAAAAAAGTTCACACAATGGCTTAAAAACTCAGATTATTTAATTGTTATGCACCAAGGTCAACTGGCGATTGATGTCACAGTCATAAATTAAACTTGGACTTGAATCGGTATTGGGATCTAAGAAACACCACTTACCTTTTCAATACTTTCTCAAAAACGAGCCCAAATTTTCTGAAAAGACATGCAAAGGTTGCTAGATATTTTATCAAGTCTCAACTTATTATATTTCCAATATTCCTATTGCCCTAATTTTTCCTGTCTATTCAATATCCTTATTACTTACTCCCATTATCGGTATCACAACGGGCCTATTCTTAGCCTAAGTGAGTCGGGCTGACTGCAGCCCTAACCTACCTACCTACTCTCCATCCACCTTACTCCAAAATGAAAACTCTTTTAAATCACAAAAACTTCCATGTTTTTGATTTCACGCTACAATCTCACCCAACAAACATATTTATTGCATTTGTCTACTAGCACTGCTGGCGCCATCTATCGTCAACTTTTGCATGCAATTAAACGTTGCACAGTGTGCAAAGTATTCAGTAAAACTGTCGCCACACCGTGTCTGAACATTGGATGCCTGTCCACTTGTTTTTCACTTGATGCCCAAACTTTTTGCACGGCAACAGCTGCCATTGTTTGAACTGCAACCCCATTAGACCCGGCACCTCCCTCTACAACTCCTGCCACTGTTCCTGGTTACTAACTATAGACCAGATGCTGCAGGCTCGAAGCGTCCAGTAGTTTATGCTTTTTATTAGTTTTTGCTACTGGCGCCGCGCAAGAAGTTTGTGCAATGAATATATTAAAATATCGTTTCAATAAAAGTTCTCAAAATGTTTGACAAAAGGTGACACTACTAGGAGCAGCTCCACTCCCACACACTCTTCCCTGCCGCAATCATCGACAAAGTTGGAGTGCAGCTGCTAAATTGCTGGCCGGTAAAATAAAAAAGGTACAACTAAGCGCTAAAGACTTTTTCATTAAATTTGTATAAATCACTGGGCAGGGTATGCCACTGAGCGTTTTACTTTGAGGATATTGATTTTGGGTTATTTGGCAAGAGGTGGTCTACCTTTACAATATATACTTACGACTAGCAATAAAAATCTATTCGAACTGAACTTTTATGCAAATTTTTGAAATTTGGAACTAATTTTTAGCTTAACTTTTTATTTCAGGCTTTCTTATAAAAGCAGTGCATCCAAAGTCCTAAGCACAGATGAGCCCCACACGCAATCTTTAATAAAGAGAACTGAACAGGGTGTTCTTTATTGGGTTATAAGCCAAAGTGTAGTGAAATATTTATATTTCCTTAAGTAAAGGTATGATTGTTCGATATGACATATTTCCCTTACTCTTTTCGATGAATTCTCATGTTTTACCTGATCCACTTTTATTGAAAATTTGTCAATATTGCCAAATTGCAATTTATTATCTCAATAGCTTACAATAGTTTACAAATTTAAGGGTTATCGAGTGAATCTTCGCAAACAAGTTTTTTTTAGGCTAATTTTGGGTAAGCACCGTTTTCGAGATTTTTTCGATAAACATATTTTTGGTTGTTTTTTCAGTTATTTGTCAATATCTCGTGAACAAAATTTTGTATCGACATGAAAGACAATTAGATCGATTGATTTTTAAAATTTTTAAAAATTATGTGAACCTTTTGGCTGAAAGTGAATTCTTTTACGAACATTTCGAGTGTAACATCTTTAAAATAGGGAAAGAACTATAGATGCTATGGAATGTTGAATATTTTGAATCAGAGAAAAACGAATTAAACATAATTTTAAATTAATATCTTACTTACTCTTACTTACTCCCACAATGATAATAATATGTATTCACTTCTTCAGCACGATTTCGATACCATGCAATATTGGTGTTATGTCAACCAACTTTTTCGAAATGTAAAATTATGACATTTTACCGTTCTGTTCCTCATTTGGCTGCTTACTCTATTGACTCCTCTACCTTGGATCGTATCCGGAGTGTTTTAGACCTTGGCATACTGTTTGACCATAAACTCAAATTTAACGATCATATTTGCAATATTGTAAATAAAGCTAGAGGTGTTCTTGCTTTTATTAAGCGTTGGTCTAAAGAGTTTAACGACCCTTACACAACCAAACTTCTTTACATTTCTCTCGTCCGTCCAATTTTGGAATATTGTTCCTGCATTTGGAGCCCTCAATACCACCTTTATCAGGACAGGATTGAGTCTGTTCAAAAGCAATTCCTCCTTTTCGCACTTCGCGGCTTAAATTGGGATCCACTTATTGGCTGCCTCCATATTCCGACAGACTTCGCCTTATAAAGCTGCCCTCCTTAAAAAACCGTAGAACATGCCACGGTGTACTCTTCTTGCATAAGTTATAACTCGGCCTTATTGACTCTACTGAACTTCTTAATAAAGTTAATTTTGTTGTACCTGCCAGAGTAACTCGTAATTTTCGTCCCTTAGCCTTGCAACTTTGTAGATCAAATTTTGCTCTGCATGATCCTTTCCGAGTTCTATGCTCTAATTACAATAGCCTTTTTAATTTCCTCTCTTTTGAACGGTCTATTCCATCTATCACGTGCTCTATCCTAAGTCATCTTGACTTGCCTCTTCGAGCATCCATGACCAATCCTGTATTATGAGGCACTTGTTTCGTCATTGATGCTCTTTTGGCTTTTTTTTATATATTTATGTTTAAATTTTATTTTAACTTCCTTTTTCCACTTGGTTATTGTAAATCCAAGTCTCTGGCCAGTTTCTGATGTGAGTCGGTGCATATCGCTAAAAACTTCACACACCGGGCTGGCGACGCGGATTAGTTTATATCTATCTATTTTCCTCGTTTAATTTTAAATATTTATTTTAAACTTTTCTTATAATTTAAGGCCAACTGCACTTTGTTGTACCCCATTTAAATAAATAATAAAAATAAAAATAAAAAATCCGCATAAATAAAATCAATATTCAAAAATATTAAAAAAATTATTAAAATACTTACACATTTGAACCTATTTGCAAGTTCCTTGTGATTATTTCTGCTACAAAGCCGTCGGATGCATAACGCATACAAAATTGGTTTTGGTGAAATTTGAAATCAAAACGAATCCGAATGTTTTTTTCGTTTTCCGTAGCACGACTTATTAGCACAAATAATATTAAATCGTTCAATGTAGATTTTACTTCAATAAGCAATTTTCCGAAAGGTGTAACTTTGAATGGAAATAATATTTAGCTTATGGTCACTGCTACCTCGGTGTCCACTTTGACAGTAATCGGAATGGATGACAACACATTAAAACAAGAGCTGTCATATGCCAAATCACCGCCAAATGAACGTACGCCAACTAAATCTGGGAACTCTCCAAGCGGTGTCCCTAAATATAAAAATAGTTGCCCAATGCTTTATTCCGACCAAAATTCTAGACAGAAATCTCAATATGCCTAAAGTCGGGGATCAAATCAACAGACTGAAAAGTCATTCTGTGCCCATTCATCCCAAATATCAAATGCAGTGCTATTATATGAATTGTCATATTATTTTTACGGCAACTTTGCTTTGGTGCTTTCGTCATAATATGCCACAAAAATTGCATATGCCAGCTTATGATCAAATACAACTTATTAATTTTTCATCATATCACAAATCGACATCATAAAAATCATCATCAAATTACGCAACATATTTGCTCGAACGCTGAGTCATAATATGTCATATATATCATATATGACAAAAAATTTTTTCAATAAAAAATATTCCGCAATATAGAAAAAGTTGTAAAATGCTGTTTATTCTAACTAAAATATTTTTATATTTATTTTCTTTTAGAGTATGCCAAAAAGTTTGTTTTGTTTGGTTTTTTTGACAAGTGCCCTTATGATCGTCGATTTATCGATAAAGTTATGGCAATCTGTGCGTTTTTTATTAAAATCCATATTTCCTTTGTCATAAGATTATAGATACCAAATTTGGTCAAAAGATGTGTATTATATGTATTCATAGTGATATGTGACCGTTTATTCGTATGAGAATTTTGGGTTTTTCATCGAAATTGTGAAACCTATCCTCTCAAAACTTACTAAGAATATTATGCGGCGAAAATAAGCGGATCACTTTTTAGGTCGAACTCTTAAATTTTGATGATTTTTTGGCAAAATGTCAATTATTTATCGAATTATCGATAAACGAAGACCATATTAAGGTAGACTTTTCTTTTACAAGACATATCGCTTAAGGAATAAAGATCACATTTAAAAAAAAATTCAGGGGACCTTCCTATGAAATTCCTTTAAATAAGTTTAAACGTTTTAAAAATGCATATAAATATTTTTTTTTTTTTTTATATTTGTTTATTTGTAATCTGTCCAAAGGACATTCAACAAATTTCATAACATCTTAAAAAAAAATATTTCTATGATTGGCTTGACTCCAATGAGCTTAACCAATATAAACATATAAATATGTATATACATATTTCTGTAAATATTGTTTTTTTTTTCGTATGTAGAACCTTAGATTATAATTGGTTTTTATTTTCATTTTTATGTACATCTAGGTTAAGCTGCCAAGATTGGTAGTAGGGAACTAGTTTAATTACATGATATACAAACTTTTTTATAATAAAAAAAAAAAAATTTTGTTTTTAATGTTGAAAAATTAAAAAAAATCAATATTTTTTCTAATTCAAAATTTTATCTTTCATTGAAAAACAAAATTGTGTAGACATCTTTATTTGTTTGTCAAAGCAAAGTCCTAAAGCGAAAAATCCAAATTCAGTTATCGATCACTCGATAAATAATCAGAATTTTGAAATATGTTCAAATCATAAAAAAAAGTAAGTTATACACCATTTATAACTCAAAAACGGCTGGCCCGATTTTAATGATCTATAGCAGGGATGTCCAGGCCCATTGCTCATCTGGCTCTTTTTGTTTTTGTAATGGCTCTTAGGCATAGGCAGCGATGCGCGTGTACATGCACGGCCCTAACTGTATATCACCCAGTGCCAATGCAAATTACAAAAACAATTTCGAGCGTTCTCTCACTTACTCTCTGTTACTCTCTTTGCTCTCTGATCTCGTGAGCACAGAAACAACCCTTGCGTATATTTGTTGTTGGCCCACAGATTTTCAATGTAATTTGTTGTTGCTTTTCGTTTGAGCATGCACTCACAAAAATCGGTATGAGATTCTTTCGCTATTTTTTAGGAAACTTGTTAAATGGGACTTTTAAGGCGTTGCTTGCAAACAAAAACTAGTTATGGCCCTGTACCTTTCGGTACAAAGGGTATACTAGATTTATGCAATGTATATAACAGACAGATGGTGGCTATAGGTAAAAACATATGAATGGAATATATATTTTTTGGAAAATCGGGTGGTAATAAAACAAACTTGCACGTGGCCATCATAAATAGATATTTTTCGGGAAATCCCTTGGAAGAAATTCGCACTTGTATACAATCTTTTTTCTAGTAGTAACAAATGTTAACAGGTACCAAAGGGTGTTTTGCATCCATTGACTGAAGTGGCTCAGTAAAGGAAAGTGCCTTGAGCGTTTCTTTGAATTGCGAAGAGAAATTGTTCAGTTTTTGGAATCAGAAATTCAAAGTGTTGATTTATTAAATGAAGTAAAATGTTACGAATTTAATATTAACCTAGCACTTTTCACAGATTTAGCTTTACACCTGCATTACCTGAATGCTTCCCTTCAAGGCCAGAATAAGTCTATTTTCGATTTGGTAGGCTCTATAGAAGGATTTATTCGAAAAATTGATATATTTATTTTTGACTTAGTTATGAAACAAACGTGGTCACTTTTCACGAGTAAAAGAAATTCTAGACGAGCTTCGAGTTTCAACATATGATTTTTCTATGTACCTCTACTATTTAAATGAATTAAAACAAAATTTTAATCGAAGATTTACAGATTTCGAATGGGTTAAAAAAATGAGGCATTATTAAAACTATCATTAACTAAAATAAATATTGATATTGACCAATTTTTAAGTTCTTTATAAGTATGCATATGTACCATAACTTTTTTTTTCATTATTTTTTACCATTCTTATAAGAATGCACATACAATTTCTTACAGTGCACTCAATAAACCGTAATAACTGTTTACTTTAAATGTGTTAGTGTTTTTCTTTATATGTATTGGTTTTTGCTCTTCCATAAGCAGTGTTTGGACATCCTTGATCTATAGTTTGTTGTATTCGTCTCCGCTCTGGTTAACAGAATAACTATTAAAATATCGGAAAAATTCGAATGGACGAATGGAGGCAATTACTAAAGCAGGCGCAGACCCAGCACGGGTTGTACGGCCAGCAATGATGATGACAGTGTATAACAAAGGTTTTTATAATCCAAATTAGAAATATTTTATTTCATTGCAAATATTGCAGTAGAAAAATGTGTCTGGACACATATTTAGGCGCAAATAAGTTTTATGTATACTTTTTTTACTCACTGTAAAAACGTTGAAATGAAATGAATCGTAAAGGGTATTCTCATGTTGTGTCCCGATCAAAGTATTCTGGCGAGGAATCTTGTCCATCATTTTCAAAATGCAATGATTAGAGGTTATATATACAGCGTGTTTTTAGAGGTTCACAACTTTGAGTTGGCAACACTGGCTTATCTGACAACCCATTTAACAGCTGATAGTTGCTTTTTGTTGAGTTTGGTTTGATGTTTCCTTATGGATAAACTTACACCTGAGCAACGCTTGCAAATTATTGAAATTTTTTATCAAAATAATGGTTTCGTTTGTCAAACTTATTCCAATTTCAAAATTTTGTTCTCCGATGAAGCCCATTTTTGGTTGAATGGGTATGTAAATAAGCAGAATTGTCGAATTTAGAGTGAGGATAATTCACAAGCTTTTGTCGAAACACCATTACTGCCACAGAAAATTACTGTCACTTTTCTACGTCGATTAACCAGAGACAATTGAACACCTAGAAATCAAGATTCAAAGAGTTATTGGCGAAATACGGCCGCAAATGCTGCGAAAAGTTTGTGAAAATTGGTGTTCCAGATTTAAACATTAATGTCATAAAATTTTATATCCAATAAAGCCCGTTTCATTGATATTCAAAATATATTTCTTTATTTTATTATGATTTAAACTTGTGTAACTCTAAAAAAAACACCCTTTATAGGCTAGAAACCTTTATGAGCTGTTTCATGTTCTACGTCTACTAAATATTCCCTTCTTGTATAAAAAAAAAAAAATGAAGTCTATTATTTTTTAATGCTTATAAATTTTTGATAGCTTAAGCCCAATATAAGAAACTATTAAAGGGTATTCCAACTGCGCCTTTTAAGCTAAGTATTTATTATAAAGTTGCCATTGTTTTTTCTTGGAATAAGTTTTTTGTATTATGCCTTACGAAAGAAGGTGATTTTAATGGATATTAAATACGCTCATTATAAAAGTTTTTTGAATGCACATTTGAAAAATGCCAACTTAAGCTGTTGTCCTTTGTATATAGAGTATATTGTATGCCATTTAAAACTTATAATGTATAGTTGGGAGCCCTACTGCTTGATGTTGGCAATGCCGCCCCAAAACAACTTTACACAAAAGTTGTAGCCAGTTGTAGCCAGTTTCGGCCAAGTTAAGTCAAATCGTTGTCAATCGCTTGAGCGAGACTTACAAAAAGGCCAAAGACCAATAAGAAAAGCAAAACAACAAGGACTGCAACACTTGAGGACAACACTTCTTCTTGCCGCGATTTCCGTTGCAACTTAAAACAAACTTAATCAAAGTCTTTAACAATTTTGTAGCTGCAACTGCCACACAGTGACGACAGCGACGGCAGTAAACAACAAAAACTTGCACTAAAGGACTAAAGTTGCAAGCAGCTTGTGAAGTGTGTGGCAAGCTGAGAGAGGAGAGGAGGAGCAGGTTTAGCAAATTGCAATTTTCAGGCAACAGCGCATTAGATTAACAAGGCAGCTGAAGTGCTTGCAACTAGGACATTTTGCATTTTGGCCACATGTGGCGCACAATGGCAATTTTAGTAGCTAGACAAACGAGTTGCACAAAGTGTTGCATACATTTGGGCGACTCTGATTCATTCGTGCAACTTGTGGCAAAGTGTGAGTATTGAGCTGCTGTCTACGCCATTGAGTGATAGAAAGGCGATTTGATGCCCTTGTCAGCTGCTGTTCACACACACACACACACACACCCCGCTTCCTGTTTATTGTTTGACCATTTTGCGGTTTCAATCAATCAATCAATCAATCGTAGAGTTGCCAGCTTTGACTCTAGGCGTAGTAGAAAAACGCGTCAAGGCTGGCTTTGGTATGGCATTCTCTGCGCTACGCTCCCTCCCATTGAAGTCAATTTAAATTCAGCTCAAGGAGTCGCCTCCGCTAATCTCTCTCTCTCTCTCTCTCTATAAATAACAGCAACGCGAGTACAAAATTCTATAGCGCCAACTGCCAAACACATTAAACAAACCGCAAAACATTTTGCGCGCCAACAAAACTTTTTATCGCCAGGTATTCAAAAAAACAAGCAAAAAAATGTGAATCAGTTGGAGCCTTGAGCGACACTAGGATACCCTACCCAATTTTTTCTCAAAAGATGTTATCTATTGCTATAAATTCTGAAGATTTTTAGAGGGAATGATATATATAAAGGGTTTGGGTTCTCTTTTAAGCTTTAATTGGTTTTAAGGTTTTATTTAAGTTCAACCAAATGAATTATTTTTAAAGTTTTTCCAAGCATGAGTTCTAAAATTTATTCATATATTCAAATATATTTGAAGGTTAACTACAATCGTAAATTTAAGCATGAAGTTCTTTAATCGATCTTAGAGTGAAATGATAAAAAATCGCCAAATGACGAAATGAGGTAGTCTGTGTATTTATACTTGAAAATGTCGAGAAGATTAAAATTAATTGTTGTAAAAAAAAAAACTTATAGGTAGTCGTTTCAGGTTCCAGGTATACACTTAGAGAATAATTTTTTTGAATTCCCATTTCTAATTTTTATTTATTAATTTATTTACGTATAGGAATAATCATAAAGTTGAAATTAATTTTCAGTTTTAAAAGAATTTATAGTATATGCGGAGCAACTGGGGACTTCAGGCTGCTATATAGTTTATAATTTTTTATTTCATTATTAATATTTAGTAATTATATAATTTTTTAAATAAAATAAAAAAAATATTTTTTGATGAATAAATAAATTGTAGGTATAGAGAAAAAAATTTTTTTCTCTTTTATTTTTTATTTTAATACTTTTTTTTGTTTTTTAAATAAATTGTATAAATAAAAAATTTTTTTTAAATATTTTTTATAAATTTTTTTTATATTATTATTTTGCTATAAATATTTTTACTAAATTGTTTAATGAAACATATAATTTTAATTTTTTAGCATTTATTTTTTTGTATCATTTTATTCCCTATTTTGTGTATAATTCTCCTCACAACTCTTTTGCACTATTTTACATAAAATAATCATTAAATTAAACCAAGATTATTTTTTTTAAAGACAAAATATGTTCATATAATTTTTTTCTTTTTAGTTTCATAATCCTTTTTTTTCAACTAAACACGAATTGATTATATAAAAAATTTATCAATTGATAAAATGTTGTGAAAATATATTAGATGTTTCATGTTTTTCACATTTTCTTTAAAAAATATATTTTTTTTAACTTTCTTATAATGTAAACATGAATAAAATTAAAATAAAATAAAATAAAAAAAATGCTTTTTTCTTTATATAAACTGTAGGTATAAATAAAAATTTTTTTTTCTCTTTTATTTTTTTTTATTATATTTTTTTTTATTTTAATACTTTTTTTGGTTAAAATAAATTGTGTAAATAAAAAAATTTTTTTTTGTCCATAGATCAGCGATGTCCAAACACTGCTTATGGAAGAGCAAAAACCAATACATATAAAGAAAAACACTAACACATTTAAAGTAAACAGTTATTACGGTTTATTGAGTGCACTGTAAGAAATTGTATGTGCATTCTTATAAGAGTGGTAAAAAATAATGAAAAAAAAGTTATGGTACATATGCATACTTATAAAGAACTTAAAAATTGGTCAATATCAATATTTATTTTAGTTAATGATAGTTTTAATAATGCCTCCAACTGTTCGTTTGTTAATCGATTTCTCAGTTTATTTTTAATTAATTTTAAGCTTGAAAACGCACATTCACAAATATATGTGCTTCCAAAAATAGATAAAACTCGCATAATTTCGCTGTGGAGTAAGGGGTATTTGAAAAATTAGGAAAATAGCAGTATAAAAATGATTTAAAAAGTAAAATTGAAAGATATTACAATGTAACTCTTTACCTGCGCAGGTAGGGGCGTAAAAATTGCAAAGTTACTAAACTTGGTCAATGGATGCAAAACACCCTTTGGTACCTGTTAACATTTGTTACTATTAGAAAAAAGATTTTATACAAATGCGAATTTCTTCCAAGGGATTTCCCGAAAAATATCTGTTTATGATGGCCACGTGCAAGTTTGTTTTATTACCACCCGATTTTCCAAAAAATATATATTCCATTCATATGTTTTTACCTATAGCCACCATCTGTCTGTTATATACATTGCATAAATCTAGTATACCCTTTGTACCGAAAGGTACAGGGCCATAACTAGTTTTTGTTTGCAAGCAACGCCTTAAAAGCCCCATTTAACAAGTTTCCTAAAAAATAGCGAAAGAATCTCATACCGATTTTTGTGAGTGCATGCTCAAACGAAAAGCAACAACAAATTACATTGAAAATCTGTGGGCCAACAACAAATATACGCAAGGGTTGTTTTTGTGCACACGAGATCAGAGAGCAAAGAGAGTAACAGAGAGTAAGTGAGAGAACGCTCGAAATTGTTTTTGTAATTTGCATTGGCACTGGGTGATATACAGTTAGGGCCGTGCATGCACACGCGCATCGCTGCCTATGCCTAAGAGCCATTACAAAAACAAAAAGAGCCAGATGAGCAATGGGCCTGGACATCCCTGCCATAGATGAAAACATGTAATTAAACAGCTGATCAAATTTTTTTTTTATTTTTGTGTGTTTATATTAAAAAATGAACATTAAGTTTTTCCTTAATACTGGATTATATATTCAAATTTAAAGTCGATAAATAAAATAAATAAAAAACATTGCTCAATAAAGGTTTTTTTTAGTTATTTGCATTGAATCCGGCATTTTATGGTTTAGGATAAAGGTCTGTTTCAGCAACGTATTATTTTCAAAAGATAGGAGAGAAAATTCGTAAAATTTTTATTTGCGGCAAATAATATTTTTAAAAAAATTTGGACAGTGTGTAATGGGGAAGCAAATATTTTCCCTACATAATGAGCATTTAAAGTTTGCTCAGCATTTATCAGGTGTTTGCCAAAGAACATTTGGAGCAAATATTTGCCATAGTGTGCAACCGTGGGAAACGTCTTTGCTAAGCAACGATATTTGGTCAAATAATTTCTTCAATAATTAGTATATATAATAATGTTTCGTGTAATGATAGTTTATGATAGCCCTGGAAAACGCATAAGGATTCATGGAACTTAAAAATATTTTATAAACATTAGATATAAGTACGAAAAAAATTTCTAGCTTTCTTTGTTTCTAGCTTTCTTGATTCCTGTGACAGACAGATATAGTTTAAATGCTATCCTTGCTTATGATTCACATTTTGGTATAAATATAAACTCATGATCTAATGCAACTCCTTGCGCCTATAACACACCTTCCACAAAACTAGTATACCCTTGACCCAATGTTTACAGTGTATATACAGATAAATACTATACACCATAAAAATATATACAAAATACCATTGGAAAAAGCGTCGACGTCGACCCAGAACCAAAACACCAAAAACCACAAACAGAAACTTTCCAACACGCAAAAGTACAGGAGACCTGGCCAAAAACCCCCAACCGTCCTTGCGACCAACCAAACGCATTGGCAGCTCTCTAAAGCACTGGAGATAAACAGATTTATTGCGCTTAAAGTCGCGCATTAAATGAGACCGAGAGACCCTGGACCCCCATACACTGAGACTGGCTCGTATCGTTAGTTGCCTGTTTATAGATATTTCTTTTTGGGGGCACTGAGCACACCAATTAGTGGCCGGATGAACGACGCTGTACAAGACGGAAATTAGGCGAATAAAAGCTGCATATAGAGTACACTGGCACTAGCAGGGACAACAGTCCTAGCTATATCTATATCTATATAGATGCCGCCAAACCAAACAAGTTTTAGCACAAAAGTTCCATGGGCAACTGGTTTGGGGTAGGGGCGTGGGAAAACTTGGCCGAAATTGCTTTTCAACTATTGCGCTTGGCTGCTTGTTGGCTGTGACAACAACTTGCCAGGATTACACTTAAGACCAAGGTGCTTCTTGGCGAAATTAACCGCAAATGCAGGTAACTGCCAGGGCTGCTTAGAGTGCTTGCAGCCGGTAAATGGTGCAAGACAGCGTCGGTTATTGCAACTTCAACTTGTACTTGCAACAGTCATCGAAGTTGAGCCGGAGCTGGGCCGGAAGCTATAAAGACGCTTTGACTTGACGGTTTAGGCTGCAGCAGATTTGAGGCTTAGAAACACTGAAAAGTCTTCAAAAGATTGTGCAACAAAGTTGTTGCAATTAAATTTACAAAAAAAAAAAAAGTAGCTTAATGATTATAGACTGAACGCAAAAAGCTATAGACAACAAATTTCGAAGGTGAAGTTTGTCGATTCATGTGGATAGCTTGCAACATTGCACCATAAGAGATTTTTTTGGCCTATATCCACACAACAAAACGAGGCTAGGATTAAAATATTGCAGGAACTATTAAAATGGGATACATACTTTAAAAGGATTCATATATATACAAAACTCTCCTGCGGTAAAATGGGACAAGATAAAAAAAAAAAAAATTTGTTGTGTATAGCTTTCTGGGTACAGTCTATAATCATTAAAGTACTTTTTTTTAAATTAATTGCAACGACTTAGTTCTCTTTCTTTTTAAGAACTTTTCAGTGTTTTCAAACCTCAAATCTGCTGCAGCCTAAACAGTCAAGTATGCCATCAGCCCAACAAACTGTTCCAATATTCAACTATTTATATTTGATTAATGTACAAGTTGGAGCCACGAATTTTTGAAAGTAGACTACTAAATAAGGAAACATTAACATTTTCATAAAACATCTTTAATATAAATTACTTTTTTCGAAAAAAAAGTGTGCATGGCATGATGCAACAATTAGAAGGTGACGCAAGGACTGTAAAAAGCGTCTCTCCGAAAAAGAATGCGCTGGTTCAACTTTGTGTGGTAGCTATATGAAATAGTGGACCAATTTTGATCGAACTTCACACATTAATCAACTTTCATCTTTCACTTATATCCCCAACTAGAAGATGACTCAACACGTAGGACTGTAAAAAGCGTCTCTCCGAAAAAGAATGCGCTGGTTCACCTTTGTATGGTAGCTATGTATATGAAATAGTGGACCAATTTTGATCAAACTTCACACATTGATCATCTCTCATCTTTCACTTATATCCCTAACAAGAAGATGACGCAAAACGTAGGTCTGTAAAAAGCGTCTCTCCGAAAAAGAATGCGCTGGTTCAACTTTGTATGGTAGCTGTGTATATGAAATAGTGGACCAATTTTGATCGAACTTCACACATTGATCAACTTTCATCTTTCACTTATATACCCAACTTAACTTCTCGGGACTAACTCTCAAACTTATTCTGTTTGGCATAAAATTTCAGCTTATGCGCTTCTTCTTCTTCTTACTGCCTTGATTGGTTCTGCCAACTGTTTAAAATTGCCTTTTATCAACTCAACACATAGTATGTCGATATATTTAAAAAACTACTTCTTTTTATTCCAAAACTTTCCAAAACCAACCGAAACAGTAATATTTAAAATGCTTTAAAATAATCTGACACTAAATTATTCTAAGCAAAAGTTTTCAACTTTTATTCAAGCTCTTGGACTTCACGTTTTATAGGTCAGCCTAAACAAAGCCGCGTAAATGTCGCAATGTTGCAATGACTTTTCCACGCTTCAGCGAACATTTCCACACAACAAAAACAGCAATAACAACAACAACTGCAATTTAAGTCGCATAACTAATGAAAAGCTGAGCAGTACCAAGTCAACCAGACCAAAAACCAAACAGACCAAGAACTGCAATTTCCACACCAAATCGAAGTGGCCTACAAGTTGAAACTGTCTCCCGTTCTGAAATCTTTCCCCATATCCTTGTCGTTGTTGTTGTCAGTGCTTTTAAGCTTAGTTAAGAGCACTTTGAGGCGCTTTTCCTTAAGCTGCGCCAATGTACTTGTCCTTGCAGTTAACTGTTACCCCAAGTTTTCCGAGTTCAGAGCACCAAATGGACTTTATATAATTGCAACATACAAAATTGTTGCCTCATTGCGTTTTATGTCTCTTGTGGAAAATGTTTTTGTTTTCTTTTGTCAATGTAGATATTGTTGCTGTTGCCAGTTGCTACACAGCGAGAAAAAAGTGGGAACGTGGTCTCAGTTATTCTCCGAACTTCTTTTGAGCGTAATTTCAATTTAAAAGCAATTACGTTGCTGCTTGACAGAATTTTCCAGCGATTTCTAATCAAAATTGTTTCTCTTAGTAGGCCAGATATCTTTTTGTATGCTATATATTTCTCTTAAACATATTTCCAAGTTAAAGCAATAAAGCTCTTGTCCAAATAAGTTTTAAAGAATTTTTCAATGGATATTATTATTATAAGTGAGCCTTATAAACACATCTTTATTTCAAACGAGTTTTCAAGTGAAAATTAATACAAATTGGTTTAAATTTTCCTGAAACTCCTCCTAAATGCATGCTGAATATTTTCCCTTCAAATGAAAATCTTTTAGTTAAGTTTTATTTACTTTTCAAAGCTCATCCTGCCTGTGATCTCCAGAAGCATCCTACCTATTATAGTATTATCATCATGAATACATTTTTCGAAGATAAACCTAAATATACATAAGTTCTTAAAGTAATAATAATATTAATAATAGATTTTTTCATTCATAACTCTTTCAACTTTTATTAAGGTTTTTGTCTTTACTTGCCATTGTTTTCCTTACCATTCAATTTTCGAGTCAAACTGCTTTATACTCATAAATTTATTCTCTTAATTTCTCAGCTGTAAAGATGTAAGGGGCCGTACCCAAGCTATGTGAGCCAATTTTTACAATTTTTGAAGCCCTTTTTGAAAAACTTCGGAACACCAAATTTGGTAACGATATCTTTAAAAACACGCAAAACACAACGGCATAAACACTCTAAGTCCAAGTTGCTCCAAATGTTCTTTTACGTCCCGGAATCCTCGGTCTAATACAAATATATCGTCTGTTTTCAATGATGAAAAAAATTTATCTTTGAAGTTGTTATAAGTTGGATTTGAATTTTATTGTAAAAAAATATTGGTAATAAATAAAGTTATATTGAAAAAGAAATTTTTTTTTAATATCGCAAAAAATTTGCAGTATTTTTTTTTAAAAATATTTAGTTTTATTTTTTTTTTTAATTGTTCCACCAAATCGATTTGGTTCATATTCACAGCAAATAAAGATCGTATAAAAACACGTGTTTAAAAAAAAAATGGTGATTGAGTTATTTAATAAACATACTTAAAAAAAAATAAGAAAATTTTATATTTTTTTTAAGAAAATATGTTGGTTAAAAAAAAATTAAATACTTTTTTTTAAACAGCTCTGTTGCCAACTTATATTAAAAAAAAATTGGTTCAAAAATATTCAGTAGTGTAGTCACAATTTAATAAAAACAAAAAACACGTTTTTTTAAATTAATCAGCAACGCGTTAAGTTTAAAAACTGAAATTTGGCCCAAAATTTTTTTTTTCCATTATGCATCGAACTGCATCATTACTTTTCAAAAAGCGCTGGGGGCAGTTTCCAGTACCTTATCCAGCTAGACCCTTTTCACTTCTTGTTGATTCCATAATTTTTCTCCGAATTTGATAAACAACCACTCATTTCGTAATCGATCGAACTTTACGAACCATGAATAAAACTGTATATTATTTTTTTTTTAAAATTTACGTTCGAAATAGAATTTTTCTCAAAAATTTGCTGAAAATGTCGAACAATTTCATATGAATGGATAATACTAGTTTACACGAAAAATTAACCATCCTAAAAAAGTGTTTTTTAGGGTAATTTGGAATCGAAAATGGCAACCTTTTTTTTTGTCTTTTCGAGATTTTTTCGAAAAACAAACAAAATAGTAAAGTTTCCTGAGGTCAATTTTTAAAATTCAACTTTTAGATACAAAATTCAATTTCCGAAAATCGGGAGGGATTACATAAAACATGTGAAGAAATTTATAAAATTTTTTTCGATAAAATATCGAGTGGTAGTCGAAGGTACCCTAAAAGCAATTTAGCAATTTAATGATAAAAAACCAACAAAATCTTTATAACTACTCGAATATATTTAAAACCAAAAAGTTTTTAAGCACAATTTTATTTTTTCTCTGAAGTAATATTTAAAAATTATTAACCTGAATGAAGATTTCGTAGTTACATGTATCATGGTAAATGCAGGTTTTTTTTTCTGTAAATTATCGCGACAGCACATAAAATACAAAATATCAATTTTGATTGCCAACAACATAAAAACCACTAATTATAAATTAATAATTTTTTTTGCACAGGATTCCTTAATATGTGTAAAATCATATTAAATTATCATTTTGTCCAAATTTTGACTTTCTTCTGGGGGACTTTTGGCCAAAATCGCGGGCCCATTGTGCGCTGTTAAACATTTGCCATCAATAAG
Organism: Chymomyza fuscimana; assembly: GCA_949987675.1. NCBI lineage: Eukaryota > Metazoa > Arthropoda > Insecta > Diptera > Drosophilidae > Chymomyza > Chymomyza fuscimana. The sequence goes on along the minus strand of OX465088.1, from coordinate 41,046,649 downwards.
CTACTGATACTGCCAAAACTTTTACAACTCACAAAAATTACATTTTTTAGGAGTAAAATTATCCAAAATTGGTTTGTGTACAAAAATATTAAAATTCTTTTTGGAATATATTATTGAATAGACGATATATAAATTTGATAGGGAGTGAAAATATGTGATGTGAACAACTCGAACCTACTTCTTCAAGTACTTCTAAATCGTCTGAGAACTTCTAGTGAGTATGCAATGGTGCAAAGTATGTTATATTTAGAAGTTTCCGACTGTTTTAGTGGACTTCAGTTAATTTGTCACCAATCCCAAATTTTAATTCGTTTGTAAATTCAATTCACAATGTTTTTCTTTTATTTCGAAGCATTGTGACCCCAAGTCAAAAATTTCAATTAGTGTCGCCAAATCCTGCGAATCACACAAAATATAACGTTACGTCTCTGCGACGAATTTCGGAAATTTTTTTTACCAATTTGCAACTTCAAATTTTAATTCCTTTTCAAAATTCAATTCACATTATTTTTCTCTCTGTGTATGCATGGCCATTGCAGTTAATTCTTTATTTATAAGCATTGTGCACATTTTGACCCCAAGTCAACAATTTCAGTTAGTGTCATACCAAATCCAAAGCTGCTGATGAAAATTTATATTTCAGTTTTCAATGTAATTCTCATGCATGTCTGCAAATGTGCAATAAATTCAAAGTCTGGCAACGCCGAACCGAACCGTACTGAACCAACTGACATTTGACGTTTTGTCAATTGAAAATTCAATGAATATTTTCTTCACATATTCGTTTGGAAAAAGGCAAAAAACAAGGCAGAACTTTACAATTGGCTAGACAATTTGCACATGCGGCACATGAAATTTTTAAGCAATTGTTCAGTGAAAGTGCCCACTGCCACATGTGGCAACTACCGAGTGGCATATGGCCATGCGCTCGTCTTGGCAAGCGTCTGAGCTCTTTAATGTTTAATTGCAAACAATTTACAGCTTGGGCAAAAAATATATATTTACACAAAAATCAATAACAATAAATTTTACATTTATTTACAGCAACCCGAACAGAATCTCAGCAACCCAAAAAGGACACAAAACAAAAGATAAATTAATATTAGAGCAAGTTGGGCGCGGAAAAGCCGGAAAATGCCAATGGAAAATGTTGTATAGATTGAACGAAAAACAATTTGGTTTTATAGAAATTCCAAGCAACTGGCAACAACAATTTGTCTTGTTTAATCTCAGTTCATTAATTTAAAGTGATACTTGGGCTAGTAGTACACATTTTGAATTGTTGCAGTCTGGTCACACTGGTCAGCGCAATTTCAAGCTTAAACTTGTGCGCCCGCTCTGAGGCAAATACCAGAGGCATGCCCCCAAAAGTGACAAACATGGCTGGCATCTTTTGTGGTTTGGGTTTGCAGGGTGTCTTTGCGGTATTTGGGAATGGCTACGTGTTTTTGCAACAAAAACCGCTTCCGGCCAAGTAGTCTCAAGTCTTGGCCAAAAAGTTCACATTTAGTTCCAACTGGCTAAACATTTACACCAATGTTGCGTAATCATTGAACTCAAAATCTAAAAGATACTTTTGTTGTATTTTCTTCTGGCTGCCTCGGCTGCCTGGGCAAATATTATTTTTGCTTTGTTGGATTAGGGTCAAGTGTGGTGCCAAGTTATTTTCAGTGGGCCCAGAGAGTTTACTCAGCCTGTCGCTTGTGCGTTTTTAATAATTCATGAGCATTTTGCGGCTGACCTTCGCCTTTGGTGGCCAATTTCTTTTGTTGTTAATGTCGCAGTGACAGCTGCCAGTTTGACTTAAGAGCACAAAAGCTGACGTGCTCCTTGACAGAAGCCCACAGCCTGCAGCAGAGTACTTTCGTTGGCAGCCGCATCAAGTCCTGCCGCGGGAACCGGGAACCAGCATCTCAGCATCTATGACTGTGGCATTTTGATTTATTTGTGCACACAAGTGGCAGCAGCACTGGATTACATAGTCAAAAGTGACGCAGCATTGAAATTTCCAAATAGCTGCCTCAAAATGTTGCCAGCAAATTTGCTTAAGATGAAATCTTTCTTTCTGGGACAAACAAGCTAGCACGAACTCAACAAAGAAATGCGCAAAATTCTAAATATTTTGATTTTTAAAGGTGTGAAAAAATAATGAATTTTTGATGAACAGCAAAGAAAATTTTAAATTCTGGTGCTCTGCTATTTTTGGCTTGATTCGTGAACAAAAGCTATAGGTAAGGTACTTCTTTAGTTTCCTTAAAGACTATAAGGCTGACATCCTTGTGACGTCATATACAGTCACTGCTCGAAAAACAAAGTTTAGAGCTGATAAATTATTGGTGGGCTCAAGACTTTCGCGTGCTGAGAGTCGGCTTGAAGGCATGGTTCCAATTGACTCATATACATGGTTATGGATGGAGCCAAGTTTCATGAAAATAATTTAAAAAAACGAAAAAGACGTATATTGAATTATATTTCTTGAATTAAGTAGCTTCTAAAACCTAATATAACAAATGTGTATTTTAAGAACACTAAGAAAAGCTATTTTTTGAAACGAATAAAAAAAAAGTAGAAAGATCTTGAATTAAGAACTAATAGGTGACTGTGTTGAGAAATAAAACGCTTATTTGTCGAAAAAATATTTTGAATTCAAAAAATCTCTGACTTGCCAAACTGTTTTTAAGAAAAATAATTATCATGGGTGCTACAGAAAACAATTTCTACAGAATTTCTCTGCAATTCCAATTCTCGGTGACACGGACACTACTTCGAGATGGTTTTTAAAGCTGTACTAAATTTGCTCGAGAGTTGATAAAATTCACTAATAAAAACAATTTTTTTATTCTAAGAATCTGTTACTTATTAAAAAGATTGTTTAAATTCTGAGCTATCTGTATCTCCATAATTTAATAAATCGAATTTTAAAATTCATGATTTTAGTTTTTATAAAATCTCTAGTAAATCTACCATTCTGTGTCAAAGTGCAAAACCGTCTCAAGCTAAGGAGTTGCCACCTAGTTGTGGTACTAAATAGCAACATTTCGGAGTATTTAATTTGACATATTAATAGATGTTTTTCGTGTTAAATTAAAATTAAAAAATTATATTTTTAATTTTACTAAGTTACGTGCGACGAATTAAGTGCACAGTAAAATAATCAAGTGCTTCGCGCAAGTTTCTGCCTAGTTGGCAACGTTCGTTATGTCAGTGATGTTAGTGAATGACAAATTTTGACAGTTAGTTCAAAATTAAAAAATTAATTGCCTAGCATAAATGTAGTTTAAGGGAAAAAAGGCAAACTAGCTTTTTGGAAGAAATTATTAAAATCAAAAGAAAAACTAAAATTAAATGTAAATGTAAAAAAATGCATTTTGCCATTCACAACGCTACTGACAGCTGATGACAATTGTTGGCTCGCAGGGCTGTCATTCAAGCTCATGTGTTCGGCTGAATATATATTGAAATTTATTTATCAGAAATTGAAAGCGAAAAGTTTCAAAACTTGCTACTAGTTATCAACTAATCCAATAACAAATTAACTTTCTGGGAACACTGTTAACAACATAAAATGGAATAAGTGTCTAAATGTACAAAAATCCTTTTTGAACAGTAGCAACTCTTTTCTGCCATTCTCGTAAAAGCGTAAACATTCGGAAACCATTGTCCGAAAAATGTAATCTCTATGGCATCTACGGATTTTACTAGAGACTTGTTTTCAAACCGTATCCAAAATCTCTAGAGATTTCTGTGGCACCCTAGTATAATCTCTACATTTATTGTATGAAGTAAGTCAGCAAATGAAGCAGGGTGTGAATACAGTTATTTTATGAATATTATGAAATTTTTTTTAAATCTGTTTATTTTTTGCAATTTTTTTTAAATTAAAATTTATACCTTTTAGCCGAAGTCCTAAGATGCCAGTGCTTGAACCAAGTTACCTTTAGTTTTTTAGCTAATTTGTAACTATTTAATAAATAAAAATTAATAAAATAAAATTTGTACCACATTTTTTTTATACTTTAAATTACAGATTTTCGTGACAACATTTCTTAATTGGGTATAGGCGAAGCAAGCAGGGTGCAAAACACACTTGTTTTATAAAAAAAAAATTGTTTAATTTTTTATTATTGCCTATATATTTTTTTTCTTAATAAAAGAACAAATATTCGTGAGTTTTTTTAATTGGGTGTAGGCGAGCGAGCAAATTAATTTTTTTTACTTTTTTTTGTATTTGAAAAAACAATATTTTTTTTGCAAGAGTATTTTTTAACACTTTGTAGCTATTATTGTGTGAACATTTGAAGTAGGCGAGCGAGGCAAGCAAAGTTCGTGTATTATGCATTGCTAAGCAGAAATATTTATTTTCCATTTTTTTTTTTAATTACACCTTGTGCCCGTTTTTTTTTTATTAAAAAAAAAAGGTTTTTTTATTGACATTTTCTATTTGAGCGTAGGCAAGCGAAACAAGCAGGGTGCGAGTACCCTTGTTTTGTTATAGCATAGCACACAAAGAAGATAACTCCAAATCAGTGGTGGGTAAAACTCATAAAAACAAACATTTCTTTGTGTGAGTAAGCAGCGCAGTATCGACGATCCTGCTCAAACGAAAGAGAAAATTGTCACGCTTACACCTGTGCGTGTGCCAACTGCGCTGCGGCAGAATCTTGTGCCCTATCCACGCATGTTATGTAAATTGAGACTGCCCAGCATTGCTCTAAATCATAAATAAAGATTTTAAAAGATTTTAAAAGATTTAAAAAAAAAGTTTCGTACTCATTTCTTTTGCTAACATATTTTTGTGTTAATATTTTTTAATTGGCAGAAGTCGAGCGAAGGAAGCAGAGGGCGAGTACCCATATTGTATTACTGAAGAAAAACATTTTTTTAATACAACTTGTAACCATTTTTTTTTTTTTTTAAGAAACTGATTTTTGGATGTTTGCGAACGAAGAAAGCGGGGTACGAGTGCCCTTGTTTTATTGCTAAATAAAATAATTATTAAAATGTTTTTGTACCCATTTTGTACAATTTAGAAAAATAACATTTTAGTGTCAACATTTTTTTATTGGGTGTAGGCGATAAAAGCAAGCAGGAGCGAGTGCCCATATTTTTTTAATAAAAAAAAATATTTTGCAATTATTTTGGATTTCAGCCATTATACCCATTTTTTTATTCAGTGTATATTTTTATGATGATTTGTTCTTAGGGTGGGTTTTTCACTTTAAAATGTATATATACATAGGACAGCTATAAGAATAAAAATTTTTGATCTTTACTTTTGGGAGAGTTCCGACCAGAAAACCCACCGTGGATCCCACACTGGCTTAAACGAACTATTTTTTTATTTTTTTTTATTTACACTTTGTAGTATTTTGTTTCTTATTTATTACAAAAGCGATTTTTGTGTCAACATTTTGCTTAATGGTATTACACGATAGAAGCAAGCAGGGTGCGAGTACCCTAATTTTCATATTAGCATATGTAGCCACATTTGATATATAGTTATGATAAATAATTTTATTAAATTATTATTATTAATATTCACATTTTAAAACACATCTCATATATAGTTATTATCAATCCAAATTTCATTATTGTAGGAAAATTTTAAAAACCTAACAAGGATTATAACAGATTTGAAATATAAGATAATAACATACCTTTAAAATTTTGGATTTTCTTAAAGTTTAAAAATTAGTTTATAATATTATCGTTATGTTTCCTAAAAAATTATTGCTCAATTTTTTACATATACGTAAAAATACAAATATGGCTTTTGCTTAAATTTTAAAAGACAGAAGAAATGTTTAACATGAATTCTGGCGAAAACAGCTTTAAAATTAAATATTGCATTTCGTGCTGATTTTCGTAAGTTAATTTAATTTAGCTTTTTTAAATTCAAGCTTTTTTAGCCCCTCTTGGATACTTTTTGTCAAAAAAAACATAAATTTAGCTGCAAAAAATGACTAAAGCATAAAAAAATTGTTTCAGTTTGTGCCAGATTTAAATTTAAATTAAATTTTTTGCTGCATACTTTAGTGTGCTGGCTTTAATAATTTAAGGTTTCTGAGTAAATGCCATCAAATCCTGTGTAGCTTTAAAAAACTTGGCTAAAATATGACAAAAAAAAAGTTAATGCTTTAGTTTAAGAATAAAAGCTTAAGCCACAGCTTAGGAAACAAAACAATTAAAGAGAAATATTGTGGTTTGATGATTTTGAGAGCTTAGTTTAATCAGCTTTAATGCTAAATAATCTAGCTTTTGTTAACATTTAAAGTGGTTTGTTTTTTAAGGGTTCCATATAAATGCTTACAAAGTATTGCTTTAAAGTTTTCAAACTATAAGTTTAAAAGTTAAGGCTATTTTAAATTTGGCATCAAGCGGCAGGGGGACAGATTGAAGACTTTTTGTATGTATCTAAAAGTTGAGTTTTAGTCAAAAAATGTGCAATTAAAAAAATGAACTGGAATAGATTGAATTGAAGGTCTCACAAAAGCTCCGAAAATAGGAAGCATAGGCAGGATTGCATCATGTGAGTGTAATAGTCAAAACAATGTTGACCTTGTTGTATTTATTTTAGCTGAGAAAAAGGTCTTGTTTTAGATATTTCATCTTTTAGAAAAATTGGAAGTACCAAGGTACAATTTGCAAACTTGTAAAGCTTTTTGTAAGCTTAAAGCTTTACACATAAAAATATAGGAAAAAAAAGGAAAAAGTATTCAATATTTGTGGAATAGGCAGTATTCCCATCCCGACTCGAACTTGTTACTTAACCATAGCAAACTTCTAAATCTTAACTTAATTGAAAACCTTTATTGCCTTCTTGAAGTTTTGCTTAAGCTCCCAAACACAAATAATTTATGCTAATCAATTTGAACTATTGCCAATTTAATCCGTTTAAATGCTACCTGTTCAAACTGTCAATAAGTACATTTTACTTAACCTTATTGTGCGTCCATAGTCCTTGCTGCCCCAACCTTTAGCTGAAACTTTTTGGCTCAAATATGTGCATAGCTTTATATGGTTATAACTTATAAGCATAAAATTAAATGCAGTCAGCCATCAGTTTTGTTAATTTCATAAAAGCCAATTGAATTGGCTGCTCGTCTGGCCTTCTGCCAATCGTCAGTCTTATAGCCAACTTTTACCTGTACTTGCTCCTGCGGCCAACCATAACTTGGTATGCAGGCATACCTTCTCCTATCATCATCGGCAAAACCAAAACAATGCCCCTTGCACCTCGCCACCTTCCATATGATGCTACCAAGCTTGAAGCAGACACAGTGCAGCGCCCGGAGCAAACAATCAACTAAAGCAACACAACACTCCTATGGGTCGAGGCCGGAGCTGAAGCTACGTATCTGCAGCTGGAACTTGCGAGTTGTGGCGCTGCATCTGGCAACTGCCCGAATATTTCACGGCATGTGCGAAATGAAGCCTCTTTCACCTGGTACCTGGTCTCCCAGCTCCACTTGCTCTCAAAAACGTTTGGAGTGTGTTATTTTCAGCTTTCATGCTTCGACTGCGTATTTTGGCCGTTGGCACCGTCCATGCTCAGCAAGTTTTCCACGCTACTATAACTTTTTTTTTTTCATTTCTTTATTTTTTTTAGGTTTTTCCTTTTTTTGGTGTAAGTAAATATGAAACTGAAGTGTAGTCAGCAGTGGAAATTTTTATACACATCAAAAAAAATAAAATGGATGACGCTGAAAAATCAGGCAATGCGGTGAGCTTTGGTGAGACAAAACTTGAACACTCTTTCGGACTAGAAGAGTGAAGGTCAGCTGAGGTCATTAGGAGAAACTAGCTAAATTTTTTCTGAAGTTCGGTTGGGATGTCTTTGGGAAGCAATGTCATTGAAATAGTAGGTATAATAGGGGTTTTGGCTCTGGACCCCCCAAAAATTGGAAAATTGGGTTGAAAGTCTTTTGTGAGCTCTGATATATAGTATATACACTTCGAAGTGAAGCATCCCCCCAAGACCAAATCCTAGAACCGCACCTGTCTCTACTTAAAGAAAACCCATACTTCGTCTCTATTAATTACCTTCAAACACACCCTGGTTTGATTTTTTAGTAGTAAGTCAAAAGCAGTGTCGGATTCACGGGGTGTTTTCGGGTCCGGACCCTCCCCCCTCAAAAGTTCGAAAAATGGGTTGACAGTCTTTTGCGAGCTCTGAAATATATACAATTCGAAGTGAAGAACCCCTCATAAGACCAAATCCTGGCCAAAAAATAAAAAAATTTATTTCGGGGTTCGGATGTCACTGAGTAGAGACATGTTTACTGAATTCGAGTCCAAGGTCCAAAAAACCCCACCATATCAGGGATCTGGCAACCTTAAAAACTCAATAGTAAACTCATAGTAGACAAAGGCTTGCCCCAAAGCCCGGAATCAATATTTTTTGAGTGGCCGAGTCATCTTATGACGCTTTCGAAAAAAAAGATTCTCTGTTCCTACGCACTCTGCAACTTAAGCAACACGCAGTTTATGAAAAAGTTGCAGGAGTCACAGAAGAGTGCATCAACTTTGCCATTCTCGCATGGGATTAAGCGTTTCCGAGAGAATATGAAAGTCAGACAAGGAGCCTTAAATATCAGATCAAGTCAAAGCTGCTTTATAATCTCATAACTAGTAGTTAGAAGTTTCGTAGCTTCTTTAATGGGTTTCGACGTAGATTGAGTAACTGCTTAATGATGAGCCAACCAGGCCTAAAATTCTATTGATAATGTAAAATATATGGATAAAAATATATATAATAATAAGTAAGCACAGGTGCGAATCTAGGATTTGGGGGGGTTCTTCACTTCGAAGTGTATATATCAGTGCTCGCAAAAGACTTTCAACCCATTTTTCCAAATGATTTGGGGTCCGAAAACCCCCCGTGGATCCGCCACTGAGTACATAGTCTAACTATAGGCATGCACATATTTAGAAATCAGTTCTTTTTGAGCCCGAAGCAAGTAATACCTAGGTTTTGTAATATTTTCTGAAAAAGATTTAATACCACCATGATTTTGGTAATGGCTTTAGTGTCTTATATATTTTATATGCAAAAATCAGAAGACTGAGTGTTGACAAGATAGCATATTGAAGTCATGCATATAAAGAGGTCATCCTCAAAACGATACAGGGGTTCATGTTTATATCTGTGTGGGGCATACAAACTTATTGTATTTTATAAATCTACAGTCTAACCAGAGGCGCTGGCCGCTGCATTGTGCTTGAGATGCTTTATAAACTTTGTCACTTCGAGATAGTGTTACTTCCATCCGTCATGATGACGTTACAGAGCTTACTTCGAGAGGCATTATATCTGCCTACGTCTGATAATAAGTCAGAATGCAAGTATTTTCTTCCAAAACGTTGTCAGTCACGCATTTTCTACACAATCTGAAAATATCCTTGATCATCTTTTATTGGGGACGTCAGTAAGTTTACGCAGATGGCGGCCTTGTAGTCGCTTTTGTATTAGTGTTATTCCCTTTTCTTACTGCTACAAGATTTCCACTCTGCACGTTTAGTTTCAGACCTCCCGGATCATCTATTACTGGGACATCGGAAAGCTTACTCTAGTAAATGACTTGCTTTCGTTACCGTCCAATAATAAGCTAAAGTTTTTATACCCTTAAGCGCAATGCACCTCGTGCACTCACTAGAAGAACTTTTTACGAAGAAGTCCTGGATCAGACATTTAATTTTTTCTCTTTCTTGTCTTAACTCGAGACATCTCTCTATAAAAAAGTAAAGGATATGACATTTAATTTTTTGGAAATTTCTTCCACCATCCTAGTATCCCCTCCACCATATCGCTGTCCTACCTTTCTTCGTACCAAAAATTTTGTGAGTCCGTATGAAGCTGCTTATTAAGCTTAGCCCCCATAATCAGATAGTTTCAAAGGCGTTATCAGAGCCATATCCAAATAGTTATATCCCCATAAAAATATTGCTCGACAATGCAGAAGTATGCCGGACTTCCACATCTCACATTTATACTAAAAAAAGGCCGTATCAGATCCTTGGATCAGGCGTGTAATAATAATAATAATTGTAAGGGGAAAACTTCACTGCGACCCTTAGGATCTATTGCTCTAGAGCTCCTTGGCCAGTCCAATTATGGAGAAAAATTTAATTATCTGGGATGGTTCTAGTCCCTTCTTCTGGCGAGAGCGTTACACTTCGTAAGTATACGTTGGGAGGACTCCTCACTAATTTCACAGAACCTTCAAGTATTAGAATTTGCGATGCCCATCATGCTCAGGTGTTTCCTTAGCCTGCAGTGTCCCGTAAGTAACCCAGTAAGTATCCTAAGGGAATTCTGGCCCAGGTGGGAGATTTTCTTGAACCTTTTCAGATCATAGGAGCCGAGAAGCTGCTTGGAATGTCGTAGACTTCGTCTGGATCTCTCCTTTCCTCGTAGCAGTTTTTTAATGGGATGTCTGCCAATACCACAAAAGGGTTCAGGCCCTAATAATTGTTTCGCAGCACCATTTCTTGCCAGCTTGTCAGCAATTTCGTTCCCAGGAATGTTGTTATGTCCTGGGATCCATCTAAGGGAAACGTTGTTCCAGTGTCCTAGATGGTTTAGTTTGGCACTGGTTTCCTGAACCAATTTTGAAATCAGACGTGTAACCTTTTGGGAATATTGAATATCATTTTTTTTATTATTCATTGATACATTGGAGACAACGTCTGGCGCCTATTCGGAGCATAGGGCGAAAACAAAAGCTCTGCAACGACTTCTGTCCGCGGATACATGTCGTATTTCGTTCCAGGTGGCAATGTAACGAGTTTCATGGTGTATTGTGCGCATCCGGGCGGACTCTTAGTCTGCTGCCAGGCGGATTCCATTAAAAGGCCATCTTTGCAAGATTGTCATATCATTAATTCTACTTTAATTCGTTTTGGCTTTCTTGGTTCGAGAAAAATAACATATCGTACCACCCCGTAGAAGCCTCTGCATAAGAAGCTTGGATTAGCCATTTAATATTTTCTACCATCAAGTTACTTTGGTTTAAAGCAAAATCCTATTGATCCCCCTCACGCTGCCCATGCAATTACATAGCCTCAAACGCGTCATCCGATCCTTCCCAAAAAAATTTACATTTTTGCACACTTGTTCCTAAAACCATATCAAAATAGGTATATCCCTAACAAGTGTATACAAATATATCCGTGCACGTGAGCAAACAAATGCAACTAAACTTGTGGGTGTAGCACACACACACATACACTAACACCTGCAAGTGTGTGTTTTTCTGTCTATCTGCTATGTGTGTGTGTGTGTGTGTGTATCTATGTGTCTATTTGCTTAGTTTCTTTTACGCGTTTGCGTTGCTTTTTTCCTAAACTGCAGTTGGTTTTTCAATGTATTCTTTTTTCTCCTGTCTTTTTTTTTGCTACCGTTTGCCATCGCCTCCAACAGTTTTTGAACACCCCACCAGAGTCACCTTTCAAAAACACCGAACACCACCGATGCATGTCCTGGCACGGCACTGGCACAGCATAAATTTCCATTACCGTTGACAAATATTTACACATCGACCTCAATTCATATTCCTTTTGATGCTTTTGCTTTTAGTTGCAGCAACGCGCAGGTAACTCTGCTTTATGCAGTTATTGTAGTTGTTGTAGTTGCAACCCTGGCGGCTATTAAATGCTACACTGCACTGGCCACACTGTGCGCACAGCAGCAACTAGCCCTAAAGGGTTTTTTTGGCCTTAGTAGGCGCTGCCTGTTTGCTCCAACTTCAAACTCCCAACTAAACCTAGAACTCATAATCATTATAGAAAAACTGTTGAAAGTAGGAAAAACAAAAATGTTGCAAATCTTACGTCGTTTCATTTGTTGGATTTTCTGGCTGCAGCTGCTTTTTGTTGTTGGTTCTGCGGAACCTTTTGTCAAGCAGTTGACTTTCTTTGCGGATCCCGGTCGTTTGGAGTGTTTTCATCATCCCATTGCTGCCGGCGAGTATATACGCCTGAATTACCAGGTTATCGACGGCGGTGACATCAACTTTATGCTCATGGATCCCAATCGTGTGCCTTTGGTAACGGAGCAAGCACAAACCAAGGGCAAACACGATTTGCAGGCTAAAAATATTGGCAGCTATCAGCTGTGCTTCGATAACACGATAAGTACAGTGCAACACAAGATTATCAGCTTTAATTTGGAGATAGCAGCCGAGGACTATGAGCATCGGGAGCTGGTGAAGCTGCGCACGGACATGCATCAGGAATATCATTTCGATCGTGCTTATACCGAAATGCATGGTGGTGTGGATCAGATATGGGTGAACTTAATGCGTGCACGACAGCTGCAGGACATGATACGTGCTTACGAGGCTCACGATCGCAAATTGGCTGAACACAACTATACCTTGGTTAACGATTGGTCCGCATTACAGTTTGTTGCCATGGTATTGGTGGGTCTTCTGCAGGTGTATATGTTGCGCAGCATTTTTCAAACCCAAGGACGAATCTATCGCTTCTGGCAAAGGCTTTAAACGAATGTTTCAAATGATGTATTGCAAACGGAATATTAAAGTGCATAGTGCATAAAGGGTGTTTTTGTTTGTGGGGATATTTGGTTTATGCAGGGGAACTTTTCTATAGCAAAGTCGCATTCGAACATTATTTTTGTTCGTTATATAGAAAATTTCTTTATGGGCTTGTGGAAGCGCATACTGCTTGGATGCATTCATGGTTATTGTCAAAACAAAGATAGGTAATTAATATTTAAAATCGATTCCAAGATGACCAAGTTGTCCAAAATCCAAAGACGAATTTTGTGTTGTAAAGTGCTCTATGTACTTTGTGTCGTATGATTTGTGGCAGACGGAATATTTTTAAGTGCAAAGAACATAACGGGTGTTTTATCTGTGTGAAGATTTTTGAAATACGTATGCAGGCGAATTTCGTTATACGAAAGCATAATTTTTATTTTGTTCGGTATATGAAAAATTTAATAGATAAAAAATCCTTTAGGGAAGTTAAAATGTTATGGGCTCGAATCGAACACTGCTTGGATGCAGTCATGGTTATTGTCAAAATAAAGATAAGTAAGTAATATTTAAAATCGACTGGAAGATGACCAAAATGACCAAAATTCAAGGACGATTTTTGTGCTGCAAAGTGCTGTATTTACCTTGTGTCATATGGTTTGTTGCAAACGGAATATTAAAGTGCAAAGTACATAAAGGGGGTTTTTTCTGTGGAAAGATTTTTGAAATGCTTATGCAGGCGAACTTTGTTATAGCAAAGTTATAGGAGCATTATTTTTGTTTGTTATATAAAATTATTAGAATGGATGATAAGGAAAAAAAGTATAAGGAAAAAAATAGTTCTTAAGAAGTTCCATATAGGGAAATTTGAGTGTTATGGGGTGATACAAGCGAATATTTTTAACATAAAAATAGTTGAGTAATACTGTAAATCGAATAGAAGATGATCTAATTGGTCAAAATTAAAGAAAGACTTTTGTCTTTCAAACGGAATAATAAAGTATAATTTTTTTTAGTTTTTTTTTTAGTCCCAAGCGAACATAAATATTGTTTGTTGTATGAAAAATTCGTAATACAAAAATTATTTGACAGGAGATAAAGACAAAATAGTTATTAGTTATGGAGAAGTTAGAATGTTATGGGTTTATTTAAGTCAATATTTGCTGGGATGCAGTCATAGTTATTTGCAAAATAAAAATAGCTTATGTTTCAAAACAACAAGAGTTTGCGAAATTGGCCAAAATGTGAAAATTAGGGACGTCAATATTTTGGAAAATCCAACTAGCTCTATACCAAATATTAAAAAAGAAAAGATCTTTTAAGAGAACCGCACCTAGGACTCTGTCCGACTCTAAAAGTTTTAGTATCCATATTCTGCCAACGCAGCTTAACTTATTTAAAGCACTTCCTGCTAAAAAAGAACCTTCCTTCCTTTTAAAAGAAATGTAAAGGATCAACATACATCCGCATCATCTCAGAATCGTCTTTTGTTTAGCTGCACTCAACATAAAACAGCACTTAATTATTTCAAATCTTAAGATTTCCCAGAGTTTCGGAAATTCTTAGAAATCCAATTAAAGGTGAACCACAAAAAACTATTTTTTTTTTGATTCAAAGATAATATGGGTACCAGTCGACATTACAGCAATTTTTCGTACGAGGTTACAAAAGCACCAGCGACCCGCATCATTCGATGATCATCTGTTGACTAGCAGCTCTTTTCACCCAACTGTACCTAATTTATTCAATTCTTCTGCAGAATCTCGCAAACTATGTGAATTGAAAAAAAACGCATTTCGTAACCTATGGAATCACCCCAAAATTTTAGCCTTAGATCTTGCTTTGACATGCACCAAAGATATTATAGAATTCAGTCTCCATCAGCATCATCTAGCTGCCCTCAACCTAAGACTAAATAAAATTTTTAGAATTCTTCTTGAGACTCTAGTAAGCTTTGAAATCTTTAAGTAAGCCAATTGAAGTTGAACTCTTTTGGGAGATGGGGATGTATTTAAGTTATTAATGTATATGGTTTTGCATTTTGCAAAGGTATTCGTAAAAATTGGTATGCGACGTTCGCGATTCTAATTTTGATAAAAAGGATTAAAAGTCGTCTCTTCCCCTATTATTATTGCTAAAAAAAATTTTTTTTGGATAGTTGGCGAGTTTTTAGGAGTGATAAAGAATACAATAGTACGTTTCACTGGAAACTTCCTATTAAGTAAATTTTATTAATTATTATTAACTAAATTTGCAGTACATATTCTGAATCTGAAGACAGATTGTAAATAAAATATTAAGAGAAAAAAAGGAGCACATTTTTCAATTAAATACAATTTTATCTTAAGTAAGAGACCTGCTGGGATAGATTGTTCTCAGTTTTAAAGATAATATTTAATTCCTTGGTCTTTCACACGGACTGGTAATATCCGACTTTCCAACACGTTTCGGTCAGCGGTCCAGCTCTAATATTCTTTCAAACTTAACCTTTGTCTTTGAAAAAAATCACCCATTTCGATAAATGCACCTAAGCGAGTGTGTCCTTGTGTGTGCCGCACCTTTTTTGGTTATCGCCCGCCTTGCAGCCGCAACAGCAGCGTCAGCGGCAGTGCAATTAAGTGCGCTGCGGCATTCTTATTGTTTACTCAACGGGGCTGCGACGCAGTGTTAATTACTCCCAAAAGGACAATGCCAACATGTTGGCGTCGGCTCTGTGACATAGTGGCTCACTTAGAGTTGGACGCGTATCCTGTGGCTAGAGTCTCGCTCTCATACTAATTCTCATTCATTTGGGGGGTTGGCCAACTTGCTGACAGCGTTCCCAAGTGCACGAATGTAGCAAAATTAAAGCGTGCCACCTGTACATACACACACACACACACACATATACACTTAGATACTCGCCGACACACACACACACACAAACAGAACTCCGGTGATAATAACAAAATGGCGCACACTAAGTAATTATGGCGTCGACAATGGTTAACGCCCAAACACTTTAGCGGCAACGCACAGTGGTTGCTGCTATAGGCAAAAAATTAATGTCAATTAAGTCAGTTCCGGTGTCAACTTTTTCTAAAATTTGAGCTAGTGAACTCTTCTTTAACACTACGTTTGTACAGTTCTCTATTTCTATAATGCTCAACCCATTGCCATGCTACAGTCGGTCCTGCCCGACTATACAATACTCTGGAACAGCTCGACCTGCATGCTGCTCTGATTCGCAACTGGAATAAAAACGTTGACTCCTTTGATACTGTTCTATTTCAATTTTTTTTTTGTTTTATTTACTCTCAAAATTTTTTTTCACAATTGTAATGTTTATCTTAAATTCCCATTGCACAAAGCCTGAATTTTAACAATAGATAATTGCAATGTATCCAAAATTTTAAACTATTCTTGAAAACAACAACAAAGAATTAATGACAATCAAATGTTGAATCTAATGTGAACAACAAAATTTAAATAATGTCAATTGTGAATTGTTGTTAAAGGGCTGCTATTGCTGCCGTTGCTATTCCCCCATCCATGATACATTTAAATGTTTCGTATGAGTTTTCACCTGCATGATATCAACGTATCGAGGTAAAACTTACTTTGTGCACACCGTATGAGGTGTGGCTATCACATAGTGTAAGTTTCACATCGATATGTTCACGCATACGAACAAAATCGGTACCACAGTTTACGTAATTTTTATATATAGATTAAGTTTCTAAAAAAAAGTAAATATTACTTAAGTAAATTTTTTTTCGAGATTGTAAATTTTATATAAACTTAGACTGTTGCATAAACTTTGTACTTACCAAATCACCATATATGTACATCTTCGTGGATACTAAGTCCGATACTCCAAAAAAGCTAATCGAAAATTACGAAAATGACATGATTTCAATTATTTTGACACTTCATTTCCACCATGCGTACCACTGTGCCATGTCGTCAACATCAACTTTAATTCCCATCCCGCTGCCTCCCTCTTGCTTCATTGCCGCATTGCAATTGCATTTGGCACTTGCCAAAAAATATTACTTTGGTAATTTAACGCTTAACAAGTATTTCATGGCCTGGTTAAGTGGCATTTTAAAGCTGCCATTTTTATGTGGCACACACACGGTCACATATATAAGGACATGGCTGGCATTGCATTGCATTAAAGGCCACAGTTTATCACATGAAAATGAAACGACAAACGACGCTGTTGTCGTTAGTTGTTGTTCTTGTTCTTTTTGTTGTTTTAATACCCTGTACCCAAGGGTATTATGGATTTGTGCAATGTATGTGACAGGCAGCAGCAGTAGCAGAGACAGACAGACAATATGTTGTTAACACCAAAAAGGACCAGCATTGAGTTTTGACAGACATGTGGCATTTCTATCGTCCTTCCGTATAAACAGCTGGAACAAGAAAACTAGAAACACAAAATTACTCAGTACTGGAAGAGACGAAATTTATGAATTGAGTCGAAATCTGCTGCATTTTGTAATCAGCTAAATTTTGTGAAATTTAGACATGATTTAAGGTCTGTTAAATTTAAAAAGGAACAAAATTGGGTAAAGACAACATATTTTTTTTTCAAAATATATACCAAATCCATCAAAGCGTCTAGGTCAGGTGACGGCCTTCTTTTTCGACTGCGGTTCAAAATCAAGCAAAAGGTGAGTTGTAAAACCAGTCTTTAAGTTCATAGTTATTTAAAATTTATTTTTATATATTGTACTTTATTTTCAAAAGCAAAGTGGAACACTTGGAGTTATGAAATAGGTTCAAGAGTCGTCGACCTCTTCCCGCACGTTTATGAACCTACTGAAGCAGATCGTTTTATAGGTCAAAAAAATGTTCCACAAAAGTCAACACTTCTAGAACTGAATCTTAGAAAAAATTAGATTAGAAATGTAATTGTAGCTCAACTACTGAAGATTTTTTTTAATATTTTTTTTTTTTTTAAATTATTGAAACCTAAAAAAAAACCGCTAAATTATTTTCCCAAGTCAACAGCCAAACTTTTCTGATGGGTATCGTCAGTCTCTTGGAAGAAAATTTCAATCAACAAAATAAAAAACAAATTAAAAAAGAGGTTATACAATATTTTATATTTTCTCTTTTTTTTGACTAAAATTTTAAATTCTCCTCTCGTTTCCTTAAAATCATTTTGTTAAAAAAAAAAATAGCTTTATATATACCCTTTCTTGTAAATATAAACCAAATCCAATTGATGCAGAAAAAAATTTTCAGGAAATAAGTAAGTTTAGTAAATAACAATTAATAAAATAAAAGTAATAGGAAGTTTTCTGTGAAAAAATTCGAAAAAAATGTAATTTTTGACCATTTTTCAAAATTAAAAATTTTTGGTTTGATTTTTATTAACGAAATAAATTTTTTAAAAATTATGTTAGGCTTTAATCTGAAAGAAGATGTTATGGAACCATGAACGAAAAATCAGAACGTGAAAACGTAACTGAACGCAAATGAAAAACTTTAAGTGTAAAATTTTTTTACATACAAAAGTGTGATTGAGTGAAGATTGGAACTTCCGAACATGGTTCCATAACATCTACAGTTCCTATCCGATTTCGAAGATCTTAGACTCGAAATGTTCGTAAACGAATTCCCTTTCAGATAAAAGCTTAACATCATTTTTGAAAAATTTGTTTTTGTTAATAAAAATCGAACCGAAAATTTGTAATTTCGAAAAATGGTTAAAAATTACAACTTTTGCGACTTTCGTTGCTTATAACTGCTATAATTTTTACTTAATCTGTTCATTATTATATATCATAAAGAGCATATCAATAGCTTTCGATATAATCGTTTTTTAGGTCGATACAAAATTTTGTTCACGAGATATTGTCGAATAACTAAAATAAGTGCCCAAGACATTTTATTCGAAAATATCTCGAAAACGGTGCTTAAGAAAAAAAAGGTTGCCATTTTCGTGTTTCCCGACCCCAAATTCCCCTAAAAAACACTTTCTTAGGAAGGTTAATTTTTCGTGTAAACTAGTGTACTTTACGGCCCTTCCTAGTAAATATGAACCAAATCGAATCGGTCCAACAATAAAAAAAAATAAAACGAACGTTTTTAAAAGTTTTTTTACAAAGTTTTTTCCTACAATGTAACCTTCCAAGCCAAATAGAGAGAGCGTACGTACTCTTAATCAGAGCTGGGCTGCCCAAAGCCCAAACGGGCACTTTTTGTTAGTGCATTTCGGTTTTTGTATGGCAGACCGCTCTCCATTTGCCCAGCTCCGCTCTTAATGAGTGTGATGCATGATCCAAAAATTAGAAGGTTACGCAATGCGCAGTTACATTATTCGTGTCTCTCTGATAAAGGGTTCAATTTTTGTATGGTAGCTACATATTTGTGTGATGCTTCGCCGAAATTGGTTCACTCTTTTATGTACATAGCTACCAAACAAAATTGAACCAGTTTTTTGCGTGTCAAACTCATGCCCTTTTTGCAGCACCTTTTAAAATGCATTACAACGTGTTGTGATCTCTAACAAAAGTGAGAGTAAACAAACTCGGTGAATGCATGAGTGAGATTCATGATACAACAATAGGAAGGTTGCGCAATATGAGGGTCCATTAATCGTGTCTCTCTGACAAAGATTTCAATTTTTGTATGGTAGCTTTATGAAATTGTGGACAAATTTAGATCAAACTTCACACAAATGTGTAGTTGATAAAAAATACAACTAACATAAACTTGACACTAATGCGTATAAAAAATATTTTTATTCTTTAAGATATCATGACCAAATGGATGTCAGTAGTATTTTGTAATACACAATACATTTCTATGAAGTTTGATCAAAATTGGTTCACTATTGCTTATAGATACCATACAAAGTTGAACCAGTTTCCTGCGAAGGTATTTTTTTGAAGCACCAAAAATTAATAAAATTTAATAAAAGCACAGAAAAAATAAAATGAGAAAAGTGGGTTCAGTAGCGTGCTTAACATACAGTAAGCTACCAAAGAGTGATTTGCAAAAGAGAGTAATTTTGGTATCTCACTCATGCTTGCAAAAAATTGCTATAGTATTTCTGTAAATCTATCTCTTTCATTGTACTTGCTCTTTCAGAAGTTTTTTTCAATTATTCGCTCATTCTAATTTTTATGAGTACAGAAAAAATTAAAAAAAAAGAAGTGGGTTCAGTACTGCGTATAACGTTGAGTAAGCTGGTAAAACTGAAAAGAATCATAAATGTACTTAATGTCGTTGCAGAGTATTCCAAAGTCAGTCACCGCCACGACCTTACCACGCATTTGTTATTGCAGTTGTTTTTTGTTATTGCAGCTACTGTTAATTTCATTACCCTGGCTGAAACGTGGAGGAACTGGAACTGCAGTTGGCCAAATGCTGCACAATCGTAAAAAATACATTTAATTGCACTTGAATAAAGCTTGTTGGGGCTATAAAAAAGACGCTGCCAAGTAAGGGGCCAGGCCCAACTGGCAGCTACAAGTTACCAAGAACCCATGCTCCACGCATTTTAACGATCAAATTATTGCTGCGAGGAGTTACTATAAGGCGGCGGCCAAAAGGCGACAACTACCAACAAGGACTACAGCAGGTCCCACACAACGGCTGTCCTAGCAGATAAACAAACCAACATAGCCTCGGGGCTCAGTTCAGACTTGGCCTGTTAATGCCACCAACCTCTGATGAATTAATATGGCCCAAGCTGTCGTCGGGGTCGTTCGTCTCGTTCATATATTGAATTAAGTTGAGGCTGGCCAGGGCGCGCGGCAGCTAGGTAGGATCTTGTTAAATGCAGGGATTCCACAAACGTGATGCTACGCTTAATGAGCTACCAAATGGCTGCAAGGACGCGAACAACTGCAGCTTGATATTAAAGTTGAAAACAAAAGGCGAGAAATGAGCAAAGAAATTAAATTAACTTTTCCGATTTGTCTTTAAAAATAAAGCAGAGTATGGATGAAACATTTATCTAGGGCTTGGATTCTAGAAAATATGTGATCTCTATCTGTTTGTGTGCAAACAAAGGGCTTCAAAGTCAACTAGGAATAAAACTATTGGTTTTAGTGTTTTTTAATTTTGAGGTTTATGCGTAAAGCTATATCACGAAAATATTTTATAGAGGCAAGCGTGGTGAATTCGGAAGTGGGTTAAATCCGGAAACTCATCCTGACTATGATACCAATTTTCAAATAAACGCCATGACTGATGCTAGTTTTTCAAAATACTCCGAATCGAGTACACGTGTTTTTCTGCTCAAAATTGCTACCTTGAAAGTTTTATTTTAAGTTTTTGTGTCGCTAAAATTTCAACATTTTCTCAAATAAAATCAAATGTGAGTGTATCCATACTTCAAAAATGCTAAAGGATTCGTTTCGATATTTTCAAGGCACCAGAATGACGCTGCTGCGTTTCGAAAAAGTCGATTTGGGGTGAGTCCGGAAGCTCGATCTGGGGTCAATCCGGAAGTGTGGAAATGAGCCAAATAATTATTTTGAATTTAATTTCATCACGGATTTCAACTGTTTTTGAAATGATGATAATGAAATAAAATGTTTGCGATGAAATTTTATGGCGGTTTTCATAATTTTTTGAGATTTCCGGATTCACCCCATAAAAATAGAAAATCGCAAATTTAGCTTTTTTTAATCGGAGGTCAATCTACCTGACAAAAAATCTTCGTATCGATCTTTTGACACAATGGGGCTTATTCAACGCCCTGAACGACACAACTTTCAATTTTGAAAACAATTTTTTTTGTCACTCCAAAAAATTTACGTAAAAAATCTTCCGAATTCACGCCACTTGCCGCTTATAATGGTAAACCAGAAATCTCAAGACTTTTTTAAGTTAAAATTTTGTGTTCTTTAAATATCTTGAAGAATCCGTCAACCAAGATCTTATATGTTAGATTTTCAATGATCTAAAAAATATTTCCGGCACATCGAATAATTTCTATTGCTTTAAAATCGATCTATTAAAAATCAACTAAAATCTAATATGATAGATTTCGAATGATCTTAGAAATATTTTTTTTGAAGAATTGCTTCGGCTTAAGAATCATTTGAAAATGTTGAAAGACGGATCTAGAAAAAAGGTCTTATTATAGTATGTACAAGTTGTATTTTCTATGAAATTTTAGACATTGTACCAAAAATATTTAAGAGCTTTATAGAGTATGCAAAAAATTTGTAAAAGGGGAAGGGTGTTCCGGTCTTTAAAACGGTTGAAATATATACAAGTGTACTCCATTTTAAATAATTTAGTGAGATTAAAGTTAGATCCATCTTATACTGGCCTTATCTTTGGCAGCTTCTAATATTATTTCAAATTTTTTTAAAAAAAATTGAGAAATAGGGTTAAAAAAAATATAACCCTTTTTTGATTGACTTTTTAGGAATTTTTTATCTCGAACCAGAAACAGTGTTGCCAACATTCACAAAAATACAAAAATTTCCTGCCTTATCACGATATAGTAACTCGCATAAACGCATTTATATTACCAACAATAAAATTGGCAAAGTTCCAAATAAAAGAAAACATATCGTTCTAAATATGAATTCAATTTCAACAACTAAATAAAAAATAAAAGTATAATATGAAATATCTTTTAGAATTTCTATACAAAGGTGAATGCCAATAATACAAAGAATTCAAAGAAAGCCACACGCAGAGAGAAAGGCAAAATGGCAAATGGCATTAGATTTATATAAAAGAAGCTCAAATGAATAGGGGTAGGTATAGATAAATAAATAAATATATAAATAAATATAAATGTGTAGTTTACATGTCTGCAGTTCTATGCGTTGTCATGAATGGACGACAAAATGAAGATAAAGTTCAAGCACAATGCATGCCGGCAGCGTAGTCAGAGATGCACAGATACAGATACTTATACGCTCAGATACAGATACTCATATGCAGCTGTGGGTACAAAGTGTGGATGCATGTGCATGGATATAGATATTAAATTGCTGAAGCTTTGCATATGCATTTGCCGCTTTTAATTTGAGCGCATTTTCCATGCACAAAAGATGCGAGGTGTGCCTGAGGGCTTTCAGGTGTATGGTGGCAAGCGGCAAGCGGCAAGAGTGTTGCATGGCAGCAGTGAGTGCATTGCCTAGGATATTAAAATAATTTCGACAAACAAAAAAAAAAAAAAAAGCCACCAACGCTTGGAAAAGTGCCTTTGTGATAAGGGCAGGCTATATTGGCTTTGTTCCAAAAGGAGTAAGATATGTACCAAGACTAGCGGGCTTCGCCTACTGCTTGCTTCGGCGTGCATGTGCTAAGTATCTATCGTGTTAGATTAAGGGGATCAGCCGCTGCGTGCTTCGGCGCGAATGTGCTAGTTATATAACTCCATTCATATTTCTTGGGTGCCTTTTTTATAGTATTTTACGCTCTTTGCTTTGTTCGTCAAAAAGCGCCTTTGCGCCAATTTAAAAAGAAAAAATTTCGCCATCCAGAGTTTTATATACAAAACATAGATGTAATCAATAAGCTTAATTCAATACCGTCCTGCTCGCTCCGAGCCAGGCTTTATCGAGTCCGTTCATATTCCGCTCGTAATTGTAACTTTTTGCTTATTTTTTACATTTTATGAATAAAAGTTCATGTGACAGGAGAATCTTGAAGAATGTTTCTTGAGTTTTCTAGAGACTGCTTTTGCTTTACCTTTTTAAGTGAAAATTTTCAGAAGAAATTACACAGTAAAAAAAGATGGCGTACGTTAAAGTCGGGCGCGCACGACTTTGGGATACCCTGTACCACTGCTTGCAATACAATCCGGTATATGGCTTAAGAACACCAAAAGACATTTGATTGCCAAACTAGATTACGATACCTTCATAAACAACCAAAAACAGACGAATTTTGAACCAAAAATGTTTTTTTGAACGATCGTTCCTATGGGAGCTATATGATATAGTCAACCGATTTTCATCAAATTTAGTACTGTGCCTGGGAACTCTAAAAAACTATATAGATATAACCCCGATATCAACAAAATAAAATAAACTTGTCTCGCCTGACATAATAGCGCATCTTATCTGAAAATTTGGTTGCTCTAGCTCTTATCATCTCTGAGATCTAGGCGCTCATACAGACAGACGGACATGGGTATATCGACTTCTCTAGTCACCCTGATCATACTTTAGGTAACTTTGGGGGGTGTTCGACGTCTCCTTCTGTATGTTACATACATTTTCGGCTTGCACAAACTTAATATACCCTTTGTACCATACGGTGCAGGGTATAATTATTGTCTCAAAGGCTTAATGCAAATGCTAATGACGTCGAAGGGATATATTTCGTAACTTCGAATAGCCATAACTTTGCGAAAAAAAATCGTCATTGATCTTTTGATTAAAGGATTATAGTGGTACTTAATGATGTAACTGGAGAGACAGATCACAACAAGTTTTTGCACCCTGTATATAACCTCAAAAGTAGGAAAAAAACGCAGTTTTTCGGCTACATAACTTCAAATATCTGACGTCATTGGCCAATTCTGACCCCGAATTTTGATTCTACGCAGTAAATTACTTCGGAAATGACCTTAGCTTTCCAAAAACTAAACCATGTTGACCTTTTTATTTATTTATTTATTTATTGCAAAAACTCAAAAATTCATGTATTTTTATATATTGCATTTATCATATGTTTTATTGTCGCCAATCCAGGATGCAGCTGGAGCCATCATTGGGCATGAACTGCCTTAAGGCCAAATCAGGCCGTTAAAACAATGTTGGAAATGTTGTTAGGGGAATAAATTTATCAACGATCGCCTTTTTAATCTTGTTATTGGGTTTTCATTCAGTAAGTTTTTCGCCAGCCTGTTTGTGTGTCTGGTTAGACGCTCATTGTATCGGCTAACGTGCTTGTTAATTTGGATTTCCACGGTATCCAGATTGAGGTCGTGGTGCAGGGTCGAATTTCTAACGTACCAATCGCAACCAGTAATAAGCCGCAATGCCTTATTTTGGAACGTCTGTATACGTAAGCGATTCGAGCGAGCCGCCATACCCCAGATCTGGATAGCGTACCTCCAAGTAGGTGCCACTATTGTGTTATAAAGCGCTCTTTTACATCGTAGAGGAAGAGGACTTTTTTTATTTAGCAGCCAATACATTTTGGTCATTTTAAAGCGACAACTTTTGATCGTTTGGTTAATGTGTGATCGAAATGTTAGCCGCTTGTCGAGTATCACCCCAAGATATTTCGCTTCACTTTGAATGATGAGGGGCTGGCCATCTAGCCATACTGCGGGTGGAGTCTTCCTTTTTAAAGTATATAAAACCGACTGACATTTGGCCGGATTTAAGGTAACATTCCACCTGCGAGCCCAGCTCTCAAGCAGGTGGATGTATTCTTGTATCCCGTCAGCTGCTTCATACTCGCAGGATGATGTGTAAAATATTGCCAGGTCGTCAGCGTATGAAGCGATTAGCATTTTGTCGTTCACAACAGCCTGCATTAACTCCATTGGGGTAGGGATGTCGGCAGTGTATAGGTTGTAAAGAAGCGGCGCAAGAACGCTTCCTTGAGGTACTCCAGCTCTCATCAGCCTGGCAGTGGAAAGCGTGCTTTTGATTTTGACTTGGAATCTTCTGTCCTCGAGGTATGATCGCAATATGCCAAAGTATGAAGCAGGAAGCAAGGTCTTAATTTTAGCAAGAAGTCCGATCAGCCAAACTCTGTCAAACGCCTGTTTGACGTCGAAAAATACCCCAAAACAGTATTCTTTGTCGTCGAACGCTTTAAGAATATAATTAGCCACTCTATTTACCTGCTCGACGGTGCCGTGTCCTTCCCTAAATCCAAATTGATGGTCAGGTAAAAAATTGCTGTGTTCATTGATCCTCTTAGCCATCAACGTCTCCCAAACTTTGGCAAGAGTGGGGAGGAGGCTGATTGGACGGTATGATTCGGGGTCCGACTCTTCTTTTCCAGGTTTCCTGATCATAGCAATGAGAGCGATTTTCCATTGAGCCGGGAAGTGCTGCGTTCTTATTATTGCATTGAAAATCAAAGTAATGAATAGGAGAGCTTTCGTTGGCAGGGCTCGCAAAGTAACATGACATATTCTGTCATGACCTGGGGCTTTTGACTTAGGAAGCTTTGTTATAGTTTCCTCAATCTCATCTAATCGGATGGGTCGAACAGGCAACGTCATTTGTAGTGGTGTGTCAATGATGCTGAGAGTTTGTCTTACTTCTTCATCCGTGGCCAGGTTAAAAGGCGTAAATCTCTCTTCGAGGTGCTGAGCAAATGTATCCAATTGTTCCTCTGTATTTGAGCAGTAAGTACCATCATGACGCCTTAGAGGAACAGTTCGATAGGGTTGTCTCTTTATGTTTTTGGTCGCTTTCCATAGGTTATATCCAGTATCAAGTTTATAATCCAGAGCCTCTATTCTTCTGTCGAACGAGTTCTGTCTAAGTGTCTGAAGTGCCACTTTGAGCTCCCTTTCAGCCTTTTTCCAGACTGCCTTGTCTGCGGGGTGGAGGGTGGTCTGGAATTTCCTACGGAATCGTCGCTTCCTAGAGAGAAGTCGAGTTAGCTCAGGAGTTAGCTGGTTGCCTACTTCATCCTGTCTGACAACTACTGGTTTTGGAGTGGCTACAGCTG
This sequence comes from Chymomyza fuscimana, assembly GCA_949987675.1. Lineage (NCBI taxonomy): Eukaryota > Metazoa > Arthropoda > Insecta > Diptera > Drosophilidae > Chymomyza > Chymomyza fuscimana. Next base: position 41,020,529 of record OX465088.1, on the reverse strand, counting down.
CCGCAGAATGGATTTTTGCCGTAATTAGGACCATGTTGACCTGTGTAACTTATTTTAAAATAAAAAAAATATAATGAAATAGAAAAAAAAAGTTTCGGAACTCAACAGCAATTTCGGAACCCATTTATTATGCACATATTTTTTTAAAGATCATAGAACTAGGTAATTTTTTCACGCAAATCTTAAATACTCATTTGTCCCAACCATTCCATCTAGTCTGTGGCATGTCCATCCATTTAAACTTCTGTTCGGGACGCCCCTTCATTATTATGGAAGCATGCAATTTTCTTAGAAGATGCGTCTTATGTTAAACACTGAATTTTTAAATATATTGAACCCTCTCTCCTAAAAAATAGTTTTTAAGTTTAATCATTTAATATTACAAATTATTATTGTAATTGGAAACTGTGGGACTTAAGAGCAAAAAATGGTTTTACTGGAATTTATACTAAAAACCATTTACATATACATACATCTGTTTGTGAAGAAGCTACAGTTCCCAAAATCAATGTGGAGTCCAAATGGATATAAAACTAGAAATGTTATTTACTTTTACTCCTTCAAGATCCTAGCAGCAGTTCATCACATTCAATTTATTTCAAAATAAAAAATCACAACTTGAAGCATTTGTTATATTCATAACTTCCAGCTTATTTCCAAGACACTTCCAATGGTTTTCAAAATTCTAGGCTTAGAGAGCGTACAGAGTAAATTAAAGTCGTATAGTCCCGATTATAGTCGCCACAGAAGTGTTTATGCGTGTGTATGTGTGAGAAGTGGAATTTCACAAGTACTTAAAGTGTGTGCGAGTGTGTGGGTACTATGCAACTGGAAAAGAAAATCCAAAGCAAAGCCATACGCATGAGTAGCAAATGGAAAATGCTCTCAACGACACCGTGGGCAAGGACATGCCAAAACAAGAGCAACAACAAAACCAACAACAAAATCTCAGTCTGTCAGCATTGAGGAAGAAACAACCGGAAGTGGTTGTTGCTGCAGTTTTCCACATTGCCAACTGTGATTCATTCAAGCTTGTCAAGCGTTGCCACAAAACAGAACTCCACTTGAAACAGCGACGTAGATAACTTTTTGGGATTGGGGAATATGAGATGAAGCAAAATTCTTCGTTTTATCTTCGAAATTAGCTAAAAGGTGGCCCAAAAAAATAGGAGATATAGTGGTCACATTGAGTGTGTATATAGTATATGTATTTTTTAAGAAATTCTTCTTTCTATGTGGGGAATTTGAGGTTATGTCAGAATTGTGGCGTGCTGAAGTTTTTCGGACCTTGGGTTTGGACTCAGCGACACCAAAAAGTTATTCTAGCCTTGGTCTGGCTTCCGAACCCAAAGATCAATTTCTTTTGTGCGGCTTTGTAATCCTTTTAATTATTTCCTGCCGTTTCAGGGAATTTTATTCTTTAGAAGAATAATTATCTGTTATATGGCATAGCCCTAGTAAGGGAATCTATTTTTAGTGAATTCTTGCAAGAGTTAGAAAATTTTATCTCCAAAAGATCACCTTTTTATCGCCTCTTCGAACTATATAATAGGAGGCGAATAGTTTTGTATATTGGTCCAGAAAGAAGCATGAACATAAGGGTTGCCGCCGCTAGTATGGAAAATTTTTAAGGCGACGATATCAATAATCCACCACCTAAAAAGTTTCCTTTTTACCTGCATAAAGCGCCTGTAAAATTTAAACGATCCGAAAGTATTTGGTGGAGTCGAAAATAGGTCAAAAGTCATTATTTTCACTTTTTCCGTTTTTGACTGTATTGTTCTACATAAAGAGGTCTACGCAGTTCGAAATATTTCGCACGGAATCGCAAAACTTCATACCAAAAAAAAATCAAATTTGGGATATATTTTTTCATATGAAGTTTTGTCATTCCGTGCGAATTATTTCGAACTTAAACTTAAAAAGCTTATTTCCAAACAAACAAATTATGGATCAAAAAGTCTCATATCTATCTAAACATAGTTTTAAATAAATATTGAGTCGTCGTGAATAAATTTGGTAAGCTCTAAAAATGATTAAATTGATTAATTATACAAATTTAAAAAAATTTTGGTATCCTTAACATGTGACAACAATGACATGCTAAAATGAAAATGCAGTCAAAAACTTTTTTCGTGAAACGGGTTTCGAGAAATTGCTAAAAAACCGTTTTTCGAAATTAGAAAAAAAAGTGCCTCTACTTAACAGCAATTATCTCTGGTTGTACTAAGCTGATTTTGATAATTTTTTTACTTGACTGTAGATAATTGAATTACCCATCGATTATACTTGGTACACGTTTTTGTCAAACTTACGGTTTGGTCGCTATTTATGCATTCATATGAAATTTTTCGTAATTTTTTACCGATGTTCGACTCCATCAAATACTTCGAATCGTCTTTAAATTTTACAGGTGCTATATGCAAATAAAAAGGAAACTTTTTAGTCGAATCCCTTATTAAAATTGTGAGATGTTGCAAAAATGGCCACCCTAATGGACATTGTCAACATCCGATAAGGCAATATTAGGGGCTTTCGAAAGAAAAATCGTTCTTCGAATCTTTGGATCGATAAATGTAGATTTACGAATTCGAAGCTCGAATTTCAAGTGAGCTGGATGAGAATGCTCCGGCTAAAAAGGTATTCGAGCGAAAGTCACTAGAAGAACGTCGACCACAGAGACGCCCGTCTCTGCGATGGGAAGACTAGGCAATGGGGGATCTTCGTAGCCTTGGGATCACCAATTGGCGCCAGCAGGAACAAGATAGAAACCGCTGGCCAGTGATAATTTCCGCGGCCAAGACACATAACCATTTGTAATGGCCAAATAGAAAAAGTACCAAAAATTTTTTTCTAGATCTATGGTGAAAAAAAATTCTCACAAAACAGTTTTCTTTTTTTCTACATTTTTCTTTGTTTCTTCGTATTCCTACCGATAAGTGGTTGTAATGGCGAAATAGGAAAAGTTTCAAACATTTTTTTTCAAGATCTATAGTGAAAAAAAATATTTTATTTTTTATTTTTAAATATTAATTATAATACAATAATAATACTATAAGTAATAAAGATTAGGGCAACGAGTAACTAGACCTTAGACCTGAAAAAAAATAATCTCACAACTTAGTTTAATTTTTTCAAAATTTTTCTTGATTTCTTCGAATTCCTACAGTTTTCAATCTTCGTAAATTCGAAAAAAAAGAACTTTCACCAAAATCGTCTTAATTCAAAACAACATCTTGGAGTTAACCTCTTCTGGGCAGCGGGTCTTAAAAAGCCTGATTAATGGACAAAATATTTCCTTAAATAAAATAATATCTTTGAGCTCAGGACGATTGGCTTATTTGAAAGAAAAATTGGATTGCATAAAAAAAAAAAGCTTAATTTTGATAATAGGCTTATTAAAAATCTAGTTCAGGATTTTTACTGTGGGAACTAACCCCTCAGTTCGTCCCCAAATTACGCCACTGACTTGAGACCTACTACAATTTGTTACAGCTCAAAAGTTGAAAAATAGTATAAAATAATTTAAAACAATCATGTTTCAGGTTTTGCAGCGCAATTTAGAAAAAGCTAGAAAGGAAGCGCAAGTCGAAAGTCCTTTAAAATCGCTATGTTTCTTACAAATTGTGGCCAGACTAAATGTAATCCGAAACATATCAATGACCAACGCTCTAATACTTTAACTGCAAATTGGTTCTTCGTGGTCAGCTTAACATCCAGACAATCTGCGTCGATGGCATCAAATGACATAACCGCCAAAGCATTTAGAGTTAAGTATCCTGGCACTTGCAAATTTAATCAGCTTAGCGGTGTATCAAATCTCGCACGCACGCCACTCTAAGGGTTAAAGACTTAAATTTTTATTGATAGTCTCCATGAGTTAAGACCCCTATGAATGCAATTGACAGAAGCAGTCACATATGGCGCCTGGTTCAACTGAGTATTCATAAAAGTGCACTCACTTTTAAGGTGAATTAATAATAAAGCAATGAATATTTGATTGCATTTCTATTCAAAATGTAATTTGAATGTAGAATGGTAAAAATATTGTACACTCACATCACATTTCATGTAAAGTCATTAAGACTCACAAATATGTATTCAAGCTGTGTGTTTCACTTGTGCCCCTGTCATCTGCAGACCACACAACAATTTTCTCTTATTTTCGGTACGTTTTAATTGCGAATTCACACAGATACATAGCCCATACTTCATAAGAACTTGTTCCCAAGTTCGTTTGTATCGAATAAAAATGTTTGTTATTTCTAGAAAATATTTTTATTTATGCCTCGTTTTATGCGGATTCGGATTCGGATTCAGCTACCCCAAAAATCCAAAAATTTATTTATTTTTCTGTTTTTCTATGTTGAAAAATAAATTAAAAAGACACACAAAATTTTGTTTGAAGACCAGTTTTCCGGCGATGTTTTATATAGAAAATTTACATATTTAAGCAAAAATGATTGCTCTTAAATACAATACTATATAATTTTTATTTATTTAATCATAATATTTTTTTTATAGCTAAGTTTCTTCTTTTAAAAGGCATTAATCGCCTTCATCCGCATCACTAAGCAAGAATTGACATACTGTTTTTTTTTTTTTTTCATTTAAGTAATTTCATTGCACAATGGGCCCGCGTAGCCAGATTTTGGCCAAAAGTCCCCCAGAAGAAAGTCAAAATTTGGACAAAATGACAATTTAATATGATTTTACACATATTAAGGTATGCTGTGCAAAAAAAATTATTAAATTATAATTAGTGGTTTTTAAGTAATTGGCAATCAAAGTTGACACTTTGTATTTTATGAGCTTTCGCGATAATTTACAAAAAAAAACCTGCATTTACCATGTATCATGTAGCTACAAAATCTTCATTCACTTTATTATTTATAAATATGACTTTAGAAAAAAAATAAAATTGAGCTTAAAAACTTTTTGGTTTTAAATATTTTCCAGTAGTTATAAAGATTTTGTTGGTTTTTTTTATCATTTGGCTAATTTGCTTTAAGGGTACTATTTTTTGAATTTCTTAGCTTTCTAAAAGTATGCTTTAATAACCATTTTGTCAAAAGTTGTACTAAAATGTACAATTTGAAATATTTATGGCATACTTAAAAAGATGCAAATTAAAAAAAAAAAAATTATTAATTATGACGAAAAAACGCAAAAATTTAAATATGGATTTTTCAAATTTTTTTTCGGAAATTTAAAGAGCATGTTAAAAAAATTATATTTTTTAAAAACCAGATTGATTGGTGGTGTCGTCTTTTTGTAATTTGCTTGGACAGCTTAAACTATTTGGGGCTATAACTCCAAAACCATACAATAGGCTATAGGTATAGGCTATTTTTTCAATGTATGTGGAGCTCATATCTACCTCTGTGCGAAATATGGTCCAATTCCAATTAATGGTTTTTTTTTTTAATTAAGTTAAATATTTTTTTTGTTTTTTTTTATATTTTGGCCAATTTTGATCTGGATTATCTATATCGTAAAAAAATCGAGGGAGGCTCAAACTTGCTAGGAAAATAGCGCAGTCCTGTGGAAATGACTGGGTTTTGGCCAAAATATGAAAATCTAGGCCCATAGTGCAGGGTCCCAAACAATCCTTGAAAGTTTTAACAACTAAGAATTTTTATTCGCAGACGTAGTTTTTGAGCTTGAGTTTACTTTACTATTCAGTTTAAAATTAAAAAAACCATGGAAAACATTTTTGATCCAATTAAGCAATATGGCACAAAAAAAAAATTGTCATTTCTGTTAACCAAAAAGTTTTCCAAAATTCTCTTATTTTTTTATTCATCATTTAAAAAAAAAAAATCTATTTATTCGTCTTTATATAATTTATATATGCATCTAATCGATTGGGTGCCACAATTAAACAAAAAAAAGAAAAAAGGATTTTTTAAAATTAATTTTAATTGTTAGAAATTTTTTGTTTGGTAGCTAAATATTAAAAAATAACATTGCTCATCATTTTAATTTTTTGTATTACAAAATGCAAATCCTAAAAAATGTGTAATTTTACCTTTAAAACAAAAAATGAAACAAAATGGAAATGGAATGGAATGGAATGCAAGTAGGAAATGTAAGAAAACATTTTCAAAGACCTTTAAGGAATTAAGAGGGCAATATTTCTTTAATTTAATGAAAAGTTACATTTTTAAAAAATTAAAAGTTAATGACAAAAAATTTTTGGAAAAGATTAATAAATCATTGAAGAAACCTGAGAGCAGAAACGGATTTAGGATTTGGTCATAGGGGAAGGGGTTTTTCACTTCGAAGTGTATATATATATCAGATTTCGCAAAAACTGTCAAGCCATTTTTCCAACTTTTGGGGGGAGGGGTCCGGAACCGTAACCCCCCGTGGATGCGCCACTGCCTAAGAGTTTCGAGTCTCGAAGATATATTATAAAAGAAATATTGCCGTTTTACATTATTGATGGTGTTTAACCTACTCATAATGTGTTTCTTTAAAATAAACCGTAAAAGCAAAGCAAATGAAATTGAGAACGTGCCCAACTATGAGCGACCACCATAAGCTTCGCTCCATTGCGCCAGCCATTAGAGAGGCGAGTAGGCTTCAGTGAGGAGGAGCTACAATGAAGCCCACAAATTGGGTTACTGTTCAACTGACTGGTTAATGATTTCAATGACACAATTAATTGCAGGCTGATATGTGTGTGTCAGTGTGTGTCAGTGTGCGTATGTGTGGGCCCATTGTCCTCCAGAACTCGAATCCTGCGTATGTGTAGGTACTAAAAGAGACGCCTCAACAATTCGAATTCATTTTCATATGCGCATGTGCTTGGTTTTTGGTCAGAAATACTAAAAATAAATTACTAATTAGTCCGAGCAGAGTAAAAGCACTTTATGCGACGACAAAGCATAAGTTGTCCACTGCCTGCCTTCTAATCCTGGAAACCCTAAGGAAATGCGTATGGAAATGGTAATGAAATGTGTGTAACCAAATGTGGCGCCAATATGTCCATGGCTTGGTTTCATTTCTTGTGGCATTTTTAATGCCTTTTGAGCGAGCATAATTCGTAGCTTTGTATTGTAGTTCCCAGCTAAAGTTAAAGAAGTTCCAGAGTTCACGAAGCGTAACACTTTAAACTACAAAAAGCTTTTTGCTTTTACACTCTATCTCTGGCCAAGCCAGCTCCTTTGACTTGGCAAAGCAAAAGGCAAAGTAGAAAGAAAATGGCAGCTTAGCTAAGCAAGGAGCCATATAACAATGAAAGGTCCCTTGCTTTGTAATTACATATGTGTAAGTGGCAGTGTGTGCGTGTGTGAGAGTGTCTCAATGTCTGTTTGTGTTGGAATTGGCAGCTCACACTCAAACATACACTTACACACACCCTCTTTTACACACACACGCGTTTATAATGGTATAACAGGCGCATAAAGACCTTTGGCAAATTAACCCACATTGGCTTGCTTTCTAGTCGTCTATAGAGTTTTGCTTTCTATTTTATGTATACCCTTTATACATGAAGTAGAAAGAGTATATTAGCTTCATGGTAATGTTTTCAACCAAACAGATGAAAGCATGTCCCAGCCTACAGATGATCGTCTGACTGAAAGTATACTAAAATTTCTACAAAAAAAATCGCTTAGTCCTGGGAGATAAGTTGATAACTGCTTTCCGTTCCATGTAGCTGAAATTCGAGATTAATGCTATTAAAAATTTTGATCTATTACTATTTTTAAAGATCAAGCGGATTACAGGAACAAGTTTGGTTTGTGAAGCATTGAAAAAAATAGGAAAAAGAAGAAAATTAAAATCATACGAGGAAAAATTTAGAATTTTTTTTTTTTTTGCATTCAATTATCCGCCATGTTTTGGAAAACGAAAAACCAAACCGAACAATTTTTTTTTTTCTGATTCGTTTTTACGTGCTCCGGAAAACGAATTTTTTTTGTCGATAACTTCCCATTTTATTTCCGATAAATTCGTATATTACCCTTATCTTTCCGATGAATTCTCCTGTTGAATTGGCGTGAATTTATTTTGATAGAAACACCTGACGTTGTTTACATTTAACTTTCATTAAAATATTGCTAGTTCTTTATTGTTCTTTTTATTAAATGAAATTAGACAAAAATATTACTTTAGCATCAATATTTATTGAAATTAAACACTGCTTAGCTATTTTTGTTGCAAGGGAAATTTTCTTTGAGTAACGCGGAAAAACTGTCACACCAATCGGTCATGTGTTCGTGTATAAAATGTGCACATATACGAATACAAAAAAAAAAAATTATTTTTGTCTGTTTGTTTCAATTCCTCTTGCAACCACGTGAAAAAATCGGTTTGGTGGAATTGGGAGCAAAACGAATCCGAACAAAATGTTCGAATTCCTTTTCCGGAGCACTGCCGTTTTTTAAGAAAATTGAATATTACGAATACGTCATTGGTGCACTTGTTTTGGTAAAAATTGTAAAAATGTCATGAAAAAATTCCTGTATTCCATTTGCTGGATACTTTTTTCCACACATAAAATAACATGTCTGGCTAAATCGCGCACTCTTATAGGGGTACCTTTTATAAGAATTTTTTCCACAGCAATTTAACGATTTATAATCACATTTTCAAAAGCCCATATTTATTTTATGTTTTCCATGACATTCTACCTACTTCCCATATCAGATGTAGCACAATCGGTTCTTTTCAAACTACTTTGTGTTGCGCTTTGTTACTGCATTTGATAAAGAAATAATTTCCAGTGTTGGAAAAAACCATTGAAAAACAATTTTTTGTTTTAATTTTTTTTTTTATTAAGTGTATTTTTGTTCAGTGTATTTTTGTTTTATTTTAACGTATTTACATAGGTATTTTTATGTTTAGTTTATTTATGTATGTGTAATACTGGAGCTTCCGTGGGCCATTGCGTATTAGGGGGGAACATCTGGTGAGTTTATGTATTTTCGGATGAAGCAGGAGTCTCTGGAAGTAATTGGAAAAGATTAATTCATATTTAAAATTTCGAGTTTATTTTGGCACTTACTTGGGAAGCCGATATCGTGTTTTGAATATCTGCTGCTCTGTTTAATGTAGTATATAAAATGGAAAGAATCTGATGCAGTTTTTTTAATTTGTTTTTTTTTGTCGTGTCCCACTTATTTTTTTTTTCCACTTTATGCTTACGAACTAAGAGTTAGACTGAGCTTTACTGGAACTGTGCTGATGTCATACAAATTTAAATATATTTTTTGGCCTACTTGTTAAAATTTTTGTTGAATTAAACTTAAACTTAAGTGGCAAACATATTTTTGTCTTGATCCTAGACCAGCTAAATAAGGATACAAATAAATCGTTAGAATGATTAAGAGCATCATTTGCTTTACATTGTATAGGGTGGGTCATCAGTTGCATTGGTTGTTAAACACTCATAATTCGAAGCATAGCCATCCAAAGTGAATGCTCATCGAAGGCTATATGATATGGGCCTTCGATTCGGTCCAAACACTGCAGATATATCTAATCTAGTTTAAATATTCAAAAAAGGATATATGCTATTATCATGATACAGTGGGATTCAGTGGCTTGGACCAAGAGCAGCTACTAAAGGGCTTACTCTGGCCTTCAACCGAAACTAATCGCTTAAGCAGCTTATTTCAGGCGGATCGACGGTTTAAGCTTATAGAGAATCTGGAAGATAGTTACAAGGTCTATGTGGATTGCTTAAGGCCTCCCCTTATTGGACAGGATTATGGAGCTACTTTAGGAATGACAGATAGTGCACTGGGACGACCATAATATGACGTAAAATTGAGCAATTTTTTTTGGGGTAGGTTTCTTTGTGGAATTAAGGTGAAAATGATTGGATAGCAGAATGCAGGGATCTTCACGCCATGCCCACTAGAATGACAATCAAATTGTGCGTTTTAGACATATGCATCGGTACAGTGAACAAGAGTTACCAAATTTGGCATTAAGCTTTATGTGAGCATTATAAACAAAATGATGTTGAACATATGCAAAAATCCGAAATCGCAATGCTTGTTTATCTCAAGTCAGTTTTGACCCAAAGCAAAGTCGTTTAAATTTTACGGAAATTTCGAGTAAAATTCGACTTTTCCACAAAGAAATTTAATTTTCCAATCCGAACTACTAGACATACTTAGGCACTTAATTCCACATTTTATTGCTTGCAAAAAATAATATCCTTGCAAAAAAACTAATTATAAACAGCACCACCTCCAAAAAAGCGCATCTCAAAGTCGCTATCTCTTAACTTTCATATACTCAACTTTTTTTTTCGCAACTTGGCTTTCATTTTTGAAATGAAAATTTTTCGTTTTATGAAAATGTACGCTGCTGCAAAAGTTTCGCCTGCAGTTTAGCTTGCAATTTGCCAACTTTTGTTTAGTTTTCATTGCGCTTTAATGAGATTTTGCCATTGTTTGGCTTTATCGATGGGCACACGTTGCGTATGAGTGTTATTTTATGCTTACTGGCCAGACATTGGGAAAACGACAGTTGCCTTGAAGTTGATTAAAAGCAGCTTTCTTTCAGAAACAGCTCAAGTATGCACTTGGCTTACATTTATGCACACTTATCTTTTTTACTATTTTGGTCATAAAAAAAAAAGAAGCTAACTGCCAACACTTGGCAGCCATCTTTTGGTATGCTCAAAGTGTTTTTATGTGTACAAGTATTTACTTTATTTTTTTATGTACTCGTATTTTATTTTTATGCATTTCACTTAACTGTGTAGAGCATTGTGCAAATATATTTTATACAAAACAAATTTTATGCACAAAATCCATTAGGCAAAAACTTAAAGCCTTTTTTTTTGAGCATGTTTGTCTGTATGAATGAATGAGTGCATGTCAGGCTATGGCAACGACTAGACGCTTGGGCTAATAGAGTTCCAGCCCTGGCCTCAATCTGCTACAACACACCTTACCCCCAACCTGCCAGTGCACGCACTATGAGTAAGTACACACAAAAAAAAAAAAAAAAACTTAGCTTACTTTACACTCATTAAAATCCAACCGTGAAAATGTTTGAGCATGGCGTCCAAACACACACACACACACAAAGAGGCCATCACTGAACTTAGCTGGCAGGTTTTGGCGGCAGCGGAGCAGTCCTTCCGCTCATGCGTGTGCGTCGCATTAATGGCCAAAACCATAAAGCCATAAATGCACGACGTTGCCAGGGACGGGCGCTAAGGGCAAAGCCCGCAGGGTCGCTGCTAATGCGCCGCCAAAGCATGTTACAAATTATGCGCCAAGTGCAGGATACTAAGACAAGAAAAACAATGGAAAAAGGACGGGTCAAGGGAGCGTACCAAAGGACTAAAGAGTAGAATCTAAACGCGATGGGCAGCCAAGCGTTGAAAAATTATAAAACTATAAAACAAATTATGAGTTCTTACACTATCGGAAAGCTGAGTATTTTCAATTATCAATGGCAGTATGGTCTAAAGTGGGATTTAAAATTAAATGTCTTAAATAAGATTTTTATCGATGCTTTGAATTTGGTACTAATGGTGCGATGACGATAAACTGGTTTAGTTTCTCAAAGATAGTCTCTTAGCCTTACAAATTAAAGGCAGGATGGTTGCTTAATCACGTGGAGACCATTTTTTTTTTTAAATTTTTAATTATTAATATTATGGTTATTTAAATATATTGTACAATAATAGCTAGCTAATATAAGATGGTATCCAAAAATTTACAGGACTTAAGATACTTATACAATACACAGTTTTTATGTTGATAAAAGAGGTTCCTTTTAGACAGTTTGTTAAGGGGATCTGCTTTCATTTTCACTAAAATTGGCTGTCTGTTCATGACGCGTTCGATTAAGTAGGTTGCCCCACACGAAAAGTGGTTCACCTGATAAAATCGAGCTGGGGCATATTGATAATTTAGTGAATTTTTTAACAAACAAAAATTTCCATAAAAAAAATTGAAACCGTTGAAAAAATAACTTATTTCTATTGATTTTTTCCATTAAATTAAAAAACAACTTTTAGTCTGACTTGATTAATAGCACTAGCTTACAAATTTTGAAAAATTTTGGAATCCTCAACATGTTTTAGTTTTTTCCGTAGTAAAATGGCATGAACCGAAAATGCAGTTCAAAATTTTTTCATAGAACCGATTTCGAGATATCTTGAAAAAAACATTTTTGAAATTAAAAAAAAAAGTGTCGTTACTTAAAAGCAAATATCTCTGGTTGTTCTTAATTAATTTCCAAAATTTTTTTTACTAAACTGTAGACAATTGAATTATACATCGATTATCGTTGAAAGATATTTTTGTCAAATTTACGGCTTGGACGCTATTTATGGGTTCATTTTTATTTTTAGCGTGCCATTTTACTACGGAATAAAACATGTTGAGGATACATTTTGCTGTAAACTAGTGTAACTATGCATCATTTGTTAAAAATTAATTTTTATATTTATTTCTCAAAATTAAGGTTTTTCCCATATAAATTTCATATTAATTAACGCAAACATCAATACATACATGTATGTAAAGTCAAAAATGACACAATTATAAAAATTTCAGTTGAAAGCATCTGCTAAAACTCTGTATAATTATAATAATAAACCAAAAAAATAATTTTTATTTCAAAATCAATAATAAAGCTTTTGAACTAAAAAATTATTCCCACTTTTTATCCAACTAAAGCGAAGAAAAAAGTAAGTTTATGTGTTTAACCTGAATGCATGGTACATATGTTCATCTGTTTCCTTGTAGCTTCCAAAGCGCTTATCATAATTTGACAAATGAGGTATCGTTAGGAGCGTCCTGATCGTCCACTGGTTATAGACCAATTTGCGGCATTTGAAAATGAATTGGGCAAGAAAACATTAAGTCATAAATAAAAAAAAAAAAATTGTTTTTTGATGATGTAGTGTTGCAAATTTTTTTATTTACACTTTCTTAAAGATTTTATATTCTTATATCTCTCGTTTAAATAAAAAAATAATTTTGTAAAATTGTCAAAAATTACACTTTTTTTCGACTTTGGCGCCTGTAACTTCAACAATTTTTACTTAATCTATCGAGAATATCACGAAAATGGTGCTTAAGAAAAAAAAAGGTTTCCATTTTTGTATTTCTCGACCCCAAATTATCCTAAAAAACACTTTTTTGGGAAGGTTCAAAAAATACAAAATCCTACTACTGCAAAATCGGGCACCAAAAAAAATAAATCGAAATATTCTCATCGTACATAGTTCTTTATAAACTTTTAAATAATACAAATTGTCTAATAAATAACCAACAATTAAACATAAATTGTCTTTTAAATAAAAAACTTACTCTTCACATATTTTTATTCATTTACCGTTTATCATTAGCTTTAAGGCATATGACCAAGACTACTGTCTGAGAATCCTTATGAATATGTAACTCTGGGACGACACTCTTAACAACGATAGTCCTGTCTAATTTCCTAAATAATCAGAAATGATCCGGAAAACGAATAAAAAATTCGATCGAATTTATGCAGTATAAACCCGATTGCTTTGTTGCAATAGATATCAAAACAAATTGGTAAAAAAGGTTAAAAAAATAAAATTGCAAGAAATATTTATATTTTTAAATATTCTTAGATTCTATTAATGCCAATTTTAAGTAAGATATTTATTGATAATAATAATTTTAATAATTTTTTTCTGATTCAAGGCCCATACGCAGCACGCAAAAATTTCGCACGAAATGTCAAAACTTCATTTAAAAAAAAAATCACAAAAATGGGAATTTTTTTTTGTATGAAGTTTTTTTAATTGAAAGCACGCACAAATTTTTTTGTTTTTGTTTTGTAAAATTCATAGCACCACTAAAAATAAAAAAATTATTAAAAAAAAATTTCTTTCATTAAGCTCTTTTCTGGTTAAAATATATTTTAAAATAAGTCCCGCATTTTAAAGAACATTTAACTTTTAAGTTGATAAGCCAAACTTTTTTAATATGTTTTTTATAACGCACTTTTTTTATATTAAAAAATAGTTGACAGCCATTTTGTTGTTGCTGCCAGCAATTTTTTTAATGAATATGCATTGTCAACAAAAAAAAAAAAAAATACATGAACTACAACAACAACCACGACATTATGAGCAGTGACAAGAAAATGTTGCCTGCCGCTTTGCCTAATGAAACGTTTCAAATGGCGTCTAAATTGTGTTGCATACTTTGCGGCAAAAACGCCGTGGGAGCTATTTAGTGTTGCACATTTAAGCCAAACAAGCAGCGCACTAAGATGGCAACAATAAGTGCAACAACGACAATAACAAACAACGCTGATGCTGCAGCAGCCTTATGACAATAATTTAATTTAATGTGTTTGCATACAACAAGGACCATAGAAGGCGGACCAAGAATGTAGGACCAAAAACCAAGGACCAAGGCGGCGACATCGACATGGCATTCAATGAGCACGCTGCGGCCCAACGAAGCAAAGATAACTTACAATTTGTGGCCACTGCAAGAGCACGAGCTGCAACAACAACAACAATGATGGCGGCAATGGCATCGTGCAACATGGCCGCCCAAGCAGCCAAAGGCACAATTTATTGCACTTCCGTTCGCCATTTTGTTGCGCGTTGCTGTTGCGTTAAGATGCGCGATCTTGGGAATTTATGTTGAAATTATTAGTGTAAACATTTTGTATTTAATTAATAATGCAAACAACAACGACAATGACAACCCCAATGGCAGCACGGAAAAAGCGCAGACGACAACACTGGCGGCAAGTTGCAGGCCAACGTTGCGCACTAAAGTATGCAACAAAATGTGTCTGCATGTCAGATAGTCAATTTTATTTGCCACAAGCTTATGCCGGCTCCATTTACATGTTTAAATGGAGAGAGTGTCTCCTGATTGTAATGACGTAATGATGTGTTTCAATTGTGCTACGGGTATTAATTAATGAAATCTTATATTAATGACTTTTCTTGGGCTGTCTATGGTGCAGATACTTAAAGTCTTTTGAAGTGGCAACCAATTATGGTTGGGTAAATTTTAAAAGGATACACATAGAAAAATAAATATTTTAAAATGATTTTAAGCCAAATTTATTCTTAATCAACTTTATAAAACTTTACATATTTGATCAAAGTCGTTCCATCAATTTTTTGTTATACCCTGTACCAAAGGTATAATATGTTTGTGAAAATGTATGTAACGGGCAGAAGGACGCATGCCAGAATCCATAAAGTATAAATATTCTTGATGGGAATCAACAGCCGAATCGATATAGCCATGTATGTCTTTCTGTCTGTCCCTATGAGTAAAAGAATCTTAGAGACTATAAGAGCTATGGAGCTGAAATTTTACCAAGGTTAGGTTAGGTTAGTGCAGTAGTTGGGGCTTTGAGTCCCAACTCACTTAGGCCAAGAAACTGGCCTGTTGTTATACCCCTGGGTGGACCTTACACCATCCTTCCCCCGCTCCGGAGGTCCACTATATGACCTTAAAGTCACGTCCATCCGGCGGCCTGAATAAACCTCCAGAGGCTTCTTGGACACTTTTTTTCAGATAGGACAGTAAGGAAATACGATTTGAGAAAACGGAACCTTTATCTGCATAGTCCAGGACGGTGACAGAAAAGGTGCTCCACCGTCTCTAACTCCTCCTCATCGCCGCAGTTTCTGCAGAAATCGTGATGAGGAGCATTTAGCCTGGATGCGTGGATTCTCACCAGTAGCTCGGATTACGGTCGAGCGGTCGGTCTGTTAATAGAGAAATAAAGGGTCATCAATCTTGAGGTTTTTTTTTTTTAAATAAAAACAAAACACAAAAATTACAAATGAATCGGAAATTCTTTATTTATTTAGTTGTTCACCGAATTGGTTCCTCAATATGTCCATTGTTTTAATGGCTGTGTGGCAATTAGTACCGTCTTGTTGAAACCAAATGTCGTCGTGATCTCGGGCTTCAATTTCAGGTACCAAATAATTCATTATCATGGTGCGATAACGGTCGCCATTGACGGTTACGGTCTGAACAGCGTCATTTTTGAAGAAATATGGACCGATGATTCCACCGGCCCATAAACTACGCGTTGGACGAGGTCTATTCGGTCGGGTGTCAGTCATCCAATAATGAATATTGGGTCTTAAATTTGTTGATGGTATGGCGAATACTGTTCTCAGTAGGTCGATTATGGCGACCATAAAATGGCCTAAGCGCGCGAAAAACATTCTTTACAGAACGCGAATTTTCGTAATATAATTGTACGATTTGTAAACGTTGTTCGGGTGTAAGTTTTTCCATGATGAAATGGCAATGAAAACTGAATAAAAAACACATGGCAACTTGACAGTACTCCTACGTGGTTTATCTAAATAACCTTATTGAAAAAAACCTCAAGATTGATGACCCTTTATATAGATTTAATTTTAAAAATCTTCATAATCCTTACCTGTTTCATCTGTTTACAGTCTTCGGAGCCAAATTCGTATTCTTTACTTTCAATCCTAATCAATATCTTTCCGACTAGATTTACATAGACCTGAACCAAATGGAAAAAGAAGTTCCAGTTCAGACTCAATAGATTATGTTTGATTTTTAGTTTGGAAAATAATCAAAAATCGATAAGTAATCGAAATTTTGCAAAAAAAAACCTGTTTTCAATATGCTGCAAAAAGATCTTAAAAATTGAATAGATCACCTCTTAAAGTAGTCCGTCCGCCTATTATATCGTAATCTCCTAAGATTATTACATAGTATATCCATATGGATGGCGCCAGGGGCGTCGGTTCCAGATCCCCTCAAAAATTGGTAAAATGGGCTCACAGTCTTTTGCGAGCTCTGAATATATATAAATATATATATGTCTTATGTATATATATATATAGTTCGCAGTGAAGAAACCACCCCTGAGACCAAATCCTGGATCCGCACCTGGATGGCGCTCTCAAAAATTTTCTTCAAATTTCATCAAAATCCACCATTTAATTTTGTTGTCTTCAGAGAGCGAATATTAAATAGCCTTCTAATCGCTCAATTGTTTATTTTTTATTATTTTTTTTTTTTTGGTTAACAAAGTCTTATGATATATCAGCTGCCAGTGACACCAAGCCCTAAGGCAGCTATTAAATCTTGTTATTATTTCTGAAAATTTTTGGCTATGTACACAACTTTAAAGAAATGAATACTAAATGAATCAAAAAATTAGCTATTATGTAAATTTCTTAAAAGGCTAGACAATCCTCTCACAAATTTAATAGACTCAGCTAAGGGTTTCAAAGGGCCTTGAACTTTTAGAGCTTGTACCAAAAACCTTGCCTATAAAAGGCTCGAAGTTGGAGTACAAGAAGTACGCAATTATTATCAATTGATTGCAGCTGTGTGTGTGCACACGTTGCCTTAATGTGTTGGCCATTTTGTGAGTTCTGGCTATGATTGTTGTTGGCCATAAATTGTCTGGACAATTTCTAGACATCATAATAAAATGCAATAAATACGCGTGGCAAGAGCTCAAAATGCCAAACAAAATCAAAATAAGCTTACAACAAACCAAAACAAGCAGAAAATACAGCAACAATAAGACTAAGTACAAAAACAAACCTGTCCTGGCAAGCTTTGTTTTACTCTATAATGGTAAGGACAAGGTTATTATAGATTTGTGCAATGTTATGCTACAAGCGGAAGGAAATGGTGCAAAATGTTTAGTATTTTAGTGTTTATTTGAAAGATCAACATAACAGTAGCTTTATTTAAAAAAAGATAATACATAAAAAAACTTATAAAAAAAATTAATATTAGTTAGTTTGCCACTGACCCATTTGTCCAGCGATTTCCTTCATCCGTATGAACTAAAGGATCTAAGGTTAAGAAAATAAAAAGTATCACAACGATTTTTAAAAAATAATAATGTACATTGATAAATACTTTGAAAAAAGATTTTCCTGAAACTTTTTTTTTTTAATTTACCGCATTACGTTTTTTTTCAAAAAAAAAATTGATTTTAACTTCGTATTTACAAAAAAAAAATTTAGATCAATGATTAAACTAAGAAAATAATGTTAAGTTAAAATTTAAAATGTGTCTTTTGACACCCCTGGGTAGAAATAGTGTTAATTGTGACTAGGCTGCTATGTTATATGTTTATTAAATGACATGAAAAATAAAAAATGTTCAAATTTTGGTAATTTTTTAAAAATATTTTTTGTTATTTAATAATTTATTTAATATAATTTAATGCAAATAAATAAAAAAAAAATTCGAACTAAATATTTATATCCCAAAGATTATGCAACCCTGCGATTGAACCAAAAACCTTGATATATGTGGACTTTCTGATGGGTTAATATATCTTCAATAACGACTGAACATTTTTGAGAAAAAAATTAATAAATAAAACATTAAAAAAATACCGTCAAAAATAAACAATTTTTAAATAATATAGGTACAAAAGTTTAGCAAATTATTTGACGTCTTAAAAAAAAACAGTTTTTTTTTACAAATTAAAATAAAAGTTTAAAATTGTTACATTTTTTTTTTTCAACATTTCGATTATATTCATTTTTACACTTTATGAGAAAGGACCTAAAATAATTTTAAAGAAAACGTTGATTAAAAACAATATGTTAAAAAAAGTAAGAAAATTACAAATTTTTTTCTTACAAAAAGAACCAAATTTTTATTAATTTTTTTTTTTCTTAATACCGTCTAAGTCAAACTTGTGAAATTTTCGGGATAACTCGTGATAATTCGATGTGGGTGCTCTTTTTTGTTTCTTAACCAGCTGGATGCTTACATAAAAAAAAAACTCGCGTCATCCACCCACAGGAGATGTTTGTCAATACTTCTTAATATCTGCTCCATTTTGCTCTAGCCAACTTTTTATTTCAAATCCTACTCCTCATAAACTCAATATTTTTTCAATTCCTTTCATTAAAAATGTGGCATGTGAGTCTAACAAAAAAATAAACTTTGATTTTTTATAAAACTGTCCCCCAACCCTCTTCGCTTTTTTTTTCAATTTTTGAAGGGTATCCCACAGTCTTGCACCGTCCCAAACGATTCACAATTTTTGTTTTTGTTGTTGCTGCTTTTAAACTAAAATTCAAAACGAGCTGCAGCTTAAAGCGTTGCCAGCAAGCAGGTAGACAAAGTACACAAAAAGAGAGCATAAGTGAGAGTATGAGATTATATGAGAGCGTAGGAGGCTCAAGTATGATACAAATGCGAAGTAATGAGCATTAAAAATGTTAGAGCAGACGCAAAGACAGACCAAAGTGATAAGCAGAGGGGCACTGAAGCGTATGAGGTGTGTAAAGGCAATCGTAAATCTTTTCTGCTTTTTATTTCTTTTCTTTTTTGTTGTTGTTTTTTTTTGTGATATGCTTTCAAGGTAAAATAACAATTTAAGTTTATTACTGGGCAATGACAGAAGACTAAGGAAGGCAAAGAGAGTGCCGAGAAAAAAGTGCAGAAATGAGAGCAAAGCAACTGGCCAGCGCCTGTGGAGTTTCTCTCTAACACAATCACAAATATATGTAGACTCAAAAAAAGGAATATCTTCAAATAAAAGCGAATACTATAACTACTTTCGGGTAATCGAAATATATATACTCTATATGAAAATATATTTTCAGAGCAAAAAGTTTGATTGTATAAACGTAAAACGTTTTCTTAATCAAATTTAGTATAAGAAGGAGCTGAACTAATTTGATTTATTTTTTATTAGGTAAAAGTTTAAAACTAAACATCTAAACTTTTTCAACTGCAGATGAAATTTTACACACGTGTTTCTAAAGGACTACTTTTTTTTAGGAAGAAGGAGGCTCTTCAGATTTTTTTAAGGTATAGATAATCCAGACCAAAATTGGCCAAAATTTAAAAAAATACAAAAAAAATATTTAATTTAATTAAAAAAAAAACCATTAATTGGAATTGGACCATATTTCGCACAGAGGTAGATATGAGCTCCACATACATTGAAAAAATAGCCTATACCCCAAATATTGTATGGTTTTGGAGTTATAGCCCCAAATAGTTTTAGCTTTCCAAGCCAATTACAAAAGGTGACATTACCAATCAATCTGGTTTTTAAAAGTTATAGTTTTTTTGGCATGCTCTTTTAAGTTCCGAAAAAAAATTTCAAAAATCCATATTTCAATTTTCACGTTTTTTCGTCAAAATTGATTATTTTTATATTTTTGATTTGCATCATTGTAAGAATGCTATAGAATTTTCAAATTATATATTTTTTTTACATTTAAGTACAACTTTTGAAATGAAAAAATCTAAGGCATACTTTTAGGCAGCTAAGAAATTCAAAAAATAGTAAAATTTCCTAGAGGTCAATTTTTAATATTCAAAAATTTTTTTCGATCAAATATCGAGTGGTAGTCGGTGGCACCCTTAAAGCAAAGTAGCCAAATGATAAAAAAACCAAAAAAATCTTTATAACTGCTCGAATATATTTAAAACCAAAAAGTTTTTAAGCTCAATTTTATTTTTTCTCTGAAGTAATACTTATAAATAATAGAGTGAATAAAGATTTCGTAGCTACATGTATCATGGTAAATGCAGGTTTTTTTTTCTGTAAATTATCGCGAAAGGTCAAAAAATACAAAATGTCAACTTTGATGGCTAATTACTTAAAAACCACTAATTATAACTTAATAATTTTTTCTGCACAGGATACCTTAATATGTGTAAAATAATGCTGAAATATCATTTTATCCAAATTTTGACTTTCATCTGGAGGACTTTTGGCCAAAAGCTGGCCGCTGGCAACAAACTCAATGCCATTCTTGGACCAAAAGTTTTACGTTTTGACGGTTTTTTTTTGTTTTTCAGTGTAAGGCACCATAATTTTAATAGTAATATGACACTTAAAAAAACATTTATCCATAAATCTGTCAAAATAGTAGTATTTGCTGCCTTTTAAAGAAATACTTCATATACATATACATATATCAACAAATGATTTCTTACATATTGATTTATTATAAGAAAAAAAGAAAATGTTAAATTGTGCATTTTTTATTCTTTTGTTTACTAAAATCTTATGTACTCTCTGATAGAATATATATAATCAAATTCTATATGTATCTATGCATGTCACAGACATGCATCAAGCTTTGACAGCTTTGAGATTTTATATTTTTGTTTTTTCCCCAATTTTTGTTGCCTGCTTTTCAGCGTAGCAGCAAACTTTGATAGAGTGTAGTCATATCTGCAAATGGCAGCATTTTTGCTGCTTCTTCTTCTTCTTCCACTTAAGCCAGTCATTTTTATGTTTTAATGTTGCCACATTTTCTTTATACACATTTTATGCTTACTTGGGGAATCGAGTGTGTAAGTTTTTATACTCTGGACCCATAGGGTCAAGGGTATTATAGATTTGTGCAATATTTGTAGTAGGCAAAAGAGGGCGTGGTAAAGCCAAAGTTGCTTATATCAATATGTTTAGCATAGACACGGGCATTTATTGAGACATGGAACTGTCTGACCGTCCGTCGGTATGGACACCTTTTTTTTCGTGACCATAAAAGCTTCCTTTTTATACATCTCAACAAGCAAAAATGCGCATTATCCTCATACGCAAATCGACTTAAGTGGATATCTTATCGGATCATTTATTTCATAAATGAATTTCGGGATGAAAACTTGGTAATGCTAATTTTTAAATATACCATACTGCAAAATTTTCAAAATCTATTGAAACTTTGAAAGATTAAGGCAATAATGTATTAATATCAAACTATTGTCTTATAAACTGCAAGAAAGCTTATTGCATAAAGACAGAGCTAGGAAATGTTTTTTTTTTCTTTCAAAGTAGTGAAGGCTTTAAGAACCGAAAATTATGGGGCTGGTAATACCTTCACCACTAAACCTACCACCAACTCTCATTTTCTCTCAAGCTATCACAGCTAGTTATTACTTTTCGATCTTCCAAATTGGGTTGTAGACTCATGTGAGCCTAAAAAGCAAAAAACTTAGACCTTTTCTCGAAATAGCTTACCCCCGCCAATCATTTCTCTTAGAATGCGGCCACACTAATTTAAATAAAAATATTTTTTTTTTTTTTTGAAAATTTTTACAAGGTATTCCATAGTCGTTGATGGCACGGTCAGTGCTTTAAATTTCTTAATATAATGCTCATGCTTATGCTTAATGTTTTTGTTTTCATCACATTTTTCTACTAAATTTACTTTGCTTACGTCACATTTACTACAGCATAACCTAATGAGCATTTAAATTTGAGCGAAATGTGAAAAATTTATCAAGTATACGCACAATTTTGTGCCGTGTGGCCATAGACACCTGTCAGAAAGTGAAGCGGAAAAAAAATGGATGCAAAATGAAATGCTAAAGGTATTAATGACAGAAGAGTGTAGAATGTCTAAATGGCTGGGTGTGTGTGTGTGTATATGATTGGCTCGACAAATCACAATTCGATTGTCTCAATGTGTCATTTACAGGCGGTTTGGCCATTCAGTCAAAAGCCAAGCTAAACCCAAACTCAGAATCGGCCCAAAAATTATACAATCATTTGTGAGATAGTCAGTTCATGTCAGTTAACGCCCATTTGAATGACACACGCCCACTTATATACACACACTCTCACGCCAACTCATTGGCCTTGCAAACAAAGCAGTTAATGGCTTGCAAGCGGAAACAACAGAGTCTGAACAGCTTCATGGATAACACTAGATAACAAAGAAAAATAATTTCCCTTGCCGAAATACAACTTTTCCGATAATCTTCGGAACTAAGTACTTTACAGGACCTTAGCCAGGTCTAAAATTCAAACAAATTAAATTACCTTTTACTATTATTTTACGAAATATTTCAGTTTTAGAGAACAATTTTTGAAACTCTGGAAGTGAGCTGCATTGGGATTTTACAATTTCCCTTCACTCATTTCTTTCTCCCTACGTAGAATAAAGAATTTCTGACGTAGAATTAATTTATCGAGAGGGATACAAGCAAATTGAACGCTCCAGTCGCGAGTTGTGAAACAAAAAACTTATTACACGACTTCACCTTATATGAGCATAAGTTTTGTGAGCAGACTTAAAAAAAAATGATCTTCTAGAGAGCTATTCACTTCGCTGACGTCACTTGTCATTCTTGGGAAATTCGGAAGCGTGGGAAAATCATCGGAAGCATTCTCCAAATGTCTCAAATTGTTGTGTAATTTTGTTGGCCAGTGTAATTTAGCAGCTAAAAGCGTTACCTAGGTCGGAGAGCCAGGTAGAGGAGGCGCAACCCATTTAAGCGAGAGACACTCAGTTGAGGCTATTGGCAGCTGCCTCTTGCTGCTTGTCGTTGATTTTTCAGGCTTTAATGTCAACTTCATCAATTCGTCTGCAACAGTGTATCTATATGTGCGAGTATCTGTGTGAGTGTCCATTGCGGTTGCTGTCAATGTGTTGCTCATCTAGAGCAGAATAGTAGTTTAATTAGCGCATAGTATACTACCAATACCATTGTAGTTGTTGCTGTCACTCAACCAAATGGCTTTTTGGCCTTTTTACCAAGCTGTTCATTTGTCCTCTTTTGCTGCTGTCCTGTATCTGTATCTGTCTGCACAGATTGCTTTTGTAGGACTAAAAGTATGCGTGATATTTGCGATTAGACATTGGCCTGACTTTGGCATGTTTCGTGCACTGACAGCCGTAAAGGACGGGAGACAAATTGGTTTAGTTGCATTAAATGGCATTGCATTGCATTATATTTTTAAAAAAATATAATTTTTACATAGTAAGTAATGCAATTTTATGCATAACACAGCTATTAGTTAAATATTTAAAAAATATTTATTCAAAAAAGTCCATAGTTTTGAAAATAATACCAACCAACTGGGCGTGGGAGTGCGGAAACTAGTCGATTTTGCTTATTGGGTAGCTTAGGAACATCAATTTATTAAACACTTACTTCTAGCAAATAAACACATTTTTTAATTGTTTTAACTAGTTATGAATTACAAGCAATTAAAAAAAAAATATTCCATTTTCACCCTAGGTATACTTACTGCTAAAACCAATTGCGAATTGCAAGCAGCAGCTAGTGAAATTTGAAGCTTCCGGCCTAGACACTATTTTGGATTAGACTGGTATTGACGTAATAATTATTATGACCTTACTAACTAGCATGGAATACGATTTTATTCGAATTCATTTTTGCGTGCTCCGGAAAACGAAATTTTTATCGAAAACTTCGCATATTTCCCTCTTTATTTTCGATAAATTTCCCTTATATTTCCGATAAATTCTCATATTGTGTTGGTGCGATATATTTTGTTTGATACAAAACAGCCGACAGGGTTGCGTCAGAAAATAATAATTAAAAATAATTGTCAATAAATATCTAACTTGAAGTTGGCATAAATATAATCTAAGAATATCAAAGAATATTTGAAAAGTTATGTCAGTATAAAATGCGTACACTTTTGAACCTATTTTGCCAATTCGTTTTAATTTCCCATTCAACAAAACATTCGTTTTCAAACCACATAAAAAATTCGTTTTGGTGAAATTGAGAGCCAAACATTTGGTTTGAAAACGAATCCGAATAAAATATTCGGCGCTAGGTCTTTCGGAGCACTGCCGAATATTAATTTTTAAACTTAAGTCTACCAGAGTTATTACATTTATCGCCCTCATCATTCTCTAAATACTCCGTGGCGTCTTACATTCTAAAAAATGTTACTTTTTTATCAATTTGATATACCCCTACTCTTCAGGTTGTGTATATAAAAAGTTAACATATTTTTAAGTTGTTTTATTTTTTTTTGTGTTTCGTAATAACATTTTAAATTTAAAATTAAAGTGAATTATAATGCAATCATAATGAAATGAAACGAAAAATATTTTAAGCAGTTCGTGAATCTGATAAAAAATTCCCTCATTACCTCACACACCTCAAAATTTTCGAGGTTTTTAGCCTTTAACTTAATCGCTTTTTGCAACGTGCAGACGGCGCCCATAAGTATGCCAAGTATTTTTTGCAGAACCTTTAAAAAGCTTTACAGTTTGCAAATAACAAAAGAGCCGACAGACAGAAAACGGAATGGTAAAAGAGATGCGACAGGTAAAGGCAGACACTTTGGAGTAGTCCCGGCAAGGACAGACCAGACCAGACCAGGCCAAGCCAGGCCAGGCACCACCTGTTAAATTGTTTGCAAGTGCAAATTGTCTAAATTGGTGGCCGCCACAAACGCCCAGCAGCGACAGCAGGCACACAAACAAACAAACAAACATAATACACATACAAACAAGCAGGGCAGCAAACACGCACTCAGCATACAGATACAAATACAAAGATATAGAGATACAGATACACACGCACACTCAAAAAAAAAAAAAAAACAACTGGCAGTAGACGACGCATGCAAGAGACAAAGCAAAAACAAAAAATAAGTTGATTTTGTTAAAGTCGCGCTGAACCGACTTCGAGATACCCTTACTGAGCTTTTATATATATAAAGCTGGGAATCAGTAACTCAATGGCTTTAAATTCAGGAAAGTTACAAGAAATTTGTTAATAAATTGATCCATTTTTGCAATGGATGAAAACTTGCCTTTTTTTATTCCGTCGGCCCATCCTGACCGAAAAATTATAAGTCAAGGGCCATACGCAGCATGCAAAAATTCCGCAAGAAATGTCAAAACTTCTTATAAAAAAAAAATTCCCTTTTTTGGGATATTTTAAGCCTTTAAGCTTAAATATTTTCCGATCTGTATTATTTAGAACAACTAATCATCCCTTTAATTTTTGAAAGGGTATATTTTATTGTAGTCATAATTTTTACCTTATATAGAGCTTCTTATCTGACTCGTAAGTACACTGAGAAAAAAATTGGGAGTTTCCCAATCAAGTGCGACCATTTTGAATTTAGAACAAAAATTTGCGGCGTCAAAAGTACGTCAAGAGCAATCCCTTATAACTGAGATTAATATTCTTATTTTAAGAGCGTTTTTCCGAAATTCTTTTTTAGCTTTATCTTATTTTTTTTTGTCATGTTTTCAAATGGATATGTTAGATTTCAAAAAATTTTATTTAGCAAGCTTTAACGTAAGTCTTTTGGACAAACTTTCAAATATGTTGTTCTTCTTTTTAAAAATAAGGGTTAAATATTGTTCTATACGTTTATTATATTATCAGTATTAATATAATTAAAAGATGGCGTACGTTAAAGTCGGCCGCAGACGACTTTGGGATGCCCTGTACCACCACATTCGAATCAAATTCGGTATATTGTTTAAGAGCACCAAAAGATATTTATTTGCCAAATATTTTCATAAACAGTCGAATTTTGCCCCAAAAACGTTTTTTTGCCCAATCGGTCCTGTGGGAGCTATATGATATAGTCAACAGATTTTGATCAAATTTGGTACAGTGCTTGGAAATTATAAAAAACTTTTGAATGTTACGATATCTGCATAAAGAAACGAATTATCCATCTGAAACTTTTTTTTTTTCATGGTCCTCTGAAACAAACTAATGAAATAAACTTGTAACCATAGGATAATAAGGGCTCGAATCTGAAAGTTTGGTTGCTGTAGCTCGAACCATCTCGGAGGCCTAGGCCTTCAAACGGACGCACGGACGTATGGACAGACACACAGACGGACATGGGCATTTCGACTTCTCTAGTCACCCTTATCATACTTTTGGTAACTTTGGGGGAACTCCGATATCTCCTTCTGTATGTTACATACATTTTCGGCTTGCATAAACTTAATATAACCTTTGTACCATAAGGTATAGGGTATAAAAAGGATTCAAGTTAAAATTCCCTACTACTTTCAGAACAACATAATTTTAAATCACCAAAATTTGGTCAGTACGAGATGAGCCGCTGTATATTATGCTTGGTTAACTAATTGGCGATAAAAATGACTGATAACTACTCTCAAGGATGTCAACTGAAAGGCCTTCAACCTATACCTATAATATTAATTAAATTAATATTTTACATTAAATATGTTCCACAGATTTATGCCCAATTCCAAAGAACAAAAATTAAGTCGAGTTATGGGGTTAAAAATAAAAACAAACAAGCTACTATAAAAATATGGCAATATTAAGATTTTATATTTTACATTTAACATTAAAATAATATTATTTTTTTTAATAAAACCTTTAGTCATAAAACTCGCTATAAACAATCACGCAGACATTAATATAACAAACCTTAAAATTTTTTTAAACTTTTTGCTGATACCATTCCCTAGTCCCATGCAACAGTTTTCACAGTGTATACCCAAGCCTTTCTATGCACCTAGGTAAATTTTGAAACCTATTTATCAGGAATCAATTATAATTTTAAAAATTGAAAAATATTAAATTATAAAATCTTTAAAAAAAAAAAAAAACTCCTCACTTTTTGGCAAAAAAAAATTATAAAATATAAGTTAAAATAAATAACTCTCATTATTATTTAGAAGATACTAGCACATAAATATGCACATAGCTAATATGATAATTCACTCTATAAATATAGTGTATTACAAAGAAGTAGGCAAAGCAAAAGTAAATAGTAAAGTTAAAGTAAAAGCAGCAAAAACAAAGAACAAATGCCTTGCAGAGCAGCAGCCGCAGAGGCAGCGTAAAGTGGTTCCAAAAAAAAAGCTTGTTGGCCCAGTGTCTGGGCCGTCATAAACAGCTGATTTATGCTGCCTGACCAGCCGTCATATATTTATTACAGTTAAAAGCTGACACAGCAAATTGTCTGAGCGCCAAGCGCTCTCTCACACCACTCTCTCTCTCTCTCAGTTTGCTGAATATGTGTATTGTAAGCTTCAAGTCAGCCGCTCTTAAGCTCACGCGCGTATTCTCTTAAAAGCTTTGTCTAAGCTTACGCCGCAAAGCTTGCGCTGGGATGCTGTCCATGGCTAAAGAGGACCTTATCGGCACTGGCTGCCAGCTCGTGCTTGGCCTGCTCAACATCGTGTGCATCGTGTGTTCTTAGGTTCCTGCCGAACAGAGCAAGGTAGACTTGTTTCAGTCAAGCTCCAGCATCCGTTCAAACAGGGAGCACAACGCACGCGTTCGCCTTTGATAAGCCGCACAGAACTCAAAACACAGCGCGTATCTATGTGATTGTATCTGTGTGTTGTTTTGTTCTTATATACATAAATATATACCTACATATATAATTATATGTGCGTGCACGTGCCTATGCGTGTGTGTGTGCGGGTGTATGTGTGTGCGTGTAGTGTATCGGCATAACGGTGTTTTGTTTATCGAAGATGTGTGTGTAAAGCAAACAGAAGCCACTGACGGCTAACGGTTGACGGGTTAAGGATTGCGGTTTTCGGTTAACAGTTGCGTGACAAGACCGGTTTTAAGTTAACCTAACGAAATTCGTTTAAAGTTGTTGCCACTTGGTTAAACAAATCTCGAAGCGACACAACTCAAATAACGGTTAAGTCAAATAACGGGCAAAGTCAACTAACGGGCAAAGTCAACTAAATACAACAGTGGCACAGTTTACAGTTAGTGTTTGAAATTTTAAAAAAAGTGTTTACAAGTGGTAGCTGCAAAACGCGAGATTAGAAAAAAAAAAAAGTAAGTTTAAAAAGATGTGGATGAAAATTTTATAACTTATATCAGACAGAAATATTCTTTAAGAAGGTTGTTTCTTAAATTGAGGACGTGCTGATGGTATTAAGGCAAGCAAATTAATTAGTTCTTTGCTTTCTTAATTATCAAATTGTCTGCATATAGAAGGCAAATTCGAGAAAGTTTGGCGAAAATATATCATAAATCAAAAACAGAAAAAAAACTGCACTGCTTCGATGAAAACTCGCTTAATTGTGTTACCACAATTTCAGCGTACTTTAATGAAAAATATTCACTCTATACATTTCTTTAACAAGTGGCATAAGCAAGTTGCAAGTTAAAAAAATACAGAAAATTTGGTGAAATTTTATATAATAAATCAAGCAAAAAAAAAGTTCCATTTCCTAATGTAGAACTCGGCTAAATGGAGCGCTCTTTAAACAAGCAACTTTGTTGTAAGCGCTCTTTAAGCAAAAATACTTATTTCATAAGTTTCTAAATCTTGTGGCATAAACAAGTTGCAAAATTTAAAAAAAAAAACAGAGAATATAGTGAAAGTAGTGTATCATAAATTAAAAAAAAAAAACAAAGAAATTAGTCATAATCAAATTTGGGACACGCTTAAATTTAACACTTTAAGGCCTTTACGAATGGGATTTTTTTTTTATATGGTTTTGTCATTCCGTGCGAAATTTTTTTTGCATTCTGCGTATAGGCCTTTAAACCAAAAAATTCTCATTTTATACGTTTCTTGAACTTGTGGTCTTGGCAAAACGCGTGTTTACAAATTGTACAATAAATTTAAAAAAAAATTGAAAGAAACGCTTTTTAAAAATTGTCCTTCTTAAATAAAACCCGCTAGAATTAAGATTATTATTTTTTAAGCATATTGAGCACCCTAATATGGAATCTTCTTACATCAAGACAATTTATTCTAAACGTTTTTTTAACAAGAATATTTGTTCGGAGCATGCTCTAATCTATTGACTCGTAATATTTGTCGAATTCCATAAAAATTTCGTTTATAATTTTATAACACGCAAAAACTGAATATTAGTTAAGCAAAAAGATTAGTTCTAAGCGGTCTAACAAAATTACTTCCAAGCCTAACAATTTGAAAGAACATTACCAATGAACCAAAGTGTTTAGAAGTCTACTGCTGTCGTTCTTCTCTCCTAGTGGAGCATAGGGCTTCGTTTAGAAGTCTTAGGCAGCTGAAAATCGTGACATTACAAAAATAGACTTTTTGGGTTTCCGAAAGAAATTGGACTTGCAGAAATCATAAAAATTTATAAATATGTACCTATAATATTTTTGTTCTTCGAAGTATAGCACGCAGAAATAAAACTTCCTCAAATCAAGATGATTCGTTGTTAGCATTCTCCAGCTTGTTCTAAGTATTCTTCCGTAAAGAGTATTCGTTTGGCATATCACACACAAAACCACAAAAATATGCAAAAAAAATTAATAAATTTTGGGTCGTGGAATACGAGTCTAAGCTTCGGTATAAGATGACGTTGGTTTGGGATATGATATGTGGTGAAGGTGCTTGAAGTGATAAAAAAATGAGCTGAATCATGTGCTGAGTCCCATTAATTTCATCACTCTGGTTTTTGCAAGACCCTTAAAAAACTTAAAAATATGTTATTGTGTGAAATATTTTGTTGTAAAGACACAAGATCTTTATTTTTTTTTTTGAATTTGTTATGGTTCTCTTACAAAAGAGCACTGCGACCTGAAGATCTATTGTACCTTACCCATTTTTTTTAGGACACAAGACCAGCGCCTTCCTTATGAACAAAAAGATCTTATGCTCTAAAATGAACATTATTTTATTAACTTTAATTATGACCTTATAAAGAGCACTTATTTTAAAATATACTTAGTGAGATAGTGAAGAACAATAAATCTAAAAATAAATTCCTTAACTCGTACAGATTTTGCAAAAAGCATAGCATACCTTCAGGGGCTATTTTTGCAAATGTTTAGGAATATGCAAAATCTTAAAATCTTAAAAGCTTATTTGTGTTTTTTTTTTTTATTGTATTAGAATTTATGCAAAGCATCCTAAAGTGTTACCCCATATGCAAAATAATAACAGCTCTTAAATTAAGGACAATTATTCTGAAAAAGAAAGCTATTAAATTTTTAAATCTTCTTATATCGCATTCAAGCGTAAAAGCTCTTAACCCTCTTAAATCAGAAATATGCAGTCAATTTTTTTTTTATGAATAATTTATATCGAAAAAAATTATTTTTGTTTCTTGGTAAGAGCATTTTTTTTTAAGCATAAATTAATTTAATAAAGTGCAAAAATTGCTTATTAAAATATGCCGGCAACCATAATAAAAAAAGCTATAACATTTTTTGGCTTAAATAAATTAGCAGTGCATAGTGCAATAATAATTAAAAAAAAAAAAATAAGTAAAAATTGGAGATACTTACCTTAAATGAATTATTTTTAATGTTAATTATTTGACACATCTGAAAATATAATTACATTAATTAAAACGTTTATAAAATAATAAAAAAAAATAAATTCAAATTACAAAGTTATATAAAATCAAAATCAACTAACATCGTTGTGAGCTAAGGACTTCGCTTATACTCTGCTGATAAAAGTATTGCAATATTAAAAAAATAAGGCATTGTTCAAATATTTTACACTAGTTTACAAATTTAAGGTTCATCGAGTAAACTTTCGTATTAAAGTTTTTTTTAGGATAATTTTTTTGTGGAGAAACGCGAAAAGCACCGTTTTCGAGATTTTTTCGAAAAACATGTTTTTGGGACCTTTTTTTAGTTATTCTTCAATATCTCGTAATTTGTATGGACATAAGACAATTAAATCGAAAGGTATTGATGTACTCTTTCCAGTGATGTATAATATGTACAGATTAAGTAAAAATGATCGAAGTTAGAGGCAACCAAAGTCCAAAAAATTTATTTTCGAACAATTTTCAAAATTACAAATATTTTTTAAGAATTGTTGATGCTATGGTACCATATACGTAAGTTCCAGTCTTCACTCAATCACACTTATGTATGAAAAAAAAAAAATTTTCACTCAAAGTTTTTCGTTTGCGTTCAGTTACGACTTCACGAACTTGTATGCAGCAGTAGTCGTGATTTTTCGTTCCGATTTCGAAGATCTTAGACTCAAAATGTTCGTAAAAGAATTCTCTCTCTCTCTTTCGTGTAAACTAGTGTTATCTGTAAATTTGAATACAATACAAGATATCTCAGCCTGATTGCCCATTGCTTTGGCTATAAAATCTTTTTATAACTTAGATTTTATTTCTTTTATTTATTTTAAATAAGCAAGTAATCTGTGATTTTTTTTTTTTTAAATTTCCGATGACTTTGTGATATCTGCAAGCCTAGTTCAACATAAAAGTATGTTATCCCTTTGAGCTCCAAATTAAAAAATGACTTCTTTTTAGTCATAAATAGGTTTCTTAGACAATTATCAATCGATTTAAAATTTCCTAATGTTTTCAGAAATGAAACACAGACCTATCGAAGAATATATTTTTTTTCGAATTTTTTCGGCAACTGCTTCACTCAGACAAAAAATTTTTTTTCTTCCCTCTTAAATGTTAACCATGTTTGTAACTAAAACTAGTTTTTCGCATTGTTTTGGGCTATCAACTTTAAGTCTGCGAATCTTATACCGAATTTTAAACAAAATAGAAAAAGTTGAAAGTAATTTTATAGTGTGCCAGAAAACTTTTTACTCCGAATCTGAATAACTGAATTTGAAGGAAGAATAGAGCTGACTCGAGGAAATGAAATTAAGCTGAAAGGGGTCACAGCGGCTTACACATCAGAAGGCCAAAAATTGTTCAACATTACCAGGCATCTTATGGTGGACATTCAGTTCATATCATATTGAATCAGATTTTGAAAACTTCGTTTTTTGAGCCTTTTTATTGGATTCTAATTAGGGAGCTCTTTGCCAGCCTATTACGATGACTTTTGAGTCTTTGATTGTAGCTAGTATGTTTATTGATATGGAGGTCAATGGTTTTAATTATTTAAATTAACATATCTGGTATTTTAATATTATACCATTAGTAGCAATTACAACTCTGTTTAGATCAGTAGTGACAAGAAGGTTTAAGAAATTTTAAAGCTTCCTGGAATGCAAAATAAATGAAAGTCCGAGTCCACTATATGCTTTGAGATTTTCAAGAAAAACTTTGTGGAAATTGGAATTATTATCATTATTATTATTATCGATAAAAAAAAAAATGTATTTGAAAAGGGCAGAGATAAAAAAATATAGACGTAAATGGTTAACTTGTTAGTCTTGTGAAAGCGAAATCATGAAAGTTTTTCCTATGCAGTTTTTAATGCTCTGTTCAAGATTTATATACTTTTAACCAAGTCGTAAAGCAGTGCAGGTATTTTTTAAAATCACTTTGTATTACTTGTGAAGATTCCAGAAGGTTTTTCTAACGATAACTGGAAATATCCTATAGAGCATGATTTTAGCTTCATTTTTGATTTTTCAACTTAGCATAATTCCTGGTTTTTCTCCATAGTAACAACATAGGTTGCATCGTTGACGAAAATCATTCGTTACTAGAGATTTTCAGAATGAAAAATTGTTTCGTACAACTTTGCCTTACATATAAGTAAGAGGCCAATTTTGCACAGCCAATATGCTATGGCGAAAAATATTCCTTTAGAGATATTTTTATTACCGATTTCGAGCATTTTTCGTTTTGGGAATACTAGAACATTTCAAAATTTTTTTGTTTATAAAGCAGCACGAAAATTTAAGGAGTAAACACCTGCCTTGTAAGAGAGTTGGAAAATTTTACTTTTCCCTTAAAGAAAACTTGGAAATATAGTCATGCCTTATCCACACCAAGGAACCTAATGGTCAGAAAATGCAGTTATTTGAATAAATCGGAAAATAAATACAAAACCGGAACAGTCAGAAATATTTGATGAATATTTTTATTTGTTAGGTAAAATGAAAGGAAATTTTGTGAAGATCGTGCTTCTACTCTATTACTTATAATGACAATGCAACAGGCCTCCAGGGACCTTATCGGTCATGGCTATTTTGAAATTTTTTGGGTTTGATAAACAATAAAATAAATCCTTTTGCAGTACAGTAATTTGCTATATAAAAAATGAATTTTATAAAAGACAAAAAAAAGTATACATGAAAAGTAAATAAAGCGGAATTAGACGGAAGGGTAGTTCGTGCGCAAAATTTCCATGGAGTTATTTAACTGATATTTTCAAAAGATTTTTTATCTATTTATTTTAGTTTACTAGAATTGCTTGCATTGATATATTCTACTAAGTAATGATATTTATATTTATAAGTAAATGAAAATAAACCTCCAAATATCCTGAATCCGCTGCGGAACTTAATTTTTATTAAAAGTATATTCAAAATTTTAGAAAATTAAAGTTTTCTTATAAATGAATTTCATATAATAAGTACCAACTTCCTCTCAGCTGACTTTTGCATATTTTTGCTACAATCTTTTGTATCATAATCTTCTCTTTATAAACATTCTGAAATCATATCTTTAATTAGGTAGAAAATTAAACTCTTAGATTTACTAGAATGCAGCAAATAGGACTAAAGTTCAAAAATCTGTGCTCTCTCGGTTCATAGGGCAAGGCGATGACAAAAGAGACTGTACTCACCAGACCTAAGTCACTGATAGATGCAATAAATCGAATTAATTTTTAATACTAATTATTATTATTACTATTAGTTGTTATTTAATAATTATTTTTTTTTTTAAATTTTGATATACTAATATATTATCTAAATTAGATAGCCATGTTCAACATTTATTTAGCAAGTAGCGATTAAATTCTTTTTCTAAAGTAAAATTTCTGTTAAAATTTTTATTGCAAATAAGTAAATAATTCAAAAAAAAATTAGAATCTTGATACATTTTATATATTATAGCCATGAAATTAATTGAATTGAATTATCAAGCACCAATTTAAAACAATAAAAGACTTATGACCTGCAAAATAAATAAATGCAGTTCTAAAAAAAATTCGCAGCAAATTTCCGCACTACAAAGCTCTCTTAACAGCTTACTCTAGCTTGCCAACACTTTCTTTAAAGCAATTATTTTACTAAAATTTTTATAAAACTATTACTTAAAATAAACAAATTTAATATATTTTTGTTAGTATAGCCATAAATATGCCATAAGAAAATGCTCTGCAAATGGCAAGACGTACTGCATGTAGTAAAAATAAAATGCTTTAAAATTCACTGTGGATAGTTTTTAAAACATTTAAACTCCAAAAAATTTCTTTGTAAAATTAAGACCTCCAGAAATTTTGAAGCTGCCCCACAATTTCTATTGAAATTGCATGTGATACGAATTTATTGAAAATTTATTTATTTACGAAATTTTAAGAAAATATGTTTGCTTTCATATGTTAAAAGAAATTCAAACAAGGCTGATATGTTAGTTGCTCAGTTGCATGTTATTGTCTTAAGAATTTTAATTAAAATAGCAAATATTTTGGTTTAGTATGTTCATGTCCAAGTTTTTTTTTATAAAAATGAACAACTGCTTTTGGGAAATAAGTTTCAAATATTTTCACTACAAAAATCAAGTCAAAAAATGTTTAAGTTAGATTTCCCGCTTGGCTCACTTGGCTTAATACATAATATTTTAAATTTTTTATTTTATTTCTACAGTCAACAAAAAAAAAAAAATACTGGTAACAATGTCTGCGAAAATATAAAATCCTTTTAAATGAATTAAGATTTTTTAGCGAATCGGATTGGCAAATTTCGACTAAGCGTATGCATTAAAAGTGAAAATTAAAATATTTTAAATAATCCTTGAATTGAATCCACTGTGTATAACGCAAAAAAAAAATAAAAATGGAAGCTTCAGCGTAAAATGCATGAAAATTTAAGAAAGAAAGTCATTAAAAATAGTTTTTGAGATATATTTTGAAGTATTTTGAAGCTCAGCGAAACAGGTTCAGGAAGCAAAATTTTTTTGAATTCAAAAATTTTCAAATATTTTTTTAAAATTAATATATGCAAATTTCACAATCATCTGCAAATTAAATAAAAATTGACTTAAGCGTAAATAAATCCAAAGAAATTCAAAGTACATATATATTTTTTACAAGACTTCAAAACCGCAAAAAAAAAAAAAAATATATATTCTAAAAATTTTATTAGAACTATTTATGCCAAACAATATTTTTAGAAAAGCTGTGCTGCTCAGTTTGAGTTAGTATGACCCTACTTTCAATTTAAATAAAATATACCCTAAAAAAACCGACCTTGAAATATTTATTCACTATTCCTTCCAAAAACTCAAGCGTGTACCTTAAAGTTTCGAAAAATTTTTCTGCCAATGCTTCAAAATTTCCCTACAAAAACTGAAGCAGCTACTTCAATGCCATAAACTCTCGAACACAACAAAAACTTGTATTTGCAAATATTTTTCCTCTCGATAAGTTCGAGAACTGCTTAACCTTTCTAAAGCCCTAAGATAATTTCAATAAATCAAATATTGGTTCAACAAAAACAATTTCATTGCGTTGGACCCTTAAAGTTTCCTCACCCCCCACCCCCCCAGAATTATACCCATTCAATTAAGCGCGCACAAACACGGCGTATGGGTAATATTGTAAAGTTTTGCGAGTCCTGCCTTTGCTTTGCTGGCACATAAAATAAAATTGCTTTGCCATTTCTTTATTTATTTTGCAAGCTAAATTGCCAAACATTTTCATAAATAAATCAAAATCAGTGGCCAGCATTTTGTGACCCCAACTAATCACGCAGAATTTGTAGCATACAGAAATTCGCAGGAACTCCGAGTCCAACAAATATAAAATATAAAGTGTAATAAAAACAAAAAAAATAAAAAAAAAAATATAGCAGAAGAAATGAAAACAAAGAATGCGAAACGAAAAATGAAATCAAGGCGCAAAAAATCTAAAGCTAAGCAAACTGAAGACTTGCAATGAATGAGTGACGAAATGAAATTGAAGCAACTGAAGAAATGACAGAATGATGTTGTTGTTTGTTGTTCATTGCTGTTGTTGTTGCTGCTGTTGCTTTGGGGCATTGTTCACTTGAAATTTTGGTGCTCATCAACTTAAATTGTGAAAATTAATCAAGTTGAAAAGGTTGCCCAAGCCACACAAACACACGCATATACACGTACACATATATTGAGTACACAGAGAAAAAAAAATGTGAGTAGAAAGCTCATATACATGATTTAAAAAAAAAATTCGTATATTTTTGGTGAAATCATGAAATCATGTTAGTGAGTGTTAGCGAGTTTCATGAAAAAGGACTTATTTGAAAGGTTTTGACTACTACCTTATGTAAAAGTTCCAAATATAGAAGAATCTATTCAAAGCTTAAATGCAGTTGAAAGTGACGAAAAAAAATTCCTTCGAAAAAATTATGTTTTTTCATTTCTACTAAAAATTCATTTTATATCATAAAAAGACGACGCTATACAGAAATCGCATCTACATATCATGACCAATAACAAAAAAATGAAAGAAATAGCGATATTTGTACGAAAAGTCACCAAAATGTTGTGTTTTTCGGGGTTTTGGGCACACACTTTCGGCTTTTTTGGTTTCTTCTTAAGGTTACCAATTTTCTTCCAATAAGTACAGTTTTTATGACCTCACATGTGCAACCGTATTTTAAAAAATTTCCTTTTTCACAAAAATAGCCATGAGGATAAAACAAATATCGGTTTTTGAATGCTGAAACAGTGCCCTAACATAAAAAATAAGTCTCATCTTTGGAGATTTTTCATAGTCGACTAGTGTTATCTTTCGAAGATTTATAGTTTTTATTAATCCCAATAAAAGTGTGGCCAACTTTCGAAAATAATATTTTATTTTATTTTCAATATTTTTGTAAGGGTGACTATTTAATAATGCTTTTGTCATAATCTTCAAAATATCTAAAGAAATTTTTTTTTTATTCCAAATTTTTTTTATTCCTTTCCTACTCTTGATAAAATTTGTTTTTTTCCCTAAAATCCCTACTTTTGATAGAATTATTATTTTTTTTTAAAAAATGAATAAAATATTTTTTATCAGGTTATTGTTTGATAGGTAACGTTTTTCTACCTGTCTTGAGGCATATTGTGAAATTTTTTATTTTCCAAAAAAAAAATAAGGTATATATTTAAAAGAACGAACTTATCATTTTTTTCTAATTAATTAATTAATTTAATAAAAATAAATTTAAAAAAAAGCAAAACGTATATTAACGCTACGCTACGTTCGAATTTTAATGTTTGCCTTAGGTATAGCCATAGATAAAGTCAAATATGTAAAGCCAATATTTTCAAAATTTGTTAAAAAAAAAATGTAGAAGGGTAGAAAACTAAAAAAAAAAGAATAGAATTTTAATGTTTGCCCCTTTTTTGCCATAGATTTAGAGCTTAATAAAGTCAAATCTATTAAGCCAATATTTAAAAAAAAAGAAAGAATCCATAAAAAATTTCGTTTCAAATGGAGAAAATTAAAAAAAAATAAGTGATGGCTAAATTATTTATGCTCAAACTAGCTCTAAGGAGAATAAGTAAGCCATTGGTTTTTAAACTAGCTTAAAATATCAAATAAAATTGAAAATGAAAACAAGGTGATTTTATTTGTTGATATATTTTTCGAAAAACGTTGTCGAAAAAAATGTTGTGGGTTCTTTGAGGTTAAGGTAAAACCACGACCCGTTGGCCC
This sequence comes from Chymomyza fuscimana, assembly GCA_949987675.1. NCBI lineage: Eukaryota > Metazoa > Arthropoda > Insecta > Diptera > Drosophilidae > Chymomyza > Chymomyza fuscimana. The sequence continues at coordinate 40,982,280 of OX465088.1, read as the reverse complement.
AATGCTGATAGAGGATCCGGCGCCTCGAAATACATAAGAAAACATATGACTCGATTACGAAGATGAGACTATTTTTTTTTTTTACCTATATATATATATATGTCAGAATTCAGCTACTTTGACAATTATTTTCTATCTTTCTATGAAATAAAATCCATAAATTTGAAGTTACTTTTCTACATAACGTTTAGATTGCTCAGACCCTAAGAGCTACGGACTCCAAAGTATATGAAGAACTGATACTCAGCATAAATTGTTTGAATTAAAGGCCTATACGCAGAATGCAAAAAAATTACGCACGGAATGACAAAACCATATAAAAAAAAAATCCCTAATGGGATAATTTTTATTTTTATTATAAAAATTTAAGAAAGTAAATTTTATGCATATAATTTGCTCACCAACAAATGCAAGCAGCTCAATGGGAAACTGCTTGTTATGCAATAAACAAGCAGACTCAACTCTTTAAAGAGCACTGCCTCTGTTATTTTTAGATATAAACGATCAACACAAAAAAAAAAAAAAAAAAAAAAACAAGCAGACTCCAATACTCAAGTTCTCACTTAACTGCTTCCAGGAATTAATCATTTTTGGGAAAAAGGGTACAGTGTATGCCACCTCAAGTAAGGGGGTACAACAAACGCGCTCACGCGCGACTTAACGTACACCAATTTTTTTCTCTGTGTACATATATACAACACAACTACAAACATAGGTCAAACTGTTTGAGCGGCTTTTGTTTTTCTTTTGGCAAGACTTGAGACTTGAGCACACAAGTCAACAAACACACACACATAGGTATTAAGACCTTTCTAGGTTTTTGGCCTGGCTTGCAAAACCTTTGCGCCTTTGCACTCAAGCGGAAATTAAAATGCTGACCAGAGTGCGTACTAGAGCGTAAGCAAAGAGAGTGGGAAATAGGCAAAGATAGTGCGAAAGCAGAGCAGAGAAGAGAGCGAGTGATAGAGTGAAACAGCCTGCTGTTGGCAATTTTGTCTCTAGGCTGAGCGCTCGTGTGGGCGACAAAAAGGCCAATACATATTGAAGCATCTCGCCCCGCTGCGCCTTAAAGCAGACTTTAAAATGTTCGCTTTAATTTGAAGCACGCCTTTTTTTTGGGTCAAGGACTGTAGGCAACAATGAGCGTCGAATCAGAACTCGGAACGCTTGATATTTGGTGACATTTGCTACAGTTTGCCTTTGTACTCAACAAAAAACAAAAAAAAAAGTTCAAACATTGTTGCCAACGCACTTGAAAACCCTTTTTAATTAATACAGTTAACTTCTACAGGAAGAGTTCCATAGTGTGCGAGGGCTGGGTCATTGGGTGGAGCTGGGAGCCTGCACAGGTCGCAGCACAATGAAAAGCGGCGGCATAAACCTCATTAAAATGCGGCCAGCAAAGTACAAAAAAAAATCCAAAAAAAAGCTGCCATCTTTTTTTTTTTTTTGCCCAGAACCTTTTGTTGACACTTTGTGGCGTTTTTAAAAAATGAAATCATAAAATGAGTTTATGATTTTTATTATGCTTTTCTTTTTTATTGTTACTTGTGTATATGCTTGAAAAATATTTAATTAAATTAATTAGCACACACTTTTGGCTTTTGGTTTTAATTTAAGCATAAAATATGCTGCCAAAGTTGCGCGGCAATTACATTTGTTGAAATATGTATTTAATAAATTATATCATAGCTCTCTCTGTAGAGTACTTTACCAATAAATTAATATCTTTCTGCCATTAATGCAAATAAAATGCATTTTAAACGTTAAGCCTGTTGACAACTCGAAAGCGTTTTATTTACATTTGAGGCCGTTTTACTCAGACAAACCAAATTTTAAGCAGCTTAAGCAACAAGTTTAATTTTATAAGCATAAAGTTTTTTTTTTTAAGCTTGCCTTATAATTGTTATTTCTTATGTGGCTTCGAAAATACAACCCTATTATTGAAATATTATTTATATTATTATAAAACACAGAAATTTATGTATTAGATATTTACAAGGCACTTCATTGCACAATGGGCCCGCGCAGCCAGATTTTGGCCAAAAGTCCCCCAGAAGAAAGTAAAAATTTGGACAAAATGACAATTTAATATGATTTTACACATATAAAGGTATCCTTTGAAAAAAAATGTTTAAATTATAATTAGTGGTTTTTAAGTTATTGGCAAGCAAAGTTGAAATTTTGTATTTTTTTAACTTTCGCGATAATTTACAGAAAAAAAAACTTGCATTTACCATGATACATGCAGTTACGAAATCTTCAATCACTTTATTATTGATAAATATTCCTTCAGAAAAAAAATAAAATTGAGCTTAAACACTTTTTGCTTTTAAATATATTCGAGTAGTTATAAAGATTTTGTTGAGTTTTTTAACATAAAGCTACTTTGCTTTAAGGGTGCTTTCGACTACCACTAGATATTTGATCGAAAAAAATTTTTTAATTTTCTTTACATATTTTACAAGAAAATGTAATTCTTCACGATTTTCGGAAATAGAATTTTGTATCGAAAAGTTGAATTTTAAAAATTGAATTGATTTTTTGAATTACTTAGCTGTCTAAAAGAACGCTTTAATAACCATTTTTTTAAAAGTAAAAAATGTAAAAAAAATTTACAATATGAAAATTTTATTGCATACTTAGAAAGATGCAGGTCAAAAAATTTAAATATTATAATTTTTGACGAAAACACGTTAAAATTTATATATGAATTTTCCAAATTTTTTTTTCCGAAATTAAGAGCATGCCAAAAAAATTATATCTTTAAAAAACCAGATTGATTGGTGGTATAGTATTTTTGTAATTGGCTTGGAAAGCTGAAACTGTTTGGGACTATAACTCCAAAGCCATTCAATATTTTGGGTACAGGCAATTTTTTCAGTGTATGTGGAGCTCATATCTATCTCTTTGTGAAATATGGTCCAATTCAATTAACAGTTTTTTTTTTTTAATAAAGTTAAACATTTTTTTGTTTTTTTTTTAAATTTTTTCCAATTTTGGTCTGGATTATCTATATCTTAAAAAAAATCTCAGGAGGCTCAAACTTCCCAGGAAAATAATTCAATCTTTTACGAGCACGTGTGTGAAATTTCATCACTCTAAAAAAATTATTATGGAAATGCCAGATTTTTGGCCAAAGTATAACAATCTGGGCCAACAGTGCATTGTCAAAAAAGTATTAAATCTTTGAGTAAGAATTTTGCATTCAAGATTATAATTCTTAAAGATTCTTAAAATACCTTAATAACTTAATGAAAATAAACATAATTCTTAAACTAGTATAAAATAATTTTAAAAGAAGCTTAAAATTTTACATTGATAAAAAAAAAAAATTTTATTTTAAATCTAGTGAGTTATTTTTTATACCTTCATCCCCATATTCGTCGACGAAGCTGACTTTTATTTGTTTATGGCTCATTTTTTATTTTTTTATTTTTATTTATTCAATCTCTTCAAAAAGTCTATTCAAGACACAATAACAAAAAAAAAAAAAAAAATTTACCGATTCAACGAACGTGTGGTATCTAGGATTAAGCCGAATGCATTCTTGATTGAATTCTAAAAGTATGTCCAAATATTCTAAAAATAACACCATTTAAAATTTAGAATTAATTTCTACTTTATAATTATATAAATATAAATAAATAAATCTACGAATAAATTCGTTAAGAAGACCATATTTCTTAAACCAATATAAAATTATCATTAAAAAAGTTTAAAATTTAATATTGATAAAAAATATGAAATTATAAATTAATTTTTTTTCTTGATTGAATTTTACTTTCTTGATTGAATTCTTAAAGTAAGACTAAAACTTCTTACAACAAACCATAATCTTTTAATAAAATCAATTAATCTTACAATAAAATTAAAAATACAAAATCCAAAAAAATCCAAAAATAATTCACTAAGACAATTTTTTTTTTTAAAGATTTGTATCTGATTTTTGTGCTTTTTTTTTAAAATTAAAAATTTATCGGTGCAGATAATCTGGTATTTTGTTGGCCTAGCAGCTGCACTGGATTATTTTAAAGCTTTTAAGTAAATCTTTTTTAAAAATTTTTAATAAATTTTTATATTTTTTTTTCAAAGTCAACAAAATCTTGAAGATTGTCTGTGTGAGCAGGATAATCACTGATATTATTTGATAAGACTTTGTTGACTGACGACATCAGCTTATGCGGAGGCTCTGTAAAATAAAAATATAAGTCTTGCCTTAAAGATAATTTTTATAATACTTTTAGGAAGGTGTTTTTTTAATTTAAATTATTTTTCTGTTAATATAAATCCATCAAGATTTCTTATTATGAATGAAAAAAAAATTAAGTTGGGAAATCCGCACTGCGTTGCTAAAAATCTATTGTGCTTTCTTCTAGAGCTAAAGCCCTTCAGCCTATTCAATTCTCTAAGCGAGCTTAATTATTTGGAATGCTTCTAGTTGGTTAACCCCTTGCATCTAGCATTTTATATTCTTCCAAAAGATGAATACACTTGTTTTTCTTAAGACTGTCAATGTCCTATAGAAGCAAAAAATTAAAGTAGTAATTAAAATCAAAGAAATACCTAAAAAATGCCAAAAAGAATATCAACTGCACATAAAAAAATTCAAATAAAACGTCAACAAAATAAAACAAAAATCAATTTCATTTTTATTATGTGCATATTTATTTAACAACCATCAAAAAAAAATTATTAAAAAATAAACAAATATACTTAATGCAATTAAAATGTCAAAAGCCAATTTCATTTTTATTATGTGTGTACAGCTTTAATGTTCATTAATAAAATTATTAAAAATAAATATACTTTACGCATGGTACTATTTTTCTGCCGACCACATTTTAATCTTCTAAATCTTTTATGGCTCTAAAAAATACTGCTCAGCTAAGCAAAGGCATAAAATTAATGAAATTTCCAGAAAATACTAAGAACAAAAGCGAAAAATAAAATATAAAAAACAAAAAAAATAACAACAGGCCATAATTTAGGCAAAGTTTAGAAAAATAAACCATTAAGCATTTAGGCTGAAAATATGGCTACATTTAACAGCATTTACTCTACTGAGAGTGAGAGAGAGAGAGGGCGGTAGGTGTAGAGAACAAGCTAAGAAAGCAGAAAGCAAAAGAAAAGAACATCAAAAATAAATGAAGCATAAATGGCAAAAACATATCAAACAGGAAACATAAAGCAGAAGCAGCAGATGAAGCCAGATTCCAAATGTGGCAAGCAGAATTGTTGCAGTTGCCAAAGTGATTTCATCGGATTTCAAGGATTCTACGGAGCGGGAGAGTGAGCGGAGAGAGTGGCAGAATGAGAGCTCTAAGAGCAGCAACAACAACAATAACACGCGTATCATTAGAAACATGCACAGTTAGATGTCTGCATATATTTGTATGAGTATGTGTATGTGATGTGTGTCAGTGACGTAGTTAGGGGGCTTTTTGTTTGTTTAATTTATGCAAAAATCTCAATAACTAATAATCTACAACAGTAGCGGCCAAAATAATTGTTATATCATTTAAAAAGCATTTTTGAGACTCAGAACGACAATTAAATGAAAAATTCTTCGTTTTATGAACAAAAATCTTAAAAACTAATAATCTACGACAGTAGCGGCCAAAATAATTGTTATATCATTTAAAAAGCATTTTTGAGACTCAGGACGACAATTTAATGAAAATGCTTCGTTTTATGAGCGAAAATCTTAATAACTAATAATCTACGACAGTAGCGGCCAAAATAATTGTTATATCATTAGAACAGCATTTTTCAGACTCGGGACGACAATTAAATGAAAAATTCTTCGTTTTATGAACAAAAATCTTAAAAACTAATAATCTACGACAGTAGCGGCCAAAATAATTGTTATATCATTTAAAAAGCATTTTTGAGACTCAGTACGAGAATTTAATGAAAATGCTTCGTTTTATGAACAAAAATCTTAATAACTAATAATCTACGACAGTAGCGGCCAAAATAATTGTTATATCATTAGAACAGTATTTTTCAGACTCGGGACGACAATTAAATGAAAAATTCTTCGTTTTATGAACAAAAATCTTAAAAACTAATAATCTACGACAGTAGCGGCCAAAATAATTGTTATATCATTTAAAAAGCATTTTTGAGACTCAGGACGACAATTTAATGAAAATGCTTCGTTTTATGAGCGAAAATCTTAATAACTAATAATCTACGACAGTAGCGGCCAAAATAATTGTTATATCATTAGAACAGCATTTTTCAGACTCGGGACGACAATTTAATGAAAAATTCTTCGTTTTATGAACAAAAATCATAAAAACCAATAATCAAATCAATTTAATTAAACATTTTTTTTATATGTTCGACAGTATTTCATTATTTTGGAAATCACTCGAGATACCGTTTCGCTTGAATTTTATTTTTATTTTTATCATGTCGAACATTCTATTTCTTAAAGTTCAACCAAAAAAGAATGAAAATCTTGAAAACCCAAAACGAGCAAATGTATTAAAATATGATCCGCTATACTCGATCATTTCGATTTTGATGAAATTTTAATAGGTAACATTATTTACAATGTATTTTTTTTTTTTTTTTTCAAAAATTCGATTATTTATAAAGCAATTCAGAACGAAATATTTGGGTTGACTTTTTGTTGAAACGTCGTATCTTGGAAATAAATAGTTTTTAAATTACTTATAACAATTTTTTTATTTTTTTTTATTTAAAAATGATCGCAGCGTTGTATGCACTTCTGCTGAAAGACTTATCATAAGCGATGTTCATCTACTTAGCGAAAGCAGATCATTATATATATAAATTCCTAGACTACAGTAGAGCTTAATTATGCGTTTACGAGTAGTCGCCTCTAGGTGGAGCATAGGGCGGTGCAGACCATTAGACAATTTAATAAGTTTAAAAAAATTCGTAATTTTTGGAAAAAATTATAATTTATTTATAAATTACTTATAATAAAAAATTCGGTTTTTATGATATTTTTTTGTACAATATATGCAAATTCATTCCATAGAAAAATGTATCTACAGTTTTTCGGATTTGCTTACTAGTGAAATTAATAAATTAAATAAAATTCTTAAATTTTTTAGATATCAATAGCTTAGTAAAAGCAGATACTTATACAATTTAATGAGCTTTAAAAAAATGTTCAAAATTAATTCTAATTCTGACAAAAAGTTGGATAAATTTATGGATACCTAGAAAGATATGTAAACCTATTTTCGTGCCACATAAAATGCAGTTTCGTAGAAGCAAAATACAACTGCTGAAGAAACATGCCTCTGTCATAGTTGCCCCCTTGCAAACACTTGGCTACGCCACTGTTTCGTATATGTGTAACTCTGAAAAATTAGAAACATGCCGCACTCAATTGATGGCAAGCGAGTTGGGTTTCTTTGGCCCATTTTTCTTATTTTTTTATTTTTTGGCTATCAAATGCGAGAAATGGCTGCCGCAGTGGCAAAAATAACCGGAAGGAATTATACGCGTTGAGGAAATTAAATATTTTACAGTTGCCGCACACACCCATACACATACCCCTGCCCTACACACACACATACAGGCAGCAAAAAAACACAATTATAATTTCATACAAGTGACGATGCTTACGATGATGACGACGCAGCTCGACAATATATACATATATAATATATATATAAAGCACGATGATACTTGTCTGAAATAAACGAAAATGGAAATTTTTTATATATATGTGTATATTTATCTGTGGGTATGTGTGTGTGGGTGTATGTGCAGGTTTGCGTGTGTTAATGCCGCGTTGTTGCATTTCAGTTTTATGAAACCAGGAGAGCAACCAACCAACAAGCCCAACAGCAACAAGCAAAGCGTGGGGCAACGACAAGCCACGTTAAGAGGATCAGAAAACTACGCTGCAAAGAAAATACTATACAAAAAAAATATAAAAAATATTAAAAAAAAATACATAAACTGAAAAGTAGTATAAAAATTAAGTAAGAAGTAAAATGCGACATGCTAAAAGCGTAAAATTAAATTAAAAAGGAAATGGAATGACCAAAGCTGTATGAGCTCCTGTTGTAAGCAGCTTTTTTGAGGTTATACAAACCTAAGGAGATTTTCGAGAGCAGGATTGCAAACAGTTGTGTCATAAGTACCAGAGAGAACTTTAATTAAATCAACAACGACGTGAATGCTTGATAAAATAAGAACATATAATTTCTATGAGTAATTAAAAGATTTCATTCAGAAAATGTACATTGGTAGTATACTAATAAGAAAAAAGCAGTCTGATTATTTCAAGCCGAAAAAAATCTTAAAAATAGTATTTTCGGAAAAAATTATGCCGAGAAAAATTTGAAATCGTAAAGAAAATTTTAATTTCAGACTTTAAAGAAACTCGAAATTCTCCAAAAATACCAATCCGTAACGAGAAGAAACATAGCAGGCGCGTCTTGTCAAGGCTTAAATGTTTTAGTCGAAACTTTCAAAATATATCTAGATCCATCTACACTTTTTTTCAATATTGGTTGCCTGTAACACATCAATACATTTCGATCTAATTGTTTTTCATGTCGATACAAAATTTTGCCAACGAGATATTGAGGAATAACTGAAAAAGTGCCCAAAAACATGTTTTTCCAAAATATCTCGAAAAATGTGCTTAAGAAAAAAAAAAGGTTGCCATTTTCGTGTTTCTCGACCCCAAATCGATGACCCTTAAATTTGTAAACTAGTATAATTAGCAATTAATCTTCTTGATCATTCTATGATTTAAGATCTCTAAAAGGATTTCATAACTTAGACCTTCCGAATGGGCACTTTTTATATAATATTGTAAATTGATTGAACACACTGTAGCTTTTTTATTCATAAAATTTGCTGTTTATCATATATGAAAAAATAAATTTTTAATATAATAATAAAAGCTTAAAAATCGAGAATTCGCTCAAACGATTCAATCGCGACAATTCTTCACCCTCTTATTAGTCCTCGTGCTGAGCGCACGAATTTTGGCTTTTTGGATTTTTATTTCTGTTATTGTTAAGCTTCATTCTGTGTACGGATTCTAAACATGTTTTTGTTTATAATAAAATAAAAAAAATAAAAAAATTATATTTTTTTTTTTAATTTAATATTTTATCTATCATGGAAGAAATTCGCGTCAATATGTTTATTCGTTTAGAAGATATGGCTTGTCAAAGAAAAGTCAAAAAATTAAAAACCCATTTTTCAGTTATCGATAACTCGATAAATTATCGGAATTTTGCTATAAAATTTGACGTGGCTACTATTGGCTAGTAGCTCTACCAAAAAAAAAGTGGCCCGCTTCACTTATTTTCGCCAATATTTATTTTTCGAAATCTAACAAAAAAAATGAAATTTTCATTTAAAATAAACTAACTATATTTTAGAAGCTTATACTAACTCACTAAAGCATTTAAGGCCGGTGATTTGGAAGCTTTTGAGTTTAAAATATTTAAGCACATTTATAAGAATTTCTTGGTATTTATTTGGCAATTTTTATTTTGCACTCTATATTTGATTCCTAAAAATTTTGTAATTTTCCTAGCATGCCCTGGCAAAAATAAAGTAATTTTTTTTAAGAAATTTAAGTGTCCTTTTTTAAAAAATTGTTTGTGCACAAGAAATCTAAAGAATTTATTGATTGTTTTTCTTTGCTCTTTGAGGTTCAACAATTGCAAAAAAGTAAATTCCATGCCAATTAAACCGTTTATGAAAAAACTTGCAAATGGTTATCCCAAAAAAATATTTGTTTTTTATGGAAATATGGAGTATATTAAATTTGTAGAAATCTATAACATAGAAAAGGCGCCTCCATAGTCAGGAGAACAAAAGAAATTGATCTGCACATGCCCGTCCATCTGCGTCTCTGACTCCTTGCCTGTATGAACGCTTATATCTTGAAGGCTATAAGATCTACAAATTCAAAAATCTCTCGATTGATTCCAAACATCATAAAAATCGGAACACAAATATTGGAGTTAATCGTGATATGCTACTTTAGAGGCGGTGCACAGTGGGAAAAATGGCCAATCTGGCGGAGATTAACTTATATCTTTCAAAATTAGAAAAAAAAATTTTAATTTTGAAAAGTTTTATGTAAGTGTATGGTATATTTTTGGCGCGTTTTGTCCGAATCGGACTATTATATCATATAGCTGCTATAAAGCCTCAGATTAAAATTTACATTTTGAAATGTGACTTTAACTCCACTAAATTGGCCGTTTAGCCCATTGTGCTGTAGCTCGTACGGCCAATTAATTTTTTAATTTAAAGTGATTTTTTGTGCAATAATTAATAATTACCATATGAAAATTTTATACAAGATTACGATTAATGCGTCAATTAAAATTTCAGTTTCAAAAGAAAATTTCATTTGGAAATACAGCCATTTATAAAGGGTCATCAATCTTGAGGTTTTTTTTAAATAAAAAAAATAACACAAAAATTTCAAATGAATCGGAAAATCTTTATTATCAGTAGAAAGAACCGTTCCTTTCAAATGTTGGCCGAAACTGCGCCGTAGCTCGTCCAAGCGGAGGTTCCAATTTTCCATTTCAGGTAGCAAATAATTCGTTATTATAGTGCGATAAGAGTCGCCATTAACGGTTACGGTCTGACCAGCGTCATTTTTGAAGAAATATGGACCGATGATTTCAACGGCCCATAAACTACGCGCTGGACGAGGTCTATTCAATCGAGTGTCATCCAATAATGAATATTGGGTCTCAAATTTGTTAATGGTATGGCGAATAGTGGTCTCAGTAAGTCGATTATGGCGACCATACAAAGGCCTAAGCGCGCGAAAAACATTCTTTACAGAACGCGAATTTTCCTAATATAATTGTACGATTTGTAAACGTTGTTCGGGTGTAAGTTTTTCCATGATGAAATTGCAATGAAAACTGAATAAAAACACATGGCAACTTGACAGTACTCACGCGTAGTTTATCAAAAAAACCTCATTGAAAAAAACCTCAAGATTGATGACCCTTTACTATGATGAATAAATGACGACGATGAGAACGATGACAACAAATTTTTTTCAGTTTTAGTACAGTTCTATATACACAGAAACTACTCTTAAGTAAAATCTAAACAGAAAAATAAATGATGACGATGAGCATGATGACAACGAAAATTCGTCGATCCTAAACTATCTATCTTTAAGCAGTTCGATATAAAGGGTCATCAATCTTGTGTTTTTTTTTTTAAATATAATTGTACGATTTGTAAACGTTGTTCGGGTGTAAGTTTTTCCATGATGAAATGGCAATGAAAACTGAAAAAAAAACACATGGCAACTTGACAGTACTCACGCGTGGTTTAACAAAAAAACCTTTTTGAAAAAAAAACCTCAAGATTGATGACCCCTTATATAATTATAATAATTAGCCAAACGAAAATTGAATCCAGAATAAAATTGATAAAGTTGGTGGGAAACTAAGATGCTTATCATTGGTCGCCTACTCCTAAAAATACTTTGAGAAGTAAATTTATTTAAATTTTTTGCCTCAGAAGTACAGCTTTTTTAATTTAAAAAAAAAAAAACTAAAACTTTTATCAAAACTGAACGCAAACAAAAAACTAACCAAAATTTTCCAAACAATTTTCAAATATTTTTTTAAACACTCTACTGTCCTTGGTGTCCATACTAATAGTCCTACACTTCTCTTTCTTATTGCCAACAGGAAATCGACAGACGCATCAATTTTGTTCCACTGAAGTGTAAATTTGATTAAAAGAAAACGAAAATTTGATAGATTTCAAAAGCCAAAAACCAGAAAAAACGAGAGAACAAAAAAAAGAAGAAGAAGCAGAAGTACCGGTCCAGCTAGAAAGGTAACAAAAAGGCGAAAATAAAGCAAAAAGCAGCTTCCAAAACTCGCACGAACGCAACGCACATTAAAATGCAACCAAGCGTAAAACTTCAACAATAAAAAAAAAAGAAGAAAACAAAGAAAATAAGAGAATTGAACTAACTGTAACAAAACCAAAGGGTAACAAAGCAAAAGCAGCAAAAATTATATATTTTGCAACCCCCAAAAGAAAGAAAGAAAATTATTGTGTGTACAAGAAAAACAAGCCCAAATACCATAATAATAATAAAATAATAAAAACAGAAAGTATAAAGGCATAAAATGAAATAAATAAAAAATTAAAGGTAATATTTACGGCGCTTAAAGAAATTTCAAAAGCCACAAAAAAAAAAACAACAACAACTAAATTTATATTAAGAGTGCCAACTAACGACCAGGCAGCTGTTTTGGGTCAGTGCTGCCAGAATCCTTGTAGCAGGGACTCACTCACATAACATAATATAAAAGGCTGCCTCTCTTTGCGGCACTTCTCTTATTTTTACTTTTGGACGTAGTACGAAATTAAGTGCAGATTATCAGCAGATTATATTTTAATAGCATTTCAAGCTGTTGCCTTTGCCGACGTACAAACAAACGAAGCGCAACGCAAAAAAAATAATAATAACAAAAATAAGCAGCAAGCAGCAGAGAAAACTGACCAAAACTAAAAAAAAACAACAAGGGTAACAACTCTAGGAGCAACAGCAACAACATTGTGCGTGGCAACCCTGTTACAACTAATATTGGGGCATGTGAGTGTGACCCTCTTCTTCATGACAGCATAAACGTATACGGTTTTTGTGTGTGTGTGTATATAAGTGTGTGTTAGTGCGGCTTATTACATGATTACCGTTAGATACCGTTGCTCTTCTACATATATCTAATGGAATATAAATGTAAACCAAGTAGTGTGCAAATTCTATTGAAATATTAAAGAGCAGCAGCGCTCAGTGACGTGTGCATAAAATAATAAAAAAAAAAAACTTTACGACAAGTGCTCTCAAAAGGTAAGTCCAAAAGTTCTCTCAAATTGAATATAAAAGCTCTTTAAATATGGCTGTCCTGCTCTACGTAGAAGATTTTAAAATGCATTGCCTACTTTTATGCGCTTGGGTTATGAATTTTGACATACACTTGGTGTTTGACGTCATCTGCATATGCATAAAGTTTTTTAGAACAATGACAGCCGTAAAAATAAACATAAAAATAAGAAAACTTTTAGTTTTGGTCAAGTGCATATGCTGGCCATAAAATACTAGACTATTATCTAGCTTATTTTACGTATATATGTATATAAAAGTCATTAGAAATGCATTAGGAATTTAGTTGAGCTCGTATTTTAAGCAAATGACAACAAACAGCATGTTTATGACATTTTCAAAAATTATTGGCAACTTAAATAAAAGCAGAGTTGATAGCAACAACATACTCGATGTTTTTCCGAAAATGAATATAGCAAAAAAAATGGAATACCCTCTGTACCTTTTTTCTCGAAAAAATGTTATTCCTGCATATTCCTTCTAAGAACTTTCCAATTGGATTTTTTGTTTTTGATGAAATTCGATATTTTGTACCTATAGGCTCCGTAAATTTTTATCGATTATTGAAGTTATTTATTTTTATCGAAGTTATTTATTTACCTATGGGTTAAGGCCCATACGCAGCATGCAAAAATTCCGCACGAAATGTCAAAACTTCATATAAAAAAAAAATCCCAAAAAAGGGAATTTTTGGTTTGAAACCATATTTATACCCATAAGTTCCGTAAATTTGTACCGATTTTGATGAAAATCGAAAGTTACGTCAAAGAAGCTACTTTAAGTATATGGGAAAAGTATCAAGGTGATATGTTGAGTGGTGTGGGAGAAAACACGGATAATCAATTGCGGGGGGTGGGAGGTCCGCAAAAATAAAATTTGGATGTGGTTTTTTTCAGTAGTGCCACATGAATCAGTTTTCCAAAAATTGTGATTCTAGGTCACTTGTTACCATAATTACGTATATGTAGTCAAAAATTGATGCAGTTTATTGGCAAGGGGAGGGGAATTTTTTACATTTTTGGCTATAACTTTTTTTTTGTATCTGTCCGATTTGGTTCATATTTGACACAAAGATGCATGTAACCATGACGCATATCTGGGAACGGGGAAAGATATCGAAATGATTTAATAAACTTCATTTGCTCAAGAAATATGCGCACCTGCTGGTAAAGTTTCGTATCTCTAGCTTTTAAAGTCACCGAGATCTAGGAGTTCATACGTACGGACGGATGGACAGACGGACATGGCTTAATCGCTTCCGAGGTTATGATAAGCATATTGGTATAAAGGACTTGGGGTCTGCCACGCCTCCTTCTGTCCGTTACAAACATTGCACAAATCTAGTATATCCTTTGTACCTATAGCTACAGGGTATAAAAATATTCTTGCGATTGATAATTAATTGCAGAATATTAAGCATACAGAAAACCAGACATGCTAAAGGGAAATTTTTATTTCCTACTCGAGCCACAAAATCAAGCGTCATAATTTTTTTTAATTTTAATACCAGCTACCCCCAAAAAAATCCATTTCAATATCTTCAAAATCTCTAACATCTTGCAGTTGCTTCCTTAATTTCCAACAGGATTCAATTTATTTTTTTTTTATTAAAGCCCAAAAGCGTCTCTCACTTTATCCAGATTTTGCCATGACTGCAGTAGGGCTTTAGCCAGTAGGCCATATGCCTGGAATCTGGTCTTGTTAATTAATGTTGCCTTTTGCTGTATTGCAGCATACTTATGCTTATTTTACTTAAAAACGCATTAGCCCTGGCTTAGACACAACTCCGGTTGGTTCTCATAATTTCCGCTAAAGCATTTTGGCCAAAAACACATTAGGCTACTCCAGACATAAAGCAAAAGGCATGTAAAAAGCATAAAGACCCTAACCAAAATCTTCATATAATATGCAAAAATGTTGTAATTACTTTAAATGCGTTGGCAACGTTGTTGTTAATGTGGCTGTTGTTGTTGTCGTTGTCGTTTTCGCCAGTTGTCGTCAGGATCTACAGAGTGCCACGGAACTGGAAGGGACACTTTCTAGGTGGTACAGTACTTTGAGGGACTGGCTAAACAGCTGCGGAGTTGAGCTGCCAATGGCAGAGAGAGAGAGTGTGTGTGTGGGACAGTGTGTGTGAGCTTGTTTGAGTGTATGTGTTGTCTGGGTAGTTAGAGCGCATTAGATGGCATTAGGAAAGGCATTGTCATCCGTGTTCTTCTTCTTCTTCTTCTTGTATGGCTGCCATGTGTTGCTAATTTCCACAGAGCGACACGCGCCGGAAAACTGACACCAAATGGCAAGCAAAAATAAAAAAACGCGCTGGGAAAGCCAACCGGCTTGTATCGAAGTTGAAATACTCTTTGTATTGTTGGGAAAGAGTCTGGAAATAATTTTATTTATCTTATTCTTAATCACAAAGAATCAATTTCTTCATGAAATATTAAACGAAATTATTGGAATAATCAAAAAATTATTCGATTCGTTTATACTACAGCCAGTTAATTATATATAAAAAAAAAAAAAAAATTAAAGTAAAAATTATTGCCTATGGCCTTGTGGAACTAACTGACTGCTAGTCGATTCTTCCAAATTTAAAAGTTTTGTATCTCTATTGCTTTGGATTTAGCTCGAATTCTTTTTATTAAACTGCTGACTTGTATTGGCAGCAAAAAATTTGCAGAAAATTTTGCAAAAATTTACTTATAAAAATAATTTTAAATATTTATTCGCATTCTTAGGAATGCGAAGTTATTTGCAAATAACCATTATTCAACGAAATTGAGCTTAAAGTTTTGTTTAATAAATTGCAAACTTAATTAAGGACTTTTGGTTTTCGACCACTTGAACGCTCACAGTTTGTATTGTAAAAATTTAAAAAAAATTTGTATGTCATTAAGCTGTTTTTTTTTTGTTTTTTTTTTTCAAATTTTATGTTTTTAAGAATATTAAAAAAAAAAGCTGAGAATCGACTCTAAATTACTGATTTCTAAATTGAAAGTCACTTAAAGATTCGCATCTTTTTTTTAAATAAAGTAACTAAAATTAAAATTGAAATTTTTACTTTGGAACATTCTCGACAAGGATTTTTTTTATATTCGAGTAAGTTGAGCCGTGTCTTTTACAAGATAATTTAAATTTATCTAATAATTTTCTGATTTTTTTTATATTCGAATAAGTTGAGCCGTGTCTTCTACAAGATAATTTAAATTTATCTAATAATTTTCTGCAAAAAAAAAAAAAATAAGCAAGATTAAAAACTATTTTACAAGGAAATAAAAAAAAAAATTAATTTCTCTTTTATTTTCGACATAATTAAATTTTATTTCAAAATTTCATTTGGAGAGTAGTAGAAAACAATAAAATTGTTTGATTCTTTTATTTTTTTATGAAAAAAGTAAAAAAAAAAACAACATTCCTTCTATAAAGCATTAAAACATTTAGTTTTTTGTTCTAATTGTAGTTAAAATTTTGTAAAATAATCTGTTTTGTAGTTTACCTATTGGATTGTAGCCTTAGTCTTAAGTAGGGTAGTTGCAAATAAATAAATAAAAATAAAAAAAAAAGTTTTTTGTTCTCCAAAATAACATTTAATAAATTAATGGGGAATTGTTTAATTTTGCTACTATTTTTAAAAGCCTCGTGAACCAAAGAAAAAAAATGAGTTTTTAAAGAGTCAATCCTTCTTCAGTTAACTTTGTACAAATAAAAAAAATTTTTTTTTCCTATTATCAAAAATTTTGTGAAAACAAAATCAATTCTCGTTCGGCACATCCAGTTTCAAAAATATAAAATATTTTCGTTTCGTACAAAATGAATACAAAAACATTACTTTTAACCAAATCAATATTTTTTAATAATGATTTTTATTAATTTTAATTTCAAATTCAAAATTTTATTTATATGAATTTTTGAATATTATTAATTTACTACTCTTTTCATAAAGCACTAAAAATCAGAAAATTGTATAAAAAATTAATTATTATTAAGTGACTTATTTTTAACAAAATTTAACTATTTATAAGAAACATAATTTTACTAAAAAAATTTTTTTTTATACCAAGGTTTTTGAATTTATTTTCCTTAACTACAAACGACAATACACCTAAAATTTTAATTCATAACTTTAAAAATATTCCTGTCTCAGCTGAAAAGATTTTTACATCTAATTCTGTAATTTTAAATGGCTAGCTTTAAGAAAAAGTTACATATGTATATTATAAAAATAAAGCAAATTGTTAAACTTTAAACTTTAATAAAAATTACGAAAAATATATTTTCCTTTTTTTCATTTCCGTAAAAAATTTTAAAAATTAAAGCAATTCTCGTGCGGTATATATTGAACAAGTTGAATTGGCAATTAAAAATATTATTAAAAAGAAAAAAAAAATTAAATTTTACTTTTTTTAATTTCTTAAAAAATTTATACAGTTATATAAACTCTAATAAAAATTACGAAAAATATATTTTTCCTTTTTTTCATTTCCATAAAAAAAATTTAAAAAATGAAAGCAATTCTCGTGTGGTATATATTGAACAAGTTAAATTTGAAATTAAAAATATCATTAAAAAGCAAAAAAAAAATTAAATTTTACTTGTTTTAATTTCGTAAAAAATTTATACAGCTATATAAATATCGACATTGGTTCTGTAAACAATTAATTTGTGCTTCAAAATATAATTTTGCAAAAATTTGGAAAAATAAAAACAAAAAAATTTAAATTTTTTATTTTGTTAAACAATTATATTTTTATATAGAATATCCACCACCATTTTTCACAAATTAATTTATGCTTCAAAATAAAATTTTGCAAAAATTTGGAATTTAGAAAAATTAAATTTATGTGTTTTCTCGTTTATTAAAAAAGTTAGTAAATAATTCTTAGCATATATAAAAAAAAATATACCTATATATAATTTTGTAAGAAGTTTTAGAAAAATAAAAATTATCTGTTTTCTTCTTTCGTTAAAACATTTTCAATTTTAGTTCGTGGGTGCTTAAAAATATGTGTTTTTGGTTCTTTAATAAAATTAAGTTTGACAAAGAGGAAATTTTAGTAGGCCCAAAATTAAGAACCCAACCACTTTTCCAAAAAAAAATTGAAAATTTAATATATCTTTTAAAGTTTTCATCCAATTATGCCAACCAAAATTAAAAACGAAATTCTCATTCGATTAAACTGCTCAACAAATCTATTGCTTGTACATATATACAATTAATTTAGCTTAATTAATGCACTTATAAGTTTAACAAGTTTAAAAAATTTTAAATTATAATTACGTTTTTAATAAATGAAATGTTCTAAAAAGATAAGATATCTCAGCAGTGAGCTTCATCTAAGCTAAAAAGTATTAATGAGAAGAACAAGAGCTTAAAGTAGACTAAGCTCAAGAGAGAGTATTCTAAGCAGCTGTGAGAACGTAACGCAACGAAATGCAAAGAAAAGCAAAGAAAGCAAAAGCCAAAAAGAGAAACGACAATACGCACACTGCTATTAAAAAGAAACTTTCCTTTGCTGCTGTGTGTGAGTGTGGGTGAGAGAGTCAGTGCCTCTGTGTGAGAGTGCGTTAGTATCTGTGCGTGTATGGGAGTTAGTATCTGTGTGAGTCAGCAGCAGCAAAAGGCAGATGCCGCATCCAAACACCTGTGCGCACAGTGGCGGCCCATAATGTTGATGCTTATGTTGCCTGCCAGTGTCATTTGTTGTTTTAATGTTATTTGCCTGCCATGGTAGCCATTGTTGCTGCTGTTGTTGTTGTTGTTGCTGGCATGCTGGGAATCTGTCACCATTTTACGTGACAATACAGCTGCAACTTTGTTGGTGTTGGTGGTGGTGTTGGCGTTGGTGTTAGTACGTCCTTATGCGTCAGCGGTCGACCGCTGTTGGCTGCTGACCTAAGCCAAGTTGGCGCACTGCATGCTGAGCAACTTCTGGCCAAGCTCACTCACACACCTCGGCCTGGGACCTGGCATCAGTCTGAGTGCCCTGACCGTAGCAGACCTTCGGAGTTTCAGTTTACCTCAAAAGTAGAAACTTTAACACAAAAATTTCATTTAAAAGTTTGCTTTTTTAGCCCTGGTTGTTGTTGTTGTTATTGGTGATTTTGCTACCTGCCAGCTGCTTAAAACTTTTGCTGCCGTTTCTTAGCCAACTTTTGCAAAAATATACATAGACGTTATAATGCTTATGGTTGCTGTTGTTGTTATTGTTGTTGTTATTGCTGCTGTTGTCATATAGATACCTCTTGTTGTTTTTCATCATAAAAATTAGGTGCCAGTCATAGCAATGCCTTACCACAATTTTAACGAGCTCAAAGCTTGCGTGACCAACACTCTATTAGCTTGGCCAAACAATTTTTAGCGCTATAGGCTTCGTTTTAGGCCGACTTTTGCATTGGAACTTTTTTAATGAAAATATTTTTTAATGCCCACGTCAAGTGTTGTTGGTGTTGTTTTAGTTGTTTTACGTCATGCCTATTTTATGGCCATAAAATTGGTTTCTCTTGATTCTGTCAAGACCATGTCGTTTGTGTAAAATTTTTTTAAAAATGCATTTAAATGAGTTATTTAACATGTTTTTAAAACAAGAAATGTAATTAAAAATTATTTTGTTACGTAATTATGGCACTTTGTGGGCGTATCTAGCTGAATAATTTGGAGACATAAATAATTAAAAAAAAATATATACCAAAAATAGATTGAGAGAGAGTACAGAATATTTATTTTTAGAATTTTGGGGAAATTGCTTTACAATGTGCTTCGGAGCATGTTCAGAAGTAGGGCAAATACATTTAAATAAAAATTGGTTGCAACTACTCTTAAGGCTTAACTTAAAGTACATATAGGGTGGGCCATCTGTTGGTTTGTTTGTTAATAGCGTTTTATTCGTATATTTTCCAATAAATACAAAATACAAGCTGGAAACTACTGATTTATGTATGAAAATTATTATCGCCCAAATGGCTGACGCGACATTGTAATTTTTGATGTCTTTTTTTTTGTCGAAAACAAATATGGCTTGTCTCCCATGCACTTAACGAATAAGCGAAGTTGATAATGGTCCGTGGGCTTCAATTGTTGCGTCATTTGAATCTTGTTAGCCTGTTAAAGCAGATTTACCTGCAAAATTTGAAGCAAAGTGGTCCTAGCTAGTTGTAATGCTTGTCAACCAAGGCGCGTCGAGATTCTCAGCGACTCGTCGTCACTGGTCTCAACTATGTTTTTTTCACAGAACCATAATTTTCCTAGTACGCCAGTACCACTTTTACTTGTTGTTCGGCTATTAAACGATCCATGACTAAAATTGAGTAGTTTCAAACTTAATATATGTCGAAGAGCATCCACTTTTGGACGGGTATGCTCCAAATTCTGAGTGTTTAACAACCAAAGCAACAGATGACCCTCCCTGTATAATATTTTAAAAATTGATTTCTGCTAAATCGCCTATTTTTTTTTTTCATAAAATCGAGATATGCTTGATCAGAGCGGAAACTTGTTACATTTGGAATAAAAGCTCCGAATAAAAGCTAAACATTGATCTTTACTGTCCGTGTGAGGCAACATGACGTATACGCAATTTTTGTTTAATAATAATTGTTATTTTTAAATGAAAACTCGTATAACATTTGCACAAAATTATTGACTGATCTATCACGCTACAGTCCATTTAAGGCAACATAGCGTATACGTAATTTTTATTTATGCGTGGAAATTTTTGTTTGCACACTCGAAATTTTGAAAACAAATGTGTTTTTATATTTGAATATCTGTTCAACAAAGTTTGACATTGTTTATTTATATTATTATAAAACAGTTGGCCACATTACCCATAAGTTTTTTCTATGCTTCATACATTTGTTATATATATATCAAAGAAAATCTACCTCAACGCCAAAGATATGCTATATCGACAAACGAATTATTCTAATATAAATAAATGTTATTATTATGAAATATAGTTATATTTGAATGGAAAAGAAAAATTAAACTGCCCTATATTTTCTTTACACAAACCATCAACTTTATTTTCCATATTTTCTTAAAAATTATTGTTTATCTGTTGCCTTATTTTTGTATTTTTAAATTGGTTCTTAGTTTCGTCCTTTTTTTGTTTACACATGCAGAGACGCTATTGGTCTTAAATGGGGCATGTCTCCTAATATAGTCCACTGGCTATACACTGCCATCGTGAGACCGATTCTCCTCTACGGAGTCTCAATCTGGTGGCCTTCAATGGACAAGAAAACCGTCCTAAAAAAGCTGAGTAAGGTTCAGCGGACTGCAGAATTAACTATCAGCGGGGCACTATGCTCCACCCCAAATGAAGCATTAGATGCCATCCTGAACCTATTGCCCCTGGATAAAGTGGGAAAGCAAACAGCCATTCTATCAGCTCTACGTATGAGAGAGGCAAGAAAATGGAATGGCCTAGACTTCGGTAACTCTCGGATTCTTAATGGTAATCCTCTAATCCCTGATGGTACGGACTACTGCTCCCCACAGGAACACTTTTCAACAGCATTCGAGACCCATTTTCCAACCAGAGAAGAATGGAATGTTGGCATACCGGGCCCAAGTGGCTCAACAAAAATCTTCACGGACGGTTCCAAGTTAGATGACCGCGTTGGCGGAGGCGTCTACATTGAGGAACACAACGTAAGAATATCTTTTAGGCTCCCAGATCACTGCAGTGTCTTCCAGGCAATTCAGGAAGCCGTCTCGATAATTAAAAACCTACCAATTGGTAGCAACAATTTCTGTATTTACTCAGATAGCCAGGCCAAGCGTGGAATCGGATATCGAACACGTGTAGAATCTCACGGCAGACATGGCCGGTATACTGCAAAAAGAGAACAAAGCAACTTTACGATTTAAATAGAGCTCAGTGCTCGACAGTTATCCGGGCAATTACCGGACACTGGCTGGTGGGTATCCATGCATCAAGGCTCAACGCACCTCACAATGATTTCTGTAGAAGTTGTGGAGATGAGGAGGAGCTGGAGACGGTGGAGCACTTATTCTGTCACTGCCCTGGGCTGTGTAAGACAAGGCTCCAATTCCTAAAATCATACGTCTTTAATGACCTATCCCAGCTCTCGGAAAAGAGTCCAAGAAGCCTATCGAGGTTTATTAAAGCCGCCGGATGAGCGTGATTTTGAAAACATATAGGGGACCTCCTGAGTGGGGGAAGGGTGGTGTAAGGCCCACCCAGCGGTATCACAACGGGCCAATTCTCTGGCCTAAGTGAGCTGGGACGTTAGGTCAGCAAACGACTTTTAATATTTATTAAATTTTTGTAGTCCAGGCAAAAACTTTAAGAAAATATATGAAAATTCTTAGTTGTCTTCTAAAATTTTCAAATTTAGGCCAGTGTACAGTCTAAACATTTATTTTCATCTGTTTGCTCATTTTTGGCTATAGACTTTAAGTCGGACAACATTTAGAGCGGTTTCGAATTTAGTTTTTAAATAAAAGTTTTAAATAAAATTAACATTCACAATAGTTAGAGCTGCAGCTTGTCTGCACATTTTCCAAAAATTTTGTTGCGCTTCATTTTGCTCGTTAGTTTGTGATTTTTATTTTTTTTATTATTTAATTTAGAATTTGCATTATGACCGACTTTATTTGAGCTTCAAAATAAGTGAAATACCCAATAACTTCAAATTTTTGCTGTTTAAATGATAAATACAATTTATGGCACACCTCTGTTTCATAATTTATAATTATTATAATAAAAGATTTGATGCATTCTTTTTAGTATTGTTTTTTTTTAATATTTTTATAGAACTAATGTTGCAGATCGATTAAATTCTAATAAATTTTAGTTTTTTAAACTTAACTAGTTTCGGCGTAGTTAAAAAGAGACATTTTACTCTTTATATAATTTTTGAACATCTTACTGAATATTTTTATCAGCCCTGGAACCGCAAATTAGAATTATGGGCTTAAAAAAATTAAATATAAAAAAGCTTTGAAACAAAATACAAGCCACAGTAAATATACTATGAGAGGATAACCCAACCAAAAACAAAAAAAAAATTCTATTTGGATTAATTCAAAATAGGAAGATATGATAAATAGAAAAATTATTCAATAGTTTTAATTCATGCATTTTTATTTAAAAATCAAGAAAAAAAAATAAAAAAAAATAAAAATTATTGGTGAATTTTTGGTACATTTTTGTTATATAAAATTATAAAACAAAAATATTTATTTTTTTTGTTCCCTAAAAAACAATTCTAAGTTACAATAATAATAATAAAATTTGTATTTTATAAAATTCTTGGTAAATTTGTATTTCATAAAATTTTTTGTAAATTTTTATTTTATACAATTTTTTGTAAATTTTTATTTTATAAAATTTTTGGGTAATTTTTATTTAAAAAAATTTTTGGTAAATTTTAATTTTATAAAATTTTTGGTAAACTTTTATTTTATAAAATACTTGGTCAATTTTTATTTTATAAAATTCTTGGTCAATTTTTATTTTATAAAATTCTTGGTATTGTATTTTAAAAATTTTTTGTAAATTTTAATTTTATAAAATTTTTTGTAATTTTAATTTTATAAAATTTTGGGTACATTTTTATTTAATAAAATTTTTGGATAATTTTTATTTAAAAAAATTCTTGGTAAATTTTAATTGTATATAATTTTTGGGTAATTTTTTTTTTATAAAATTCTTGGTCAATTTTTATTTTATAAAATTCTTGGTAAATATTTATTTTATAAAATTCTTGTTATCTTTTTCAAAAATATAAAATAAAAATGGATTACAAATTTAAATAAGGGGTATATAAAAGTGGTTGGCGCATTAATGTGATTTATAATCCAATACTTTTCAATCGTTGCCTGACATATCTTGAAGGATCAACATAAAGGATCCCTCAAGTTAAACATTGAATCAAAATATCTTCTGAACCTAAAGGGCTTTTTTAGCTATAAATTCTTTTAAAACTTGAAAAGCATTCTATTTTATAATTTCTAAATTTTATTTAATTTATTAAATTTAAATTTTTTTCGTCACTTTCTGACCGTTTTTATTTGAACTAACTTTCTATAAAACAGGGCAAAAAAAAATTAAAATTGTGTGAATTATATTTGTGACATGTGTACTCATAGATTTTTAGAATCCAGCACACCAGGGTTTTGTAACAACCTCAAAAACGTCTCTTTAACGAGTTCTTTTGAAGCTTATCTCAGAACTTTGACGTGGACATCGGATTCGGATTCAGTGACCTTGAAATGTTCTGTATCAAAAAAATCTATATCTTTAAACCTTAGCATAGGGAGTAGATTATCTTCTTCAATTTTTATTAATTCCCGAAAAATGAATCCCATTATTTTTTCATTTATGCAATTAAAAAGTACATAAAAATTATTATATTAATTTTTTAATTTTTTTTAACAGATTTAGTATAATCTTTAATACTTAGTGAAATATTAAATATAAATTATATATGTTAACTACAATTGAGGCTCTAAATAGTTATGAATGTTCGTTTATCCTGCATTATATAATTTAGTTCTATTTTTTTTTTCCAATTATTATAAAAAACAATGCTATTAAAAATATAAAAATGAAATTATCGTTCAAAGTGAACTCAATTGTTTTTAAATATATGCAAATTCTAACGATGACAAATGTTTCAAATTGTTACTCATTTTGCCTAACTAATTAATTAAAGCGTTTATAAATATAAATGTATTTAAAATAAAATGCAATAGAAAAAATAAAAGCTGCTGATGCTTAATTGTGTGCACATTTTTATAAACTATTTAATTGGTTGTGCAAATAATTATGCTAATTTAAATTTAATTTCATTTAATTACTTAGTGGCTTGTCAATCAATCAATGCCAGTGGCATAAACAAAAGTGACAACAAAAATAACGTAAAAAAAGGAAATTTAAACAACAAACAAAGAAAAAAAGGATACAAAAAAAAGTGAAATTGCAAACAATTTGTGCGACATTTATCGACTGGGAATACAAGGAATCAGCCCTATACAGAGTGCCACGTGTGTAGCAGTGCCCTTTTGGGGCAGAGGGGAAGCGCAGTCAGCACGTGGCAACAAATTGTAATAGAGACAGACAATAGCAGGGACACCAGGGGAGCAGCAGAGAGAGCGAGTGAGAGACACAGCGTGTTAGGGCGACACTTTAAAGCAAATGTTGTAGAGCAGAGCAGTAAACACTTATTAGATGTCAGAAGACTTCCAGCACAGAGACGTCATCGGAATTGGGGCTGCGCAAAGGATGCAGGAGATGTGGTAGGGAAACGTTAGGGAAGCACCAAACCAAAAAGGCAATGGAGCGTGCTGTTAAGGAGTATTCAACTAATAAAAATGTCAAAACCTATGAAGTTGATGACAAGTAAAGCAAAATGACAGCAGAGAGACGAAGTCTCTCGACAAGAGAGAACGCTCCACAGCGCTGATAGAAAGTAATCTTTGTACATATATGTGTGCGCGTCTGTGTGTGTGTGTGTGCAGGCCAGTGTGAGCATAGCGTTTACACTGAGAGAAAACATGCACTTAGAAAATATATTTCCGAATATGCACAGAGCGAAGAAAAATGTAGAAATTTAATTTTCTGAATACTCAGCA
The DNA here is from genome assembly GCA_949987675.1 of Chymomyza fuscimana. Lineage (NCBI taxonomy): Eukaryota > Metazoa > Arthropoda > Insecta > Diptera > Drosophilidae > Chymomyza > Chymomyza fuscimana. The sequence goes on along the minus strand of OX465088.1, from coordinate 40,956,772 downwards.
AAGTAATACAAAATGTCCAAAAAATTATAAAAAAAAACTGATAATGAGAAATAAATAAAAGAGGAAATTTCTCCAAAATTTTTTTAATAGCATCTCTCAGATTGAAGTTCGATTTGTGACGATTTTTGGCGATTGAAATTAAAACTTAGTCCACGTCGGTCAATTTTTTAAAGATTTTATTTTACCAAAACTTTTTTGCTTTGAGAAGGATTTTTGATAAAATACAAATTAGTAACAGAGTCGAAAATTTAAACTTAGTCCACGTGGAAGAATTTTTAAAATTTTTGGACTAAAAATAAGTAGTTCGATTTTTGACGATTTTTTGGGAATTTTTTAAAGATCCAACATTTCTGTTAATAGCATCAGGAGTAAGATTTTTGACAATATAGAAATTGACTAAAAAAGTCTAAAATGTAAAATAAATGGTGAGAGAATTTTTTTATATATATATAGAAATTGACTAAAAAAATCTAAAATATGAACTAAATTGTCAGAGAATTTTATTTTCTTATATATAGTTATTGACTAAAAAATTTAAAATTTAAACTAAATGGTAAGAGCATTTTTTTTATTTCACTAAAATTTCTTTAAGGAGTTTGACTAATAACAGTGGAAGTTCGATTTTCAACGATATTTTGTATATAAAATCAAAAATTAACACTTTGTATACTTTAGGGTATCTTTTAAAGATTTTATCTTAACAAAAATTTGTATTAATAGCGTCTTTCATTCAGGAGTACGATTTTTACGATTTGTAAAAAAGTACTAAAATAGTCGAAAATTTAAAAAAAGTCCACGTGAGGGACTTTTTTAAAAATTTTACTTCATTACATTTTTTTCAGGAGTTTAATTGGTTAGCAGGAAAATAGGATTTTTGATTGCTACTAATAGAAATTCTGGTAAAAGGAGCTAACAAATTTCCTAACCTAGACTAAGTTTGAATTGTCGAGTTTTTTAAAGTTACTTTCTGAATAAAATAAATCGACAATTTAAATTTAGTCTACGTAAGGAAATTTTTTAACGATTTGAGTTTTCCAGAATTTATTTTAGTAGCATTGTCCATTCAAGAGGAAGATTTTTGATCTTAAAAAGTCGATAATTGATACTTAGTCTATATGAGAGAATTATTTAACTATTTCATTTGAATAAAATATCTATTAATAGCAGCAGCAGTTCGATTAAAAGCAGCGGTAGTTTGATTTTAAAGGTTATTTTTTTTTTTTAAGAAAGTACCTTAAATATGTCAAAAATTTAAGCTCGGACTCCTTAAGGGAATTTTCAAAAAATTTTACTTAATCCTTTCAAACATGCTTTAAATGAAGGGATTAAGACCTGTGATTGAAATTCTGATGAAAAACATAGTTCCGAGAAAAACGCGTTTAAAGTTTTTAGAAAGTCCCTCAGCGACTCAGGTGCATTCAAGACGCTCTATTTCTATAAGCATCGATCGCATCGAAAAATCCTTCCGTACACATATTCTACGAATATGTAGCTTTTAGTTTTTGTAAAAAAAAATAGATTTTCTCGACCAAATTTGAAAGAACCTCCTCTTAAAAAAGTTTAAAATTTAAGCTCGGTCTCCGTTAGGGAATTTTCAAATAATTTTACTTTACATAAATTTGTATTACCATAACCTTTCATTCAGTATGACTTATATTATGCGGAAGATCTACTGCTAAATGAATTCTAATAATATTTTATAAATGTATTTACATATTTTTACACGAACTAGACTAATTTGTTTCCCTTTGTTTTATTTGCAGGTATGTTCCATCTATCTATCTCGATCTACAGCTGCTAAGGCCCTAAGGTATTAATCGAACCCAACTTATGTCTCTTTAATGTAAAAAAGCATTAAAAAAAAATAATATATAATATTTATAAATGAGCATGGGACAGAGGTTTCTAAGTTAAGCGAGTAAGACCTCGAGCTAATTTTTAGATCTTAAGAACGTAGTAGATTAAAAAAATTTTGAACTTAACGAATTTTACACGAAAAAATTTTTTGTTGTTGGTTTCAAGCTCTTCTGTTTTTACACCGTTTCGCTCAGTGTAGCTGTGACACACATACTCACACACACATTTATATATATATATATAGTTGCTGCCACACTTATACTTTTGCTGCTGTTGTTGTACTTGGCAAACAATTTGCCACACCTGCTGCGTTGAGTTGTCAATATGTTGCAAGCGTATCTGTATCTGTGTGTGTGGGAGTGTATCTGTGTGCGTATCTGTGTGAGTGCCATAGAGATAAAATAAAGTTTCACAATTAAAACTTTGCACTTGCTGTGCCGCGTTTCAATTCGTTATTTTTCGTCTGTTTGCTGAGTTTGTTTATTGGATTAAGTAGATTTATTATATGGCAAAAGTTGCAAAAAACACATAGAATACAATATATATGTACCTATATATATATGGTAGAAGATATTAAATGGCAAGCGGTACTTTTAATTACGTCAAATTTTACAGTTAGCTCACGTACTCGCATTTTGGGCTACCAAAGTTTTCACCTTCGTCGTTTTAAGCCGAACACGTGAAGATTTCAATAAGCAATTTTTTGAGCTTACCTCTCTCTTATCTAATCTGATGCGACTTCTTAAATTAATAAAGTTTTTGTCTTGGAAATATGTTATGTAATATATATAACCTTGACTTAGAGGACAATCAAAAAGGCACGCATGCCATAAATTCCATGTGTTTTCATAAGAAAATGGTTTTAATAACTTAGACAAAAGCTTTTATTAAAACACTTTATATTAAGTTTATGAAACAGATACTTTTGGTAAATGGCAATTAATTTTTATAAAAAATATACAATGTGAGACGTATCGAGTCGCAGGCCATGCAGCTGTATCATGTATCAGTAACCTTAAATATTTTATTTTTAAATGTATTTTAGGTAATACAAAAATTGAAAAATTTATTACAAATAATTTAAAAAAAAAGTAAATAATACAAGAAAAAAAACGATTACCATGATCTTTATATTTTTAGTAATTAAATTTTCCGCGGATGGGCTTAAAAGCCAAAAAAAAATATTTAGAAAACTATAAAAAATCGATGTCATCTACAGTCGTGTTGCAGAAATTCTTCAGTTTTTAAAAATTCCAAAATTAACATTTTTTTTTTTTTAAATGTTTACCTACAAATTTATTTTTAATTTTTTATAAAAATCACCGGCAGCAGAAATTGCAAAAAGGTCTCATTTGCAAAAGGATATTTCTTTAATTTAATAAACTGACGTTTAGAAAATTTGTATACAAATTTTGACGTATGAAACTTTTAATTTTACTTCAATTTTTCATATCAACAAATAAAAAACCTAGTCACTACGCTAAAATTAAAAAACAATTATCATATACAAGTTTTAAACATTGCACAATAAGCCGCGAATGATCGAAAAAAATTTTATAAATTTCTTTATATATTTTACAAGAAAATGTAATTCATCACGATTTTCGGAAATTGAATTTTGTATCTAAAAGTTAAATTTTAAAAATTGACCCCCAGAAAATTTTATTATTTTTTGAATTTCTCAGCTGCCTAGAAGTAATCTTTAATAACCATTTTTTCAAAAGTTGTACTAAAATGTTAAAAAATATATATTATGAAAATTTTATAGCATACACAGATGCAAATCAAAAAATGTGATCAATTTTGACGAAAAAACCTAAAAATTTATATATGGATTTTTGAAATTTTTTTTCGAAAATTAAAAGAGCATGCTAAAAAATTTTTAACTTTTAAAAACCAGATTGATTGGTGGTGTCGTCTTTTTGTAATTGGCTTGGAAATCTGAAACTGTTTGGGGCTATAACTCAAAAGCCATTCAATATTTTGGTTAAAGGCTATTTTTTCTATGTATGTGGAGCTCATATCGACCTCTTTGTGAAATATGGTCCACTTCCAATTAACAGTTTTGTTTTTAATTTACTTATACATTTTTTTTTTGTTTTTTTTTTTAATTTTTTCCAATTTTGGTCTAGATTATCTATATCTTAAAAAAATCTGTTGAGGCTCAAACTGCCCAGAAAAATAGTTCAATCCTTTAGGAACACGTGTGTAAAATTTCATCACTCTAAAAAAATTATTATAGAAATGCCAGATTTTTGGCCAAAGTATGACAATCTGGGCCCACAGTGCATTAAACTTATTATTTTAGGAATGTTGAAATATCAAAAAATAAAAAAATTTCATA